>JANFAB010000021.1:0-600000 GCA_024613165.1 Pisolithus albus
GACAAGTTGTTGAAGATGTCCAGAAAATAAGTTCATCATGAACTAAGTGCATGAGATGGTATCGAACAAGAACACTTGAAGTCAGATACACACCTCGTTGGGCTTCAAAGCGACGTCTTCATTGTTCTCATCTTTCCCCGCAAACAAATCACCACACGAGACCTCACTGTGTACCGACACGAAAACGACCTTGTGTTGGAAGATGTCTAGCCCAACTTCTGCGACCAACTGTTCGGCTTTTGACTCCCATTGACAAAGTTTATCCCATGTGCCGAAGTCGAAGAAAATTTCGTAGTAGCGCAACGTAGATTCCGTGTGGTACTCCTCGAGTGCAGTGTTGAGCACACGCGGGAGAGATCCTCTTGCATTCATGCCTGTATAGATAAAATGTAAAACGAGTATCGGCCCCCCACAAACCTGAGATTTTGAAGCTCGCTCGCAGGTCCCTCTAACAAACGCTGGCGTATCACATGCAGGAAGCAATTTTCCATTATCCATGCGTGTAAACGCCTTGGGGAACATTAGCTCCGGTCAGAGATACAGGGAAAAACTTACAAAGTACGGCATGGGTTTGGATTGTGCAACACGCTCGTCCTTCTCATGGCAAGCTGGACACCTGAAGGATATCTCGGGGGACCCATATATACCTTCAAGTTCCTGTGGTATCTCGATACAAACGTTGCAGACGACACGGGGGCAGGCAGGATTTGAACACGCGAGAGTGTTTCCGCCGTCATGGCAAAGGTAACAGAACTAAAAGTTCCCGTTAGAGTCTTGTACGATGAAAACTACATAAACGTACTCTATTTCGCTGCTCCGGATGCGTAATTGCTTGAAGTACGGGAGAAAGTGGAGGTGACGACAGAGGACTAGAAAGGGGCGTGGTGTTTTCAGACGACGAGAGACGAGGTCTCTTGGAACCCGCCAGTTGAAGGGGCTTAGCGACACCTGAGGCGCACTTTCTCGCAGTTTGCTTTGTCCGGGCCATGGGTATAAAATTGAGATTGGAGAGGAGAAATAGATATCGAACGCGACGAAAATGAATTAAGTCACGTTCTTTGTGAGTAGCGCGGTCACGAGACATGGATTTTGGGTCACGCGACCGCTGACAACTTAAGTCACATGCACCGCCACCTCCTTGTTTTCTGGAATGAACTTGTCTTCACGCGTTGTTTGCTTACTGTAACGTCTGTCATGTTGGTGAACTCCTGTCGCCCGTGCTGACGTTGGTCTTGTCCCTCGACGATTGTCCTCAGTCACGTTGGCGCACTCCTGTCGCTCGTGCTGACGTCTCTCTCGGGTCCAGTCTGTGGCTAATTTATCAGTCGCGTTGGCGCACTCCTGTCGCCCGTGCTGATGTTGGTTTCGCTGGTTCAGTCTATGGCCAAATTGTCAGTCAGACTGGCGTAGAGTTAACCTCCCTGGCCCAGCTTGTGGCCAAATCCTCAGTCATGTTGGCGCACCCCTGTCGCTCGTGCTGACGTCCCACCAAATAGCACTTGAGGTCTACTCTGTCTCTCTGGCCCAGTCTATGGCTAACTTATCAGTTGCGTTGGCGCACTCCTGTTGCTCGTGCTGACGTTGGTTTCTCTGGTTCAGTCCATGGCCAACCTATCAGTCAGGTTGGCGGAGAGTTAATTGGCCTATGGCTAACACCTCAGTCATGTTGGCGCACTCCTGTTGCTCGTGCTGATGTTGGTCTCTCCGATCCAGTCCGTAGCCAATTTCATGCTGTTACTCGTGCTGAAGTAACGTAGCCGCCCAATCTCGTCCTACCCCCCAATTCTCCGAAGGTAGAACGTGTCTTATCAGTACTTTACCATTTTTACCGATATGCACCCTGCTGATCCCATCTTGTTCACGTTCTCTGAAGGTAGAAAATGTCCCACTTGTAAGAACTTTACCACTTTCGCCGAAATGCACCCTGCCACAATACTCCGCACCCTGTGTCTTGGGAGCAAGACGACTGGTCCATCAACCATCGGGGTTGTTGACGACGAACGGGACAAACACAAGCTGGTGTGGTTGGTGGACGCGGGAGCATAGCTGAAGAAGAGGTGACATAAAGTCTTACGAACATTCATGCTGACATTCATGCTCCCTTGTGCGAGCCTTACCGACAACGATGGTGATGCCACTGCAATGGTAGGGCGGTGGGCATTACCATATTCTCACTTGGCATAATGTATGCCGCTCCCAACGAGGTTCGGTTCAATTAACACTCCCAGTGGCCACCCCACGCCTCGTCCTGTTATTTCGCCCACAATTTCCTGGCAGAAGACGGCCCGCCTTCTCAAAGTGCATGAACAGCAACCGTTTCTCCATAAGCCAGAATCAAAATCCGGGCTCGGTTGTTCATCCAGGATCTAGCAAGTCGTAAGTTGACTCACGATCCTCTTACGCCTTCCAGTGTATCTCTTCCCCATGCAAGCTCTCAGTTGCATGTTTGGATTCAAGATCATATTGCGAGATGTGGGTCGATACCCGAACTATGACCGGGGGGGGGGGGGTATGTGGACACTGGATGGCGACATGCGTGGTTGGTTTGTATGCGTAGTCAAGGCAGCACCGGATCGGTGGGTATTGGCCGAGGTTTGGGCGTTTCATACGCGTCCGTCCCTGCGTTCTTACACACTTGAGGCAGTGGTACTAGGTGAAGCAGTCATGGGCGAGAGAATATATGGAGGAACAGGTATGAACTCAGTGTACCTAGTGGCAGAATGGTCATGACCAGACAAACGGCTGTAGGTCGAATCACCTCTAGTTCATCTGCAGAGATAGTGAATGTGTCTCGCCAGACGCAGGTCTAGCTAATGAATACAACGTCGGGTACGTGGCCATGGCACTTCAACCTTGAGTGTCGGTGTATTCCGTGGCAATGTCCGAGTTTTGAATTCAGCATAATTTTATTGTGGAACTACCGTTTTTGTAACTCCGATGGAAGTTCGATGTGGCCAGGGGAGCCGAATTCTTCCGGATTGATCGACGTTTGATCTTTGTCTTTTTTCCTTATCGTTGACCATGGGTGGTAGGACTCGCCAGCGCCCACGGCTATGCACCTGCAACGTTGTAGGCTGCAGGTCAAATACCACCTGGTGCCAATCTCAGTTGAAGTATGTTCCTGGCCGCCTGATCCCCAAAGCAATGTATGCACGCCACTGTAAACTCGACAAATCTGTCCGGTATCTTGAGGGCCCTACTCTGGAACTTCAGGGGGATACAGGCCCTGTCGAGCATAGTATCGCGGAGAGTTCCAGTGATTCGCAGGACGAGGAACCAAGAGGAAGAGACAAACAATCCACCGGAGACACTGACTTCGATGACCAGCCCCACCATGTCACATTGCCGCACGTTAGGGACGAAACTGCTGCCCTGGAAAATGTGTTGCACGACCTCATGCACCTCTGTTCTGCGGTCACCCAGCGGATCGCCTCTTTCTCCTGTGACTTGAATCTGGTTTTCGAAAGTGGGCCCATACAACCTGATTGTTTTCTTTACGAACGTTATTCTTCTATCCCACCTCACTCAAACATGGGTCATAGACAACTCTTAACGACCGCGCCCGAGAATGCAGCCATATTAGATCACGAGCGTGGGTTGTACGACGCCCTGGTCGGTCTACAACACCTTGGGCAATTCCCCTCTCTGGAGGCTTCTCGACTGCAACTTTTGGCGATGGTAGAAGACGAGCTGCATAGGGTTGATGCTATACGAGAGGCTGCTTGGAATGGCTTGCTAAGTAGAGGTCTTATTACGAACTCGGGACGGATCCAGGGTCTGGGATGGTGTGAGGCAGTCGCACAGAGTAATGATGATGAACACGTTGAGCAGAGTGCATGTGGTACATCCAATGAGGAGTCTTATGTTGTTTTCAACACTGGTACGTAAGATCCCGCTTTTTTGGTATGTTTTCTGAGTATATCCGGTAGACGTCTATTTCCGAAGTATCGGAGTGTCCCATCCCGCTGCTGTGGCTGGTAGTTTTTTGATTCTCTGCCTGAATCTCCTCTGTGGAATATCCCAAACGCAAAGCAGGTTTGTCTCAGACAGCCTGAGCTTCATGTTGTCCCATGTCATCAACGACGTACAAGCTCCCGAAGACAGAAGATCCCTGCTGAAATTCCCAAGAGACTACCGCACTGTCTTGAACAATTTTGATCTTAACCCTCGCCTGCGACTCTATGTTCGCTGTCCGGCTTGTTATGCACTCTATGATGACACTGACTTCCCCGATTTCTGCACTTTTCGCGATTTCCCTTCAAGCCGACCCTGTTCTACGAAGCTGAAGCGAGAGAGGACGATATGCGGGAAAATGGTTGTCCGTCCGGTGCGCAAGTTTGCATACCAGGAGCTGAAAGGGTGGCTGGGAAGGATTCTATCTTATCCCGACATGGAATCAGCGCTGGAAGCTCCATTGTCCAACTTCTTACATTCCGATCCCAACAGCAGGCAATTCCGTGACATCTTTGATGGCGATTTCATCCGAAATATGAAGGGTCACGACGGGAAGCCCTTTTTGCGAGAAGATGATAAGCTTCGCCTTGTTTTTTCATTGGCTGTTGATGGATTCAATCCTTTTGGTAACAAGATCGCCAAAGGAACATCCTCTGTGACTGGAATCTATATGGCATGCTTGAACTTGCCTGCCGACATCCGATACAACACGGAGAATATGTATCTCTGTGGCGTCACTCCCGGCCCGAAAAAGCCATCCCTCGAACAAATCAACAACTTCCTTCGCCCGCTTGTAGATGAACTACTGGAGTTCTGGCAGCCCGGCGTCTTCTTTTCGCGCACAGCACGCTATGAGCGTGGAAGGGTCGTCTTACTTGCCTTGGTTCCTTTGGTATGTGACATCCTTGGTTCACGTCAAGTGGCGGGGTTCCTCAGCCATGCGGCTACGTTGTTCTGCTCCTTCTGCTATCTGCCTGCGGATATGATCGAGAATCTCGACATGGAGTCTTGGCCGATGCGCTCAGCAGAACAGCACCGTGTCCATGCAAAGGAGTGGCTTTCAGCGACTTCAAGTGAGCAGCGGGAGCGAACTGCCAGGACTTGTGGTGTGCGCTCTTCGGAGCTCCTTAGACTGCCATACTGGGATCCTATTTGGTTCACAGTACTGGATTCTATGCATGCATTCTTCCTTCGTGTTATTCAGCAGCATGTTCGATACATATGGGGCTTGAGTCCCACAGCCCCAACCGGTGATGGCACTAATTCCCCCATGGAAAAACCACCTCCGAAACCCCCCACGGCAGAACTTGTGAAGGGCCTTAAGACTATACTTCAGAAATATACAGGCGACACGTGCATAGAATCTCTCTCCAGAAAATGCCGTAGGCCTGTACTATGGCATTTGTGCCGCGTGTTTGACCTGAGAAGGGCCGGTACATCAGTGATGTTAACACGAGCGTTATTGGACTGGGTAAGCCACCAAACTTCGTCACATCTTCATATTTGGTATAAAGTACTTTATTAGCTTCAGGGGGGTCATGATAATCAACGAAGGGCGATGTCGTTCTTGCAGTCACTTCAGGTGAGTTGACGATATTGGGCGTAGCTAGGAATTCTTATACAGGGTTTTCCTATAATCATAGGCAGCAGAGGATTCCACGGATGACAGTTTTCCTACATCAGGGAAGACTGCACGACCACCCCGAACGCAAGGTGATCCGCCGACTGAAGCTGAACTAGAACATGCGCGATCCAGGTTAAAAACTGCCAAGACAATCAAGAGCATAGGTAATGGTGTGCGGGTTTTAACACTTCGAGCGCTCTGTTGCGAGTTGGGCATCTCAGTACCTGACCCGGAGGGACGCAGAAAACACCTCACGAAGATGGCGCTGGTTGACCTAATTGGCAAATGGGTAAGAGCTCTGTCTTCAACGTTCGAGCACGTTTAATAGTACTACCTCAAGCGCATTGAACACGGTCTTACGGATGCACAAGGAAACCTCCCGGACCATCCGACTGAACACACCACTGTTGATCACCGTGAAACGCCCGTCATACTTGGTCGCGCTGTTCTGGAAGAAGTATGGAGGGATCAAGAACGGCTAGTTCTTCCGTCATCCACCTTTCCGGCTCCATCGTCACTTGGCTTTGAGAAGAGAAAACTTTCAGCTGACCAGTGGCGTTCAGTTGGTATGATCCATCTTGTCATCACATTGATTCGTATTTGGGGCCATTCCCAGGGAAGACAACAACAGATGCTCAATAATTACATGCATCTGGTCACTGCAGTTTACATCGCTAGTTGCCGGTCTACCTCGGAGGAACTAGCAAGCTGCTACACGTATCACTTCAAGAACTACTTATCAGGTATTTTAGAGTTGTATAAGGAAGCAAAGATACAACCCGTTCACCACGCTTGCCTCCATCTTGAGAGGCTGTTGGTCGGACTGGGGCCAGTGCATTCATGGAGAACCTGGGCTTTTGAGCGTTTCAACTATACGCTTCAGAGGACCAAGACAAATATGCACTTTGGTGAACGCTTATCTCGACGGGGTCCTCTGTCCTAAACTGACTATGTTTTATGCCCCATATATCTTTCAGGTGAATTGGAGCTGACATTCGTCAATGATGCATGCAGAGCGGCAAACCTGCAGCTGTTGTTGAATAGCCCGCGGCTTCCTGCAGAGATGAAGGACCTTTGCGGCCCATTTCACACTTCAGTCAACCCCCTACGGGGACCTATTAGGTTCATATATTCTTATAGATGTTATGACCTAATAGGTATCAACTGGTTGGGAATCCCCAACCTCTGGAGATTCTCCACATCATGGCTGGGGAATCTCCAGGCCTGCCATTTGACAGGTGTTGGAGAATGTTGGAGAAATACATTTCCCCCCAGTAAATACACTTTTGGTGTCAATATACTGGGGTGGCTGGGGTCCAGACAGGATTTTCCCCAACAAATAACCTGCATATTCTGGGCTTTTCCCAAGGTAAATAGACCCCCTTGCTGAGCTAAATTGGGCATTCTCCATGCTAAATTGACCTGGAACAAGTGGTAGCTGGGTCTTCTCCAGCCTGAATTGACCCCCTTGCTGAGCTAAATTGGGCATTCTCCATGCTAATTGACCTGGAACAAGTGGTAGCTGGGTCTTCTCCAGCCTGAATTGACCCACTTCTCAGCCCACCCTGGACATTCTCCATGCCAAATTGACCTGGAACAAGTGGTAGCTGGGTCTTCTCCAGCCTGAATTGACCCACTTCTCAGCCCAATCCTGGGCATTCTGCATGCTCATTTGACCTATCTAGGGTGGCATTGGGGATTCTCCAGCATAAATTGACCCATTTTTAGGGCTAAACCCAAGTGAAATTGACCTTCCCTGATGACAACTGGGTTTTCTCCAGGGTAAATGTGGGCACTCCCAAGCTGAATTGACCTACCCCCTTGGTCAGGAGAGTGGAAGGATCAAAAATAGTGAAGCTGAATGGCTCCTTGTTGGCCAATTGGTGGGAGTGGCAAGCAAGGCTGATGAATCCAAAGTCCTTGGTCTATGAAAGGGGTTTGGTCTATTTCTTCCAGCCTAAAGCAATCATCTGTAGTGTCCATAGGAAACCACTTTACCCAGGTCACAGGGTGGTGAGTGGATGCTTCCAATGAAGTATAAACAATGCAGCTTGGGCACTGTACTGGGTGACAATGAGGATCTGTCTCATTCAAGCAATGCTTTCCTGTCTGCAATGCCACACCTTCAACATCTACTTCTTTGCTGCACTCAGATGCTGGCAATGACCTCATCACTCCCACCATGCCAATTTCCAGCACAATGCTGTACCAGATCCATTGGAGACTTGCTAAAGGGGCATGGAGATTCCCCATGTGAGGTTGGAGATTCTCCAAGGGGGGACGGAGATTCTCCAAGGGGGGACGGAGATTCCCCATGCCATGCTGGAGATTCTCCAAGGGGGGATGGAGATTCCCAAACTATCTGTAAAAAAAAGGCAGTGATACATAGTACTCTATGTAGTATGGGTAGCACTGGTAGCACCTGTGGGCTTTCCCCCCTTATGTAGTACAATATAGGAAGAAGCAGGTCTGTCACCATACTATGTCAAATGATGTAGTAAAGGCTTACAAAAGGAGCCACAATTTAACCACACTATGTAGCATGATGTAGACAACATCATCATTAATCATATTCATAGTTCTATGAACAAAACAACTACTATGACAAGAATGAAATCCAGTTTCCATCAGGCCCCTTACAACCAATCCCAAGTCCATAGCATGAGTCACTGTGATGATAGAGTGATTGACCAACTAGCAGCACCATTCACATTGTGACCACCAGAAGCATGAACTTGGAGCAAATGAGAGCTTCCATTGGTAATAGAAAGAGGAGTGGCATGCACTGATCTCATTGCTGAAAAACTCTGAAGAGCCCCTGCAGGAGAACTCCTGCAAGATGGGGGTGCTGGACCAACTGATTCAAGGGTCATCTGTGGATGCTGGTTGACGAACAGCATGGATGTTCTGGAAACTACAGTAGACAATCTGGCACCAAAATCCAGAGGTGATGATGCCAGGGGAACATGGAGATTCCCCATGCCATTCTGGAGATTTTCCAAGGGGGGATGGAGATTCTCCAAGGGGGGTGGAGATTCCCCAAGGGGGGACGGAGATTCACCAAGGGGGGACGGAGATTCCCCAAGGGGGGGGTGGAGATTCTCCAAGGGGGCATGGAGATTCCCCATGTGAGGTTGGAGATTCTCCAAGGGGGGATGGAGATTCTCCAAGGGGGGATGGAGATTCTCCAAGGGGGGATGGAGATTCTCCAAGGGGGGATGGAGATTCTCCAAGGGGGGATGGAGATTCTCCAAGGGGGGATGGAGATTCTCCATGCCATGTTGGAGATTCCCCAAGGGGACATGGACATGTGTATGCTCATGCCTGGTTAGCAACTCCTGAGATGATATGGATATTCCTTATGTAAATATTGGCATTTCCTGAGGAAGTATGAACATTCCTACACCTACTCACAGACAACTTTATTGAACAACTGTTAGAATACCCTTTGCATGCATATGCCCTCTTTAGTGCCTACATCTTTTTGTTGGCAATTTTACTGGTGAAGATGGTAAATAACCATTTCCAATGTCCTCCAGCCATTCCTCATCATCAGTAATTTCCTCTTCACCTGATTCTCCCATATTACACTCCCCTTCAAGTAACATCTCTTCCATTCCAAGCAACAGTTCATCATCACCTTCTGATAATATCCCCACTGCATCAGACTCATAGTCTTCAGATAGATTGTCTGTTGGGTGCTCTGCACCTTCCTTTACACCAGGGTCATGACTTGCTGCAGCCACAAATTTGGCAACATCTTCCCCTGTGGGCCCCCAATTTCTGGATGGCACCCATGCATGTGGAATATGTTGGACTTTGGCCTCCCAATCCAAATATACTGCCAGAAGGGCATGGCTGTGCAATTGCAGGTGATACTTGTAATATTCAGCTGCAAATTGTGTGAGATTTTGCCATGAAATTTATATCTGCACTGACCTGCATTTTCCAAGGTTTTTTGGAGGTTCTGCCATTCCATAGAAAACCATTCTTGCAGGACAGACCGCTCTCTTGACAATCTCCTTTCTTCTTCATTACACCGATCAACTTCTAACATCAACCTGATGCCCTTACGCACACCTGCATCAACAAGCCACTTTGGAGGTTCAGAAGAACCCTCTCCAGATCCACTGTCCTGCCAAATATCACTGTCAACATCCAGTTGGAAAATACCCTTGGTAGGTATTGGGAGAGGAGGAATAGCACCAGGTGGTGCTTTTTGAAGTCGTATCATTCCTAATAATTCATCACAGAGGGTGTTGTATGTGGTGATAAGGTGTGATATTGCAGGCTCCCTTCGTTTTATGGATGACTCCACATGTGACTGTAAATGATTTCCTGCAACACATGTTATTTGACAATACAACCAGCAAGATTACCTTTTACTTACCATTGACAGAGTTCCTGGATGACCCTTCTAAGCGTTCCAATTCAAACTTGCGCTGCCTAAGGCGCTCCCTGATTCGAACCTTCAATGCCTGTGCATTGGTTTGTGTTTGAAGCCACTTGTTGTTCCTCAGGAGATATAGGTCAGTTTGTGCTGAGACTCCTAGTGCACTTTTTTTCTGTTGGAGAGCCTTAGTTGCCTTTGAGAGCAAACTTCTTGCTGCAGTGCGCTGTAAATCAAAGTCCATGATATCATTGACACGATCATTGACAAGTTCCATTTCCAGCTGATCCACACGGCTCTGGTAGTCCTGAACAGATTTTTCCAGGGAAAGTATATGTGCCAATAATTTAGCACCATTGGTCTTTGACTGCCCTATGTGGTATGGTCAGGACTCAGCAATATGATGGAAAACATGAAAGATATGACTGACGGGGTAAGGGTTGAGTTTGTGAGTGTACCTGTGCAGCCCACTCCTCTCGAAGGGTCTTCATGTCAATATGCAATGCATGGAGGGACTCCAAAGCCACCATTTTCTTGCTTCTACAGAGGGTCCACTTCTTGTTCAACCATTGGCCAAGAGCAGCAAAAGCTTTCCTGTCAAAGTGACGTATCTGCTTGTCAAGAACAAACAGCCTCTGGTGATACTAAGTAGGAATTAGCACTGGATTAAATTACAGGAAGATCAATGCTTACACCAGACACTCGGAGAATGGGAATTAACATCTTCAGAGAACTCCATAGGCGCTCACACCCCTCACCATCAGACAAGCCAAAGCCTACACATTTACGTGGGTGATATATTATCTGGCATGGCCACTGATGACCATAAGCATGGAAAACTGAGATGCCAAACTTCAACCTGGAGAGTATCTCTTCATCAAGCAGCCTCCACTTGCGGCAACTGCGCTCCAGTTGACAACCAATGTCATATAAGAGACCAACAGTTGTGGTTTTAGGCAGGTGTTCAAAGAGATATTTCAATAGTACCAGAGCATAGTGCTGTTTTTCTCCTGCTGATGTCATATTGACTAGCCAGAGAACATGATCATGGCGACAAAGCAAAGCCATAAGCCCTGTGTCTGCAAAAAAGTTGGTGCTTGCTTTCTTTCGCTTTTCATCTGCTGCATGGAAGGAGTCTCCACATCCATCCAACACAGACATAGGCACCCTCATCCCATCCTCAAAGCTGTCTCCTTGTGGTTTATGTGAAGAATCATGGTGGCTAGGTGGGAGGGATCGCTGTTTCTCAATGAAGAGTTCCATAGCCTTCACCTCTGATTCAGGAATGAATACAGTGCTGATAGGATTGGGAGGGTCATGGGTAGCAGAGTTCCGAGGATTCTTTGTTCGCTTCTGGGTGAAACATGCATCCAAGCAAACAATGCAGTCAAGACTGTAACCATTTAAGGTAAGAATCAACCAGCAATAAATTTGTCATTGGCTTACTCTTCCTGATCAGCATTAGCCCTCTGGGACCCATCTCCACCAAAACATAGGGGACATCGGGCACATAGGTAGTCACTTGGTTGAAGCCTGGCTCCTTGTTGCTCAGAGACTTGTGGGGGGTGAACTAGGCCAGTAATATGGTCCTCTGCATGTATTGTCAACACAGTATACCAATGATATGCATTGCTGAACCGTCGTCGGAGGTTATCCTGATTGCATAGTAAGCACTTCTTATGTTGCTAATATAGATGTGTATAAACCACTAGTGGAAAGCATAGAAGGGAGATGTATGATACAGGAACATACATGGGGTGACAAATAATATAGTGAAAGTTTCATGAATGCAACATACCTTTGACTTTAGCTGGTACCCTTGGGCATCAAGAAAACTTTCAAGTGCTTCACACCAAGCAGTTGTGTTGGGTGTCAACCGTACAAAGAGTCTCCTCATAAACTCCAATACACGAAGATCAACTGCAAGACTTGGAGCAACAGGGGAGCATGCAAACAGCCCACGTTCCATGAGGTGTATAGGAGCTGGGGTGCAAGCACAGTAGGTTATCTCAACCTCCTCCAAACCTGGTCTGCATTAACACAAAATGCGTGTGCACAATGGTAGGATCACATACGATTGAAGAACAGACAGCATATGGTAAGTGGATGTACTACACAAGTGAGACATTGACTTCGATGATCAACTGGGGAGTCTACCACCACCCGAAGGCTTTCTGATGCCTGAAGGTACTGCAGATAGGGTTTGAGAAGCTCAGGGATAATATCTCGTGACCACCTCTGCCATTGAATTTCTCGCTTCTGCACGGCACTTGTACCTGAAGGGAGGCCAACGTCATCATTAAACTGAAGCTCATTCACATGATCAAAAATGTCGGGCTCGCTAGCGACTGAGTGGTGATGATAACGTGGTGTAGCCTTTGGATCCTGAGCAAGACGCTGGCGGCCTGGAAGGATGAAGACAGGTGGGGGTGCAGGGAGGTAAAGTCCTTTCGTACGAGGTGGGCGGCGCTGTCGAGCCAACGGAGGTGGAACAAACAACGACTGAGAACCCTAGCCAGCATGTGGGAACGTGTAATTTCTTTTAGAAAGAGGGGACATACCGGAAGACCAGGTTCCCCCTGAATACCCGATGACGACGAGGGGATGCTCGATGGCACATTAGTGACCTGACTAGTCGTAGCAGAAGCTGGCTCGTTAAGACCCTGCGTGGAGAATAATCTGATCTGGAATATGTTTCACAGATCAAGACTACATACTGCAGTGCTAGGAATACGAAGTGATGCCTTATTATGCAATGAGGGAGCATTCACAGCTACATTGGGTAGCTGATTTGTTGAAGCCGACACAGCAGAGGGATCCTGCAACGAAGATAAGTAAGCTGATTCGAAAAATATTTCCTGGACAAAACCCGACATACCGTAGGGTGGGGCATACGAACCAGTGTGTGATTGTCAGATGAGACCAAGGAGGGATTCGCAGTTGCACTGGGCAGCCGAGCAGCCAGAGATGGGGGAGAAGAACTCTGTAGGAAGATAAGTCGCTATGGATGCAAGGAAGCCCGCGACGAGAAAAACTCACAATAGTCAGGTTATCTGAAGCATGGTGCACAGAAGGGTGAGCATCGCGTTGCCTCCGAGGCTTCGGGCGCCGGACTGCCATTCAGTAGCTGAGTACCGGGACACGAAGTCAACGGTTTATATGCAGGACTCAAAGTCACCACAAAGGATCTGAGACACGAAGTCACCAGACTACGGGTCAGTGCAACAGAGGGAATGGCTACGCAGCTGAAATGAGGTTCGATGTCAGGATAATCAACGACACAGACAAGAATACAATGAGCAGCGACAAGAACTGAGGGGCCCTTTAGGTCCACAAGAGGTGATCGCGTTTCTGCTATCAAGGAAGGGTGAGAATATCTATCGGAGTCCCGAATCTTTTAAGATTCAACGGCCAAAAGCGTATTCACTGTATTGATTAATTATTTTTGGTGCTAAGACATAGCAACAACAAAACCACAGGACGCGAGACAGATTTAGACAAATTGAAATATGCGGGGGAGGGAGGGTTGCCGTCCAAGAAAATCAAATGCGGTTTGGACATAAAAATGGCACGCCAGAGAAAAAACCTTGTACACTTCCGTATCGTCCCGACCTTTCAACTCAATGGGGGACTGCAAACGTGCGGGAGCTCCGGGCCATGCAGACAACAACTGACAAAAGTTCCTGAAATACGGCAGTGAGGTTGGCATGTCAGTAGCACATAAACCTAACTCGCGCGGGTGGCATGGTAAAGACTCCGACCACATCACAAGACCGGATGCACCAGGGAAGATGCCATAGAGGAGACCCTGGCGGGTTAACCGCTCTTCGTCGGATGCAGTCCAACGATCAGGGACGAGGGCCCGATCAAGCGCATAGAGTTCATAGCGGAAGTTAAGTTCATACAGTTCCCACAGAAGGGACCGCATGAACGAGAGGGGGGGATCTGAAAGGGATGAAACTGGAACCTGCGTAATACATGAATACAAAGACACAGAGGGAAAAAACAAGGTAATACTCCCCTGCATTCCTCGCCAAGTAATTTCCTGTGGTGCCCCTACCGAACCCTGGGCCGAGTTAATAATAGCTTCCCCCAAAATATCCCGCACGGCCAATTTTGTTGACGCAGTCTTTGTCGAGGGAAGGGGGTCAGTGTCGATGGTATTGAGGAAATCCCTCCACATCTGAGGGGACGGGAACTTTGATGGTGGGCGAATGTCGACCTGACTGATCCAAAGCGGACGAGCAGACAGCCAGTTGAGGAGGTAAGTCTTCTTTCTCTCTGGCGTAGACACATTAACAAAGAGCGTTGGCTTCGGGAAGCGATAGCCTGGGTCCACAACACCAGACTTGATTCTCTGCGAGTCGGTGTCAGCTTCCCGCCAGGCTGTCGCGAATAGGATGTGGGGCTTCGGCATATCCGGAAGGTTGGGTTCCTCCCATTTCGACTGCCCAGCTGATGGCGATACTGCAGAATGTTAAAATCACAAGATTAGATGCGCAATAACTAAATACCTCGAGAGGGGCCCGCAGAGGCTCTTTCCCTTGCAGTCCTAGACTGCCTTTTGCTGGGCTGCTTCCCGCTACTGGAAGATGGGCGCGACGCGGAAGGATATGCAATAGGTAGGGGTTCAGGAGCGTCGGCAAGGGTACCTTCATAACCACTGCGTGTATGGTAGTGACGCAGGACATTGCTCGGCCCACGCCAAATGGAAGGGAAGGGCTTGGCGACGCCGTTTTCCGTATACATAGCCCTGACGATGTCATCAGGGCATGTGAGTCGTACGGAATGTACCACATTCATAGTCGGGGAAATGTATGCTTCGCTACGAACGAGCCAAACTGGTACCCCTGCAAAGTACAAGGCCTCACATACTTCTGTACTCTTAGTAAAACAACCCATCCAGATCCCGTTGACGCTCGGAGGACGTGAGGGAGGATTCCTAAGAAGCGGATGGACAAATTCGATGTAGTCAAGCAGCGCATGGATGTCAAGTAGCTTGCGCTGAAGCTGGGCAACAAAAACGATGAGGTCTCGGAAAGGAAGGGGATGGTGTTGAAGGCGCATAACTTCATGCTCGGCCAAACGTATCAGGACGCGCAGCGCATCCTGACCAACAGGTCGGTCTCGCAGAGTGTGACGACGGCTGCGCAGAGTCTGAAGCGCCCCTGAAAAGGCTGTGACCTTCGTGGCATGGAGTGTGCCTACTGCGAACCGGGAGCCAGTTGGAATAACGAAGTCGTCAAGGGTTGGTGTGTACCATGCAGAATGAAGAGTAGGAATGGAACCCTTCCGGGGGATGCAAACAGAATATTCATATTGCCGTTCGTGCATCTGTGGCCATTGAAAGCAGTCTACTACCCCGAAGCGACCATCAGCGCGGCAACACATATCCTCCTCCTCAAATATGAATGGTTCTGGTACATAATCTACATTAGGGGACGTTATAATGACGTTCCCTTTGCACGCAACCGCCAGTGCATCGAGCGACGAAATTTTATCTGCAGATGTAAGTTCCCGAACAAAAAAGATAAGAAAAAAATGGACGTACGATCTCCAGCTCGAAGGAACGGTTTGAAACGAGATGATTCGAACGCCATAGAAAAAACGAAGAGGGATTTCGAAGGTCCGGGTCGTGCTAGCTGGAAAAAAGCATTAAGAAATAGCAAGAAGGACAAAATCACGCACCAATGCGGTAGGAAAATCGGACGAACGACGGACACGGCAACTGGAAATCTCAGCGACACAGAGTCAACTGAGAGGAGACAGAAGCAACACGAAGTTAGCTTCAAGTCGACGAGCGGCACGAAGCCAACTCAAAATCCAGGAAAAGGTTGGATGTAATGGCGACGGCGGCGGCGACGACGAGGCAGGAAGTTACGACGGCGGGGCGACGGCGACGACGAAGAATCAGTATGTAAGTGACGTGTAGGACGAATGAACTGACTTAGTGCGAGAAATTTGCAGGTGGCGGTGCACGTGACCTGCAAGTGACGTGGACGTAGTCGGAATGTACTAGTTATGTAAGTAGAACTATTACCAAAATCGTCATAAACGTGACGGGTCACAAGTCTACTTTGTCACATGGTTGGGAATTCCCAGGAAAAAATACCTAAGTCACAGGATCTCGTCGACGTCGTGCGTACCACCCTCCACGTTGCATCGTTCAACGTGTACTGCTCCTCAACGTCGCTTTTATTCTACCTACGCCTTTCGACCCCACCGTTTCCTCCGCCGCCTGCCGTAGTCCGTCGATCGTTGAATATGGTTACCGAGCCCCTACTTTGTGGATCGAGAGCTGGCTTCGTGCCGCTCAGTGATTTGAAGTTGACTCTGTGTCGCTTCAAACTCTGTTGACTTTGCGTCACAGAGGTTGCCTCTGATTGGATAAAGTCCTACGCTACCATCGTGGTATTTAGTCGTTCGAAAGGTATGCCAGCTCGTTCGCCTTTGTTTTTTTTTTTTTGATCTGTGGTTCATGATAGGTACGATTGTTCCGGCATCTCGTCGTATCTAGCTACGTTTCCACTCTTCTACTCTTCCCCACCCATGCTGATATACTCCAGATGTGCGTTGTCTCGTCTCAGCGGTACTGGGTTCCTTATCTCCCTACCGCTCAGTGCTATTACCGTTGGATGGTATCATTCCTACGTCGATCCAGAAGAGGTGAGTCTCCTACTCTTTTGTGCTACTATCGTTTCTAATCTCCTACGAATGTTCCTTTTGCTTTAGTCAGTCCTCATCGTGTTTCATCGTATCCATACCATCTCATATCGCAGTCTGCGGTACGTGTTTATATCTTCGTATGTGTCGATTGATATCTATATACTTTACATCGTAGCTCCCGTTCGTCGGGTCCTTGATCTGTCATCAAATGTTACTTACCGACCGGCGTCAAAAATAAGCTTCAGCGCGACTACATTTTGGTCTAGTTTAGTAGCAAGCGATGTAATAACTCTATATACCACCAAGCGGAAGGTCTGTTCAGAAGAAGTATTTGATCATCGTTCCCCTGTCCGATCTGTCGTATTCGCATCCTGGTAAGTTTGTGCAACTGGGTTCTTCGTGCGCTTTTCGTTTCGTTTCATTTTTATTTATGCGTAGCCTTCTGTATTTTGCACAGGTAAGTCCTTCGAGTGGATTCCCCGTTACCTTTCTTTTGAACTTCACTTTCCCTAAGCACGAAATATACATTCTATCAGCCTGCGTGCTACGTAGAATTTCAAAGTATATGGGTGTAGATTCCCCGTCTAAAATGTCAAGTCGCTAAATTTGTTCCGTCGACCCTGCCTTGATGCTTCCATCAATGGCCGTAAGGTTCCATTTCGCGAGATAGGAACAAGTAACGGATCCGACGTGTACTGCCATTTGTTTAGAAACTTTCACTGTTCCCCTCCATAGCCCGTCGTACCGCGTCTTGGTAAGTCCTTCAACGGAGTCCTCTGTTACTTTTTATTTTTTTCTTGCTTTCTATCTTGATTTATTGACTTTGACTTCTTTTTAGGATCAAAATCATGGTCTACCAACCTACCGTTTCCCTGAACCTTACTATCCACGTACTGATCAGTTTTTCTGCTGTCGTATTCTTGACTGACCCCTTTCCCTGTCCCGAAACAATGGTAACTGAACTCTGTGCAGCCGACTGCATTTAACTAGTCACTGTTCTCAATCGCCGTGAGCTTTTTGTCCGCGAGGCGCTTAGGAACAAGCAGGCGGAGCCAGTACAAATAAGGTGAGTAACCTTGTTAGCAGAAAATATAAATAGGCCACCAACCAACTTTCGTCCTCTCGTCTCTTTCTACTCCAGTCACTCCTTGATCCTCCCACTGTTGCCCTTCATTTCTAGTGAGAACTCGGTGCGTGAACATCCTGGCCGAAATCATGATTGCCCACTAACCAGCTTTTATCATCTCCCCCGTTTCTGTCATTTGCTAAACCTCCCATCGTCGCTCTTCGTTTCAAGCAAGTGTAGATTATGTGCGTAAGCCTGTTGACTGAAAAATGAATAGACCGCTAACCCTCGTCCTTCGGAATCCTAGCGCTTGCCCTTCGCTTTTTTTTTCCTTTTCGTTCCCGCTTGATTTCGTATCAGCAAGGAACTGGGTAACTGCGTGTTCCCAAAGAAGCACCCCACTGCGTGACTGTGTGTCTACAGTGGAGTTATGCCCCGGCGGAAATCCCCCTCTAATCCCCCCGCGAAGATTGGTCCCCCCGTTGGCGTTAGGAGGTCGAAGAGGATCGGGGCCACCTTGCCATCACCGAGAAAAACCCAATCCAGCCATAGCGCAAAAGCACGCTGTCCCGCAAACCAACCCGGTACGTCCCCCTATTCACCGAGTCTCCCTTGTATGTTCTGAGCCTTCCTTAGCAGTGGAAACTGGAAGCCATGGTACCGCTCCTGAGGTTAAAAACAAGCCTTCCTTTTTTTTCGGCTCGCTGACCCTTGTTGAAGAATGATCAATCTATCTCGGTTGCTCGAACTTCCATTATCAAGCCTCGCCCACGGCGTTCCTCGCAAGGTTTAACTGAAGAAGAACGTGAAGAAGAGTACCTCAACTCCTTTCGCACCAAGGTAGTGGTGCTCAAGGACGGCACAAAATTAGATAACCGTACAGCTCTCGAGCTGCTGCGTAAGGGCGATATAACTATAAAGGATATAGACGAAGAGGATGGTCGCAAACAATGTAAGTGTCCATTCTATCTGGTGTTATTTCCTCTCAATGGTCCTACTAGCTGCTCCCTTTGATACGTCTTCGGACGCTCACCCATCCGATGACGACGACAACCATGAATGTAAGTATGTATCCCATGCAATCATACTCCTTCTCAAGGTCACCACTGGCAGCCTCTCCCAATTTCCCTTCAGGGAAAGCGTCCAATGATGGGTCTGCGCAGAGTGAAGAAGATGAACAGGTGGTGGAAAGTGTTATGCAGAGTGAACATGCAGATGACCCTGACCAGGAAGAGGGCAATCATGCTGGCGATGCTGCGGACGAGTGTGCAGGTGTGTTGTTTAAATTCATCTAATCTTTGTGACATATCTCTAACCCGTACATTCACTTTAGTTAGTGCTACTGATGAATCGAGTGACAGTGACTGGTCCGTTACTGAGAGGCGCAGACTTAAACGCGAGCAGACTGCGAGAGAAATCCGTGCTGGAAACTATGACATCGAGACTCACCCTTCCCCTCCTCTTGAATATCCTACATCCTCCGAGGATACTACGGATGTCGAAGACTCTGATCAATATAGGAAGCCCAAGAGGAAATCTGATCATGTCCGTACTAAGGCCAGGGAAGTTCCTGACTTGGGCCAAGAAGATGGACCGGGTACGGAGAGTAAATTGTATGCTCACAAACGTGGTAGACTGCCCTTAGCAGCCATAAAGAAGGCCCAGGAACTGGGCATGCGCACCGCTAAGGAGGCCCAAGCCATTGCAGACGAATATGGCAAGACTCTGGCATCCATTATGGCTGCTGCTGGGCTGACGACGAGGGCGACACGGGCGGAGTCGGTTTGGAACATGCATCAGGCTTGGTATGCGGGTACCAACCCTAAAACATCTGACGGTAAGCAACTTCATGTTTTTGAAGGGGTTCTGCTAGGTCCTGACTCGGTCTTAGAGAACATGAAAGACTATTACTGCCGCCAAATGAGGCACTATGAGACTCACAAGGATGAAGAAGAATTCCCCGACCTGTGGGTAGAAATTCGCAAGTTCTGGAGCGAGAGTGTCAGCGGCACGAAGGATGTCAGCTCGAAGGCAATGGTTGGTCGGGTGATGACTTGTAGAGACTCCTTCACACAAGCTGTATGTGATCCTCCCTTCGTCAATTATTTGTTAACTACATCCATGGATGGCAGGCACAAACCTGGTGCAATGTGGAGAATATTCACGTCTTTGGATGTGTCATTTATAGTGGAAATGACGAAGCTGCACGCCAAGCTCAAGGTATTTTTTCGGGCTCTTCACTCTGCACGCAACTTGCGGCCGAGAGGCAGACAGATGTCGCGAGATTGTTAGATTATCTCGCTACCATTATCAAGTGAGTATGATTACTGTGGGTGGGGTGCACACCGATGACCTCCTCTAGATATAAAATTCTCGACTCTACCGCTACTATTCCCCTTCCCACTTTTGCAATGCTATCAGGCGTTCCGTACGACCATGTTCTTGCACTCAAACCCCAGGAATCCACACGTGATAGGAATCGGCGAGTCTTACCTTTGGTAGTCATGCACAAACTCCGTAAGTCTATTCAAGTTTTTCTAATTAGTCTCTTTACCCAGAGTCTTTGCAGATGAAGTTGAAATCACACGTGGACAGAGGAATGTTCCGTGGAAGACCCTATTGGATCTGCTTTTTGCCCACAAGCACACAATTGTTGACTGGCCAGCCGGGGTTCCTGCTATTAATCAGAACTTCAATGTTAAACGCCTCACCGCTGATGAGCTTCGTGCGCTCACTGTCCCATTCCTGAAAGAGCAAATGGGTAATGATTACCACGTAGAGGCTGCGGTTGAGGGTGAAGATGACCGTGGTGATTACATTGTCCCGGAGCCTGCGTCGTCATTTCGTCTCAAGCCATGGACCACTGGTGAGTGGTATTGATGTCGCATGACTATGCTGGTTGGCTAACACAGTGCTCAGACCAGCTTGCACTGGTACGTGTGATGGACCCAGGTGCCTTCGACATTCCATTGGTGATTGATACCCTTGGTCAACCCCTTCGCCTTCTCTCCGACTCGCAGGCATTTCTTAAAGTGGTCCCCAGAGGTATGCGCCGTGAGGATACAAATGATGAAAGAGTGTCCACCCCAACTCCCACTCCATCGTCACCCCCAGCCGAGGTATTGCAGCAATTACCAGCACGGGGGCGTGCACCATTACGGGGCCGCCGTACTGGCCATCCCACTTCGGTATCCCACAACTCGCCTCTCCCTCCCTCCTCACCACCTCCTGAAGACTCCCCCCAGTCCTCTCCGCAAGATACACGTCACTTATCTTCAGTAACACATCGCCCAAGATATCCTACCTCCCGTAGCCGCTCTCCAGTGCCACGCTCCCGCCACCATTACCATCGTCAGCCGCAAAAGCGCCACAGGGAGTATCGGGAGGATGTAAGTGAAACCGGCGCCCAGGTTCCGGAGAGAAGGACCCACCACAGGTATGTTGTCGCTATGACCATCCTACGTTGTAGCTAATATAATGCAGCGTGGTGGAGTATGTCTATCGCAGCCCACCTCGTAAGAGGCGTCACCACTACCCGTCTGATGAAGACGACTATCCCTACAAGCATCACATCCGCTACTGAGGTACGTTATGACATACACTTTGTTAACCCCCATCATCACTGACGATACACGGACACAGTGTTTCTTGATGATACCCTGTCCTCTTTCTTGCTTCCCGTTTATCCCTTGGCCAGCATAATACACAATACTTTTGTCAATTAAGCTAAGGACCTGTTACTGACTCAACTCGTATACACTCCTTCTGTGTCGAGCAGCTGTATAGCCTGTGAGACATAATACCCGGGTTGCTCAACCAACCCTATTTCCTTTGAGATGGTCCCTACTCTTTACCCTGTTTGGCACGGGTTTAGCTTACTCTCTTGGCTAAAATGTTGGCAGTAGTTTAGCTATGAATAAGACAATATTTGTCACATTCTTAGTATGTCTTTTGGACATGAATGCCACATGATATGAGGCTGCAGGTTATGTCCAGATTGAACATGGATGCCACATGATATGAGGCTCTACCTTACATCCAGATTGGACATGGATGCCACAAGAAATGAGGCTCTAACTTGCATCCTGTTTGGATGTGGATGCCACATGATATGAGGCATTGACTTGTATCTCCAATGTTGGAAAATTTCCATAGCCCTCTGGAAATCTCAACCTGACTATCTCCACACACCCCTGGAGGATCTCCAACCCACCTTGGGGAATCTCCAACCTCCCATGGAGAATCTCCAAATGCACAGGGAGAATCTCCATGCCCTCCAGAGAATCTCCAACCCCCCTAGGGGAATCACCAGTGCCCACATGGGGAAATCACCAATGCCCACATGGGGAAATCACCAATGCCCCTTGGGGAATCCCCATGTTCCCCTGGAGAGGTTCCAGCATGACATGTTGGGAAATCTCCATGTCCCCTTGGGGAATCGCCAGCATGGTATGGGGAATCTCCAACATGATATGGAGAATCTCCATCCCCCCTTGGGGAATCTCCAGAATGGCATGGGGAATCTCCATCCCTCCTTGGAGAATCCCCATCCCCCCTTGGGGATTCTCCATCCCCTTTGGGGAATCTCCTGAATGGCATGGAGAATCTCCATGTCCCCTTGGGGAATCACCAGCATGGTATGGGGAATCTCCAACATGATATGGAGAATCTCCATCCCTTCTTGGAGAATCCCCATCCCCCCTTGGGGATTCTCCATCCCCTTTGGGGAATCTCCTGAATGGCATGGAGAATCTCCATCCCCCCTTGGGGAATCTCCAGAATGGCATGGAGAATCTCCATGTCCCCTTGGGGAATCGCCAGCATGGTATGGGGAATCTCCAGCATGATATGGAGAATCTCCATCCCCCCTTGGGGAATCTCCAGCATGGCATGGGGAATCTCCATGTCCCCTTGGAGAATCCCCATCCCCCCTTGGGGATTCTCCATGTCCCCTTGGAGAATCCCCATCCCCCCTTGGGGATTCTCCATGTCCCCTTGGAGAATCTCCACCCCCCCATGGGGAATCTCCAACCTCACATGGGGAATCTCCATGCCCCTGTGGGGAATCTCCATGCCCCTGTGGGGAATCTCCACTAAGAATCCGTACCTGAATGTTGATATCACATCCTTTGCCAACTGTAGTGAAGCACTTTTTTTACCAGGGATATTGTTGCTCCACTTCCAGCTGACTGGTGTCTGGTGACATTGTGAGGATGTGGCTGTGATCACAGTTGGGTGCAGAATGCTTTTTTTGCCATGATGCAGCTACTGATATCAACTTCATCTGTTGCCTTGGATCTTGCCACTGGTCCACAAACTTCCCCACACAATTCATTCACAGGCCACAACAAGCTGTCTGAGTGGCCACAGTTTACTGGCAATCCTCACATTCCAGAAGGCCTTGCCTCACACAGCACTGTCAGACAGTTTGACTTACATCATCACCTCTGGATCTTGGTGCCAGATTGTCTAGTGTAATTTCCAACATCCATGCTGCTCATCAACCAGCATCTACAGATGACCCTTGAATCAGTTGGTCCAGCACCCCCATCTTGCAGGAGTTCTCCTGCAGGGGCTCTTCAGAGTTTTTCAGCAATGAGATCAGTGCATGCCACTCCTCTTTCTATTACCAATGGAAGCTCTCATTTGCTCCAAGTTCATGCTTCTGGTGGTCACAATGTGAATGGTGCTGCTAGTTGGTCAATCACTCTATCATCACAGTGACTCATGCTATGGACTTGGGATTGGTTGTAAGGGGCCTGATGGAAACTGGATTTCATTCTTGTCATAGTAGTTGTTTTGTTCATAGAACTATGAATATGATTAATGATGATGTTGTCTACATCATGCTACATAGTGTGGTTAAATTGTGGCTCCTTTTGTAAGCCTGTACTACATCATTTGACATAGTATGGTGACAGACCTGCTTCTTCCTATATTGTACTACATAAGGGGGGAAAGCCTACAGGTGCTACCAGTGCTACCCATACTACATAGAGTACTATGTATCACTGCCTTTTTTTTTACAGATAGTTGGGGAATCTCCGTCCCCCCCTGGAGAATCTCCAGCATGGCATGGGGAATCTCCATCCCCCCTTGGAGAATCTCCAACCTCACATGGGGAATCTCCATGCCCCCTTGGAGAATCTCCACCCCCCCATGGGGAATCTCCAACCTCACATGGGGAATCTCCATCCCCCCTTGGAGAATCTCCACCCCCCCTTGGGGAATCTCCACCCCCCTTGGAGAATCTCCAACCTCACATGGGGAATCTCCAATCTCACATGGGGAATCTCCATCCGCCCTTGGGGAATCTCCAGAATGGCATGGGGAATCTCCATCCCCCCTTGGAGAATCTCCACCCCCCCATGGGGAATCTCCAACCTCACATGGGGAATCTCCATCCCCCCTTGGAGAATCTCCACCCCCCCTTGGGGAATCTCCACCCCCCTTGGAGAATCTCCAACCTCACATGGGGAATCTCCATCCCCCCTTGGAGAATCTCCATCCCCCCTTGGAGAATCTCCATCCCCCCTTGGGGAATCTCCACCCCCCCTTGGAGAATCTCCAACCTCACATGGGGAATCTCCATGCCCCCTTGGAGAATCTCCACCCCCCCCTTGGGGAATCTCCGTCCCCCCTTGGGGAATCTCCACCCCCCTTGGAGAATCTCCATCCCCCCTTGGAAAATCTCCGGAATGGCATGGGGAATCTCCATGTTCCCCTGGCATCATCACCTCTGGATTTTGGTGCCAGATTGTCTACTGTAGTTTCCAGAACATCCATGCTGTTCGTCAACCAGCATCCACAGATGACCCTTGAATCAGTTGGTCCAGCACCCCCATCTTGCAGGAGTTCTCCTGCAGGGGCTCTTCAGAGTTTTTCAGCAATGAGATCAGTGCATGCCACTCCTCTTTCTATTACCAATGGAAGCTCTCATTTGCTCCAAGTTCATGCTTCTGGTGGTCACAATGTGAATGGTGCTGCTAGTTGGTCAATCACTCTATCATCACAGTGACTCATGCTATGGACTTGGGATTGGTTGTAAGGGGCCTGATGGAAACTGGATTTCATTCTTGTCATAGTAGTTGTTTTGTTCATAGAACTATGAATATGATTAATGATGATGTTGTCTACATCATGCTACATAGTGTGGTTAAATTGTGGCTCCTTTTGTAAGCCTTTACTACATCATTTGACATAGTATGGTGACAGACCTGCTTCTTCCTATATTGTACTACATAAGGGGGGAAAGCCTACAGGTGCTACCAGTGCTACCCATACTACATAGAGTACTATGTATCACTGCCTTTTTTTTACAGATAGTTTGGGAATCTCCATCCCCCCTTGGAGAATCTCCAGCATGGCATGGGGAATCTCCGTCCCCCCTTGGAGAATCTCCGTCCCCCCTTGGAGAATCTCCGTCCCCCCTTGGAGAATCTCCAACCTCACATGGGGAATCTCCATGCCCCTTTAGCAAGTCTCCAATGGATCTGGTACAGCATTGTGCTGGAAATTGGCATGGTGGGAGTGATGAGGTCATTGCCAGCATCTGAGTGCAGCAAAGAAGTAGATGTTGAAGGTGTGGCATTGCAGACAGGAAAGCATTGCTTGAATGAGACAGATCCTCATTGTCACCCAGTACAGTGCCCAAGCTGCATTGTTTATACTTCATTGGAAGCATCCACTCACCACCCTGTGACCTGGGTAAAGTGGTTTCCTATGGACACTACAGATGATTGCTTTAGGCTGGAAGAAATAGACCAAACCCCTTTCATAGACCAAGGACTTTGGATTCATCAGCCTTGCTTGCCACTCCCACCAATTGGCCAACAAGGAGCCATTCAGCTTCACTATTTTTGATCCTTCCACTCTCCTGACCAAGGGGGTAGGTCAATTCAGCTTGGGAGTGCCCACATTTACCCTGGAGAAAACCCAGTTGTCATCAGGGAAGGTCAATTTCACTTGGGTTTAGCCCTAAAAATGGGTCAATTTATGCTGGAGAATCCCCAATGCCACCCTAGATAGGTCAAATGAGCATGCAGAATGCCCAGGATTGGGCTGAGAAGTGGGTCAATTCAGGCTGGAGAAGACCCAGCTACCACTTGTTCCAGGTCAATTTGGCATGGAGAATGTCCAGGGTGGGCTGAGAAGTGGGTCAATTCAGGCTGGAGAAGACCCAGCTACCACTTGTTCCAGGTCAATTAGCATGGAGAATGCCCAATTTAGCTCAGCAAGGGGGTCAATTCAGGCTGGAGAAGACCCAGCTACCACTTGTTCCAGGTCAATTTAGCATGGAGAATGCCCAATTTAGCTCAGCAAGGGGGTCTATTTACCTTGGGAAAAGCCCAGAATATGCAGGTTATTTGTTGGGGAAAATCCTGTCTGGACCCCAGCCACCCCAGTATATTGACACCAAAAGTGTATTTACTGGGGGGAAATGTATTTCTCCAACATTCTCCAACACCTGTCAAATGGCAGGCCTGGAGATTCCCCAGCCATGATGTGGAGAATCTCCAGAGGTTGGGGATTCCCAACCAGTTGATACCTATTAGGTCATAACATCTATAAGAATATATGAACCTAATAGGTCCCCGTAGGGGGTTGACTGAAGTGCATTTCAACTGGCCTTTAAGTCCAAACCTCGTGGCACTCAGCTGAATGATGGTCATGCTTCTGGGATGTCAGCGGAAATGAAGATCGTTCTTGCGAACCAACGAACGGAGGGTCGTATGGCTCGTGTCCACCAGACTTTCCTACCACTGGCAATGGAATACACGCGCGCTCGGTTACCAGAAGGTAAATCTATAGGAATTTCAGACACCAAGTCTGATGCTGTTGCTAGCGATCCACTGGTGTGAAACAGTGCAGTTAGAAGGAGTGATATTCCAGCCTGCGGCTCGGTCACAGCGGAACTCACATGCCATGGTTCAACTCCATGGGCCTCACGAAGACGTCCCGGTTGCTGCTCAAATACTCGCGCTATTCATTTTGAAGGGCGAAGACGACATAGCCTTTGCAGTTATCTCGTGCTACGCATCTTTGAGTGGCACAGATGCAAAGCGCGACCCCTACCCCCAGTTTGGAATCCTCGCCGGTCGCTTGTACTATGACGAAGTCGAGGCACCTATTGTCACTCGTGCATCCAGCCTCCTTGCGCCTTTTGCAAAGACCCCATTCAAGGTTGACTATATCGCAAGACCTGTCGTCCACGTACTACCGCTTTACAAGGCGAGCAACCATCACACGTACACTGAGGGCACAAACTGACAGTCTAAATAGGATGTATACTCTCGTACCGATATTGCACATGATATTGAAACTGATGTACCTGATTGCACCGAGTAGACAATCGAACCAAGTCCGTATTCATGTTTCTACTGTGGCTGTCCTTTGTTAGGCATGAAGCTTGAGGGGCGGAGAAGGGGTACATGGTATAAGGCATTGCAATCTGTTGGTTGCGTTCCGAAATATTGCACACCGCCCAAGACCACCATGCGACTGCTTTAATATTGTGGAGCAATTTCGTTAACAGAAAACAGAAATGCAGGTGGAAGTCCCCTCAGGCGTCAAACCGTGAAAATGCCTCGTGTAAGGACGGCGAGATAGAACGTGCTTCCGACTGGCAGCCAGACGGCCCCATGGTTTCAAGCAATCCCACGTATGGGCAAGTATGAGTGGCATTGTACGGTCTACGATAGAGGGGTAGGTAGATTGGCGAGATGAAAAATAACCTGACCCATAGCATTAATCCTGCAATGCACGTTCTGCTATTCGTATCACATTCCCTAAAGTGTCCAACATACGATTGTAAGCCTGCGCGAAGGGCCGCATTTCCTGTGGTCAAGGAGGCTTGAGCCTGGAACATCACAACAAAGACGGTGGGGGCTTACCTCCGATACAGCACCTAAGATGATCTTGCCCGTCGTGGGATCGGTCAAGTGATTCTGGGACTTTGGGGTTAGTGGCCCAGTAGTGGTTCGACCTTCATTTGGACCTACAAGCGGAATGGGAATAGGAACAGTAGAGCGAGTAGAACTCGAGGGAATGGACGAATTCGGTGAATGCTGAGGGGATAGTGGAGATTGGTCGTGCTCGTGCTTCTGGCGAAAACCAGTTACTCAGTAGCATGAACGTATCTCAGGTCAACCTACTGCAGTGGGTTGACTTGGTGCCCGAGGGAAGAAAAACACTTCTTCATCATCCGTGTCGCTGGCGAGACGTACTGGTTGATCTGTTTTCATGATGAACGAGTGGCACAACAGCACTACAGAGAAGAGAGAGTGAACTGACCTTGCGCGGCTTGAAAGCGTGCACGAGAACAAAGGACGGCACGTGACGGACTGGAGTGTCCTGTATCAAAGGGGAATCGATAACAAAGCATCGGAGAGGGTTAACGGCCGGAATGCTATACCACGCCGATCGTCGTGCCGGCTTCAGATTTGTGAGTTGAAACCAGGCATCCAACCGTCCTTCTTGACACGGACGAGATTTCTGGAATCGTACCGTATTATCAGAATCCGCCTGAGCTGCTGTGCAAACGACTCAACTATGGATCGCGTAGGAACTTACCTCTAAATATCCACGCGTGGGCGGGTAGCATATTTCCGCATCCCCATGCAGCGGCAGTGGGTCCATCACGACCATATGCTGGCGGTAGCTCTAAGCCATTCCCTCCTTCAAGATCATCATCGCTTAGCATTCGGCCAATAAACGAGTTCTATCGCCCTAAAGCACCCACCAGTGACCTCACTAACGTTTGGCATGCGCAAATCGCAGCTCTCAGAACATGGACACAATCTTTCCTTCGCGTATGCCTCGACCTCAGAACGAACGATTCGTGGTTATGTTGAGAACTCCGGGAAGCGAGTTGTCCATGGTAATCGGATTTAAACGGGACATGTAGCCCCCTTCAACCTGGTGTGAGTTGAAGAACCGAAGGCAGAGAGAACGGAAGTCCATAGTTCAATCAAGATCTTCGGACGGCGCTTGGTCGTTGAGTCTTTCGTTCGGCCTATGCAAGATGGAACACGGCCACGTCAGCGTCAACGCTTCAACATCAACCCAGTATATTGGCAGGAAACGTACCATGCCAGAAGCACTTTCGCCGAGTCAATGGCAGACTGTGGCACGTTCCTTAGGACCTGAGAGTACGCTTACATAATAGTGCTTTCGTCTCGACTTCGATCGTGACCCGTCGATTACCGTCGACTGGTGCGATTCAATATTCACTCCTATCATCGGTTTAGACTGTCCTCACCCACGCGTCATGGTGGGTTCCCTTTCAATGTGGACTATTCGTCGCTAAATGTATGAGTGAACCTTTCGTAGTGCGGTGAATTCAATTGGCTCCCCCGTGCCATCTGTGCCGATAACCTTGTTTCTCCCGCTCAAGTGATAGGCGGTATGATGTAGTCTGACGCTGCCTTCGGTCACAACCGCGGTAGGTTTTCCCCCCATTTTTGATAACATCCGCCCGAAACTGATGGCATCCGTGGTGGCTGACGACACCTCACAGTCGTTTTCGCAGTCGTTCCTGTCTATTCCAATCCGGTTCACCACATTACGACGGGTCCAATTATCAAGTATTTAGTCAAGAGCTAACCATGGGGTACGTTTCACGGTAGTATTGATGTACGGAGATGTCCATGACTGTGCTACACATAGGTCAAGGAGCTGCACGTCCCGACATACTGGAGGAACCTGTGAAAGTGTGTTTATCCGGGAACTCCAACGTATGTCCTCATGCGTAACCTACCTAGACATAGCTCATCCTATCGTGAAACATATCTTGCCAGATGTCCGGATCCGAGAGATGAGGATCGTCAACAGCACGGTCCTTTGGTTGGCCAAGTAGATCATTCGCCACCGCGAAGAATTCGCTAAGATGATCGATTTCCATAGGTTTCATCCGCACGGGCATCTGGCACAGAGGGCACTCATACGACACGGCTTGAAGATATCTTCCATCGCGCAGCTCTACTAGTGTCTTTGCAGTAATGGGACACCGTCTCAGGCGCTCGGGAATGTTTCTCCATTCTGCATTGAGCTGCTCCCTCAGGCAGGTATGGAACCAATCCCTCAAGCAACTGTAGCAAGATACGTGGCCACATTCGACCAGGCTATCCATGTTTGTAAGTTATGGACATGATTCTATCCTGAAGCGACAACTTACACAAATTGTCTGTCGACGCAGCCGTTACAAACACCGCATCTGGCGGCAGCATCGCGGGCCACAGTTATCTGTTAGTGAGTCAAGTAACGCGAAGGCATGCGTCGACGAAGTGATCAAACCTGTTGAATAATCGCCTCAAGGTTTTCTTGTGTCGCCCGTGCCTTTTGGAGAGCCTTTTCCGCTCTTTGCTTGGCAATTCTGAGCTTGGTCAGTTCCTGCACCTACATCTGTCATTTGCTGCGACGTTAGAGAACCAGTAGCTCACTAAGCCTGATCGTTTCACTTCTTTCTTAAAGAAAGCCGCGATTTCTGATACTTCTTTCAGGATTCGGTTACTGTCCACCTTGGGCATCTGTGGGAGTCCAGAGGAGCACCTGGATGGGGAGCGCGAGCGGTGCAGAGCTGACCGCGAGCGTGTGGTGGCCATGGTACGGTGAAGGTATATCGGGTCACAACAAGATATGGGCTGGAATTCTTATCCGTCTTCCAGCACAAAGGTATCGATATCGCTCTATCCGTATCACAATCGCACTGCCACACAGGGGAAGGTGGTGCACAGCCACACGGACAGGGTTGTGCACAGCCACACAGGGAAGGGGTTGCACAGCCACATGACAGGGGCAGTGCACAGCCACACTGAAAATGAAAGTTGTAGCCCGGAATGAGAGGATCACGGCAATATGATTACATCAGCGAGATCTTGCTCTTTAGATTAGATATGAGTGAAATACTAAAATTTTCACGAGTCTTTTCTTTTTTTGCACAGCCACTCCACCTGCGATGTGTGCTTATCTAATCAAAGAAGCGCACCTGCACAGCCACACTGAAAACAAAAGTTGTAGTCCGGGACGAGAGGATCACAGCAATATGATTACATCAGCGAGATCTTGTTTTTTAGATTAGATATGAGTGGAATACTAAAATTTTTGCGAGTCTCTGCTTTTTTTGGCACAGCCACTCCACCTGCCATATGTGCTTATGTAATCAAAAAAGCGGACCAGATGCCTGGTTTGTTGTTGCTGCCACCACTTGTCCCTTCCACTGGATGATATTTCACTGTACTCTAACATATTGTTGACAAGTGATCTACCCATTCCATACACATTTTGGATCCAATCCAATGTTTTTGGACATGGATATGAATAGGGGTAAAAATGCGAAATCTGCTCCCAAACATGCAGTTCTTGACATATGGACTTGAAGTTTTCACCCTAGGCCACTCTGGTATATATCCACAACCTATCAAAATTCCAGACCATCAGCCTCTGTCCTTGTGGAGGTGGAGCCAGATCTCCTCCTCCCCAGTGTATGCATTATACAGATGGGTACTGCAGCTTTCTGGGTAATTTGACCCACTGGTACTGTGGAAGATACATCATCCAGTGTCTATGTACAAGGACTTTGGGGGTTTATTAGGTAGAATGTGTGTAACACAACTTTGTTGGTTTTTTGGGTGCATGGCCACCATGCCACACCTGCAAGAGTAACATACCAACTAATACCATAGGTACATTCTACACCTATATATCTACCTCCATTCAAAGTTTCAAGTCCATCCATTGAGAACTGGAGGAGCTGTAATGAAAATGAGAGCTGGAGAGCGTGGGAAAATGTGCGAAGATTTTTGAAGAGATAGGAGATCTGACAAAAACTTGTCACTGCACACTATCCAGTGGGCCTTGTCTCATGAAACTTTGAGAAATGAGTGTAGGAACATCCCTGAACATCTTTGTACCATTTGAACTGCCATTGAATTACCAAAATACTTCTAAGTGCAAAAATATGGGGGGGTGCATCCTATGTATGAACTGTAGGAGTGAAACAGTCACCTAGGAGGTTGATGCCATGCATACACACTGGGCAGACTATCCAATGCAGAAATGGTTCAGGACAGTCCAAATTGCAAGTAGGAAGTCAGCCATGCACTTATCTTACTCATTACATCTCTCTATGGTGTGCTATGACAAGTTTTTGACAGATCTCCTATCTCTTCAAAAATCTTCGCACATTTTCCCACGCTCTCCAGCTCTCATTTTCATTACAGCTCCTCCAGTTCTCAATGGATGGACTTGAAACTTTGAATGGAGGTAGATATATAGGTGTAGAATGTACCTATGGTATTAGTTGGTATGTTACTCTTGCAGGTGTGGCATGGTGGCCATGCACCCAAAAAACCAACAAAGTTGTGTTACACACATTCTACCTAATAAACCCCCAAAGTCCTTGTACATAGACACTGGATGATGTATCTTCCACAGTACCAGTGGGTCAAATTACCCAGAAAGCTGCAGTACCCATCTGTATAATGCACACACTGGGGAGGAGGAGATCTGGCTCCACCTCCACAAGGGCAAAGGCTGATGATCTGCAATTTTGATAGATTGTAGATATATGCCAGAGCTACTTGGGTTGAAATTTCCAAGTCCAAATGTCAAGAACTGCACAATTGGGAGCAGATTTCGCATTTTTACCCCTATTCATATCCATGTCCAAAAACATTGGATTGGATCCAAAATGTGTATGGAATGGGTAGATCACTTGTCAATAGTATGCTGCAGTATGGTGAAATACCATCCAATGGAACGGGCAAGTGGAGGCAGCAGCAACAACCCAGGCATGTGGTCCGCTTTTTGATTACATAAGCACATATAGAAGGTGCAGTGGCTGTGCCAAAAAAGCAGAGACTCATGAAAATTTCAGTATTCTACATTTATCTCATCCAAAAATAAAGATCTTGCTGATGTAAGCATACTCCCATGATCCTCGCAACCCGGGCTACAACTTTGGTTTTCAGTGTGGCTGTGCACTGCCCCTGTCATGTGGCTGTGCAACCCCTTCCCTGTGTGGCTGTGCACAACCCTGTCCGTGTGGCTTGTGCACCACCTTCCCCTGTGTGGCAGTGCACTCTCCCTGTCTGTGTGGCTGTGTAACTAAACCAAAAAGACTCGAGAAAATTTTAGTTTTCCATTTATATCTCATCCAAAAATAAAGATCTCGCTGATGTAAGCATACTTCTGTGGTCCTCTCAACTGGGGCTACAACTTTGGTTCGCACTGTGGCTGTGCCACATTATGTAATGTGCAGTTTTCAAACTCCGACAGCAGAGGCTGCCTGCGACAATTTTCATTAGGGGTATTTCCTTATTTGGACAGTGGTAGTTACCGTGATTCTTGTAAATCGTTAAGTGGTAGTTGCCGGGCCTATTTGGTCTAAATTAGCTGACACGGCTCCACCCTTCACATTTCACACCCTGGCATCTGATCGCAACCTCCGCTGCGTAGGCTGGTATCGTGTCGTTTACATACTCCGACTCAGTGTTGATGATGACAGTTTTCGCTCGAATACAAAGGCATCGATTTCGTCATCACTGGTCTGCGCTTCCACACTTCACACTTCACAGCCCCATCCCGACTGCGATTCTAATTAGGTTCTTGTCACTTGTCACCACTTGTCATCGTTGTGGCCTGACGGGACTCGGTCCAGTGCCGATGTCATTATATGGCCTGCACGTTGTATCGCTCTTTATCCTTCAACATAAACGTGTTGACTACAAGGCACAGCCATTCTCGCATCTGCACTTCACAGAACACACGCGGTGTGCATGTGCATGCGCTAGTTACGGGCAACGCTTTGTGACATTGTCCTTGTCTGGTATGTTCGGGCATTAATTGCTATCTTTGGTTTCTTGATCATATTGCTTCCGTCCATCTACTTTTCATAGAACCATGCCAAGAAGCCTATTCAATCACCGAATACTTCGGTCGAGTGCGGGGATGATATCGGCGTATTCACGAAAGTCAACCGTCGATTCGTCGGTCACCTCGTCTAGAGTTTGAACCGTAATGACAAGGTGAGGACCATTGACTTGCTCCGATTGGAGGGAAGGAGTTACTCGGTCTTCAGGGATCATATTGGACGTGACGTTCGCATGGACCCGTGGCCAGGTTTGCTTGCGCTCACACTTGCTTTATCTTACCTGCCGGCTTCCTCCCGTTCTGCGTATTAAACCTGCCTACTCGACGTCAACTCCGACCGTGTGACATGATACGACAGCAAATGGGGTCTCAAATCTCGGCCCTGACTTATTTTAGATCGGGCGCAGCTAGTCACAAAACACCGTTCAGTCTGTGCATCTCCTTTGTCGTATGTAGCAAGCTCATCAAAGACTAAGGCTGCTGGTATTGGGAATGATATACTTCGTTTGCTTGGCCTTTGTATAGAACCTAATTGCCTCGTGCATTTTAGGCCTGCGACAATGACTCGGGTAAGTGCTGCAGTCAAGTCCAGCACACGTGATAAGATAGTCCACGTTCACTACAGACCAAGTACTGTCCAAGTACTAACCAGCGACCACAGGTGGGCATCACAAGTTATCATATATCATAGTTGTTTGTGTCCAATGGGAAAGTTTTTCTTGCAGGCGGTATGCGTGTTCCACGTATTACCTTGCTTGGCAACCCCATATTTGCCGTGGGAACCGTCGGACGACTGAAACTTTTCCCTTTTCTGGTTCGGTTTTTCCCGTGCAACTAACACTACAACGTTACAGTATTCCAGGTCACCCTTTCCGTGTGCAATGGTAAAAAACATGTAACTGCATGTCACCCTTTCTGTGTGTCCGTGCGCTGCCGTAACGAATGAGGTATCCATGCTACTCGATCGTGGCATACAGCGTGTGTTGGTTACTCTGCTGCGTGTGACACCATTCCATTCCACCCCATGCCGCTGTCTCCGCCTCATCGATAAGCACTTCCACGTCATCGGTTTGATCTTCCTCTCAAGACGGCTATTTTGTTTAGAGGTGGAACCGGGAAGGACGGCTACGGGCCCCACTAATACCTTCCGCAGACTCCGGTCAAGTGTCGTGAGTACGGATTGCATGACAAGGACATCCAAGGTTGGTGTTCAAAAGCGATTGAAACATCCGGGTGGTCCTAGCCACACCCGAGAACCGCTTGAAAGGCTGGCGGATGCACGCTTAGGTAAAACGACAGGCACGAGTCCCAGTGCATCGGCTTTACGATCACCTGCTCGCATGACACCTCCTTGAGTGTCCCCATATGCACTGTTTATGACCGTGACCCCCGGTCTAGGAGGGGGGATGAACTCGACGACGACAATTGGGCTGGTGCGATAATTCACGCCGAGCATATGCAACTTCCCTCCATGACTCAAAATTGGATTCTACTTGCTCTGAGCTGCTGTTTTCGTCGGCAGTCGATCCTGGAGTGGGTTCGGCACCAGACTACCCGAACGTACGATTGTACAGTTCGGTCGGTAAACCGAGCATTTCCGTGATCACGGGAGTCGTTCGGTGGTGTAGGTATCCAGAAGGGACACTGCGGACAAGCCCTTGTACACCAGTGCAATTTTCTGGGCAATATTAAACCATCAAGGGTATGTTAGCCTGGGTATTGTGAATTAGAGTGCGCGAAGTCTTACTGCGCATGTAGCGCTCAAATGCTAATTGGTCTTGTCGCCTTCTCCAGCTCCTTCTCCCGGCATATGCCATGTGTTATAGCTAGTGCCGAGTGTGCAATCGTTCACAGCCTGAGGCCTGAGGTCTCGCAGGTAGGTAGACCCATACGGTGTCCCTTCTCCTCTCAACGTTATACAGTGGCTGCAAGTCCTGGATTGTAGGCGAGGGATACGAAGGTCTCGTTCGAGGTAACCATGATACACAGATACCCTCCACCATTGATGAGTCCTTCGCCGATCCTTCCGCTAGGCAACGCATGTGCAGCAGAAAAGCTACCAATCTTGTCGAAAACCTTCGATTCGGTGATGGTGATCTGCTTCGCGATGGTACGGGTGACCATGCAAGGGGACGGACGCTCAAGGGCAGATACATCATCCATGCAGGTTTGGACGGGGGCTGGTTCGCCGATGTGCGTCCAACGAGCATCATTCAACCATCGCTCATCCTAGTCGCCGCTGATCGCACAGCCACACGCTCATCGGTACAGCGCGTTCAAAAACATTTCGCAGCCCGGCAGGTCGACTTGCAGTGGCCTACAACCTTATCAAGGAAGGCAGCGATGCTCTGGTCGTACGTGGAGGCGATGGATTTCTCACTGGAGCAGACCTCTTCCGCCTGGAATGGCCCTCTCTCATTTTCTACTCTCCACTCTGAGGAAAAACTCACGGATGAAAACAGTTGTCAAAGCATGGGCACCTGCGTATCGTTGGACTCATTGGCTCCGAATCAGGAAATTTAAACCTAACTACATAGACCTATGCAGATTCATTTCCCTGAAAGTGTGTCACTACTGTATGCTATGTAGGCTACCCAGGCTATATATTTACACTTGGGCACCCCACAGGTTTGATAGTGGTGTGCTACTGCTAATACATAGCTGGCCATAGCTCACTGAGCTGCTATCCAGCACCACATATCTCACCACAAAATAGATATTACCATTTCATATGCTATCTGCTTTGTAGTTTGATATGAAGCATGTGGTATTGTTACAGTCCCACAAGCCTGTCACCCGACATCCCCGAGAAATGCAAATCGTGTTCTCCGAACACCATCTCCAATACAAACATCCCCCAGAGGGTCGTCTCGTCATGGACCCGTTGGGAACATATTTGCGATCGCACTTAGCCATCTCAATGCCACGCACTTTGATTACATAAGTCGAGTCTCCAGGACAGATTCAAAGCCGTCACACCTCTCCAAGCCTTCGCTACTTTCAAGAGATGAGTGTGTGTTGACAGATGAGGGTATGCGTCTGGTGGAAACACATCTGCAACATGTAAGGTCGATGTGGAGCTGATGATAGTAGAGGTGAGACAATCTCGACATCCAAAAGGAAACAAGATGCACGGGTGAAGTGATGGCATGTTTGGCCAAAAGCTTCTCAGTCCTGTATCTTTCGTATGAACCTTCCTGAGTGTGAACTTGAAGTACCTGCACCAAATCAGTTCCATGTGAGAGCGACGCAAAAAGAGAGAATGTAAATAAAAGGCAAACCTTCATGCACATCAATAGCATGGCAGCTCGCAGGGCAGCGAAGTCACAGTGGTCAGGGTTGAGTATGTCAATGGTTCAAGATTCCCCAGCTTCTTTGAGTCCTTCCACTGCTTCAAAAGTTCCACAGAGTTTTGGAGGCATTCCCACCGATTTCCAGAGTCTAAACCACTGCCCTTCAAGTCCCAGCCCTTACCAGCCTTTGTAGACCTTCAGAGCCACCATATTTGCCTGCCTAGTGGCAGTAATTCGAGTTCTTCATTGTGGACTACTCCCAGACCTTAGGGGATCTTTTCCCATAGCCTTTCTGACACCCCCTTCTGACTCATATCAAGCCCTAGGCCACAGCTTTGGTGGCTGTGCTTACCTGATGTGGACACTGACATGGCTGTTCAGTACCATTGAACAGCCACATCTTCTATCCAACTGCTGCTTGCTGCTACCACCTCTGGTGGTCTGCTGGCCCCTCAGCGCCCATGGAGGACCCCTCAGCCAGGATTTTAGTTACCTTCCAGTACCAGGTATGCCCCTCATCCTCTCATAGAGACTGTGATTCATTAATGACAACTGATTTGCAGGTCTGCTGCTCATTGCCAACATTGGCACTGTTCCTCCTCTTGGGTACATGACATAGCATACACTCATGGAACATTGTGTATTCACCAGATCTAATATGACTGAGAATGTATCGTTTTCTGTCACATGTCAATGTCAGGATCAACCACATCATGATGCCACCTCCAAAGAAGGAAAAACATATCATCACAGGTCAGGAGGTATGTCATGTGTGAGGCTTTGTGACCTATGGTATTCCATAAGGCATGATGTGCTCTATTGAAGCATGGGCAAACTGTGAGATAGTGTTCCACTGATTCTTGTGGGGCACCACATTTACAGCTTGGCAAGTCAGCTTTCTTGATGCAGGCCAGGTGTTTGTTGAGTCCCAAGTGTCTGTTGTGAAGTCTGATGTATGTGGTTGTATGTGGATTGCAGATTTTGAGGAGCACATTTGCATGTATGTGGGAGGGGAGGCCTGCTTTGTATTTGGATGCAAGGGTGTGTCTGGGGGATTTCTTCCACATCTTTTCCCATCTTGCTTTTGAGGTGTCCCATTGCGCACAGATTACAGCTGAGATGCTCCATGGGAGGCCCTTCATTTGTAGGTACGCTGGGAGTCATCTTAGTGTGCTACTTTTCTGAGGGCCCCTTGCCACGATTCTGGTGTGCTTGTCAGCTAGTTCATTTCCCAGTATACCTTCATGTCTCAGGATCCATTGTAATGATAATTTCCACTGAGGGGTTGGGATCAAGTTTTTTATGACTGGGATACACTTCACTTCACTCTGGCTGTCTTTTCATATTAGTCTGCAAGAGTAGTCCACAGGACTGTTTATGAGTATTACAACAGAATCTTGTGGTAGGTTACATTAGTGGTAGTCTCTTCATCACTACAGCACAGTACACATGCCAATCAGTGAACAGGATTTTAGTCAGAACCAGTCACAAACTAGTCCTGACCAGTCGTGACCAATTGCTGGTTCCCTGATGTGTGTGGTTGTGAGAGAATAGGTGATTGGTCATGATGATGAAATGGTGCCAAAGAGGGGAGTATCTAATTGAGGCATTGATGACTTGAACAACAATACAGTAATACCAATTCTGCATGCTTTATCTCAGATGAAGGACAACAGTGGCTGGAATACATGCTCTCAGTTACAGTGACAACAAACAGACAGGTGTGGCTCTGTTACATGATCTTCTTATGGAGTGCATCAGGGAAATGACCAGTGCTACAAAGTGCTAACCGATGCTAACCGAGTGGTTCTGACTGGTTCTGATGACAGCCTGTCTCTCTGATGTGCTCATATATGGTTTACAGTCCCTGAGTCATGCATATTGTGCATGCATGGGGTTTGTTGCACTTGGTGCATGTGGTGGCTCCCTTACATTCTCTTCTGGTGATTATGGTGTTTGGGACAGTGACCCCAACCCAGAAAGTCAGCTATGCTTCAGAAATAGTGTTGTACATGGCCTGGCCTCAGGCACTGAGCCAAGCCAAGCCATCATGGCAGCCTGTGTCAGCCTGAGGTTTTGTCAAGCCCTAGGAGGTATGTCATGTGTGAGGCTTTGTGACCTAGGGTATTTGGAAGCAGAGCCCAGCAAATATACTGAATGTTTCACTCAGAAAAAAGTTTCAATGGTTTTAATAGATTATTTTGGTGGGAAAATACTCAATACGTCATTTGATATTTTGTCTGAATATATTTTTCTGAATATCACATGTTCAAGCATAAAAAAGACAGAATATTTTTCACCTGAACTTTGACATGCAACTCATCATTTCAAATACAGTGATTTGGCCACATAAATACTGCTTATTTTGTGGACTTTCTTCTAAGAAAAAATTAGATTATTAAACCCCCAAACATGTGAAGATATATTTACAATGTTTAATGCATATTTCATTCCAAATCATACTAGAAAACAGTCATAATTATTTTGCCTGCAATGATTTCACATAATTCCACACCAGTTTTTGAGGTGAAATGGTCAATAAAAATCCAGTATTTTTTTTCAATCATTTTTCCAAAGACATCCCAAATTAAAGAGTATCAGTTTCCTCTCTTTTTTTTGAATGTTTTTGGCAAAAAAACTGAGGAATGCTTGCAGTGGTTGCTGCTGCCACCACTTGCCCCTTCCATTGGATGGTATTTCACTATACTGTAGCATACTATTGACAAGTGATCTACCCATTCCATACACAATTTGGGTCCAATCCAATGTTTTTGGATATAAATATAAATAGGGGTAAAAATGCGAAATCTGCTCCCAATTGTGCAGTTCTTGACATATGGACTTGGAAATTTCAACCCAAGTAGCTCTGGCATACACCTACAATCTATCAAAATTGCAGATCATCAGCCTTTGCCCTTGTGGAAGTGGAGTCAGATCTCCTCCTCCCCAGTGTATGCATTATACAGATGGGTACTCCTTCTTTCTGGGTAATTTGATCCATTGGTACTGTGGAAGATACATCAGAGAGTGTCTATGTACAAGGACTTTGGAGGTTTATCAGGTGGAATGTGTGTAACACCCCCTTGTTGGTTTTTTGGGTGCATGGCCACCATGCCACACTTCCAGGGGTAACATGCCAACTAATACCATAGACACATTCTATTCCTATATATCCACCTCCATTCAAAGTTTCAAGTCCAACCATTGAGAACTGGAGGAGCTGTATTGAAAATGAGAGCTGGAGAGCGTGGGAAAGTGTGCGAAGATTTTTAAAGAGATAGGAGATCTGTCAAAAACTTGTCATAGCACACCACAGAGAGAAGTAATGAGTAAGCTAAGTGCATGGCTGACTTCCTACTTGCAATTTGGACTGTCCTGAATCATTTCTGCATCACTTCAGGTAACCCTTTTCTGGAGGCATTTTGGCTGAATAGTTTCTCCAAAACATTCAAGCTAAATGCCTCTCAGACCATGGTATCCCATGGACATCCTTTCATGTCCCAGGGAATGGCATGGTCCTGGGCCCAATGGGATGGACCTGGGCCCACAAATGGGTGGGCTATCCCATCATTGCCTTAGGTGTCTGGGGTCCCTGACCTAAAAATGCAGCCTTATTAGCATTGATACCCCTGCTTCTGGGGAGGGTATGGCTATCATTATGAGCCAATATCACTGCCTCAATGCACACATAAAGCTAGCAGTGAGATTTTTTAGCAGGTCATTCTGGGGAAACATCCATAATCACTTCTAATTCCTCATGTTGAAGATCATTGTTTTGTGGGAAATTAAGTAATTTATGGTATGAAAGTCAGCTCCCCCTCACATAAGGCAAGAAAGGGTGGTCATATATTTGAACACAGCCTTTATGGCACTGTAGCACAGTGGGTGGAAAGTAGGTCACAAAATGCCATACAAACCTCACTCCAAGGCTGTTGGGACATGGCCCACACCAAGCATTATAGGCTATGATGGAACATCTCATCTGCATGTCTGAGGGCAAGTGGGATGCCCCATAACAGTCTCAGAGGCTATTGTGGGACATCCCATCTGCATCTTTGAAGGTAAATGGGATGTCCCATGACAGCCTCAAGGGCTATGATGGGACATCCCATCGCATCTCTGAAGGCAAGTGGGATGTCCCATGACAGCCTCAAAGGCTATGATGGGACATCCCATCACATCTCTGAAGGCAAGTGGGATGTCCCATGACAGCCTCAAGGGCTATGATGGGACATCCCATCCACACCTCTTAGGGCAAGTGGGATGTCCCATAACAGCCTTGGAGGCTATTGTGGGACATCCCATCTGCATCTCTGAAGGCAAGTGGGATGTCCCATGACAGCCTCAGGGGCTATGATGGGACATCCCATATACACCTCTGAGGACAGTGGGATGTCCCATAACAGCCTCCATCAGCGAAACCATCTTTTTCACAGAGGTTACAGTGCCACAGTGACATCACAGCTTCCTACAGTGGCACAATGTCACAGTGCACAGTCAGGTACAGTGTGACAATACCATGTCACACAGCCCACATTTCCCCACAGGCTCCCACAGAGTGACAGGCCTACAGACACACAGTGCCACAGAGATAGGGGCTTCCCACAGATGTCACTGTACAGCCACAATGTCACAATGAAAGTTGTGGGGCTGGATCACAGGATTGTGGGAATATGCTTATCTCATCAATATTCCCAAAAATGGGTGAGAAAAATGCAAAATACTGGAAAAATTGGATGTCTCAAAAATTAAATTTCAAAGATGTCATAATAAAGTGACAGTGCCTGATTAGAGGACCCCAGAGGTATGCTTATGTCATCCATCCATGCAAAAATGGTTGAGATATAGGCAAAATGCAATTAGTGTAGTGTAGTGTACATTTTATTACCAAAAGTGTGGTGTTGTGGCGCATTTTTGATTACTTAATCAGTGTAGTGGTAATTGTTTTGATTAGCAAATGTGTAGTAAAGTCCGCTTTTTTGACTACCAAATGAGTGTAGTGTGGATTAGTAATTGAGTAGTAAAGTGTAGTGTAAATGTGTATTACCAAAAGTGCAGTAAAGTTCGCATTTTTTGACTACCAAATAAGTGTAGTGTTTTGTAGTATTTGATTAGCAAATTGAGTATTACCAAAAGTGTAGTAAAGTTCGCATTTTTGACTACCAAATAAGTGTAGTGTTTTGTAGTGTTTGATTAGCAAAGTGTTGTGTAGACTATTGATTAGCAAAAGTGTAGTAAAGTCCGCATTTTTGACTACCAAATAAGTGTAGTGTTTTGTAGTGTTTGATTAGCAAAGTGTTGTGTAGACTATTGATTAGCAAAAGTGTAGTAAAGTCCGCATTTTTGACTACCAAATAAGTGTAGTGTTAATTAGTAATTGATTAGCAAAGTCTTGTGTAGACTATTTATTAGCAAAAGTGCAGTAAAGTCCGCATTTTTGACTACCAAATAAGTGTAGTGTTTTGTAGTGTTTGATTAGCAAAGTGTGGTGTAGATGAGCATTACCAAAAGTGTAGTCAAGTTCGCTTTTTTGACTACCAAATAAATGTAGTGTTTTGTAGTATTTGATTAGCAAAGTGTAGTGTACATTTATATTACCAAAAGTGTAGTAAAGTCCGCATTTTTGACTACCAAAGTGTAGTGCAGTTGATTAGGAAAAATGTGTAGTAGTCCGCATTTTTGACTACCAACAAAGTGTAGTGTAGTTGATTAGCAAAATTTGTAACTGACTACCAAATGGTAATGTAGTTGTGCACTACCAATAGTGTAGTGTAGCTGATTAGTAATGGTGTGTTGTGGTCCGGCCAAAGTGCCGGCTACTTGATTGGTCAGCAGGTCCCTGTCCGGGTGCTTGCCCCACGGCACCTTCCCCACATTGTGGCTGTGTCACTCATTGTGCCTAATTAGTGCCACTTCCTCCCACTCCGCTTTTTGGCTTATGTAAGCAAAAAAGCGGCCTCAGCTGCCCCATTTCTGCCTCATTACACTTCCTCCTTGCACTGCAACATGCTGTATTGTATCCCAATACATTCAGGTCATTGTCCTCCTCCATCTTGCATATTAATTTCATGCAATTCAGTGCATTACATGGGTATTAAAATAGATAGGGGTAAAATGCGAGATCTCTTCTCATTCCTGCAGTTCTTGATACATTGCAATGAAACTTTATACCCAGCCTTCCTTCATACGTGTCTACAACATATTACAATTACAGATAACCACAGTCAATCCTTCTGGAGATATGTTCAGTTCTCCCCCTCTCAATGCACACTTGGTTAGAGACCCCCTGGTCCAGTTTTAACCCCCAGGAATCGTTATCCCTGCAGTCTTGCATCTCCCTGTAAAATATTGTGGGTGGTTTAGTTGACAGATAGGGTATGAATCCACTTTTTCACCTTTCTGTTTACATGGTCACCACCAATTACCTACCTGGACAACTGGCTTTTTTATTGCATGGGAGTGTTCCTCATGCATATATTGACCCCTCCACAAAGTTTCATGCCCATCCAGCAAGTATTGCAGGCACTGGAAGGCAACCGAGTTTTTTTGAGCGTGGGAAAGTGGCCGAAGCTTTTAGGAGGTTTTGATAACATATCAAAAACTCATCATAGCACAACATGCAAGGCAGTACTGCTGGAAATGAATGTATACCTATACTCCCCCACTCATTCTGTGTTATCCTGCATTACTCAATATATCAGATACTTGCAGAAACCACTACATGTGTGAAAACATGGTATTTGATCAGCTGCTTAGATAGTGAAACTTTACAAGGCTTTGATTGCAGATCCATGCACTGCCAACAATTCCAGCAATAATGATGGACAAAAATACATGGGAATGACACAGAGTGAGTGAGGGAGTATAGGTATACATTCTTTTGATCACCTTTCTCCCCCTTGGGCAGCTTACGAGGTCAAAGACCTTCCGCTTTCGGAGCATATCAAGCTCCTCACGACATGCAGTTTGCCACTGCTGCTGCTCAGCCTTGGGTAGGCGAGCAATGTCGCGGTAAGACCATTCCCGCACATTAAGTTTGGGAGGCTCACTAGAGGGGACCGCTTTGGCGAGGAGGAAATTTGCCAGGTCTACTCCCCCTTCCCGGCATATCAGCTCGACGTCATCCTCACTACTGGGGGACGGAGCAGGGGGTGGTTCCGGGAATCCTCCTGGCACAGGGCGAGATCCTGACGATTCGCCTACTGTTTCTCTCCATCGGCGCTCATTTTCAATATCCCTGAACTGTTCGACAGGGTGGCGCCGTTCGCCATAGACATTTCCTGGGCGAACTGGAGGCCTGCGCTCCCTCTGGGGGTGCACTGGTGCTGGAGGTACAGGGGGCCTGCGCTCCTTACGAGGGCGGCGAGGTTCCTGGGGTGGTGGTGGGTTTCGAGCCGGAGAAGGTGTTCTCAGCGGCGGAGGAACAGGTTCCTGCTCCACTGGGGTCTCAGCGCGCTGTCTACCCTGGGTGGGGCGCGAAGGACGAGGAGGGTCGTCCTCAGGTGGTGCAGGGGCCTCATGAGTGGGCTCATGATCATCGCGGACTGGTTGTCGGACGCGAGATCTAGTCGAGGAGCAGCGGGGGAACGCGCTCTCATCGAAAGTTGCATGTGCTGCAGTGAATACGGCATTGGAGGGGCGCATAAATAAGTAATTGCGCTCATTCCCTGGAGCAACACCAATGTAGGTCATTAACTCAGACTTTGCAGCCATTTTGTTGGCGCGAGCCTCGGCAGGCAAATATACATATGCGCCGCATCCAAAGACACGAAGGTGATCGATGGATGGTTCCTCCCCATTAATCAACTGATATGGAGTGCGCCAGTTAATACGGCGCATCGGTGACCTGTTGTAAACATGGGTCGCATGTGAGAAAGAGAACTCCCACCAGGAGTCAGGGAGGCAAGCCTCGATTCTCATAGACTCGGCCTTGTCCATGAGGGTGCGCATGATTCTCTCTGCGCGACCATTTTGCATAGGGGTGCGAGGCGCACTTTGGAATATACGAATTCCCTTCTCCTGTAAAACTCGATCGAAGGCTACAGATTTGTACTCTCCCCCTGCATCGGACATCCAGCCTTTGACGTAGGCATTATATTGAACGCGGACCATCTGCAGAAAATTTTTGGTCGCGGAAATCGCAGCATCTTTGGTGCGCAGATTTACTGTCCATGCATGTGATGAATAGTCGTCTAAAAAGACAATCACATATTTAAATTTGCGATAAGACGCAATGGGGAAGGACTTCAGATCGGAGTGTATTAACTCGAACGGCTGCGAAGCTCTGTGCTCATTCGGTGGGAAGGCTCTGTTAGGCATCTTGCCCAGAGCACAACCAGGACATATCTCGTCCTTGGTGGGTAACTCGATCTCAGGGAAATCCCTGGTGTGTTTCTGCGCTTGGCGCAGGACGTCCTTAGAGGGGTGTCCCAGACGTCGATGCATAGTATCATAGGTTACCATGCAAAGTGTTGCTTCAGTCAGCACAGCAGGCGACTTCAGCACAAAAATAGTGTCCTTATTTTCCCTGGGGACGCAGGTCAGGTATGCATTTCCATCAGGGCTATATATTGTCAGATGCGACGAGTTACCGCGCACGACAGCACCTTGTTTGAGGAGCACACCTAGTGAAATTAGCTGGCCCCGTAAATCCGGCATGTAGTAAACAGGATAGAGCCGCACAAGGTCACCTTGGCGCTCATTTGGTAGTCCTGAATAAACGAGGACAGTTCCTCTCCCAGTCGCAACGGAGGCTCCATTCGCAGTCTGGATAGGGAGTTGTTGATCCCCTTTGAGTGGCTCATAATCAACGAAGTCATCTAGGTCGTTCGTGAAATGGTTGGAAGCACCAGAGTCGAGCACCCATTCGGGGTCGTCGTGCTTACACTTTCCCTTACAGTTCACACACATTGCAAAGGAGAGCGCATGGATACAAGTAGCATTTTTCGAAAAAGAATACATGCTGCTACTACTACTCGCTATATACCGCGCAGAAGTGCAAGCGTAAGTGGAGTTAGTATCCTGCTTAAGTGAACCGGAAAGGGTGACGAACCTATCCATGGTTAGGTCGATGCCAGCCGCTTCGGCTATGTCGGCATCAATATCCCCGTCGTAGATGGTACCGATGGAGACGGTGTCTTCGACATCGGGGGATGGGTTGCGCACCTCAAGACGAGGGCGCTTTGAAGGACCTGCCTCAGGGGCAGACTGAACGAACGGCGACGGGATACAGGAATCTAATATTTTGACCCGCTGAGGGGTCGGTTGAACGCCAATGCGGTGGGCCAGCTCGAAGGCCTTAACCGTCTGGGGGAAGCCGGGAGGACCATACTGTGCTGCACCGATGGTGTGCGCAAGCTTCCTGGGATCAGGAACTGGCTCAGGGCCAGTGGTCACAACCATGGAGGCCATGTGGGCCTCCTCGTCGTCGTGCTGACGCTTCTTCCCACCACGCTTACCACGTTTATTCTTCTTCTTCCCCTTCTCCTGGTTTGGCGCATTGTTGCTGCCAGATCCAGAAGGCTTCTGCTGCTGCTGTTGCTGCTGCGAGAAGTGGGGGTCGCCTTGCTTGCGCTTAACAGTGCTGAGCTTGTTGGCGGATGCATGTGGTTTGCGACGGGAGTTCCTCTGCTCCCAACTTAGAGTGGCGGCACGTACGATGCCATCCGGTTTTAGGTCTTTGATACTGTCGGCCTCGCTGCTGGCTTGGTTAAGCAGTTGAGCTACTACCTCCATAGTAGGAGGGAGCTTGGCAAGGACGATCATTGCCTGGACCGGGGCAGAAAGCTCGAAGCCGGCATCGGCGAGCTTGGCGAAGTGCACCATGATCTTCGTCAGGGCAGGAGCAGGGTGCTGGTCACCGGGGACGGTAGTCTCGATCAAGGTTTTGAAGTCGGCATAGGCCGCGGCGATACCGGGCTTGCCATACTCAGCCTTGAGAGCGTCCCAAGTAGCCTTGGCAGTCGAATGGGTCGACACCTGAATGCGCACAGGAGGCGCAAGGCGAAGACGGATGTTCCCAAGAGCCTGGGAGTTGCTGTCGTCCCAGTCACCAGCATCGTCATCGCTGTCAGGGCGGGTCTTGTTAAGAACCCACCACTGGCCTTGAGACATCAAGAAGGCCTCCATTGCCGGAGACCATTCCTGCCAGTTGGCGCCGGTGAAGACGGGGACGAGGTTGGTCAATGCGCTAGACATAGTATCTGCAAGCAAAGACGAAGTCAGCACTGTGAGGTGCGACGACAAAGAGTGAAAAGCCTGGCCCAGCGAACGAGACGTTCAGCTGAAGGCCATTGCCAATGAGCAGCCATGAAGGCGCTCAACGTTCTCAACGGGGCAGCCAATGAAGGCGCCACTAAGGCGAGCCAGAGTGCTCCTCAACGCTGCCAGGAATGGCGCTGGAGAGGGCTGCTCATCGGGGCTCATAACCTGTTGAGCAACGGTGCATGGCACAGAGGCCAGCTCCACTGGACTCACCTTAGGTTTGAGTAGTAACGAGTTGAGATGAAGTAAGAGGGCAAAAGCGATTGTATTTTAGGGCGCCATAGGCTGCCTTTATATACTACAGGGTGAGTGTGACGTGACGTGTGACAACTACCTAAATAGTCGTAGCTATTGTCTACCGTATTTGGACTAAGTGTTGTTCTACCTATGTAGTAACTACTTCCCACGCTGCACTGAGTAGGCGCGTGTTCAACAATCTCAGTGATCTTCGTAGTACGTGTGCGAACCTTCGTAACCGTAACGTTAACGGTCTCCATGCCAGAGGTGGTCGTAGTGGTGGTGGTGGTCTCCTCGATAGTCTCCGTCTCAACTGTCTCAGTGCTATGGGGCGATACTCCTGCAGTTTCTAAGACCAATCAAAAAAGGTAGTATAGTACGTGATATTTGACTCACCGGCGAGTGGCATATCAACGTGGTTTGAGATGGTATAAACTTGCAATCGTAGATGAATTATTGGTACTACCGCCTGCATCACGTGCACAAGTGAGCCATACGCACCGAAAGTCCGCCCCAGGTCAATAACACCAGAATGCCCGTTGGTACCAGCCGCGCACAGACAAACAGAAGGGCCAAGCTCTCCACGAGTCGAGTCCATCATGTACTTGTTTCCCGCAAATATTCCGGGGGGGTTTCTCGGACAGTCAATGAAATTCTTGGACCAAGGAAGATAGAGGAAAGGGCAGCCGATGCGAAGGAACGCCAAAGGGCACGATTAGAAGGTTGTTTCATCTGTAACAATTAGCACTCGACTCACTGATACCTGGGAATGTGCACAGCGATGACTCCCCAGGAACGCCACACTCTGGAGGCACTCCACGAGGGACAGGACGATTTCTTCCATGCAGAGACAGACGACGCGGTTGAGATCACCAGCATCTTGGATGGATCGAAAGTCATCGACCTCAGTCATGGTGGTGGCGAGCTGTGTGACCTCGTTAGAGACCTGTTTATGGATGTGAAGAATATGTGAGTAGAATGCTGTTTGAGACGGTGAGATTGATAGCTATACAATACCACAGAGGCAATGAGGGCTTGCAAAAGCGCCGCGTGGATTATCGAACACGTCGTGACCGTGCGTGGCGTCGGACAGATGCGTTTGCGAGGGAGATGCCAGAGTTAGTGCGGGCATATTTGGAATGGAGTGCGAACAGTACCGGTAAGTTCTGTAGTGAAACCGGCCGGTGTAGGAACAGCCAGACATCGACGAACTCGAATGGCGGAGTGCAGCTTCACGTGCTTGGTATCTTTTGTGGGTCCCTATTTACTTAATAAACCTTGCACACTGAGCCCTACCCAATTAGGCGCTGAGAAGCGCATTCTGCACGTTGGGACTGACTCGGATTCGTCGGTCTCATCTGGACTTGTTCGCCAAGGAGTCGTTCCATGCGCCCCGTTGTGTCCTCATACCGCTGTCATGATGGACGCTTTGGAACTTTACCATGTAGCTCGCAACCGCAGTCCGCATCTCTCCATACAGGCGTTCGTAAAAACTATCTCAGATCTTCAAGGTGTACGTTTCTGTGGCCTACAACCAGTCTTCATGTTCATGTTAACTTAGGTTCAGTACCGGCCCTACCTAGCCCGCTTATTTAGCATCGCCCTCGACGTTTACCTCCAAATGCGTCTAGTAGTCAATGATCTTGTCCTCAAAGCCCTTCGTCGTGATACACCGGATTGGCGTCTCAAGAACGCTTGCCCCGCTTGCACGTATACTCTCGAGGACGAGCCAAATCTGAGGTTCAAATTGATGTTTGCGATGGATGGAAACGATTCGCTCAAACACATATCAAGGGCAGCGATCGGCAGCTACGAATCTGCTGCGAAGGATGTTGGGGAGCGGTTTATAGGTGATGACCGTTACTTGTCTCGAACGTTCGTCGACCAATTTGGAGTGGGACGCAGGGGCGAATCTTTGATGGAAGCCACGGTATGTTCGTCTTGAATTTCCTTTACTATTAATGTTCTACCTTCCCTAACCTACAGGCTGACGATGACAACCCGTGCGCTGGAAGGTGGAAAAATATGAAAGAAGATGTTACTTCAAGAATGCGGGGTATATTCGACGAGGCCGGTATCTTCATGGCCATCTGCTGGCACGGATTCTCACTCATGGTCGCGGATATAGTACAGAGCGGTGAACAGTGAGTATCTTATTTCATGCGTACATATTGTTTGGCCTGACAGAAATCTAGGGCTAAGTATCCGCTTGCTGCGGTTTCCAAATTATTGGACGCGTTTGGAGACGGTCTCGCAGGTGGCTATGACATAGGCTGTAAGTTTGGAACCATTCTCAATCGCAGTGCGGTCGGACCAAGGGCGCGAGCTCTGAACTACACGTCGCTTGTGCCGGCATTCCATGGCTATGCCCACCGTCGTCTATGTCAACTTCGTTTCTTAGCAAGATATGTTGACGGCATGGGGCTTGAAGATCTCGAAGGCTGTGAACGCATGTTCTCGAAAACAAATGGGTTGGCATCAGCAGTACGTTATGCGAGCACCTTTCATCGCTGGCAGGCAATCGCGGGATACATAGCGCACAACGATGAGCACGAGGTTTACCAGAATCTCAGTAAGTCATCATTTTACCTATGAAGTACAAGATGTTTATATATTCTAGCTACGATGATCCTCAACAACTACAGACAGGCCCTCCGCATTATTCAAGAAGGGAAAAACACCCTCCCGTGCCTCATGGATGACCTTGGCATTACAGACGTTTCAGTATTTAGGATGTGGCTCTTGGAGGAGAACGAGTACTTAGCTGCCCGGTCACGTGAGCCCGAAGAGGAAACACTACAAATGGAATACTGGCAGAAGCTTGTCAATTTGGATGCAAGCCGGTGAGTCAGTTTTTGGTGCGTGTTCCATGGCTCACTCTCTCCCAGGAAACATCTCAGTGACCTTGCCTGGACTGTGGCCACGCCTTCTTCCACAGGAACTTCGTCGTTCGTCCAGAGGGATATTGCAGCCACGATGCGAAAGGAGACGATGCGACGTCATGCCATGGAGAACTTTGAGAAGGATCTCAAGATAGTTCAGGACCTCGAAGTCAAGCTCGGTATTATGAAACGTTGGGTACCTGAGGATGAAGAGTGGCAGACCGCTGGCCGCCTAGTTGCCAACCGCAAGTATCAGCGCTGCCTCGACCAGCTCGAATCCCTGATTGTCGCCCGGATTTTTGAGTTGTCGAAGATGAACCAGGGAGGCACAGGTAAATTCATTACTGTTTTATGTTTCACACAGTCGACCCGCATCTACCAGGCTACAAACTGCGCAAGCACATTGCAATGGCTCTCAAGGCACGTTCAGCTGCTATCCGCACTGCATTGGATCGGTTCAACACAGCTGCTCGTGCGTGTTCCCCCCGACGTCGTCAGCTCACGTTCGAAGAAGTTGTGGAGTATACGTTCCTCGCCGACTTTGATCTCCTTCGCAATGCTACCCGTGAGGATATCTCTCAGCGTCCATGGGCTTCTCCTGCTGCGCGCGCAGCCATGGACCACTACTTCAAGGTGTGCCGTGCCGAAGAAGAAATCGAGCGCCTCAACGTCGAGATCCATCGTATCGTCACGTATCTACGTGATGAAGATCACTACATGAAAGCCTGTATCGCCCAGCTTCGAGTTACCCATCCTCCCCTCGCCTATCAAGTTCAGCTCTATCACAACACTCGAGCCAGGTTCACCGATCATCATTTGCGCCTCCTGGCTGAAATTTCCGGTCTCCATGGGTTCACGGGCACTACCCTTCCAGGAAAATCAATGAAGACAAACCCTGGAGATAGTGCAGGAGAGCCCACGACTGTAATTCCCCCAGCCTTCTCTATCGCCACCGTTCCCACTTTCCCTCTTGCAGCTTCTGACTCTGGTGACGATAACAGCGATCTGGATGAGTTTGATGCAGATGAGGATGAGTATGAGGACGACGGAAGCACCCTCACTCTGCAGGAAATCATTCATATATCGTCGGACAGGAGTGGGGCGCAGGAGTAAGATTAGCCCACCACGTTAGTAGTTGCATAGATTTAACTACACTCCAGTATGTCAGCTCAGCGTGTTATTCGTACTTCAGTGTGTCATGTGTGTGAGGATTACCTAATTTAATCCGTGGTATAAGGCGGGATAAGATGCAGGGATGGCGGGAATGCACAGGGCCATGCCGAAGTCATGGAATATTGAACAATATTCGTACCAGACGTAACCAGCCTACGGGTGAATGTAGTATTGCATCCGAAGGTCGGGAGTAATCAAATATCTGGATTTATTCGTACTGGGCGGAAAGTAGGCATCAGCAATGGCGGGAGGACGCACAGCCACGCCGACGTCATGCACATCGGCCATCACTCCACCTAATTAGTCTACATGTGAATGTAGTGTTACATGCGAAGGGCGGAACGCGGTCAATTATCTAGACTTATTCGTACTGGGTGGGGTAAGGGGCGGGGATGGCGGGAGGGCACACAGCCACACTGACATCACACGATATTGACCACTATTCGACCTAATTAGCCTATGGGTGAATGTAGTATTACCTCCGAAGGGCAGGACGCGCCCAATTATCTAGATTTATTCATACTATAAGACGGGATAGGGGGGCGGGGATGGCGGGAGGGCACACAGCCACCCGACGTCACGCGATATTACTAGTATTACTAATCCGAAGGGCGGGACGGGCTCAATTATCTAGATTTATTCATACCTAGGGCGGGATAGGGGGCGGGGATGGCGGGAGGGCACACAGCCACACTGCTGGCAGCAGTTATCATGTCAGGGGACAGTATAGTAACTGGGAATTATTCGTACTGGACACAAAATGCTGACAACAATGTTTTTCACCTATATTTTTTTCATATTTATTCATACTAGATACCGGCTTTTTTCATGTTTATTCGTACTGGCAGAGAATGAAGCCAAAGCAGCCAAATTAGACTGTCACACCCATCACGACTGTAAGCCTAATATAACTCATTATGTGGGAACCTCAGGTGAGCTGGGCAGAAAAAAAAAAAAAAACAGAACCCGATGAGATATCAGTTACCGATACAAGGACACGGCACGCCACATGACGTACGAGATGACCGGGAAAAACCGCTCTCGGGATGCCCAACAGCAGAGAGGGCAGATCCCCGTAGGCTGAGAACTAACCCACGTCCGGAGAAATGTGAAACCAGTCAGTACATTGTGGCTGGGAGATACTGTTCCATCGCATCAGCGCGCCTAACCCCTCGAATTCGGCCGGATGACCGCTAGAGATCCACACAACCGACAGATACTAATCAATGAATTAAGTAACCGAGTTGCACGCGTGGAAGCAAAAAAAAATGGAGGATACGTACCATCCCATATGAACTGTGCTCAGCTGTGATGCCGCCTCATTTGGACAACTTGTGGGAGTGAAGGCGGAAGCTACGGCTGACGCGGCAAGTCGTCTACATGTTCTTCCCCTTATCAAATACCTCTCGTTTCCAAACAATGATCGTAGGCACGGGTATGCGATGTGCTGGTGTGGTCTGGTTTAGAGTTTCTACGACATATTGTAGAAGCCTTCCGTCACACGGTTGTTACCACACAGAAAACGACCACAGATGCGATGACGGTTCCAGGCGACGAGCCCGTTATTAGAAAAATGGATGCAGCAAAGCATAGAGCACTCACAGAGGTGGTTCGAGAGGAAGTTTCTGTATGGGCCAGCAACCACCATGGCGTAGCCTTCCACGACCGCGAGTTGAGAAGTTCCACAGTAGTTTGCCAGGAGGTACATGAGCACTGAGCTCAGTCGTAACGGGGATAGTCGTAGACGTTCATAGAGATACATGCGAGAAAGAGAAGGGCGAATTGGCGGTGCGTCTCTTGAATTTACGGGCAGTATTTATACGGGACTGCGCGGCTGACATGGCTCCATCGTCGGTGTCAGCCACCTCTCTGATGCCAGTGCGTACCTCTAATCGCGATGGTGGAACAGTCCATCCTTGGGCAGGTGATAGGAATGTGAGCGTGTCTCATATTCTGGCATCGCTACTTGCCCTTGTTCTGGAAAGTTGTTCGGATCGAATGCTGGCTCTCCGGTGCGCACATGATGCAGTCAGCAGTGCTGAGCTGAACGTTCCGTCAGCCTTCCTGGTCAGCCACCACACTATGGCTACCTACCGCGAGCATGTGATTTGTCACTGGGGGCGATCCCATTCACACCGAATTGGCAGCCGCGTGGGCAATTGCAATCGATGACTATAGTTACCCACCTTGATAGTCTAGTTCCTTGCTTACCGCAGTGTCCCAAAGTAATATTTAGACAGACCTCGCTGCGCTGGACAATACCCGCCACGACGGGTACCCATGAGAGAGGCAAAGCGTTAAGAATCCTCTTACCGGTGTATGACGATGGAGTTGAATACTCGGAGGACTATGTAAGCGTGCAATGCCGTGGACGGTCGTAGGTTACGTGCACGAAGCCTTTGCTCTTCATGCTAGAAGTGACACGACGCCATTCTATGACTAGTCACTAGTCAAACACCTATCACTGGGAACGTAGAAGCATGGTACGACGATGTGGTTGCTCGCCGTGGGAACCTGAGCAAGAACTGTGTCTGTGGCTTGCGATCATCAGCGCTCAGTGGCCCGCCCAATTGTAGTCACGCGATCGTGTTGAGATGCAGTTCGGTGATAACACATTCAAAGCAACGGGGTACACGATCATACACCAATACCAAGTCAACAAAATGCAAAAGTACCAATCCTTTGCCACTGACTTGGAGTCGGAAGACGAGAACACAGAGACTAACAAAATCGCCTATTGTACGAGCATAATGCCTACGTTGGTACGTATGTTCCGCAGGTTTTCTAGAGTCCTCTTCAAGACCCGCCTATCATCTTCTTTAGTGATTTTTAGATCGGTGGACACCCTACCCGCCAGTAACTCCTTGTTGAGGTTTCCTGTAGGATAGGATGCTGTTCCCTCCGTACCACCCCAATCAAAATCGATTAACTTTACAGAATCGTCTTTGCAAAGGATATTTGCATCCCGCAAGTCCCCATGGACGACACCCTCCGAGTGAAACTCGTCCATGAGCTCCAAGAGCTCTTTTTCCCAACGTTCTCCATGAGTAGCGAGTTGGGGGGACAGATTAATTGGGACCCCATGCTTGATATATTCCATTGCAACAGCATACCACCCACCAGGAAGTCGTTCAAAAGCGAGGATGTGTGGTGCATGACCCAATCGAGCGCAGATACCATGCAACTGGATAGAATACGATCGACTGAACTTGACGAGGATGGGTTGCCCTTGCTGCGTCTCTGCAACATATAACAAGCGGTAATCTTGTCTGTCTGGAAAGAAAGACCGAATCGCAAAATGCAGATGGTCCTCGGAGGGTGGGTATCTGCGTAGTTTAGAGACTGCCGGAAAAACACGCTCGGCAGTCAGGAGCTCAGAAGGGGGGTTATTACAGAGTCTCTCGATATCGTGGAGAATTCGAGCTTGGAGCACTGATGCAGCAGTAAAGGCCTGATAGAGTAATGTGCGGTCGCGCCCTTCAAAGGCCGTTTCGATGCATGAATACATTGATGTTAGACTAACGAGCTTGAAGCGATGGTCGACCGCAATGACAGCATAGAACTGTAACCTGTGTCCTAGGAATGTCCGGATCGCATTAAAAAACCACGAAACGCAGGAATTTCGGACTCACCAACGATGATTAAACCGAGATATGGCACTCTCCATCCTAAATGGAGTTTCCGATGAACCTCCATTCCCCTCAGATTCAGACGCGCAACATAACCTGTAAGCTCCACCTCAGGAATTGCACTGATCCCCGTAATCCTATTTTTAAACTCTACAACCATCGTCCCCGAACCATGAGCCGCATCATTACGGCCATCGCTTCCGACAGAACCAATCGCGGATGCGTGAAGAGAGGGAATCTGGATGTCTCGACGTGCTTTGAAAATGCGGTTGAGGTAGGGTAAAACTGCTTCCCTCTGGAGATCTTCATCAGCATAGTCTTCGTTCATCTTGCGAGCGAACTCGTCCACCTCGCTGAACAACTTCGCGGTGTCAATATCAGCAAGCCCAGGAACATCAAGATGACCATCCATGATATCTAGGAAGTGTCCGAAACCTTCGTAAAGGAGAGCGGCAGGTGCAACGTCGGAATCCAGTTTTGGACAATCATCAAGTATCTTCTGAGACGGATCCTTCTGAAGAGACTGGTAGAAATCAGGTTGCCCTGCAGTTGACGGGGCGGCTAAGACAATTCTAGAGCGTTTGGCACGCTCGTAAAGATCATCTGATGTAGAACGTTCACGTTTCTGTGTAACGACTATGGATTCGTTGCAGAAGATGCAGGACAAAAACGATCCAGCAGGAAGGAAATTTGCAGCGTTGTGGAAAGAGAATGGAATGAATTGTCAACTTGGGTTAAGAAAGCGTTGACAGAACGTACCACGGGGTGGTTGTACCAAAACGTGTATGTGTCCATCCTCCAGAGCTTCACTGAAAACCGAAGAGATCTTCGTCAGAGGTTCCAATGGTTGAACATTATTGACTGTGAATTCTGGCGGGATGTTGTCCAGAGGGAGAGACACCTTCCAGACGGTGAGCTCCGAGGCTACGACATAATTGAGTTTCGGAGACTGTTCCTCCCTGATCAAGCCTCTGAGGGTGCTGACATTTTGAGTCTTCAGAATGTTGACCGAGAAGATTCTTGACGAGCGATTCCTCGAAGTCCCGACCACGAAGGGCCGATGCTCATCCGCTGGGAGGAGCAGACAGTTGAGCGTAAGAGATTCAGGAGCTGCGACCCGTTCGACATCCAACGTTGGGGAAAGAGAATGGAATGAATTGTCAACTAAGAAAGCGTTGACGGAACGTACCAGGGGGTGCTTGTACCAAAACGTGTATGTGTCCAACCTCCAGAGCTTCACTGAAAACTGAAGAAATCTTCGTCAGAGGTTCCAATGGTTGAACATTATTGACTGTGAATTCTGGCGGGATGTTGTCCAGAGGGAGAGACACCTTCCAGACGGTGAGCTCCGAGGCTACGAGATAATTGAGTTTCGGGGACAGTGTCTCCTTGATCAAGTCTTTGAGGGTGTTGACATTTTGAGTGATCGGAATGTGAACATCGAAGATTTTTGACGAGCGATTCTTCGAAATCCCGACCACGAAGGGCCGATGCTCATCCGCTGGGAGGAGGAGACAGTTGAGCGTGAGAGATTTCGCGGGGTCAGGAGCTGTGACCGGCTGGTTCACTTCGACATCCAGGCAATTGGCAGCGTTTTGGAAAGAGGATGGAATGAAATGTCAACTGAAGTTAAGAGAACGTTGATGGAGCATACCAGGGGGGACTTGTACCAGAATGTGGACATATTCATCCACCGGAGCTTCATTGAAAATGGAAGACATCCTCGTCACGGAGCACAATGGTTGACCAGGAACATCAGCGGCCGTGAGTTCTTGCGTAATGGCGTCTGCAGGGAGAGACACCTTCCAGACGGTGAGGTCCGTGACTGCGACATGATTGAGTTTCGGGGACAGTTTCTTCTTGATCAAGTTTTTGAGGGCGGTGACACTCTCGGTGTTCAGAATCTCGACGTAGAAGATTTTGGACGGGTCATCTCCGAGTATAAAGCAGTTGAGGTCGAGCGTGGACATGATCGGTACCAAGTGGCAGACGCGAAGGGCACCTCAGATTCGCCAGCGCTCTGCTTAGTCAGCGGAGCAAATCCATTTGCAGTGGCTGTGCTGCACCGCCACCTGCAAATTTCTTGGGTTTAAATTCCGTTTATACGAGACTAATCGATGAGGTGCAGCCGTCTCTACTACTATCCTGCGCCATGCATTCGGCACATTTTCAAAATAGCCATCTTCCACACATAATTTTACTACTCCCTTTGCACTACCGTCACCTACTAGCCTATAAGTCTCACTTCCAACTTAAACCAGACCGATTCGAGCTGAAATGAGTGAGATAGCAAACACCTGTAGTACCCAATAAGTCAGTATTACTAAACTGAATGGTTACGTGTCTCGCTAAGTTAACTAAGGCTCGACAACGTGCATACCCCACCACCAGCATTATGTAAATATTGCCCTAAATCAAGACTTTCCTTGTATGTTTTCCTCCCCTTCCCTCCCACCTGTAGTACCCAATAAGTCAGTATTACTAAACTGAACGGTTACGTGTCTCGCTAAGTTAACTAAGGCTCGACAATGTGCATACCCCACCACCAGCATTAAATATTGCCCTAAATCAAAACTTTCCTTGTACGTTTTCCTCCCCTTCCCTCCCTGCCGCTTTAGGGATGTACGTGACCTGTCGGCAATGCTCGGGTGGCATTGCACCGCCTCCCACTGCCGCCACGCAACCTTCCATTTGCGGAGCTTACCACGCCTTTCTACAGAGAGCAGTTACTTCCCACGTTCCTTGCCTTCGCTCCTTACTGTCTCGACGTCATTCTCGACGTCCTCAACATCTTCCCTGCCCTTTTCCTCTATCAATTCCCGCAGTAGACGCCCCACGCCTACTCTAGACCTCCGTCAACGACACGTACAGCCCTCGCCACTGCAAGATCGTTGTGCGTACCCTTGTCATCACTATCTCAGGTTCCTGATGTCATTCTCAACGTTCTCAGCGTCCTCCTCGCTTCTATCCTCTATTGGTCCCCTTGGTAGGAATTCTACGATCCCCCCTGCTGTCCCTGACCACCATCGACGACCCATATAGCCCGTGCTGCCGCAAGATCTTGTGCGTACGCTATCTTTCACTTATCTCGTGTTCTTGATGTTCTCAACATTCTCAATGTCCCCCCAATTCTTTTTTCTATCGATGCCCTTAGTAGGCATCTCACGATCTCTCCTGCACACCCCAGACCACCCTCAACTTGCGTATATAGCCACAGCTACATAGGTTCGTGCTCATATTCTTCCTGTCGCTTTATCTTGACGCTCTCAGCAGCCTCCCCTGCCTTTTCCTTCATCAACCCCCTCAGCAGGCGCTCCACAATCCTCTAGCGACTTTCCTTGACTTGTGTAGCTGCATAGGACATAGGGCCATGTGTATGCTTGTCGCTCTCTCACAGTTCCTGGACCCAACGTTCTGAACAGGTGCCCGTCGACTCTACAACGCTTGTATCACCTGCACTGCCCTGGCACCTCGTCCCCCATGCTGCTGTTATAATTGCTGTTGGTTTGGCGCACGTCCGTGCCAATCTCAAGGATAAATAGGTATGTTCAACGCATTTCTATGCCGTATCTGATATACTAAATCTGATACTGTAACCTATCGCCTCCTGCGCTCTACCGGTTACTTTCCATGAAAATTTCGTGCTCTTAGGCATCCTGCTCATTTCTGACAACATCTACGCCGTTGTACCTACGTCTTGATGTCCCGCCACACAGGGAGTGTTAGGGGCCGTGCCCTAATTTAGAATGTCTGTAATCATCCGCAGGCATGTGATACTCCGGTATCACATGCCTGCATGTCTAGTATATAAAAATCATCGTAGTGACTTAAGGACATCACTGTCTTAAATTTTACACTGCGAATACCATACGGTACAGTTCGCGGGTGTGAACTAAGGCAACACAACCTTTACAATTTTTTGAACTCTCGTCAAAGTATTCGCAATGAGCCGCACGGCTACCCGCGCATATGCTCGCGCAGTAAAGTCGGGCCAGAGCAAGCCGCCCGACGGAGGGGATCCCCCTCTGGACGACAATAGTCGTCGAAAGCAAAAGGGACCATCTGAGGTCCAAAGAAATGATGGGAACACGGAGGACAGGCAGCCGCCGGCCGGAAGCGCCTCCCAAGAGACGAGCGCCAGACAGCCTGGATCTGTAGCGCCGGGTGCGCATATGCCCGGAGGGTTGAATACCTCAACGACTTTGGGGAGCAGCATCGAGCGAGCTGCAAGAGAGGGGAATGAGGCAGCCAGAGACTCGATGAGTCCCCTTACTCCTCAGCGCACTGAGCTAGATAACTCACGAATGTCTTCCGACCCCCACTGGGTTGTACTTGGAGGGTCTAGCCTCCCAATGGTATGACCAAGAGGTCGACTCCCCGAATCGACAAGTACATCACTGGACCTTCGAAGAACTCATATGTGGACTATTTAAGCGATTTGTCCACGAGGCGTCGGCGCAGAACGCTGCCGACAAGTATGATCGAACGAGGTTCGAATATGACAAGGGGGCCCTTGCATATTACAACGACTTGAAGCATCGTGCACACCGAATGGTGCAGCCTCCGGACGACTACTCGTTCAGGAGGAAGTTCTTGCGGGGGCTACCGCACTCTATAATTAAATCGATATTCGAAGCTCGCGGAATATCCGCAGAGCATTCAACGATCGAGGAGATCCTCGAAGAAGTAAGGCGCATGGAAACTGCGCAGAAAGCGGTGAATATGCATATGAGAACGAGCCACGCCGGCTCTGGAGGGAAGACCTCCCAGGGACGAAGTGGCTCACACCCACATGGAAACAGGAGCGCAGGTAGCTCCATGAACAAGGACAATTATAAGTACTTCCAGAAGGGAAATACGTTATATCGACGTAAGGCGAACTTTGCGCCAAGAGGCGCTGATGCTGGAAGGAAGGGTGGACAGTTCCACCGTAAGGATGGTGACCATAAGTACCATCATAAGGAGCGAGACGACTCGCAGCAGAAAGGACGGCAGCCCCGAAGGTTCATGCCGGGGATAACGTGCTTCAACTGCTCGGAAGTGGGCCATATGGCCCCAGATTGCCCTCATCCTCGAAAGGACAAGAATAAAGCGGCGGTTAAGCTGCGGTTATACGCTGTAGACGTCCAAGAGGAAGAGGGACGCGATACCCTCGCAAAGGATCAGTTGGAGGAACCTGACGAGGAAAAAGTCGTTGAAGGTGAACCCGGTCACAACGAATCTAGTGATCACGAGGAAGGATCACACTGTGACGAAGTGGAAATCGTCGACGAGTACGAAATGTACTCAGAGATTGACGACGACGACGAGCCCGTCGCATACTTCGGCGCTATACACAAAGAAGACGAAGCCGTTGCTTCCGATGAGGAGGTAACTTGCGCTATGATGCGCATTGTACATGATGACGAAGACTCGTCAAAAGGAGACCAGGTCTCCAAGGCGGGAAGTGATTTCCCAGATGCAAATGAAGGAAGCTCCTACGAAGAAGAACCTCAGGAGGAAAAGTGGGAATGGTCCGGAACTTATGGAGCAGTGCACGAAGGGACGTGCGATGAATGTCGACATCGAGTCGACCATGTAGCAGAAGGGCTACTTAGTAGGGATGAGTCCCTTGCACGAGCACTTAATGTACCGGAAGAACACGCTAGGCGTGAATACCACAGAGGGGTAGGAGAAGGAAACCGCATACGACTCTCGGATGCGAATGGTAGTACGAATCACGTACGGGCTGCGTTGCAGACGATGGCATTCCATCTCAGAGTCCGCGAGGGCTATCGTAGGAATGCCCTGCGACAAATGGTATTGGCACGAGAGGACGTGCGACATCTGCCAGGACGCAGTCAAGAGCTACAAGAGCACCTGGACAATGCTATATTTGACATACGCCGCCAAAGCATGTCGGAGAGTGACGTCGGGATTTACCCCGACGTAGTGATAGTGAATACCCTGTGGGGTAAGGTATGGATCAACCGAGACAATACGATGGAATATCAACCATCGGTAATGGGAGGTACAGAGGGACCTCTGTGGAGTGCGTCTCTGAGGATAGCAGACGAAGATATGGACTCCCAAATGGAGGATGCCATAGAATTTAATAGCGCGGTAGATACTATGTCTACGAGAAATCGATGGATTTGGTCTCCCATCTACGGTGCAATCCATGAAGAACCTTCATGCCGAGAATGTGCTCAGAGAATAGAGCACGTATCCGAGTCGGCAATCGACGGAGACACTACGTTGAACGTGGCGTTGCGATACCCAGAGCAATTAGCTCGTAGGGAGTACGACCACGGCTGGGAAGATTGCGACCGAGCGCAGATGGAGGGACACAGAATGAACATGGATCGCACGCGTTATGCGATGCGAACCATGGCAGACCGGATACGGTCCTTGGAAGCCGACAGGCTTCAGACGATTGCAGATATATTAGAAATACTGGGGGAACGCAGTGGCGTGGCCCCAGAAGTGCGAAGAGCACTGGAAGCAATGGAGGTTCGCCTCGAACGAACCACTGAAATTAATCGTCGTGTTGGAATATATCCCGACGATATGATAGTGGTGACCCCCCACGGTGATGTGATTATCACGAACGACGAAGGACAATATCGTCATACCGCACGGTTGGCAGCAATGGATCTCGCTGCAAAGATCGAGCCGGTGACAAGGTCACTGACACGATCGTTTCGGTATGCTATGCATACAAATAATGTGGTGGGATCCCGTCCCAAAATAAGTCCTGAATTGCGGACGTGCGCAACGTTGCAGAGCGTAATTAACGGATGTACCGCGTATACGATGATAGACACCGGGAGTACGGGTAATTTCGTGAGCCCGGCATTCGCCAAGGTCACGAAGATGAGGGTCTTTCCCCTCGAGCAGCAGCTGACGCTGCAATTGGGCTGCATAGGCAGCCTGTCGAAAATTACTCATGGTGGAATATCCACAATACGCATTGGAAATTATGAAGTGGAATTATACTTCGATGTAGCGAATATTGATCGCTACGATTGTATAATAGGAATCCCCTTCCTAAGACAAACTAAAGCGATTTTAAATTTCGCAGAGAAAACGATACAGATAGCAGCAGAGTGCGTGCCTCTCCTCACAGAGCCTGAGGCTCTGATGACGGGTAAAACCCGTCCTAAGCATTGACTCTCGCGCCCTGCGAGGCCTCAGTCTCGCGAGGGCTCTAAAGGGGGGAGGGGATCCGATAGAGTAAAAGAGCCAAGGGGCTCAACGAAAAGCGAGGAACATCTCGCAATAATAAAGCCAAAAAAGTTGTTGAGCAATGAGGATATACCTCAGTTACGGAACCAATGGTTTGAACGGTATAAGCACAGGCTTAGCGGGGTGATCCCGAAACTGCCTCCACTACGGGAGGTAAACCACAGGATCCCCCTGATAGACGAAAGGAAGCAGTACGCGTACCACCTGCCACGGTGCGCTGACGCGCTTAAACAACAGTTGTCGGATAAAATCCGACTGTATACGGATGCAGAATGGTGGGTGCTGTAACGGCCCGTACTTTTTCACTACTAGTTGTAGCGTAGTCTTAGCGTACTTCTCCTTATTTATCCACTCTCTGGTTAGGGTTACTTTAGACGCGCTCATAGACGCTTTACTTAGTCAGCTGCTTGGTCAGCGTTGCCGCCTTGACTCAGCGTGTACTGCTGCAGCCAATGGCGTTTATCCCTCTTTGTTTGGTTTGTTCTACGACGTTCTACGGTACAAACACTCGTAGTAGTATAAATACCGCCTCTCTTGTCGTAGACACTCCAATCGAGTTCATTTGTGCTCTTGCGCATTAACTCAGTTCCTTAACCTCAGCTCTCTATCAGTCAAGGAGTGACCGATAACGATCTTCGGATTGTTAGTGTTACACTTGAACTCGATTACCAAGTTATCCCTCACTCCGCTTGCGCCCAGGCATATAGGGCAACGTATACCCGGACTCCAGGGTTAAGGAGCTTTGCGTTCTTCTTTTCACTTCGTTTCCGAGACGACGCCTTTAGTCTCGTCCCCTTTACGGCAAGGGGTTGTGTTCGAAGAAGGCCCGTAGTTAGTAGTCCCGCTATCCGTCAAGGGTAGTGCGAAGGCGTAACCCACATTAGGGGGTGGAAACGCATAGCTTAACAGTAGTTCCCCTACGTCACGGGAGGTAGAAAGCGTACTACCGTATCCTTAGTTACTCCTACGATAGTTGAGACAGAGTACCGCCACTGAGGGCAGGGAAAATCTCTTTTCAAGATTCCTCGCGTAAAGAAGTCGGAGTCATTGGCTCCTCGAATTAGGTTTTCTCCTTACCTGAAAAAGGAAGAATCGCCCGTTCCCCCGCTCCTGTTCGCTCGGGAAGTAACCCCCCTCGAGCAACAAATCTTTGGCACTCCCGACCCTCTTCTCCCTCGTCTCTCCCCGCTCCCTCTTCGTTCCCCCTCTCCCGACCCCAATCTACTCGGTTTCGTTCTGCACGTTCCGTACAGCTTACGGAATAGACAAACCATCCGCCCTCCCCCACGTACCCCAATAACTTTCACCGGTCATGGACCAGTTCAACCAGGACCAGCTGCAGTTCATGCAGCAAATGACCGCGCTGATTTCGGCGCAGGTCGCCAACCAGGTGGCGCAGCACGTCGCCAATGCGGTGGCCGGTGCGCAGCAGCAGCAAGGCGGAGGGGCCGCCGCTAACAACCCCAACCAGAACGTTGACCCCACGAAACGGGGCGTCGCCGACCCAGGCATGTTTGATGGGTCAATTAGCAAATTCGAGGAATGGTGGGCCAAAATGAAGGCCTTTATCGTAACGGCCCAGTCAACTAGTCCCCGGGCCAGGACTCTCATGGTCTGGACCAGGATGACCGGTCCGATTGCCGGAGCCTACGCGCGGGCGCGTATCGATCAGTGCCTCCCCACCGGCACTTGGCCCTCGTATGATGACTTGGTGGCAGAAGTCGAAGCGCGCTTTAGGCCGCTTCATAACAAGGATTGGGCGAAGGACCAACTCGCCAAAATTCGCCAAGGCTCGGCCAGAACGGAAGAGTTCTTGGCCAAGTTTAATGCTCTTAGGACCGCATCTGGGGTATCCGATGATTACGCTATCTTTATGCTGGAGAGGGCTATCCGCCCTGAAATTCTTCAGCAAGTTTTCGTTCAGGGACGCCGCAAGGCTACTTGGGCAGAATACGATGTCGAGGTCAGGTGCCTCGGTGCCGCCCTGGAGGCGGTTAGGTTAAAGACCGGTGGCTCGTCCTCTCGATGGGGACAAGGTTTCTCAAGACCCTCGCCCGGGGTAACGTCAGGGCAAGGCGCACCCATGGATATCGGGGCTGCGCAAGGCGGATCGGGAAGCCGCCCCAAAAAGGACTTCTCTAATTATCAGTGCTACGCTTGCGGCCAGAAGGGCCATATACGACCGCACTGCCCGCAGGCCGGGAACAAAGGCAAAGGGCGCCAGGTGCGCTCTGAAGGAGTTGACCCGCGGCTGGCCGCCATGGACGGTATGACGTTCGAGCAGGTAGTTGCTCACGTCTCTAAATTAAAAGAATCGGAGCTGCAGTGAAGTCGGGTCCTGCAGGCTCGGACAATGATAGTACTGGACTTGTTTCGTTTTCCCCTTTTAGTTTCTCTTCTCGTTGTCGCTCGGTTTCATCTTCTAAAAGTAGTATAAAAGAAAACACAAAAATAGAAAATACAAAAACACAAAAAAGGGTTTCGTTCTCGGACATAGTTACTGTAAATAGGTTTTCTCCTCTCTCTGTAGATAGGATGGACGATGAATCGGACTCTGTACCTACACCGTCTGTTGGAGGGTCCCGAAAGGGCTCGGGACCGGACGTTAAACTGGCACCGCTTAATTCTCCAAGCAATAAAATCCCCAAAAATAGCGTTTCGGAAGGATCCGAGTCGGTTAGCGATGCTCAGGCGACAGTACCGCCGAAATCCCGAGTTCGCACGCTCAACTTAAAGGATCACGTAGCAGTTCCTATAATTATTCGCACTAGGAAAGGTGACGCACACGCTGTGCAAGCCTTGTTGGATTCCGGTGCTACAGGTGTTTTCGTGGACGCCAAATTCGTTGATCGAAAGAAGCTTCCAAAGTTGTCTCTCCCACGAGCTGTGGATGTATTTAACGTCGATGGTACTCTTAACTCCGCTGGAAGGATTACGCATCAAGTACCGCTTAGAGTTCAGTTCGGAGATCACTTCGAAGAGTTAGTAGCCGACGTCACGGATCTGGGATCTCACGATATGATTTTGGGTCACACGTGGCTTGCCACTCACAACCCGGATGTCAATTGGAAAACCGGTGAAATCTCGATGAAGAGGTGTCCTCGTAGTTGCAGGCAACTCGCGCCGAAGCCGGCCTTCGTTAGACGTATCGAAAAGGAGGAGGTCCAGGCCCTCGAAGACTGGCATAATATATTCAGAGCCGACAAGCAGGAGGCTCCTAAGAAGGATAAAACCCCTGAGGAACTGGTTCCAAAGGAATACCACGAGTATTTAAGCGTCTTCTCTGTCCAGGAATCCGAACGTATGCCGCTTAGGAAACCTTGGGACCACGCGATTGAACTAAAGGAGTCGTTTGTGCCGAAAAAGGGAAGGTTGATCCCTCTCAGCCCTGATGAGCAAACCGAAGTTAGCAACTTCGTTGGTGGACAGCTTAAGAAGGGCTATGTTCGGCCTAGTAAATCGCCGCAGACTTCTCCCGTGTTCTTCGTCCCTAAGGAGGATGGAAAGAAGCGAATGGTGCAGGACTACCGCTATTTAAACGAGCATACAGTCAAGAACTCGTACCCGCTCCCGCTCATCTCGCAGCTTGTTGACAAGTTGAAAGGCTGTAAATTATTTACGAAAGTGGACCTTAGGTGGGGATACAATAACATCCGGATCAAGGAAGGTGACGAGTGGAAGGCCGCTTTCGTCTGTCACCGTGGAGCCTTTGAGCCGCTGGTTATGTTCTTTGGGTTATGTAATTCTCCCGCCACGTTTCAGAACGTGATGAATGACATCTTCGGTGATATGGAGGACGTTCTAGTCGTATGTATAGATGACCTTATGATATTCACAAAAACGGACGATGAAAAGGAGCATGACAGGATCGTGCTAGAGGTGCTTAGAAGGTTGAAAGAGAACGACTTGTTCGTTAGACCGGAGAAATGTTTATTTAAGCAAAAAGAGGTCGACTTTCTGGGTATGATAGTTGGCACGAATGGAGTTAAAGTGGATCCCGCTAAAGTCGCTGCTGTGCGCGGTTGGCCGGTCCCCACTTCTGTTCGTGGGGTTCGAGGCTTCCTTGGCCTTGCGAACTTCTACCGACGTTTCGTGAAGGGTTTCGCGCAGGTCGCGCGCCCCCTTGGCGGCCTAGCTGGAAAAGACACTCCGTTTCTCTGGTCCGACAAGTGCCAAGTAGCGTTTGATACGTTAAAGGAAGCCTTCACGACCGCGCCTATACTTATGTTCCCCGATCAGGATCGGAAGTTCCGTTTAGAAACCGATGCCTCGGATTACGCAACCGGAGCTGTGCTCTCGGTGGAATGCGATGACGGTCTCTGGAGACCAGTTGCCTATTCGAGTCACTCGCTTGGTGGAGCAGAGCTTAATTATACGGTTCACGACAAAGAGATGCTAGCCATCATCCGCGCTCTAGAGCAGTGGCGTCACTACCTTGAGGCTACTCCGTACCAGTTTGAAATTTGGACGGATCACCACAACCTTAAGTGGTTCATGACGTCACAAAAGCTTCAACCGCGCCAGGCGCGTTGGGCGCAGTACTTTAGTCGTTTTAACTGTGTTATCGTCCACAAACCAGGAGTTTCGATGGGACGACCGGACGCTCTCTCTCGCCGCGAAGACTTAGTAGAAAATCGCGAAAACGCTAAATCTGAGGAGTCGTTATTTATTAAGCCAGAGCAAGTGCGCGCTGTGCGCTTAGAAAACCCCTTCATAGAAGAATTGCGCAGTGTAACGGCTGAGGTTGACGCTGGAACGCTCGACCGACGCGACGGTTTGCTGTATGACGGAGACAAAGTTTTCGTGCCTGAGGCACTTAGACAGAGGGTTCTCGCTGCTCTTCACGATTCGCCCCTAGCGGGTCATCGAGGTGTAAAAGGAACTCAGGAGTTGATCACACGCTGGTTCACGTGGTCTACCTTGAAGCCCGATGTCGAGGAGTATGTAAAGCACTGTCAGACGTGTCAAGCTAGCAAGCCTAGTAACAAGCCGCCGGCAGGCGAACTCAAGTCTTTACCCGTCCCTGATGGGCCTTGGAAAGATCTTACGACCGACTTTATGGATATAGGAGTCAGGAGCTCCTCTGGAAAGTCTTACGTTTTAGTCGTTGTAGATCGGTTCTCTAAGGAAGCAGAGTTCATCCCCTGCACTGAAAAGGAAACTGCCGCTAGTACGGCTCGGCTTTATTTAACTCACGTCTGGAAGCATCATGGCCTTCCGCAGTCTCTCGTCTCGGATCGCGGACCGCAGTTCGCATCTCAGTTCTCGAAGGAGTTATTTAAAATGTTGGGTGTCGAGCAGAAGCTCTCGACGGCGTTTCATCCACAAACGGATGGTCAAACGGAGCGGTTGAACCGCGAAATTCAGCAGTACTTACGGATGTATGCAAACCATCAGCAGGAACGATGGGAGGATTGGCTTCCCCTAGCTCAATTCGCGTACAATAACTCCAAGTCTTCTTCTACTGGCAAGTGCCCCTTTGAAGTTACTCGTTCGTACACACCACGAATGGGCGTCGAGCCGACGACTTCTAAGGTAGAAGCTGCAGAGGAGACCGCTAAAGACTGGTTCCAGGTGTTCCAGGAAGTGCGCGAAAGTCTGGGAAAAGCTAGGACTCGTCAAAAGACTCAGGCAGATAAACGACGATCCCCTTCCCCTGCTTACTCCGTAGGCTCACAGGTTTGGCTGGCTACCGACCATTTATCGCTGAAAGATCGGCAGAGCCGAAAGTTGACCGAAAAGTGGATAGGCCCGTACGAGGTCTCGGACGTTTTGCCCAATGCCGTTAAATTAAAGTTGCCGCGCTCGATGCGCATACACCCGGTAGTGAACGTTTCACGGGTGAAACCCTATCTCGGTGCTCTTGATGGGCAACCAGTTACTCGGCCCGGCCCACAACGGGTTACGGATGAAGGAGACGTCGAATACGAAGTTGAAAAGGTTGTTGACTCCCGCTTGAAGCGAGGCAATCTTCAATTCCTCGTGCATTGGAGGGGATACCCGGAAGAAGATCGCACTTGGGAGCCCAGGTCTGCTCTTAAGAATGCCCAGGAGGCGATAGACGATTTTTACAAGCTCCACCCCGGTGCCCCCCGCAAACTTCGTTTACTCTCGACCGAAGGTCTCTTTTTCTCCGCTGTACCCGACCCTTTGACTGCTGTGCAGCCTATCTGGTCTCGCCTGGAAGTCGAGCCATAGGAGGGGATAGTGTAACGGCCCGTACTTTTTCACTACTAGTTGTAGCGTAGTCTTAGCGTACTTCTCCTTATTTATCCACTCTCTGGTTAGGGTTACTTTAGACGCGCTCATAGACGCTTTACTTAGTCAGCTGCTTGGTCAGCGTTGCCGCCTTGACTCAGCGTGTACTGCTGCAGCCAATGGCGTTTATCCCTCTTTGTTTGGTTTGTTCTACGACGTTCTACGGTACAAACACTCGTAGTAGTATAAATACCGCCTCTCTTGTCGTAGACACTCCAATCGAGTTCATTTGTGCTCTTGCGCATTAACTCAGTTCCTTAACCTCAGCTCTCTATCAGTCAAGGAGTGACCGATAACGATCTTCGGATTGTTAGTGTTACAGGTGCTGAAAAGCGTCCCACAGGCTGCTCCGATGCTATGCATCCCGAAGAAAAATGGAAAGCTGCGGACAGTCATTGACTGCCGCAAGAGAAACGAAAATACTGTGAAGGACGTCACCCCCTTCCCGGATCAGGACCAGATACGAATGGACGTGGCACGAGCGAAGTATCGCTCAAAGATTGATTTATCAAACGCATACGAACAAGTTCGTATAGAACCCGAAGACGTCTGGAAGACGGCCTTCTCGACGATATATGGGACTTTCTTAAGTCAAGTAATGCAGCAGGGAGATTGTAACGCCCCTGCGACGTTTCAACGCCTGATGACAGTGATCTTCAGAGATCACATAGGACGTTTTGTATACGTCTATCTCGATGATATATTCATCTTTAGCGACACAATTGAGGATCACGAACGACACCTCAGGATAGTGTTTGAAACACTAGAAAAGGCCGACTTCTACCTTGAGAAGGAGAAGTGCGACCTTTATGCAGAAAAATTGGACTGCCTAGGGCACATCATAGACGCTAAGGGCGTCCACGCCGACAGAGACAAGATGTCTCGAATCAGGAGCTGGAGGACTCCGAAGAACCTAAACGAAGTCCAAAGGTTCGTAGGACTAGTGGAGTACCTAGCACAGTTTATGCCAGACATATCGGCGTATACTACGCCCCTGACTGGTATACAACGGAACGAACATCCGTTTCAGTGGAGGGAAATCCACGACAGGTGCTTCCAAGTGATCAAGGATCTTGCGTGCAAGTACCCGATCCTGCGGCCTATTGATCCGCGAAAAGAAGAGCCAATATGGCTCGTGTGTGATGCATCACTCTATGGAGTGGGTGCGTTATACGGGCAGGGGCCCGACTGGAAAACCTGCCGGCCAGCAGGATTTATGTCGAAAAAGTTGAGCGATGCTCAACAGAATTATCGAACATTCGAGCGAGAAACTCTTGCAATAATCGAAGCGCTCTTGAAGTGGGAGGATAAACTCCTCGGCTTCAAGTTTACGATCGTCACCGATCATGAGGCGTTGGGGTACCTCAAAACCCAACGAAAACTGTCGAGTTGACAAGTCCGCTGGTTGGACTACATGTCACGATTCGACGCAAACATCGTCTATGCAAAAGGCACGGAGAACCGCGTAGCGGATTGCCTTTCTCGTTACTACAAGCAAGAAGGAGGGGACGTAGCCTCCGATGATGAAGTCGAATGGGCCGACGCAGATATACGTTTGGACCCAGAGGGGGACGACCTCCCTCAAGACAGGTGGCGAGAGCTGAAGTTATCAGCGATGAGAGAGGGGAGTACCCCTTGGAAGAGTAGCCGGTTGAAAGAAAAGGTCGAGAAAAGATATGAAGAGGCTAAAGAGATGGCCTCAGCCGCAGATCAGAGTAACAAGGAATCCCCTAGTGCAAGTGCGCAGGAAGACCCTACGATACTCGAATCTGCCGAGGCCTCTAAAGCCTCCCCAATAACATTTGGAGAAGCACCAGGCTTCCTGAACGCTATCCGCGCAGGATATAGAAGCGATCCTGTACTCGTGAAAGTGATGGCACAGCCGTCACACTATCCTCAGTTCGAAGGGGAAGATGGCCTTCTATACACGAGAAATCGTGGAGGAGAGAAGGTGTTATGCCTTCCCCATGCAAGGTACGACGGCGATGATACTATCGCCAGGGTAATCGATCAAGCGCACAGGACGCTGGGACATTTTGGATCCCAGAGGACAGCGGATTATATCCGCAGATGGTATTGGTGGCCGAAACTCGGCCGGGAGGTGGACAAGTTTTGTCGAACATGTCCGATATGTCAGACGACAAAGAACGACAATCAGCGACCGAAGGGTCTATTGCACAGTCTGCCTGTGCCGCGAAGACCCTGGGGGTCGATAGCAATGGACTTTGTGGGACCTTTCCCACCGAGCGACGGGCACAACTACCTGTGGGTGGTCCTGTGCCATCTAACGTCGATGGTACACCTAGTACCGGTGACTACGACGATACGAGCGTCAGAGCTCGCGGGGATGTTCATACGGGAAGTCGTCCGACTACACGGACTACCAGAGACGATAGTCTCAGATCGAGACGCGAAGTTCACGTCGACTTTCTGGCGCGAAACGCACAGAATGTTGGGAGCAAAACTCCTAATGTCGACGGCGTTCCATCCACAAACAGACGGAGCGTCTGAACGAGTGATAAGGAATGTAGCGCAGATGCTACGAGCCATGGTCCGACCAGACCAGACGGATTGGACATCGAAGATGCCAATGGTCGAGTTCGCAATCAACTCGAGCATAAGTAGCTCGACAGGGTTCGCACCCTTCGAATTAAATTACGGGTACATGCCCGAGGTAATGCAACTAGTCAGAGGGGGGACGCCCTCAACGGCACCAGGGGTGAAGACCTTCGTGAAACAAGCGTTAGAAAATCTTGAGATGGCCCATGACGCCATCATTGAAAGCAGGGTAATACAGACGTACCATGCGAATAAGAAACGAAAGGAAGGCTTCAGCCTTCGAGAGGGGGACCTCGTATATCTCTCTACTCAGAACCTGAGCATTCCGAAGGGACGTGCACGAAAGCTCGTGCCAAAATTCATCGGTCCGATGAAAGTGTTGCGCTGTGATAGCGCGAACGACACCTACACTCTGGACCTGCCAGAACAATTGCGCCAGCGGCGCATACACCCAACGTTCCACGTCGGGTTATTGTGTAGATACGAACAGAACGATGATGTTCTGTTCCCGAGGCGTGACGCACATGCGTTCTACGATGTCGGTATGACCGACGAAGAGGAGTGGTTAGTAGATGAGATAACGGCTCACTGGTGGACGAATAACAAGGTAGAGTTCCTTGTGAGATGGAACCTCGGAGACACGACATGGGAGCCGGTGTCTAATTGTAAGGAGCTTGAGGCCCTCGACAGGTACCTCGAGCTCCAGGGCGTACAAAGTATACGCCAGTTGCCCCGAAGGGCGAAATAGTACGCGTAGGCGTACGGTAACCACTAAGTGGTTAAACGTAGTCGGAAGACTACTACCGGAAGCAAACGGACAAGTCAGAAAAAACAAAAATAAAAACAAACAAAAGATAAAAATAAAAATAATACCATCAATAATACCGTCGGCCTCGAGCACAGCATAGTTACCAAATTTAATTAGAGTATATACTTTCCTCCGATCACATTTTCACCGTTTCACGTGCATTAACTTTACTGATCACGTGATTTTCTTTTTACAATACTCCATCTTCTTCTTCTTCTTTTTCTTTTTCTTTAACGCTCATAACGTTCTAGTAGATACAATGTCCCACCGCGATCACCGTCGCAGAGACCCCCCGAGCCCACAAGGCTCTATCAGCCCCACCCCATCCCGATCTCCCTCGCCCCGGCGAGGCAGATCCCCCGCGCGTTCCGACGCGCCTCACGATGGTTCGCCATCACGTTCGTATTCTCCGTCCCCCATCGACCGACGCAGTCTGCGTACGGTCAGCAGTGGCCAGAAACGGCCACGATCACCCTCACGCTCGTCGTCCCTCGAGTATGAGCCCCGCCGGGACAAACGTTCCTGCCCGTACTGGGAATGCCACCCCCAGTTTCCTTTATTGCGCCATCACGGCGCTTGTGACCAGTGCGCGTCTTACGCGCTTCATCTCTCCCAAGGCATGGCCTTGTCCGACGCAGGTATCATGCCTGCTATCGTTACTTTGGCTGATGAGACCGCGCGTCTCATCAAACGTACCCCTTACGACGACCTACGTCGTCGTATCAGCCGTCTCGAGCGTGATCTCGAGGACACCTCCTACGACCTTCGTCGTGCCCTCCGGAAGATCGATGATCTTCAACGCGAACCTACCCCTACCATCCCCGCTCCCACTACGGTCGAGCAAGCTGCGTGTGACTTCGAACGCGCTCGTGTCGCCTCCTTAGGGGGGCGTATTTATCCATCAAACGTGGAGGCTAGTTCCTCCAGGCTGCCGCCTCCACCGGCACCACAGCCTTCTTCTTCTTCGAGGGGGAGGGTACAGGCTAAACCTGCGTCGCAGGTTGAACCTGTAGTGTCAAGAAAGGGCAAAGAGAAGCAGCTCGAGGATACCCATCAGGCAGCGCCTGATAACGAATTTACCGCCATGGAGGAAGATACCTCCGCTCAACAGTGTTACGATGACGACATTCCTATGGTCGTCGATACCGCCTCTCAGGGAACACTCTTCCCTGAATTTACGGGAGAAGAGAACCCGTACAGAGTACGCGTCCTTGGGCAAGGCAGGGATGGCGTGAGGTCGATCCTCTTTGTGAGGATCAACGACAACCTCTACGCCTACGATGATGAGAGGCTTGGCGCCGCCCTCGCCAACATTCGCCAGGGGACCCCCCCTCCTGTTCCCCTCAGACGAGGAAATCTCGTCGCATCAGTTACCAGATGGGACAGGGGGATAATGGGTCCCATTAGACTCATTAACACCGCGGAGGAGATCCGCAAACTGTACGCCGAAGCGTACGAAGAACCTGAGGAGAACGCTCCTTGCGTCCGTAGGGCGCAGGAGCTGATAACCTACATCAACCTGTGGAAGAAGTGCAGGTTGGTCACGAACGAGGTCATGAACCTCGCACTTAAAGAATGGAGGCCGCCTGTTTGGGCCTCCCAGAAAGCGCGCCAGAGGAGAGAGGCGCTACGAGACAAGGAAAGGGCAAGGAGGGAGGGAGAAGCCCTCGCATTACAACCCGCCGGTGGACAGCCGGCCTTACAACAGCGGATAGGGGGCCAACCCGCCGCTCCTTTGCCAGAGATGGGTCAGAGACCCATCGTGCCTCTCCGCGACCGCCTGATGGTCGAAAACCCTGGGGTCCCCCAAGCCCCTGCTCATCAAGAACGACCCCCTCCAAGGGGTCGAGCGTTTAATCCTAGAGGAGGAGGTCGAACCTCCGGAAAGAAGGGAAAAGGGGGGATCCCCGAACTACCACGAGAGGCTCCGAGCCTCGAAGCCCCAGTCGCTGACTGGGTTAAATTTATCCACGAGTACCAGAATGGGTACAACGGTTCAGATGAGAGCTCCGAGCTCTCGAGAATGTTCCCTGGGGCGCTAGGTGTCAGTGAGCGCCCCGATGACGACGAGTGGGAAATCAGTCCTCCCACAGCACAATTAGTACGAGGATTCCTCCTCTACGAACGACTGGCTCCAGTCCCCAGAGGGAGCTATGACCGGATGGTCTGGTTCCGGGAGCTAGTTCGTCTCCTCGCAGCGAAGGGTCGCTACAGAGCCCTTCTGGATTGTGCCGAGGTGGCCCCTCGTGACGGTACTCGTGTCCCCTGGGAAGGGGAGTTCACTCGCTCAGCCGGTATGGCTGATATCGCCGCATACCTCGCGGCTAATGGCATCACTCCTCATGATGCCGACGATGCCCTCGTTTGGGCCAGGAGAGCGGGTAGAGAGTATATTACCTGCGCAGTCGATAATGGAGGGGAACGAGACCCCAACGTGCGAGCCGCGCTCGATCTTCTGAGGGCGGCAATCAACGACCCTCCAGTATTGAAGGAGAATCGCTCGAAGGAGTGGGTCGAGCGCCAGGCTAGGACCCTCGGTATTGCTACCGAGCGCATTGCGGCCTACGAGGCCCGCACAGTCAGCGACGCAGAGCTCCCTATCGTTAGGGACTTCTGCTCCGCTGCAGTTATCTATGACCTGCCCAACTACTTGGGGGTGGAAGGTCGAATTTCGCGGGAGAGGACTCCCGAACAAAATGACGAGCCCGAGGAGGGCGAGATGAGGGACGAGCCGGCTCCGATGTAGAAGGGACGCTACATCGGGTGCTGGATCGTCTTCTCGAGGGCGTAACCCCTCAGTTCGAGTTGTGGTACGAAGGGTTCAACACCTTTCGTACCTTGCTCTGCATTGCTGAAATGAGGCGTAACCCTCGGATTGGTAGTGCTGCGAGATTCAACATCTCGTGTGAATGTACATAGGGTCTTCCCTATTCTTTTTCTTTTTCCTTTTCCTTTTTCTTTTCTTTTTCTTTTCTTCTCGTCTTACGAGCCTAGGTCGGCTCTACAGGGGGAGGGTGTTAGGGGCCGTGCCCTAATTTAGAATGTCTGTAATCATCCGCAGGCATGTGATACTCCGGTATCACATGCCTGCATGTCTAGTATATAAAAATCGTCGTAGTGACTTAAGGACATCACTGTCTTAAATTTTACACTGCGAATACCATACGGTACAGTTCGCGGGTGTGAACTAAGGCAACACAACCTTTACAGGGAGTGTGCGCTATCGAGGGTTGTCGAAGTCTGTACTTTCCCACCGCTACAAAGATCACACTCGACGTTCAACTGTACTGACTGCTGCAAAACAAGCTCAACGTTTAGATAGGGCTCATGCCCAACGTTTATCTGAGCTACAAGGTGGGCACTTTGTCATTCTTCAATGGATTCGGTGTTTCATAGTACTATATCTCTAGGAATGTCTGCTGCTGACCAAGATGCGGCCGCACAGATGTTTGTAGACCAGGATATGGGCAAATATTCCCCCCCTACGTTTGTTGCCCCTGGCGATGAAGCGTTCACCCTCTCTCATGAAGGCGGCGAACATGAGGCATTCGAAGATCTTGCTCGGCAAGTAGCAGATGCACATGGCGTGTAAGTAGGTATGTTCAGTGTCATTGCTAAGTTCAAATATTTTCTTCACAGTCACTATGCGGACTCAAGGACGTGGCACGACCACATTGAGCTCCAGACAGAACACTGGAGGCTGCAAATGGAGCAGCTAGTTAATGCTTACCTTGATTATCGCTATCGCGACACGGGTGATGGATTACCAGCACCAGAAGAATCCGAGGCCAGCACTCAATACTTGATGGACGTTGAGCTTGTTGATATGTTTAGTGAGTATATTGTGCATGGTCAGCAGATCCTACTGAATGAAAACAGCTCGGCGCTGTGCGACGCTTCCATACAAACTACATCATCTCTATCCCAACGAGGTCTTAATCTATCATGGTTACATTGGATGCTCACCGGTCCTTCCCACAGTTTCCGTTTCACTTCGCACGCTCGCTTCTTACCACCAAATCCATCGCATTTGTCCTCGGTTCGGTATCCAAGCTCAGTGTTAAGTCCGGGCCTACTCCGACGATCTCCGACGCTCACAGAGGCCGGGGAATGGGTACGAAGGTAGACCGACGCTGGCCGAGGGTTGGCCGACACGGGCCGACGGAGAGCGACAATGGCCGAAGGGTGGCCGACGGTCGCGACAGAGGTTCGGGAGAGGGCGTCGGGTTCAGCTCGTGCGCTGCCCCCTTGTACGAGCCCAGCCCTCGGATTTCGTAGACAGAAGAAGGTCGGTACAAGGCCGACGAGTTTGGAGGAAGGCCGGTCGAAGACCGCAGAGAGGGAACTAAGTTGATATTCGTACTGAGGAACTCTGCCTAAGTACATCGGGGTTATATACAGTACATGCGCCATCGAGGCGGTACAGTATCGGATGGACGGAACTGACATACGGGGTATCATAAATTTTCCAGGGGGACAGACGTCAGAAAACTTCACGTAGAATGTAAGTCAAACAACGGAGGAGAGGGTCGGGATAAAGGAACTGAGCATAAAAGGAAAGGTGCGGGCGGTATGACTTCGGGGCGCTCAACCGATAGCCAATCAGGTAGTGGGCCGAAAGCCTAAAGTGGCAACGACCCTGCGGCATACCATGCGGTGGGGGTGCTGTGCCATATCGGGACCGGTCCGTAGCCTCGATAGAAGATCACCTGACCTCGGGGAGTTGCCGAGGCCGACTGGTAGTGGTCACGTGGAAGGACCAACATGTGCCGACGGGTGCCGACCGATGCCGAGGGGTGCCGACAGTGTTCCGATCGGCGGCATCGTCGGTTGTAGTATGGGGGTGGCGGTCATCGTCGGGAATGGTCGGTAACGGGTCGGGGCTGATCGGAAAGGGCCTAGGGGTGTCGGAGGGTTAGCGGGGAACTAGGACGGAGCATGGGCATGACACTCAGTGTAAGTTATTATGTCACCTCCACGATGTACATACATCTTCAACCTCTTCTTTGAGACCACATGATTTGATGACAATAGACACCATACTGCCCCTACCTCAACGTACAACTTACCATCGCTTACGACGTGTATCTGGACATCCTAGGTCGTGTGAATTGCCAAATAAAAAAAGCCCTTGGTTGTGATACCGATAACTGGCAAATGCTCAACAGCTGTCCTGCATGTTTTTACAGGCTTGAAGATGAACCCGCACTCGATTTCGACTGGCTGGTCTCCATTGATGGTAATAATAGCCTCAAACGATGGGATACGAGCACATATGGTGTCTCTCCACGAGTGGATACTCGCCATGCATGCTCAGACTATTGGTTAGATGATGACTATGTGGATCGCTTCAAATATGAAGTTTCATCCAGGGTACGTTCTTTATTACTGTTTGAATACTACTAAAACTTCCGTAATGCCAGACTAACCACGACAGCGATACTGACAACTGGCAAGATCTCGCTAGTGCCGATCCTGACGTTCCAACATCTTTTACATGTGTTGAACAATGGCGCAATGCTGGGCCGGAGCAACGGAAGAGAATGTTCTCGATGTTCCATGAGACGGGCATTTTTATTGCTTCTTGCCACCATCGGTTTGTTCTTCTCTTCTCGCATACAATATGGTGAAGAGCTGCGAGCTGTGTGTATCATTTGTTCCTCGCTGACCAAACCTACTGACGTGTTCGTTCTAGCGCCAAATATCCTTTGGCGGTCATCAGTAAACTTATGTCTGTATACAGCAAGAATGGGGGCTGTGCGTACGACATTGGCTGTGCATTTAGCACTACTCTCCGGAACAGTTCCTTGGGTCCTCAATCAGAAGATCTGAAGTTACATATGATGGTTGGTGCATTCCACGGACATGCTCATAACCGAATGTGCCAGCTCGATTGGCATCCATGTTGGAGATTGAATCACCCCTGTGTGATACTTGTTATGGTATGCCTTTTTGGTTGCTTACATAAGCGCTTAGAGCGTACACTTTACAGTACACTTTTGGTACTACTCCCTCAGTAGTTGAGTCACTACTGAGGGTAAGCCTACTATTCACTTAGTATTTCCATACTTACTGATATCCTGTAGCTGCCTACAGGTACATTCAATACATAGTAGTTGAGTCACTACTGAGGCTGCCTACAGCCTTTCCAACAGGTTATGAGCCCCGCATAGCGCGGAGAAAATTTTATTGAAGGCAACTCGTACTCGACTCGAACAAGAGGCTACTCAACAAAACTACTACTGTCCTTACTCAAAAGTTACTGGATACTACGACAGATGGATTACCTTCCCGAGCTCGCACACAATGGGAAAAATTGGACAGCTTATGGCAGCTCGGTCCTATGTGCCATTAATGACGAAGGCTTGATGGGGTTCCTAGTCGGGTCCGAGACACGACCCATACATCCAGCACAGCTCGAAGGTCGTGGTGAGGGTTGGACACCCCAGACCAACGACGAACGAGAGGAGGTCGCAGTATGGAAAACCGCCGACTGGTCGTGGACACAACGAAATGCGATGGTAAACTACACCATCATTAGTGGTATTCCGGATACCATTTTCGGCTCTATGCTACACCTGAAATTGCCACTCGAAAAGTGGTATTACCTCGAAAACCGCTTTGGCCAAATCCCGAGACCAGAAAGCTGGCTAGCAGCTGAGCGAGCTATGCAGCAAGGCGACTTATCCTCCGAGCAGACTGCAGCTGAAGAAACTGGTCAGGAAGCTCATGACAGCAACATCGAACTCGAGAACTCACCTGATGGGGAGGGCGACTCTCAAGACATCCCAGATGACTGTGCTGAGACCGAGGCTGGGCACCCGAAGCCCGAGCCCAACGTCGTAGATGCGCGGCACTTGGAACTTTACCTACTAGGGGTGGAGGTTGGGACTGGAGACTCGAAATGGTTAGATGAAGGCACGAACACGCTCGAAGCACCTGACAAGGGTAGTCAGTGTGCAGGCGACGAGGTCGAAGAGGATGAGGGCTTACCAAAGTTGAGCTCCGAGGCTCTCAAAACTCAAGAGGCCCTACCATTCATTACAAGCGAATGCACTGAGACCCGGACTGGGCACCAGAAGCCCGAGGACGAGGTTGTAGACATGTGGCACGTGGTGGATGTCCTACCCATGTTTGAGGTGGGGAGTACAGGCCAAGCATGGTATGGCAAACATGCGAAGGAACTCCAAGCACCTGACAAAGGTGGTCAGTGTGGAAATGACAAAGTCGAGGAGAGCCAAGACTTACCAAAGTCAAGCTCCGAAGTTGTCGAGCCTGAGGTCGCAGACGTGCAGCAAGTCGAGGATCACCTACTGGAGGTTGAAGCTGGGGCTGTGGACTTGATACAGCCAGACGAACATGCGAACATGCTCGAAGCACCTGACGAGGGTTGTCAGTGTGCTAGCGACAAGGTCGAGGAGAGGTGGGACTTACCAGGGTTGAGCTCGAAGGCTCTCGAACCCGAAGGTGATACCACCAGACAGGCCGGTGGACATTCCATGGAAGATGTGCGATGAATACCTTTCGAAGAGGATCGGCACACCCGGATGAATGGCGACGAACCGATTCTCGACATCCCTGATCCACCTGGCACTCATGCCGAACTTCCAAATCCACAAGCCGAATCCCCTACACTACGGAGCGAGTGCGAGGTGACAGGAAGTATGCTAGGGGACCCCAGTGAGGAGTCAGAAGGGTCTTCGCAGCTGCGAGAGACCGAACGACCCGAACCTCATCGAGATCGCACGTCCGAAGGAAAATTTCGTGTTGATGAAGGACGCTATACCTCGGACATCCCACCTGACGAGGCTCGGGGGATGGGGGTGCTTAGCTCTCCTGGAGTCAGGTGTGGGGATGGCATGGCAGTCGAGGCGACAGCAACGAGGCTGGAGATAAGGAACATCAGTGCACAAACCACCCAAGCACTGCCAAACTTACCACATCCGGAGATGCACCCGAAGGAGCCGGATAAGGGGAAGATCAGTAATGGGTATAATGATACAGTTAGCAGGGACATCACGACCCTGCATAGCATCCAGAGAGCGCTGCTAATTGACAGAGGGTGTCAGCACAGCGAGTGCGAGATGAAGCGGCCAGATGACTTACCTGCGCTGCACAGACTACCTTCGAATGGCATCACGGACACTCCTAGGATGTCCCACTGACACAGTCGAATCAACACGAAGACTGTAAGTGTCAATGGACCCCAAACGAGAGGCTACAGATGCCTCATCCCCAGCATTCCCATTTTGCTACCTTGCGAAGTCTCACGACACCTCTGGAATATCGCAGATACATTCCAGAGACAGGACGTGCCTTCTAGACGAACTCGGAGCACCAACAAAGCTTCGACAGTCAAAATGGCAGTCTCGCAGCAGCAGCACAAGACTACAAGGCCATCAGGGGACCTTTGAAGCACAGGTATGTCCAGATGATGTTGATAAAACAGTGCAAGCCTGATATGTACTGATCATCCATGACCACTACCTGGTCATGAGTTTTCTACACCTACCCACTTGGGAGAGAAAGATAAGAAAGTACAATTACAACACAAGAAAGAAATCCAATTGATGACAGTTCACAATCACACATCTTTAATTCTGGCCATGCTATACATTCTCAGGCAGACTTTATTTATTCTTGTCCAGCTAATATCCCAATGGTATGTACTTTTCAATCTGGTATCTGCCTGATGAATGCCTTATTTGGCTTGATCAGTGAAATTAATGATGTTAATAGATTTATCATTACCCTGCCACTATGAGATGATGTAGGTAAACTCATGCAAATCTGATATGCATTGATCACTGATGATCACCACATGGCAATTGATTATCTATGCCTACCCACTTGGGAGAGACAGATAGGAAAGTACAATTACAACACAAGAAAAAAATACAAATGACAGTTCACAATCACACATCTTTAATTCTGGCCATGCTATACATTCTCAGGCAGACTTTATTTATTCTTGTCCAGCTAGTACCCCAATGGTATGTACTTTTCTATCTGGTATCTGCCTTGCTAGGCTTACCTAGCCTGGTAGAAGCTGCAAGGCCAAGCAGCACCTAGCAAGGATGTACTCCACCTAGTCAAGGCACTGCTAGCCTCACAGCTTGTACTAGGCCAAGAAAGCCTTCATGCTAGGCACTTTACTGCTTGCTAGCTCTCACTACTACTGCTACCACCTTCAATACTAGGCCTTGCATTTATTAGCATGTACTATACATGAAGGCAACACTGTAAAAGGATGCAAGGGAAATGCAACTAATAGCAAACCACCTGGTATCAATGCGAGGTGGATGTGAAGCCACTAGCATCCCGGATTCTTGCCTGCCGACGCTCAATACGAGCCAGTTGCCGAACAAAGTCTTTTTGATTCGTGCGAACGAACCTTCCCTTCCCGACTCGGTGCTCTCGCTCACCCTAATACCGAGTTAGAATTCGCTAAGTATAAGTGAAAGCTGTAAGACCTACGGAGAAAATATGCCGCGTGAGAACATGAATGATTCGATGGCTGGCACCTTCGATACTTAGACTCGTTCCCAAAAAATACGTAGAGCGGCCACAGTTTAGCAGAGCCAAACTGTGTCAGCTGGGTCGAGTCCGACCAGAACATGAGCGCTGCAACGACACGAGGAAGACTGCACCCAAGTGTTGGGGGAGAGTCTTGCAGCTCTTGATGCGCTTCAAGAAACGCAGTGGACATAAACAATTCGCCATAAACCTTCATGTCATGATCCTTGTGAGTTGGCTGCCACCGCAGTTCATACGGTACAAAGTGGAAGTGTGACGCATGTGCCGGATTTGTGACCTTTTCTCGGATGATCAAAGTAAGCGAACGATGGTAAAATCCACCGACAGCATAGTTCTTTGGGCCAGGGTCCTTCGCACGACTGTGAAATGGAACTGATATTGTGACCGATGAACACGTCCATCCGTGATCCTCCTCGAGCCACTCCGGCCGATCACCATCGAATTGGTTGTGACCGAGTTGGTCATCGATGGCATCCCACGAGGTGTGAGTCACAGCAGCCGGTGAAAATGAAGCGTCCCTGACGATGTCAATCAACTGCTTGAAGGACTCCCGAGACTTGTGAGCACCTTGATTCCAATACCAGTCGCCGAGGTGCATCGCACTCTCGTTTGGGTAAGGCAGGTACGCGTTTGCAGATGGTTCGTCTGAAACCCCAGGACTGAGGCTAACCACGTTCCATGAGCACGTATTAACGACTGAGTAAGGATTGTCTGGATCGTGACTCGGGAGTGCGTCAGTGTTGTAAACACGGAATAAGCCAAATTTGTTGATCTGTGACTTGAATGTCTTGCGCGACGAGGAGCAGAGAGGGGAAGCAGATTTCTCTGCATGACCTAGTGGTGTATCACAGGACGAGGTCACGTCCGCTTGTGGTGCTGATGATATTGAAGAATTGGGCAGGAAGCTGGTAGGGGGAAGTGGCAATGGCGGCTCTGGAAGCATGTCCCGAAAGTGCAAAGGCAGCCGGCGATTGGCACGCCAAGTCCTTCTCTGAGCTAAGGGTAAATCGTCGTCCTGCGACGGCTCATTCTGTAAATCTGAATCCATCTAGCATTGGCTCTGTCAATTACTTGACTAGAGTACTAGAGTTCCGAACACATGCCTGCTGCAAAGCGGACTCGGTAGGCTGCACCTCATGGGTTTCATGCGCGCGACCTGCATTAGAAGTGCTGGAAAGCCCTATGCCAGTATCATTCACTTCGGAAATTGCATGAGCACTTGGAACTCTAGCTTTTTTGCTTCGATAGGCTTGTTTCACTTTCTCGAGGGCACTGGCAAGTCGCTTTCTCCTTTCTCATGACGCGTGAAGGTGCCTAGGTCGCTGAAGACTCGACCGCAAACACAATTTTGTGAGAAGGTAGCTTCCACCATGGCTGTGCAGTAGCAAACTAGATCAGGTAAGATACGGCGATGATGTGAACGGCTCATACCTAGGTGGTGAGGAGTTGGTAGTTCGAGCAGCTGTTTTGAGCTCGCCCAAGTGTCACGTAGATCTGGTCACAGTCAAAATCATGACATGACCCGGCAAAGAATAAACTGCTTCACTTGTCTCGAGACGTCTGCAGCATCCACAAAGAAAAGCTGTGGGTCTTTGATGGCGGCCCCGCTGTCTAATGCCAGAACTGTCTCAAGGTACTGTCGGCATAGATTGGCAAACTGCCTGCAAACGACAAAGACTCGGAAACTTGCTATGAGGCCATCAAAAGGTGAACGGCGTACCGTAGGCTCTGTATAGATAGATTGCGCTTATCGCTTACTTCCGGCGGTGGCAGCAACAAAATCTCTGCAATCATCTTGCAGAGGCCCATATCGCACACATTGTACGCCACCGGAAAAGGTACATGATGTCAGCGGAAATCTCGGAATGGATCCACGCGGACATACGAATGCATCTTCGTACTGTTCCGGTCGTTGCTTAGGAATTTTCATATCAGTTGATCATCGAGTCGATCCCACACCTGTACGCACACATGAATCGGAATAAGATGACGTGAATTCTCAGAGATTCTCTTTTTGCAGTGTCGTCGTCCCGGCCAGCCGTGGTGCCAATACGGCGTGGTCTATTTTCCGCCTCTATAATGAACGAGCTGTGGAGACGACTTATAACGATATCATTAGTGGAGCATGTGATAGCGTAGACTTTCTCGGAGGTTGGCCGAGCGGTGTGATCCAATATGTTGTCAGTACAACTTCCTTCGTAACTCCCCAGTTAGATATCTTCGCTCACCTCAGCCATCATCATTAGATCATTGGAGTCAATGATGGTGTCTTTTTGTGTACGATCTTCCTTGTTTATCGGTTATGGAAGGTAAGAGCTTGGCTGGAGTCATGTGTGCGACGTGCGTGGGACAAAGGTCGGCACTGGGCTGTGACGAATGCGACTTTTGAGGTCGATGGTGTGCTTCGTGCACACGGCAAAGATGGGAACTTGAAGTAGATTCTGCTTCGTGCGTTCTCAGGAATACTGACTCGAAGTTGACAGTCTGCTTCGTGCGAACGGCAAAGGCCAGTACTACGTTCTCACGAATATTGAGGTAGAGGACCAACTCGGGAAATGCCGCCTGAGGGCGGCTTTCAACCTTGCTTGCAGTGATTGTTTGTTCTCAATTTTTATGGATGATGGTTGGAGGATGATCGTGAGGGCGAACTTAGCCATGTGTTATACTAATGGACATGTCCACCACAGACATTGCAAAAATTGCTCACTGTGAGATTTCAACAGATACGACAAGCCTAATATACATTTTCTTGGAGGGAAGTTTTGGACGCTACGCTATTGTACATGTACAGTCACTACATTTGATTTCCTGGGATCGTTTGATGAGGTTGGTAGGCTACTGTGGTTGCGATGTCGGACTTACTTTCTGTATGATTTCTGAGGGCGTCCATAGGAATTGTTTCATTTCATCATCTTCTGCTTCTTTTTGTACGGCGTGACGGATGCATCTGGGTCGAGGAACAAGGGAATCTTTCTTTTTTTGTTGACGTTGTTAGTGAGGGGAGGTGGAGGGGGAACAAGAACGTGAAGTAAGACAATGTCGGCAGTGTAGGAATCGTAAGCCGCAGCACCTGCTTTGGAAGTGATGGGCCAGTGTGAGAGGTTAAAGTCAAGCTCAACGACAGCGTTCTCGAGGGAACGTTGGTACGCTTGGGGCCAGATGAGATGCTCATCGACGTCATAAGTGCGAAGAGGTTTGATTTTGTGCGTAGTTTCCCGCAAATAAAGTTCTTCATGGGTTTCCTCACGGCTGAGACTCCAATTTTGGGGAAGAAAATCCGTGCTCTCTGTCAGCGTATTAAATATGTGTCTGTTTAGTTCATACGCATGCACCTTCAACTCGCCCCGTCGATGACCAACCTCAGGTGTTCTTCCAAACATTTGTTTTGGTTCCGGATGCTGTCGCGCCAGTGGTCAAAGCCAGAGAGGTGGCCAAGTACTACATTGACGCCGATGCGATGAGATTCATTGGTTGAGGTTCAGTGATGGGATTTGATCGACGAACCAATGCATGTCTCACTTTTCTCGGTAGAGCGAGTAAACCTGAAAACTACTGGGACATTTGAGGACGTTATGCAATGTGTAGCGCCTCTGCTACCGAGCTGGTGTATGCAAAAAGATGTCGCAGGATGGCCAGGCGTGCCTTGAAGGGGGCAGAATTTTGTCTTGGAATGGTGTATTCGACACTTGCAGGTCCATTAACATATACGTGCACCACACACTGGCTGACGTAGAAACAAAACATGGAAAGAGGAGAGTATGAAGAATGTAACATACCAGGCGCAGCCTTTCTCCCAAGATGTCTATGGACAACAATGAAAGGAGCAAATCTTGTGCACTGAGAAGTTCGATAACATGAAGAGTAGTTTCTCGGGTGGAAAGATGGGGAAGACCGGGGCGCACCACGCACATTCTTGGACATCGATCCCATGCACTCCCTTGCGAAGACGTCCATAGCAGATAGGTGCGAGGATAAGTGTGAGCAAAAACTTACGCGTGATTTAGAAAATGCGATGATACACTATTATATGTGCATTTACGACCAACTTGTGCTCAAGGAAGTGGTGTGCTGTCGGGGAGGGTACCTTCTTACAAAACAACCGTACCATACCGAAGAGACCATCATTCCCCGTTGTCTTCGTTCACAGTTGCAGGCGGAAGAACCCCTTGCGTGTGACAATTGGGGTTGTAGGCATCAGCCCAAACTCCTGTGCCTGTCATTGTCCCTCGTAATGTTCGCAGATTCGTAGGGAAGGACCATGTCTTTACATGTAGCAGTGGACTAGTGACTATTACTGTAGCCCGCCACTGGAAATATCGTAGGCATCTGCCGAAAATCTTCCCACACACATGGCATTCGCCGGTACTCCGTTCCCACGATTATTGGGGTCGGAGAAACCTTGCAAGCAAGGTAACTGGGGAAGTGCCGCTGGCACCGGCAGAAACCTTGCTTGGGCTGGAAGCCAAGTTCATTGTTGATCGAATAGTATGTTCAAAGACACGTACATCATTGAGTAAGTTTTTCTAGGTAATGTAACATAGAGCAAACGTGGAAACTCAAATAGAAACGCCAACTCAAACAATGGTCCAATGGTAGTACTGTAGTCTGCTGTTTGCACCTCCTCACATTTTCGAGAAGGTGTGTTATCCGTATCTGGGTGGAAAGAAATTTTCCTTTTCTCTGTCAAAGAGGACCCTGTCTGCCACATGAGTGAATGAATTTTATCGATGCACTTCGCAATTTGATGAGCATTTCCTCCCATTCCTTCTCAGGGGCCGATAATGCTGTGATGGCACCACCAGCACCAATAACCCATTCCTCCGCCGATCATCAGGGGGTGGTGCCTCGGTGGTGTACTTGCAGCTATAGCGGCCGTCGTACTTGAAACAGCTGCAGATAGTAACTGACCAGTCGCCTGCGCCGCTTACGCACCAGTAACCGAATGCTCCAGAGTAAACATTTTGCTCGCTATCTTCGAGAGTGCGAAGGATTTCGACACTACGTTTCTTCGGTGCACCGGTCATGCTGCCTATGAGCAATACGTCTCAGAAACAGACAGATTCAATGAGTAGGATGATAAAGGTACCCACCAGGAGGAAGACTACGTCTCAGCAACTCCCAACCGAGTGCGCCGTTTTCCCGATGGCTGTTGGGCACGTCCACAGTGTCGCCAACCTTCCCTTTGATAACACTGACGAGTTGCCATACCGTGCTATATTCTTCCACGGTACAGAGCTGCTTCACATCGACGTCTTGGCCCACTACGGCGTGTAGGTCATGGCGGATGAGGTCGACAATCATGAGGTTTCCTGCAACCTCTTTTGGGCTCCCCCTTAATTCTTTCTCGGCTACAGCATGGGTGATGTCAGGTGCCTTGCGAACCGTTCCTTTGATGGGGCGCAGCTGGAATGTTGCTCCAGGTGGGCGGGAAAAAGAGAGAAATCGTTCAGGGGATGATGCTACCAATGTTGTTGGGTGTAGTAGTAAATAACCGGCATGTGGTGCAGGGTTGAGTTCTCGCAGGAGCTTATAGCGTTCCCATGACGGTGATTGCGTCTCGGATGCAGCCTGGGGAGGTTACGAAGAGTGATCCTGGTCGGTGCTGTGAGGCATAGCTCGTAGGATTCACCTGCATAGAGGTGTTCCTGACAGATGAAAACACGACTCTTGTAAGTCTCACCATCAGCAGCAGACTCCAACATCACAAACCGCGATTTATCGTTAGTCACGTTGAAAAGCTCGCATATCGTCACTGCGTTCAAATCGGGGAAATGGAGCGTGGTTGTGAGTACAGTTCGTGAATCTATGGAAAGCCGGAACGTCATGCTCCTCCGAAACTCTGGACTTGTGGACTTCGGCGAAGTGACTTCTGCATTTGGGAGTTACGCACTTGGAGGACCTCGAGGACCGCCAATTAGAGTTTTGTATTTTTGCACTTCGTCGTTTCGTACATCATAGGTTCGCCACTTTCGCATTTCGCGCCTGTGCATTTTGCATTCCGTACATTCGAATTTTTGTACTTGGTACTTATGTATCTTTGCTTTCAATCCCTAAGCATTTCGTTCAAGGCCTTGAACTGGGAACATACTTGACTCTGATCGCATGCTGCGGGATTCGTGTATAGCGCCTCCTCTGTCCCGCAAGACCTCGTCAGCGGTGTGCAGTACCGCTATGCGCTCACGAACCCCGTGGGTATCCATCTTACTACCATACCGTTACACGATGCGCCGCAGCTTCCTATACAGGATCATGGGCTGACACCCCCGACAGCATATAGTCCACGAGAAAGGCAATCCGCTATGCGGTTCTCCATGCCTTTTGCATAGACGATGTTTGTGTCGAATCGTGACATATAGTCCAACCAGCAAACTTGTCGACTCGACAGTTTTCGTTGGGTTTTGAGGTACCCCAACGCCTCATGATCGGTGACGATCGTAAACTTGAAGCCGAGGAGTTTATCCTCCCACTTCAAGACCGCTTCGATTATTGCGAGAGTTTCTCGCTCGAATGTTCAATAATTTTGTTGAGCATTGCTCAACTTCTTCGACATAAATCCTGCCGGTCGGCAGGTTCTCCAGTCAGGCCCCTGCCCGTATAACGCACCCACTCCATAGAGTGATGCATCACATATGAGCCATATTGGCTCTTCTTTTCCCGGATCAATAGGCCGCAGGATCGGATACTTGCACCAAGATCCTTGATCACTTGGAAGCACCTGTCGTGGATTTCCCTCCACTGAAACGGATGTTCGTTCTGTTGTATACCAGTCAGGGGTGTAGTATACACCGATATATCTGGCATAAACTGTGCTAGATACTCCACCAGTCCTACGAACCTTTGGACTTCGTTTAGGTTCTTCGGGGTCCTCCAACTCCTGATTCGAGACATTTTGTCTCTGTCGGCGTGGACGCCCTTAGCGTCTATGATGTGCCCTAGGCAGTCCAATTTTTCTGCATAAAGGTCACACTTCTCCTTCTCAAGGTAGATTTCTAGTGTTTCAAACACTATTCTGAGGTGTCGTTCGTGATCCTCAATTGTATCGCTAAAGATGAATATATCATCGAGATAGACGTACACAAAACGTCCTATGTGATCTCTGAAGATCACTGTCATAAGACGTTGAAATGTCACAGGGGCGTTACAATCTCCCTGCTGCATTACTTGACTTAAGAAAGTCCCGTATATCGTCGAGAAGGCCATCTTCCAGACGTCTTCGGGTTCTATACGAACTTGTTCATATGCGTTTGATAAATCAATCTTTGAGTGATACTTCGCTCGTGCTACATCCATTCGTATCTGGTCCTGATCCAGGAAGGGGGTGACGTCCTTCACAGTATTTTCGTTTCTCTTGCGGCAGTCAATGACTGTCCGCAGCTTTCCATTTTTCTTTGGGATGCATAGCATCGGAGCAGCCTGTGGGACGCTTTTCAGCACCCACCATTCTGCGTCCGTATATAGTCGGATTTTATCTGACAACTGTTGTTTCAGCGTGTCAGCACACCGTGGCAGGTGGTACGCATACTGCTTTCCTTCATCTATCAGGGGGATCCTGTGGTTTACCTTCCGTAGTGGAGGCAGTTTCGGGATCACCCCGCTAAGCCTGTGCTTATACCGTTTGAACCATTGGTTCCGTAACTGAGGTATATCCTCATTGCTCAACAACTTTTTTGGCTTTATTATTGCGAGGTGTTCGCTTTTCGTTGAGCCCCTTGGCTCTTTTACTCTATCAGATCCCCTCCCCCCTTTAGAGGCCTCGCAGGGCGCGAGAGTCAATGCTTAGGATGGGATTTACCCATCATCAGAGCCTCAGGCTCTGTGAGAAGAGGCATGCATTCCGCTGCTATCTGTATCGTCTTCTCAGCGAAGTTTAAGATCGCTTTAGTTTGTCTTAGGAAGGGAATTCCTATTATACAATCGTAGCGGTCAATATTCGCTACATCGAAGTATATCTCTACTTCATAGTGTCCAATGCGTATTGTGGATATTCCACCATGAGTAATCTTCGACCGGCTGCCTATGCAGCCTAATTGCAGCGTCAGCTGCTGTTCGAGGGGAAAGACCCTCATCTTCGTGACCTTGGCGAATGCTGGGCTCACGAAATTACCCGTACTTCCGGTGTCTATCATCGTATACGCGGTACATCCGTTAATTATACATTGCAATGTTGCACACGTTCGCAACTCAGGACTTATTTTGGGACGGGATCCCACTACATTATTCGTATGCATAGCATACCAAAATGATCATGTCAATGACTTCGTCACCGGCTCGATCTTTGCAGCGAGATCCATTGCTGCCAACCGCGCGGTATGACGATATTGTCCTTCGTCATTCGTGATAATCACATCACCGTGGGGGGTCACCACTATCATATCGTCGGGATATATTCCGATACGGCGATTAGTTTCAGTGGTTCGTTGGAGGCGAACCTCCATTGCTTCCAGTGCTCTTCGCACTTCTGGGGCCACGCCACTGCGTTCCCCCAGTATTTCTAATATATCTGCAATCGTCTGAAGCCTGTCGGCTTCCAAGGACCGTATCCGGTCTGCCATGGTTCGCATCGCATAACGCGTGCGATCCATGTTCATTCCATGTCCCTCCATCTGCGCTCGGTCGCAATCTTCCCAGCCGTGGTCGTACTCTCTACGAGCCAATTGCTCTGGGTATCACAACGCTACGTTCAGCGTAGTGTCTCCGTCGATTGCCGACTCAGATACGTGCTCTATTCTCTGAGCACATTCTCGGCATGAAGGTTCTTCATGGATTGCACCGTAGATGGGAGACCAAATCCATCGATTTCTCATAGACATAGTATCTACCGCGCTATTAAATTCTATGGGATCTTCCATTTGGGAGTCCATATCTTCGTCTGCTATCCTCAGAGACGCACTCCACAGGGGTCCCCCTGTACCTCCCATTACCGATGGTTGATATTCCACCGTATTGTCTCGGTTGATCCACACCTTACCCCACAGGGTATCCACTATCACCATGTCGGGGTAAATCCCGACGTCACTCTCTGACATGCTTTGGCGGCGTATGTCAAATATGGCATTGTCCAGGTGCTCTTGTAGCTCTTGACTGCGTCCTGGCAGATGTCGCACGTCCTCTCATGCCAATACCATTTGTCGTAGGGCATTCATACAATAGCCCTCGTGGACTCTGAGATGGAATGCCATCGTCCATAATGCAGCCTGTATGTGATTCATACTACCATCCGCATCCAAGAGTCGTATGTGGTTTCCTTCTCCTACCCCTCTGTGGTATTCATGCCTAGCGTGTTCTTCCGGTACATTAAGTGCTCGTGCAAGGGATTCATCCCTACTAAGTAGCCCTTCTGCTACGTGGTCGACTCGATGTCGACACTCATCACACGTCCCTTCGTGCACTGCTCCATATGTTCCGGACCATTCCCACTTTTCCTCCTGAGGTTCTTCCTCGTAGGAGCTTCCTCCATTAGCATCTGGGAAGTCACTCCCCACTTCGGAGGGTTGGTCTCCTTCTGACGAGTCATCGTCATCATGTACAATGCGCATCATAGCGCAGATTACCTCCTCATCAGAAGCAACAGCTTTGTCTTCTTCGTGTATAGCGCTGAAGTATGCGACAGGCTCGTCATCGTCGTCAATCTCTGAGTACATTTCGTACTCGTCGATGATTTCCACTTCGTCACAGTGTGATCCTTCCTCGTGATCACTAGATTCATTGTGACCGGGTTCATTTTCAACGACTTTTTCCTCGTCGGGTTCCTCCGACTGATCTTTTACGAGGGTATCACGTCCCTCTTCCTCTTGGACATCTACAGCGTATAACTGCGGCTTAACCGCCGCTTTATTCTTGTCCTTTCGAGGATGAGGGCAATCTGGGGCCATGTGGCCCACTTCCGAGCAGTTGAAGCACGTTATCCCTGGCATGAACCTTCGGGGCTGCCGTCCTTTCTGCTGCGAGTCGTCTCGCTCCTTATGATGGTACTTATGGTCACCATCCTTACAGTGGAACTGTCCACCCTTCCTTCCAGCATCAGCGCCTCTTGGCGCAAAGTTCGCCTTACGTCGATATAACGTATTTCCCTTCTGGAAGTACTTATAATTGTCCTTGTTCATGGAGCTACCTGCACTCCTGTTTCCATGTGGGTGTGAGCCACTTCGTCCCTGGGAGGTCTTCCCTCCAGAGCCGGCGTGGCTCGTTCTCATATGCATATTCACCACTTTCTGCGCAGTTTCCATGCGCCTTACTTCTTCGAGGATCTCCTCGATCGTTGAATGCTCTGCGGATATTCCGCGAGCTTCGAATATCGATTTAATTATAGAGTGTGGTAGCCCCCGCAAGAACTTCCTCCTGAACGAGTAGTCGTCCGGAGGCTGCACCATTCGGTGTGCACGATGCTTCAAGTCGTTGTAATACGCAAGGGCCCCCTTGTCATATTCGAACCTCGTTCGATCATACTTGTCGGCAGCGTTCTGCGCCGACGCCTCGTGGACAAATCGCTTGAATAGTCCACATATGAGTTCTTCGAAAGTCCAGTGAGGTACTTGTCGATTCGGGGAGTTGACCTCTTGGTCATACCATTGGGAGGCTAGACCCTCCAAGTACAACCCAGTGTACAGTACGCGATCTTCATCGCGATCAGGGCCGGTGACCTTGAATGTACGAAAGTACTTTAATATCTGACCCAGCCAGTCATCAAACTTATCCAGGTCATCCTGGCCTCCATACTTCCCGGGCTTAGGCGGGTTCATCGCCTTCACTTCAGGTCCAACCTGTCCCATCGGTAACCCGACTTGTTCCCAGATACGCTGTGTGTATTTGTTTTGCATAAAGTCCATATACCTCGTATTACCTGGGGTGAATCCCCTCAGATAGTTCAGTCAGTTTCCCTGGACGACACATCGTCCTCCAACTATGGGAATTCTCCCATATCCTCGAGGATCGTCCTCGTCCTCTTCATCTGGGTCGTCACCACCAGGGGGTCCTCTTCCTGGAGGGCCACCGTCAGGGGGACCACCCCCAGGGAATCCTTGACCAGGGATATTCCTCCCATAATTGTTTCGTTCGGAGGGACCGCCTCCATCTTCATCTCTTCCAGGAGGTGTTCGTTTCGGCCGTACTGATTCTCAGCTGCTCCAGCTCAATTATTTCCTCCAGGGGTATTATCCCTGTTTTCTTTGGCAGCGTTCCTGGCTGCAATAGTGCGATCTCGGGCCATCTGGTGGAGTATCGCGGTTCCCCGCTCGTTTCCAAACATCTGTCGGATTATATCCGAGTCTCGCCTCGAGAAATATGCAGGGTGATCTGGCATATTAGGGGCGAATCCGCCCCTCCTGCCGAGAGCGTCAGCTCTCTCGAATGGGAGGTTTTCCCTCCTTACTGGCATTCCTGGCCAGAAATGAGGGATTGTCTCCTCTCTTTTAATCACAGGTTCGACGCCCGGGGTAGTCGTCCTGCTTGCACTTTTGGCGGCGAGTGCCCGCCTATACCTTTCTAATTCTTCTGCGTGGTGCACGCCAGGGTTCACCCCGTGATTGTCGAAACCTTCGGGGCCAAAGTCATTCATAGCCTCGAAGGCCATGCGAGGGTCGATTGGGGCATCCCTCTCACTTGTCTCTCTCCTCGAAGGCTCCTCGCCTTCTTCGAATATTTCAATTGGAGGACTCTGAGTCCTTCGTACTAGCACGGGGTCGGAAGACATTCGTGAGTTATCTAGCTCAGTGCGCTGAGGAGTAAGGGGACTCATCGAGTCTCTGGCTACCTCATTCCCCTCTCTCGCAGCTCGTTCGATGCTGCTCCCCAAAGTTGTTGAGGTATTCAACCCTCCGGGCATATGCGCACCGGGCGCTACAGATCCGGGCTGTTTGGCGCTCGTCTCTTGGGAGGCGCTTCTGGCCGGCGGCTGTCTATCCTCCATGTTCCTATCATCTCTTTGGACCTCGGATGGTCCCTTTTGCTTTCGACGACTATTGTCGTCTAGAGGGGGATCCCCTCCGTCGGGCAGCTTGCTCTGGCCCGACTTTACTGCGCGAGCATATGCGCGGTGTAGGGAGGGCATCCTCCCTACCATGGTAAATACTATATTTCTTTGTTTTCATCTTAGTTTCTGTTTCTATTCTTTTACTTTACCTTTTTTTTACTTAGTGTTTGGACGAGTTTGGCTTATGTAAGCCAGACTCGTACTTAGCATGTACTGTACTTACTTAAAAAAATAACAGCCGCTTTAGAGACGAAGAGTAAGATGGAATTCGAAGGCCGGAGCCTCGGATTATGTCTCCCTTCTGAGACACTCTCTAGATGATATCTCGACCTATTTGGGCTATCAGGGCGCGTTTTCTGTCCTTTTCTTTCCTCCCTGACTCTCTGCCAAGCAACTCTAGCCTCCTAGGGTCGAACTGAGACCCCCCTTGTCATTCTAGGAGACTCAGAGCCAGTTGAGAGCCAGTTCGGTATGCGGAAGAAGTGGTTAGCCGAGATAGTAGGTAGCTGCTATTCCGGCTAGTCATTTTTCGAGACTGTGCGGCACCTCGGCACAGCTCAAGCGAATGTTCGGAGCTCGAACCTTCACCTTGAGGCTTGCCATCACCAACCAGCATGTCTTCCTGCCCCAAACCTCGACCCAAGCTCAGTATCGCCCATATCCATCGTCTCCTCCTTGGCCTCAGTGCTTTCATCGTACTCTGCGGTATCAAGACCCTTCATATGATGAACATGCAAGCTTCGAAGAGAACTCGTGCACACTGGTCGGTCGACGAAACGAATCGGATGCTTGATCTTTTGATCCAGAACAAGGCGAGAATGGGTCAAGCATTTACATTCCCTCAAAGTGTCTATGCGGAGGTAGCAAAGCAACTTGGGCATGATAAGAATGGTACTATGGTGGGATCGAAATGGCAATCGGTACATCTCATTCCATCTATCTATCTTGCACTGCTGATCAGGGCATATCAACAGCTCAAAAAAACTTGGAGAGCAATAAGTGCCTATAGCAGTCGCTCTGGGTGCAGTTTCCATGCGACTCGTGGTGCTGATGTGCAAAGTCAGGCTGAACAAGAAGCGTGGGATGCCTTCATGGCGTCCGAATCTTCCGAGGTGAGTAGTACCAAAAAAATCTGAGAAACTTGTACAAACCCCAAACCAGAGCAGGGAAATGAGCCAGTTTCGAAACAAAGGTTGGCCGTTCTTCGAGAAAATGGCTGAGCTTTGCCCCGGTGGTTCTGGTGCCACTGGCGCCTACTCCTTCACGCCGTCTGAAGCCATGTCCGTCGACCTGGGTGTTAATGGTGATTTCGATGACCTGTATGCCGACTCATCCATGATGCCTGAAGTGGTGTATCCGGAACTTGACCTCGACAATTTGCTCCAGCTCAGAGGAAACGTCATCTCGACTAACCCTGCCATGCAGTCATGTGCCATTGAGAACACGTTTTCATTGCTGAACGATGCCATGCCTAAACCATGTTTTTATGATCCCCTGCAGTCTGATGCTCCTCTGTTCCCCCCGGGGCCACTTTCGGATTTGCCCGACCCTATCCACGTACCCCCCTTGGGAATGTATCCGGGTATACACACCTTGCCCTCCTCATCCTCTGGGGATTCATCTTCATCTGGTGTCCACCTTTCGACTTCCCGCACAACGCTCGTTTCTGCCAAGGTCGCAAAGGCGAAATCCAAGGGGCGAACCTCTGCCCGTTCCAAGGCGTCGACTTCGTTGAGTGCAACCGCAGCTGCCAATAGGCGATCCAAACAAGCTGAACAAGCCGAGCCTTCTGTTGCACCAGCACTGACTGGTATGACAGGGGCCATACTTCGTGCGACCGACACAATGACTGAGCTCAAGGACCTCCTGGTCACCTCCCCTACCGCACCTACCGCTGAGGCTGCCGCTGTGCCTTCTTCATCCCCTGATATTTCCAACATCGCTCATTACGCATCTGGAATTCTCAATGCAGACGTAGCTCTTAGCACTGACATTCGCGCAGAATTGGCCTTTGCATTTCTTGACAACCCGACCCTTTGTCAAATGTATATCGACCTGACTGATCCGGCTGTGCGACACCGCTTCGCTCACACATGGTTCCGGAAGAACGGTGGCACTCGGCTGGCTGAAGGCTCGAGTATGTTGGATGCGAGGCTGGCCGGCACTCATAACGACATGTTCACCCCTATGTACCCTGATGGTTTCTTGTAGTAGTTCTCACTTGCGCTCGTATCTGTTGTAGGAACTGACATGTATTTGTAAACTAGCTGTAGCCTAGTTTAACATGTCAAAGAATTCGTCACCGTCATCAAACGCATTGTCCATTTCACGTGCACGCCGAATGTTGAGATAATCCTGCCACATGTCCTCTGCAATCCTATCGCGATACTCGACACCTCTTTCTTCATCAGCATCATGTTGAGGGAGATTATACTCCTCATCCTCCTCAATGCCGTCCTCCTCATCGTCAGTAATGGAGTCAGGTTTGTGAATTAGAATGAAGTTATGGATGGCGCATAACGCCACAGGGATCCGCCTCTGGATGTCAAGTGAATAGCGGTGGCCGAGTAGGAGAATCCTGAATCGATTCTTGAGAATGCCGAATATTCGTTCGATAACATTTCGTGCTGATGCATGTCGCAAGTTGAATAATTCTTTCTTATTAGCAGGCCTGGATTTCGCTCTTGAGTTTTTGCAGTTGAAAAAAGAAAGAAATAAAGGACTTACCGTACGTTGGCATGGCCCCACTCAGCCAAGTGATACCACACACCACGGTAAGGAACGAGTAACCCCGGCCTAGATGGGTACCCAAGATCGGTGAGGAGGTACTTGCCCTCGGGTATGTCCAGCCCACGTCCAAGTGCGTTATCGTATACTCTCGCATCCGATGCCGATCCCTCCCATCCCGTAAGCGCATACCTGAACATCAGGTCGAAGTCGCATACAAAGAGACAATTCTGTGACAAAAATCCCTTGCGGTTTCTAAACGCAGCAGCTGCATAGCCGGGGGGGGACACTGCAATATGACTACCATCGATTGCGCCGACTGCATCCTTGAAATACGGCCAGAATTTTGGATTGGATCGTATCTTCGATGAGACCGTTTCGGCGTCGAGTGGAACGACGAAGGTTGTGGAGAATGGTGGTGATGAAAAAATGGTCACCATTTTGCGAAAATATCTATTGGAAAATTGAGGTGAACAGCTGGAAGATATGCAAGGAACATACTGGGATACTGTCTCATTCGAACGCTGAAACCGTTCACCGACGTGTCTTACCGAAAGACCCGTAAGAGCCAGTTCAGAAGGAAGATCCCTGTGAAAAATCCGTGTGAAAAACCCTGAGAAAGAACCATGTGTCGCATCACCTAAGCAAGTACATTCAGGCGGAGCTCCAAGCTCCAACCATCGCCACCCGGGGGTATCGCATATGTTTTTCCTCCCACTATCGCCCTCGCTATGCCTCGCAAATCTGCGCAATCACCCAGCAAGAGGGCTTCACCGTCCTCCCATACAGGTGGCGTGCAAGTCTCGTGGTCAGAAGCAGATACTCTCGCGCTCCTCGATCTTATTGTCGCCCACAAGGCGTCGGCTGGCGAGGGTTTGAATTTCAAGGCTGCATTTTGGAACACTGCCGCTGCGCATTTCGGAAATCCCAGTAAAGGAGCACCCAAGACTGCCAAAGCGTGCAAGGATAAGTGGAAGAGGGTGTGTAACTTATCTTACCGGTTAACTAAGCGATCGGCTGATATCTTATACAGCTCAAAAAGACATACGATGCTATAAGTCAGATCTCCGGCAGATCGGGGATGTCATACTCCCCGCAGTTAGGAGCTAACATCGGGATTGAAAACGAGCATGATTGGAATGTTCTTGTCAAGGTATGTTTCAATCAGAATACAAGGGTCATAAGGCTAACGGTCATTGACAGGAATGCAAGGATGTGGCTCCTTTCCGAAACAAAGGCTGGCGATACTACGACAGAATGAAAGAGCTAATGCCTTCGAAAGCCAAGGGTCTGCATCGCTTCTCTGCCTTAACCATCGGTACATCGGAACAGGAGAATCGTCGCAGCGCGGAAACCACCACTAGCGAGAGTGACAGTGTAGAAGGGAGTGTGGACACGGCAGGGCCTCCACCTGCTGCATGGAACAGCCCACACACAATGCAGGCGAATCCTGGTCAGGGTGGTGGTGATGGTATGCCTGGCATTAACACTGGATTCCCGGCAAACGAACAGGCAACCCCCTTCCCTCCATTTCAGCAGTCGGCCGGTCAAGTCGTTCACTCCTCTGTGGGCACCTCTGCTGGCACCCGTGCAAGCTTCGCTCACCCTGTCGCCGCGGCAAGTGTCTCGCAGTCCATCGTGCCGTCGCATCCTACATCATCTGTTGGTTCTGTCAATTCTCCCTCCACTGTCTCCGCTCCTACCGACATCCCCTTCAACTGGCAATCGGATCGCAGCGTTCCCCGTACGCCATCATCGTTTGCTCCCCCTTCTCTACCTTCTTCGGTTGCCCCTTCAAACATTAGCTCTATCAAACCTTCCTCTAGCATATCCGCTCGTATGGAGAAAGGTCAGAAGCGAAAAGCAGATGACGAAGACTGTTCCGTCGTATCGAGTGTGATGTCCGTTGCACCTACAAGTACGTCGTCAGCTCGAAAGCGACATGCAGGGAAGACAGCGGCACTGGACGAACACATAGAAAAGTTCGGGAATATGTGCGACACAGTTTCGGATGCCACTGGCTTCGTGCGCAAGTTCCTTGATGAGAAGACGAAGGACAGCAAGACTACCCGTCCACCTTCGGACGCCGTTCTTCACGCAGCAAGGCAGAAGCTGTTGGAGTTGGACAAGGATATTATCTCATCCGACGAACTTGTCCTTCTCTTCCAACATTTCCAAGACAACGGTGGCTTTGCAGACGGATACTTGCAACTAACGAACCGCCCTGATCTGGTCAGTGCACGACATGGGTGGGTCAGGCATGGGATTGAAAGTGCGAAGCAGTATTATAAGTAGTCTCGTTTTTTCTATCGCGCTATTCGTATACTTGTCCTTATACCGACGAAATATCACCCCCCCTTTGTACATGAACAGCGAAAGCAAATTGCACATTGAGACGACTAGCAGGTACATGATCGAAAGCAGTACAAATTGGTATGTATGACAGAATGTTAATTGGGTAGCGGCTCCCCCCTGCGCATCCGTTCCGCAGCATAACTCGCCCAGATATCAGCGGCAATCCCATCCCGCAAGGCGGACATCTCGCTACGGTCCGCAGAGGTCGGGACACCTTGCGCGAGATCCCCGGTAACCGCTTCCGCTGGCGTGCTGGACACCGAAGCTACAGCCTCTTCCGCGTCTTCTATTTCCTCAGGGTCCCACTTACGGATAATATTGTGGACGCAACATAGGGCAGGTGGGATGCGGGCTTGAATACTCATAGAGTATTCGGGCGGGACGACAAGGATCCGGAATCGGCGCTTCAACACACCGATGATGCGTTCGACGACGTTACGAAGCTGGGCGTGGCGTAAGTTGTAGCATTCTTGTGCGTTTCGAGGCCTGGAAAGCCGTAGTGTAAGGGAAAATATATTTCGAGAGATAAATGATACATACCTGACCTGTGCACGACCCCATTCTGCCAGGTGGTAGCGTTGCCCACGGTACGGGACCAGCAGCTGTGGGCAGCTAGGATATCCGGCGTCAGCGAGGTAATATTTTCCATTGGGTATCCTGAGGTCCGTCATCCGAGCGTCGTGGTACACCGATGCGTCTGCTTTCGACCCCTCCCAACCGCTAAGCACGTAGGTAAACTCCATGTCGAAGTTACAACACATGAGGCAGTTTTGCGAAGTGAAACCTTTCCGGTTTCGTGACGCGTCGCGCTCATCAGCGGCTGGGACGCACGCGATATGCGTTCCGTCGATTGCGCCAAGAGCGTCTCTAAAAAACGGATAGAATTTCGGGTTGTTGAGTATGCTGGAATGTACGGGTTCGTCTTCGCATGGTAGCCGTACGTATCTGGAATATATTGCGCGGGAGGAGAATGCGAAGAGGATTTTCTTGAAATACCTGCCCATCGCCATCAGTAACACATACAAAAGACACGCGGGGAACTTACTTGGATATGGTACTGTTCGACCGCTGGAAGCGCTCCCCGATATGTCTAATCGATAAGCCCGTCACACAGGCGTACAGAAATATTGCCAACTGCTCCTCAAGGGTAATGTTTTTTGAATGGGTATAGCCATTTTGTTCGAGCTCTCGTAGTAGAATCTTGAAAACGTGTTTGTGCACAGCGAGCTCAGTACGGATCCTTTCCGGGTGACCGTTCAGAAGCTCCGAGACCCAGCCGGCGCCGGTTAGGATCGATGTATGGTAGGGTATGGGTTCGGCCCTCTGAGTAGCCCGTATGATTTCTCGGAGAACGTCGAAAGCGACAGCGGCGATCGTCGCGAGACTGAGTTGGTATTGAGCAAGTATACCGACGAGGATAAGCCTATCGCGGTCCTCGTCAGCTGCATCTTCTTCAATGTCTTCATCGGCCCCTGATATCGTACCCCCCTCGGCCTCTGCGCCAGTGTCGAGCCACTCGTCGGCCATATGAGAGCCAACGGGCGTACTTCGTTATCAGAGTTAGGCAATCCGAGCTCCGCCTGAATGTACTTGCTTAGGTGATGCGACACATGGTTCTTTCTCAGGGTTTTTCACACGGATTTTTCACAGGGATCTTCCTTCTGAACTGGCTCTAACGCTTGTGTATAAGAAAATTGCGAGCTGTTCTTCGAGCAAAACGAACTTCGAGCTGGTGTGGCCGTGTTGTCTTAGAATCGAGATGAGTTCATCAAATACGTCTGCGTGCATCCCAAGTTCGTTGCGGATATGCTCTGGGTGGCCAGTGAGTAGTTCGGCAACCCATCCTTCACCGGACAGGATCGATGTATGGTACGGTTCCGGTGTTTTCTGGGGAGTGGAGACTGCGAAAATGGCACTGGAGAATGCACATACGATTATACTGAGCAGGAGTGCCATGTGGCGGATGAGGCGTTGTCGCTGTTCTGGTCGTAGATTGATCATGGCAAGGAGAGGCGATGATCAGTCGTTTCCCCCGTATCAGTGTCCAGATTCGGCTTGCCACATTTTCTGGCAGAGAGTGATCTGAGTTTCAAACCGCTTAGGTCTAGCCGGAATAGCAGCTACCTCTATCTCGGCTAACCACTTCTTCCGCATACCGAACTGGCTCTCAGGTATTACCCCGGGTCTCCATCTATCAAACTCTTCAGCGGGTAGCTGTGCGGCTCATTGCGAATACTTTGACGAGAGTTCAAAAAATTGTAAGGTTTTGTTGCCTTAGTTCACACCCGCGAACTGTACCGTATGGTATTCGCAGTGTAAAATTTAAGACAGTTATGTCCTTAAGTCACTACGACGATTTTATATACTAGACATGCAGGCATGTGATACCGGAGTATCACATGCCTGCGGATGATTACAGACATCTAAATTAGGGCACGGCCCCTAACATTCCCCCAGACGGTTAAGGCCTTCGAGCTGGCCCATCGTATTGGCATCCAACCGACCCCTCAGCGGGTCAATATATTAGATTCCTGTATCCCGTCACCGTTCATTCAGTCTGCCCCAGAGGCAGGTCCATCCAAGCGCCCTCGTCTTGAGGAGCGCAACCCATCCCCCGATGTGGAAGACACTGTCTCCATCGGTACCATCTATGACAGGGATATTGATGCCGATATAGCCGAAGCGGCTGGCATCGATTTGACCATGGATAGGCAAGTCATCCCCTCACATTCACTTAAGCAGGATACTAACTCCGCTTACACTTGCACTTCTGCACGGTATATAGCAAGTAGTAGTAGCAGCATGTATGTATTCTCTTACAAAAAATGCTACTTGTATCCATGCGCTCTCCTTCGCGATGTGTGTGAACTGTAAGGGAAAATGTAAGCATGACGACCCTGAATGGGTGCTCGACTCTGGTGCTTCCAACCATTTCACAAATGACTTAGATGACTTCGTTGATTATGAGCCACTCAAAGGGGATCAACAACTCCCTATCCAGACTGCAAATGGAGCTTCCGTTGCGACTGGGAGAGGAACTGTCCTCGTTTATTCAGGACTACCAAATGAGCACCAAGGTGATCTTGTGCGGCTCTATCCCGTTTACTACATGCCGGATTTACGGGGCCGGCTAATTTCACTAGGACCTTGTGCTCCTCAAACAAGGTGCTGTCATGCGCGGTAACTCGTCGCATCTAACGATATATAGCCCTGATGGAAATGCATAGCTGACCTGCATCCCCAGGGAAAATCACCTGTGAATCCCACAAATATATGCTAATTAGCTTTGTTAATAATGCATGATGACAATGCTAAGATGCAGGGGATATGCCTATATACACACTCCTTCAATATCTCTTGGATATTGTTGGCACTTCGAGCCGAAATATTGAGGGCTGATTAGTTAAGACTCCCCCCATTACTATATTTGTTTGACACAGCCACACAGCGAAGGGGGAGACACAGCCACTTAGTGAGGGGGTTGACATAGCCACAGAGAGAGGGGTTGACACAGCCACACAGCGAAGGGGGAGACACAGCCACAGGGGTGGGAAACTGCACAGCCACACTGAAAACCAAAGTTGTAGCCCGGAACGAGAGGATCACGGCAATATGATTACATCAGCGAGATCTTGCTTTTTAGATTAGATATGAGTGGAATACTAAAATTTTTGCGAGTCTCTGCTTTTTTTGCACAGCCACTCCACCTGCGATGTGTGCTTATCTAATCAAAAAGCACAGCCACACTGAAAATGAAAGTTGTAGCCTGAGACGAGAGGATCACGGCAATATGATTACATCAGCGAGATCTTGCTTTTTAGATTAGATATGAGTGAAATACTAAAATTTTCACGAGTCTCTGCTTTTTTTTGCACAGCCACTCCACCTCTGATATGTGCTTATCTAATCAAAAAAGCGCACATGCACAGCCACACTGAAAACAAAAGTTGTAGCCTGGGACGAGAGGATCACAGCAATATGATTACATCAGCGAGATCTTGCTTTTTAGATTAGATATGAGTGAAATACTAAAATTTTCACGAGTCTCTGCTTTTTTTTGCACAGCCACTCCACCTGCCATATGTGCTTATGTAATCAAAAAAGCGGACCAGATACCAAGGTTGTTGTTGCTGCCCCACTCCTCCCCTCTACTGTATGATACTTTACTGTGTTGCAGCATACTGTTGACATGCAGCCTACCCATATTCCACACAATTTGTATCCCATCCAGTGCTTCCTATGGATGTGAATATAAATAGGGGTAAAAATGCGGACTCTGCTCCCATTAGTGCAGTTCTTGACATATGGACTTGAAAATTTCACCCCACCCTCCCCTCGCATATGACTACAGCCTATCAAAATTACAGGGCATAAGCCTCTGTTGTTGTGGAGGCAGAACCAGGTCTCCTCCTCCCCAATGTATGTGCTACTGACATGGGCACTGCACATTTCTGGGTATTCTGATCAGTGGGGACCATGGAAGATATGTCATACAATGTCCATGTAGAAGGACTTTGGTGGTTAATTTGGTGGAATGGATGTAACACCACCATGTTGGTTTTTTGGTGCATGGCCACCATACCACACTTCCAAGGGTATCATTCCAGCTAATGCCATGGGCACATTCTACACATATATATCTACCCTCACTCAAAGTTTGAAGTCCATCCATCAAGAAATGGGTGAGCTAGAATGAAAATGAGAGCTGGAGAGCGTGGGAAAGTGTGCGATGATTTTAGGAGACTTAGGAAACATATCAAAAACTTGTCATAGCACATTCCCCAGTGGACCTGGCCTCAAGAGGCTGTGGGAAATATGTGTGAGGGCATATCTGACCATTCCAATACCATTTTAAATGTAGTATGATCACCTAAATACTCAAAAATGCGAAAAGTTGGGAGGTTGCATCCCATGTATGGACTGCAAGAGTGAAGCAGGCATCTAGGAGGTTGACACCACCCATACATGCTAGGCAGGATTGCCATTGCAGAAATGGTGCAGGAGAGTCCAAATTGCAAGTAGGAACTCAACCATCCACTTATCTTACTCACTACCTCACTCTGTGATGTGCTATGACAAGTTTTTGATATGTTTCTTAAGTCTCCTAAAATCATCGCACACTTTCCCACGCTCTCCAGCTATCATTTTCATTCTAGCTCACCCATTTCTTGATGGATGGACTTCAAACTTTGGCTGAGGGTAGATATATACGTGTAGAATGTGCCCATGGCATTAGCTGGCATGATACCCTTGGAATTGTGGTGTGGTGGCCATGCACCAAAAAACCAACATGGTGGTGTTACATCCATTCCACCAAATAAACCACCAAAGTCCTTCTACATAGACATTGTATGACATATCCCCCATGGCCCCAACTGATAAGAATACCCAAAAATGTGCAGTGCCCATGTCTGTAGCACATGCATTGGGGAGGAGGAGATCTTGTTCTGCCTCCACAAAAACTGAGGCTTATGGTCTGTAATTTTGATAGGTCATAGTCATATGCAAGGGGAGGGTGGGGTGAAATTTTCAAGTCCATATGTCAAGAACTGCACTAATGGGAGCAGAGTCCGCATTTTTACCCCTATTTATATTCACATCCATAGGAAGCACTGGATGGGATACAAATTGTGTGGAATATGGGTAGGCTGCATGTCAACAGTATGCTGCAACACAGTAAAGTATCATACAGTAGAGGGGAGGAGTGGGGCAGCAACAACAACCTTGGTATCTGGTCCGCTTTTTTGATTACATAAGCACATATGGCAGGTGGAGTGGCTGTGCAAAAAAAAGCAGAGACTCGTGAAAATTTTAGTATTTCACTCATATCTAATCTAAAAAGCAAGATCTCGCTGATGTAATCATATTGCTGTGATCCTCTCGTCCCAGGCTACAACTTTTGTTTTCAGTGTGGCTGTGCATGTGCGCTTTTTTGATTAGATAAGCACATATCAGAGGTGGAGTGGCTGTGCAAAAAAAAGCAGAGACTCGTGAAAATTTTAGTATTTCACTCATATCTAATCTAAAAAGCAAGATCTCGCTGATGTAATCATATTGCCGTGATCCTCTCGTTCCGGGCTACAACTTTGGTTTTCAGTGTGGCTGTGCAGTTTCCCACCCCTGTGGCTGTGTCTCCCCCTTCGCTGTGTGGCTGTGTCTCCCCCTTCGCTGTGTGGCTGTGTCAACCCCTCTCTCTGTGGCTATGTCAACCCCCTCACTAAGTGGCTGTGTCAACCCCTCTCTCTGTGGCTGTGTCTCCCCCTTCGCTGTGTGGCTGTGTCAAACAAATATAGTAATGGGGGGAGTCTTAACTAATCAGCCCTCAATATTTCGGCTCGAAGTGCCAACAATATCCAAGAGATATTGAAGGAGTGTGTATATAGGCATATCCCCTGCATCTTAGCATTGTCATCATGCATTATTAACAAAGCTAATTAGCATATATTTGTGGGATTCACAGGTGGGGAAAATAAGGACACTATTGTAATGGCCCGTACTTTTTCACTACTAGTTGTAGCGTAGTCTTAGTGTAGTTTTCCTTATTCATCCACTCTCTGGTTAGGGTTACTTAGACACGCTCATAGATGCTCTACTTAGTCAGCTGCTTGGTCAGCGTTGGTGCCTTGACTCAGCGTGGAGTGCTGCAGCCAATGGCATTTATCTCTCTTTGTTTGGTTTGTTCTACGACGTTCCACGGTACAAACATTCATAGTAGTATAAATACCGGCTCTCTTGTCATAGACACTCCAATCGAGTTCATTTGTGCATTGCGCATTAACTCAGTTCCCATACCCTCAGCTCTCTATCAGTCAAGGAGTGACCGATAACGATCTTCGGATTGTTAGTGTTACACTTGAACTCGATTACCAACTTATCCCTCACTCCACTTGCACCCAGGCATATAGGGCAATGTATACCCGGACTCCAGGGTTAAGGAGCTTTGCTTTCTTCTCTTCACTTCATTTATGAGATGACACCTTTAGTCTCGTCCCCTTTACGGCAAGGGGTTGTGTCGAAGAAGAAACGTAGTCAGTAGTCCCACTATCCATCAAGGGTAGTGTGAAGGTGCAACCCACATTAGGGGGTGGAAGCACATAGTCTAAAGTAGTTCCCCTACGTCAAGGGAGGTAGAAAGCATACTACCGTATCCCTAGTTACTTTTACGATAGTTGAGACAGAGTACCGCCACTGAGGGCAGGGAAAATCTCCTTCAAGATTCCTCGCATCAAGAAGTCGGAGTCGTTGGCTCCTCGTATTTGTTACGATATGTACTCTTTTCTTTTTCTTTCTTTTCATCTTATCTAATCTCTCTTATCTTATCTTGAGATCTTATCAGATCTTATCTCGCCTTATCTCTTCTCTTATCTATGGACTCACCCAGACCTTGGCCATGTGCTTGCCATATGGCTCAGGCCTAGGCTGGTCCAGACCATGATGTCATAGTGATGTCACTGTGATGTCATGCCTTATGTCCTCCTCATGTATGCCTCACCCCTACCTCATGTACAGTAGTATATATACCCAACACAATAGCCCAGCTAGCCCCAAGCTAGTTCATTTGGGTTTCGTCCCTACTTGCTTCTAAACCCCTCTGCCCTCTATCCTCTTGTCTCTACCTTCGTCTTCGTCTAGCTTCGGTGTAGCGAGCCTGTGACTTCGAGTCTAGGGTCGTAACAGTATTAGGTTTTCTCCTTACCTTAAAAAGGAAGAGTCGCCTGCTCCCCCGCTCCTGTCCACTCGGGAAGTTACTCCCCTTGAGCAACAAATTTTCGGAACCCCCGAACCTCTCCTCCCTCGCCTCTCGCCACTCCCTCTTCGCTCCCCTGCTCCTGACCCAAATCTACTGGGTTTCATTCTGCACGTCCCATACAGCTTATGGAACAGACAAACCGTCATCCCCCCTCCTCGTCTCCCCGTGGTCCTAACAGCTTTCTGCCATGGACCAGTTTACCCAAGACCAGCTGCAGTTCATGCAGCAAATGACCGCTATGATTACGGTGCAGGTCGCCAACCAGGTGGCACAGCACGTCACGGGCGCCGTGGCGGGCATGCAGCAGCAGCAGCCGGTAGGTGGAGGGGCCGCCCAGAACCCCAACCAGAATGTTGACCCCACGAAACGGGGCGTCGCTGACCCAGGCATGTTTGATGGGTCAATCAGTAAATTCGAAGAATGGTGGGCCAAGATGAAGGCCTTCATCATTGTTTCAAACTTGACCAGCCCGAGGGCAAGGACTCTTGCAGTTTGGTCAAGAATGACAGGCCCGATCGCTGGGGCATATGCATGGGCCCGCATCGACATGTGTCTCGCCACCGGCGCGTGGCCCTCTTACAATGATTTGGTGGCAGAAGTCGAAGCACGCTTCAGGCCACTTCACAACAAAGACTGGGCTAAGGACCAGCTCAGTAAAATTCGCCAGGGATCGGCCAGAACAGAGGAGTTCTTGGCCAAATTCAACGCTTTAAGGACTGCGTCCGGGGTATCCGACGATTACACAATCTTCATGCTGGAGAGGGCACTCCGCCCAGAAATTCTTCAGCAAATCTTTGTTCAGGGATGCCGAAAGGCTACCTGGGCAGAATACGACGTTGAGGCCAGGTGCCTCGTGTTGAGCAACGGTGCATGGCACAGAGCCCAGCTCCACTGGACTCACCTTAGGTTAGAGAGTTAACGAGTTGAGACGAAGTGAGAGGGGCAAAAGCAATTGTATTTTGGGGTGCCATAGGCTGCCTTTATATACTACAGGGTGAGTGTGACGTGACGTGTGACAACTACCTAAATAGTCGTAGCTATGTATTGTCTACCGTATTTGGACTAAGTATTGTTCTACCTATGTAGTAACTACTTCCCACACTGCACTAAATAGGTGCATGTTCAACACCTCGGAGCTGCCCTGGAGGCAGTGAAAATCAGGACTGGCGGCGTGTCCTCTCGATGGGGACAAAACTTCTCACGGCCCTCGCCTGGGGTAACGACAGGGCAAGGCGCACCCATGGACATTGGGGCGGTGCAAGGCAGATCGGGAAGCCGCCCTAAAAAGGACTTCTCTAATTATCAGTGTTACACGTGCAGCCAGAAGGGCCATATTCGCCCGCACTGCCCGCAGGGCGGGAACAAAGGAAAAGGGCGCCAGGTGCGCTTGGAAGGTGTCGACCCACGGCTTGCCGCGATGGATGGTATGACTTTTGAGCAGGTAGTTGCTCATATCAGTAAATTAAAAGAATCAGAGCTGCAGTGAAGTCGGGTCCTGCAGTCTCGGACAATTCTCGTACTGGACTAGTTTCTTTCTCTCCTTTTAGTTTCTCTTCTCGTTGTCGCTTGGTTTCGTCTCTTAAAAATAGTACAAAAGAAAACACAGAAATAGAAGATACAAAAACACAAAAAAAGGTTTCATTCTCGGACATAGTTACTGTAAATAGGTTTTCTCCTCTCTCTGTAGATAGTATGGACGACGATTCGGACCTTGTACCTACACCGTCTGCTGAAGGGTCCCGAAAGGGCTCGGGACCGGACGTTAAACCGGCTCTGCTTAATTCTTCGGCATATAAAACCTCCAAAAATAGCGTTTCGGAAGGATCTGAGTCAGTTAGCGATGCTCAGGCGACAGTACTGCCAAAATCCCGAGTTCGCATGCTCAACCTAAAGGATCATGTAGCAGTCCCTATTATTATTCGCACTAGGAAAGGTGACGCACACGCTGTGCAGGCCTTGTTGGATTCCGGTGCTACAGGTGTTTTCGTGGACGCTAAATTCGTTGCTCGAAAGAAGCTTCCAAAGTTGTCTCTCCCACGTGCAGTGGACGTATTTAATGTCGATGGTACCCTTAACTCCGCCGGAAGGATTACGCATCAGGTACCACTTAGAGTTCAGTTCGGAGATCACTTTGAAGAGTTAGTAGCCGACGTCACAGATCTGGGATCTCATGACATGATTTTGGGTCACACGTGGCTTGCCACCCACAACCCCGAAGTCAATTGGAAAACCAGTGAAATCTCGGTGAAGAGGTGTCCTCGTAGTTGCAGGCAACTCGCGCCGAAGCCAGCCTTCGTTAGACGTATCGAAAAAGAGGAGGTCCAGGCCCTCGAAGACTGGCATAATATATCAGAGCCGACAAGCAGGAGGCTCCTAAAAAGGATAAAACCCCTGAGGAACTGGTTCCGAAGGAATATCACAAGTATTTAAGCATCTTCTCTGTCCAGGAATCCGAACGCATGCCGCTTAGGAAACCATGGGACCACGCGATAGAACTAAAGGAGTCGTTTGTTCCGAAAAAGGGAAGGTTGATCCCTCTCAGCCCTGATGAGCAAACCGAAGTTAGCAACTTCGTTGATGGACAGCTTAAGAAGGGTTATATTCGGCCTAGTAAATCGCCGCAGACTTCTCCCATGTTCTTCGTCCCTAAAAAGGATGGAAGGAAGCGTATGGTACAGGATTACCGCTATTTAAACGAGCATACAGTCAAGAATTTGTATCCACTCCAGCTTATCTCGCAGCTTGTTGACAAGCTAAAAGGGTGTAAATTATTTATGAAAATGGACCTTAGGGGGGGATACAATAACATCTGGATCAAGGAAGGTGATGAGTGGAAAGCTGCTTTCGTCTGTCACCGTGGAGCCTTTGAGCCGCTGGTGATGTTCTTTGGTCTTTGTAATTCTCCTGCCATGTTTCAAAACATGATGAACGACATCTTCGGTGATATGGAGGATGTTCTAGTTGTATATATAGACGATCTTATGATATTCACGAAAACGGACGATGAAAAGGAGCATGACAGGATCGTGCTGGAGGTGCTTAGAAGGTTGAAGGAGAACGACTTGTTCGTCAAACCGGAGAAATGTTTATTTAAGCAAAAAGAGGTCGACTTTCTGGGTATGATAGTTGGCACGAATGGAGTAAAGATGGATCCCGCTAAAGTCGCTGCTGTGCATGATTGGCCGGTCCCTACTACTGTTCGTGGAGTTCGAGGCTTCCTTGGCCTTGCAAACTTCTACCGACGTTTCATAAAGGATTTCATGCAGGTTGCGCGCCCCCTTAATGATCTCACTAAAAAGGACCCTCCATTTCTCTGGTCCGACAAGTGCCAAGTAGCGTTTGATACGTTAAAGGAAGCCTTCACGACTGCTGAAGGAAAAGATGAGTGAATAGGGTAGGGGTAGACCTGATAGGCCTGCAGATAGTCCTGGGGACCTGTCTAGAGAAGAGAACAGTAGAGAAAGAAAACAGAAAAGACACTGAAAGACACTTAGCTGAACTCCTGAAAAATCCTCAATCCCCACCACCCTGGGACTCCCCTAGGGCTGTCCTGTCCTCACACTCAAGGATGGCAAAAGAAGAAGACTGCCACAGGCTGGTCTCACCAGCCTGTGCTCTCCAGTCTCTATAGTGGTGATTGATTTGTAACTAATACAAACTCGAGTCCCAGTTCCAACTTCGCTTACTAAGCAGCCACCCGCCCCGCAGCTAAGTCCCAATCCCAAGTACAAAACAGGGATCTAAGCCCCTTAGAAAAATAAATCCAGCCTCAACTACTCCATACCTAGCCCATATCCTAGTAGGGAGCTTGCCTTCCCTACACCGTGCCTATTCTTATGTTCCCCGATCAGGATCGGAAGTTCCATTTAGAAACCGATGCCTCGGATTATGCAACCAGAGCCGTGCTCTCGGTAGAATGTGACGACGGTCTCTGGAGACCTGTTGCCTATTCGAGTCATTCGCTTAGTGGAGCAGAGCTCAATTATACGGTCCATGACAAAGAGATGCTAGCCATCATCCGCGCTCTAGAGCAATGGCATCACTACCTTGAGGCCACTCCGTATCAGTTTGAAATTTGGACGGATCACCACAACCTTAAATGGTTTATGACGTCGCAAAAGCTTCAACCACACCAGGCGCGTTGGGCGCAGTATTTCAGTCGTTTTAACTGTATTATCATCCACAACCCCGGAGTTTCGATGGGACGACCGGACGCTCTCTCTCGCCACGAAGACTTAGTAGAAAATCGCGAAAATGCTAAATCTGAGGAGTCGTTATTTATTAAACCAGAACAAGTGCGTGCTGTGCGCTTAGAAAACCCCTTCGTAGAAGAACTGCGCAGTGTAATGGCCGACGTTGATGCTGGAACGCTCGACCGACGTGACGGTTTACTGTATGATGGAGATAAAGTTTTCGTGCCTGAGGCACTTAGACAGAAGGTTCTCGCTGCTCTTCATGATTCGCCCCTAGCGGGCCATCGAGGCATAAAAGGAACTCAGGAGTTGATCACACGCTGGTTCACATGGTCTACCTTGAACCCCGATGTCAAGGAGTACGTAAAGCACTGTCAGACATGTCAAGCTAGCAAGCCTAGTAACAGGCCGCCAGCAGGCGAACTCAAATCTTTACCTATCCCTGATGGGCCTTGGAAAGATCTTACGACCGACTTTATGGATATACGAGTCAGGAGCTCCTCTGGAAAGTCTTACGTCTTAGTTGTCGTTGATCAGTTTTCTAAGGAAGCAGAGTTCATCCCCTGCACCAAAAAGGAAACTGCCGCTAGTACGGCACAGCTTTATTTAACTCACATCTGGAAGCATCACGGCCTTCCCCAGTCTCTCGTCTCGGATCGCGGACCGCAGTTCGCATCTCAGTTCTCAAAGGAATTATTTAAAATGTTGGGTGTCGAGCAGAAGCTCTCGACGGCGTTTCATCCACAAACGGATGGTCAAACAGAGCAGTTGAACCGTGAAATTCAGCAGTATCTACGGATGTATGCGAACCATCAGCAGGAACGATGGGAGGATTGGCTTCCCCTAGCTCAATTTGCATACAACAACTCCAAGTCTACTTCTACTGGCAAGTGCCCCTTTGAAGTTACCCGTTCATACACACCACGGATGGGCGTCGAGCCGACGACTTCTAAGGTAGAAGCAGCAGAGGAGACCACTAAAGACTGGTTCCAGGTGTTCCGGGAAGTATGCGAAAGCTTGGGAAAAGCTAGGACTCGTCAGAAGACTCAGGCAGATAAACGACGATCCCCTTCCCCTGCTTACTCCATAGGCTTGCAGGTTTGGCTGGCTACTGACCATTTATCGCTGAAAGACCGGCAGAGCCGGAAGTTGACCGAAAAGTGGATATCAGGCCCGTATGAGGTCTCGGACGTTTTACCCAATGCCATTAAGTTAAAGTTGCCGCACTCGATGCGCATACACCCAGTAGTGAATGTTTCATGGGTGAAACCTTATCTCGGTGCTCTTGATGGGCAACCGGTTACTCGGCCCGGCCCACAACGGGTTACAGACGAAGGAGATGTCAAGTACGAAGTTGAGAAGGTTGTTGATTCCCGCTTGAAGCGTGGTAATCTTCAGTTCCTCGTCCATTGGAAGGGATACCCAGAAGAAGATCGCACTTGGGAGCCTAGATCTGCTCTTAAGAATGCCCAGGAGGCAATAGACGATTTTTACAAACTCCACCCCGGTGCCCCCTGGAAACTTCGTTTACTTTCGACAGAGGGTCTCTTTTTCTCCGCTGTACCCGACCCTTTGACTGCTGTGCAGCCTATTTGGTCTCGCCTGGAAGTCGAGCCTTAGGAGGGGATAGTGTAATGGCCCGTACTTTTTCACTACTAGTTGTAGCGTAGTCTTAGCGTAGTTTTCCTTATTCATCCACTCTCTGGTTAGGGTTACTTAGACGCACTCATAGATGCTCTACTTAGTCAGCTGCTTGGTCAGCATTGCTGCCTTGACTCAGCGTGGAGTGCTGCAGCCAGTGGCATTTATCTCTCTTTGTTTGGTTTGTTCTACGATGTTCCACGGTACAATCACTCGTAGTAGTATAAATACCAGCTCTCTTGTCATAGACACTCCAATCGAGTTCATTTGTGCATTGCGCATTAACTCAGTTCCCATACCCTCAGCTCTCTATCAGTCAAGGAGTGACCGATAACGATCTTCGGATTGTTAGTGTTACAACTATTTTTGTGCTGAAGTCGCCTGCTGTGCTGACTGAAGCAACTCTCTGCATGGTAACCTATGATACTATGCATCGACATCTAGGACACCCCTCCAAGGACATCCTGTGCCATGCGCAGAAACATACCAGGGATTTCCCTAAGATCGAGTTACCCACCAAGGACGAGATATGTCCTGGTTGTGCTCTGGGCAAGATGCCTAACAGAGCCTTCCCACCGAATGAGTGCAGAGCTTCGCAGCTGTTCGAGTTAATACACTCCGATCTGAAGTCCTTCCCCATTGCATCTTATCGCAAATTCAAATATGTGATTGTCTTTTTAGATGACTATTCATCACATGCATGGACAGTAAATCTGCACACTAAAGATGCTGCGATTTCCGCGACCAAAAATTTTCTGCAGATGGTCCACATTCAATATGATGCCTACGTCAAAGGCTGGATGTCCAATGCAGGGGGAGAGTATAAATCTGAAGCCTTCGATCGAGTTTTACAGGAGAAGGGAATTCGTATATTCCAAAGTGCGCCTCGCACCCCTATGCAAAATGGTCGCGCTGAGAGAATCATGCGCACCCTCATGGACAAGGCCAAGTCTATGAGAATCGAGGTTTGCCTCCCTGACTCCTGGTGGGAATTCTCTTTCTCACATGCGACCCATGTTTACAACAGGTCACCGATGCACCGTATTAACTGGCGCACCCCTTATCAGTTGATAAATGGGGAGGAACCATCCATCGACCACCTTCGTGTCTTTGCATGCGGCACATATGTATATTTGCCTGCCGAGGCTCGCGCTAACAAAATGGCTGCGAAGTCTGAATTAATGACCTACATTGGTGTTGCTCCAGGGAATGAGCACAACTATTTATTTATGTGCCCCTCCACTGCCGTATTCACTGCGGCACATGCAACTTTCGATGAGAGTGCATTCCCCCGCTGCTCCTCGACTAGATCTCGCGTCAGACAACCTGTTCGCAATGATCATGAGGCCCCTGCACCACCTGAGGATGATCCTCCTCGTCCTTCGCGCCCCACCCAGGGTAGACAGCGCGCCGAGACTCCAGTGGAGCAGGAACCTGTTCCTCCACCGCCGAGAACACCTTCTCCGGCTCGGAACCCACCACCACCCCAGGAACCTCGCCACCCTCGTAAGGAGCGCAGGCCCCCTGTACCTCCAGCACCAGTGTGCCCCCAGAGGGAGTGCAGACCTCCAGTTCGCCCAGGAAATATCTATGGTGAATGGCGCCACCCTGTCAAACAGTTCAGGGATATCGAAAACGAGTGCCGATGGAGGGAAACAGTTGGCGAATCATCAGGATCTCGCCCTGTGCCAGGAGGATTCCCGGAACCACCCCCTGCTCCATCCCCCAGTAGTGAGGATGACGTCGAGTGGATATGCCAGGAAGGGGGAGCAGTACTGGCAAATTTCCTCCTCGCCAAAGCGGTCCCCTCTAGTGAGCCCCCCAAACTTAATGTGCGGGAATGGTCTTACCGCGACATTGCTCGCCTACCCAAGGCTGAGCAGCAGCAGTGGGAAACTGCATGTCGTGAGGAGCTTGACATGCTCCGAAAGCAGAAGGTCTTTGACCTCGTAAGCTGCCCAAGGGGGAGAAAGGTGATCAAAAACCGTTGGGTATTTGACGTTAAGTCAGATGGCCGGAAGAAAGCTAGGCTTGTCGCCAAAGGCTACTCCCAGGTCGAAGGTTTGGACTTTGACCAAATCTTCTCACCAGTAGTGCGCTACGAAACTGTGCGCCTTATGTTTGCGCTTGCTGCACTTGAAAACTGGTACATCTCAGCTCTCGATGTCAGGAGCACCTATCTATATGGCGAACTTGAAGAAGAAATTTACATGGAGCAACCTGAAGGCTTCGCAGTGCCTGGGCAAGAGCAGAAAGTGCTCCGCTTAAAGCGTGCCCTCTATGGCCTGAAGCAGGCTGGCCTGGCCTGGTGGCGAACACTAGATAAATCCCTGAAGGAACTAGGTTTTGAGCGCCTCAAGTCCGATGCTGGACTCTTCCTCTACAAGAGGAAAAATACAGTCGTCGCCATTATATATGTGGATGATGCCCTCTTCTGTGGCCCTAGCAAGGCTGTAGTCGATGAGGTTCAAAGCGCTATTCATGTGCAAGTGGGAATGTAGAGATCTTGGAGAACCTAAAGAGTTCCTCCAGATGTCCATCAAGCACCAAGGCTGCAAGATCTATCTTGATCAAAGTGCCTATCTCGATAAAATCGTTGAGCGCTGTGGACTCCAAAATGCCAAACCAGCAAAAACTCCACTACCCACTGGGTACTATGCCCTACCAAACGACGAGCCTGCCAACCCAGAGCTCAGAACTCGTTTCCAGGCAGTGATTGGGTCACTGCTTTACATTATGTTAGGCACCCGTCCTGACATTGCATATGCCGTGACGGCTCTATCGTGACACTCCGCGAATCCATCTAAAGAGCACCTAGACAAAGCGCTGTACATCTGCCACTATCTACTTGGGACAAGAAATTATTCCCTCGTCTTCAATGGTGATTCTGGCTTAGGCATCACTGCATGTACAGATTCAGACTGGGCCTCTGACCCTTCCACTCGCCAATCGCAGACAGGATTCTTCCTGAAACTCGCTGATGGCATCTTCAGTTGGACATCACATGCCCAAAAGACAGTAGCCCTGTCGTCCACTGAAGCAGGATACATGGCACTCAGTGACTGTAGCCGCCAAGTAATCTGGATTCGAAACTTGCTCGAGGAATTGGGATATAAATTGAAACCCATTCCAATTTGCGGTGACAACCAGGGAGCCCTGTTTATGGCTTCAAACCCTGTGACCGAGAAAAGGTCCAAGTGTAATGGATCGAAGATCACCCCTATCTTTTCATCTTATCTAATCACTGATTAGATATCCGATTAGATCATCTTGATCTTATCTAGGGCTTTTCTTCGTTGAGCTTTGTACCTCGCCCTTATCCAGACCCGATCCAGACTCCCAATTACAGATCCTGTTTCCCCTTTCATCGTTTGAGCGCTATTTATACTTACACTCTAGAACCTAGGCCTAGTACTCGATGAGGTCATAGTGACATCATCCTGATGTCATAGTGATGTCATACTGACGTCACCACTGATGTCATACCCCGTACCTCTGCCTTGAGGTTTCCTCATGGCCCCTACTTAGTGAGTATATATAGTAGGTAACCTCCTGTACTAGTCCCTTAGTTCTATTCATTTTTGTATCTTGGGCGTATCCCTCTTGTCTCTGATTGAGTGACTGTACTGCTAGCCTCGTCTAGGCTTTGTCGTCGTCTTTGTCAAGATCTGCATGTCCTCCCTCCGTCTATCCCACCGTCGCTCGTCCTTGCCTTTGGTTCTTGTTGGTTTGTTTTGTTTAGTGTTCCTCTTTCAGTCGCTGCTCTCGTCGACTAATCTAGCCTGACTTTGTCACTCAAGCACGACTCGTAACACCAAGCACATCGACATTCGCTACCACTATGTATGCAAAGCTGTGGCTGACAGTAAAGTCACCCTATTCTTTATTGATGGTGCAGAAAACCCTGTGGATATGTTCACCAAGAACTTGGGTCGAGACAAATTTGAAAAATTCAGGACACAACTCGGGGTTGAAATCTATCAGGCTGACGACTAAATTTGGCTGCACTTAATTGTAGCGCCATCCTATGCTTGCGCGCTTTAACCAGTGACTTAGCAAGGGGGAGTGTTGAACACGCACCTACTCAGTGCAGCGTGGGAAGTAGTTACTACATAGGTAGAACAACACTTAGTCCAAATACGGTAGACAATAGCTACAACTATTTAGGTAGTTGTCACATGTCACATCACACTCACCCTGTAGTATATAAAGGCAGCCTATGGCGCCCTAAAATACAATCACTTTTGCCCTCATAACTTCGCCTCAACTCGTTACACTCTAACCTAAGGTGAGTCCAGTGGAGCTGGCCTCTGTGCCATGCACCGTTGCTCAACACCTTGTTCAATAGATAAATCTGTAGTAGTTAATGCCCGAAATCAATTTCTCTGTCTGTCTTGGCTACCAATGAATGTGCGTGTATGCTATAAGTCTGACGTGAGGCCGTATGTACTAGTGTAAAGTGTGGAGTATGTATATGAATGAGTATGCTGTAGACACCACTACGTAGTGGCACGACCACAGATTTGTGTTCATTGGACACTGACAAGTTCGATATGCTAGGTCGGCATAATGCAATCACCACAACACATGATGTAGGATCAAAGTATCGGACAGCGCCTATTAGACAGTAAACAAGCTAATGATAGTGATGGCATCGTGTATATACTGCGAGAGTTTGTTTCCGACGATGCCAGTAGTGAATACTGGTTGATAGCAAACGAGTTCGCTATCACCGTTCGCTATCACAGAACCTGTACATAACATGATCATGCACCATGCATCATCCCCCATAGTTTGCTTAGTTTGCATCACACGTTAGAATTTAAATGCAGTGTCCACACATGGACTGTATGTAAAAGTCCTATTCAGCAAAGCAGTAGCGAGACTGAGAGCAAGGAGTTGAGGGGCGAGTGTTTCACGTTTCAAGTTTCAGGCCGCAGGTGTGGAATGCGTGCATACGAACTGTATATGAAGGCACTACACAGTAACATAGTAACGAGCTTCAGATACTCGAGACATGGGGGATATGGGTGCATATTCGTCTAACTTGACCTCGAAAAAGCGTAGCTCGGTTAATAAGGATGTGAGTAAGTCAAACACTTGTTTGTACAAGTCCGCAACTTTGTAGCCCGTACCCCTGAAGCCTTTTCTTGAAATATAATCTGTAGGCTACCTCACTAGTAGGCTGTAAGCTACTGAATGGGGTACTGTACCTGTAGGCTACTACAGGATGTCAGTAAGGAATATACTCTGAAATATATAGGTGCTTACCCTCAGTAGGCTGTAAGCTACTGAGGGAACTCTAGGAAAATGTACTGCTAAGTCCGCTCTAAGGTGATTATGTAAGCACCCAAACATCGCACCTAAGACCTGCAATACAGGGGAGATTTATCTGCTCCAACACCTTTGCGCGTAATACTCCTCAAAAGACAAAGCAGCCGTCTCCCGCCTTCGATGTGGGCTTCACATTGCGAAAAGAATGCGTCACTTGCGAGCTGACCGCTACCCTGCGCATGCTTTAATTCTTCATGGAATTTCTTCGGCCAGGTTGACTCCGTGCCCCATTCGGATTTCCAATCGGCGATGAGTTGCCTGACTTTCTCGAGTGGAGGGAGATCTGAATGTGCTAAGGGGTGTAGGTACAACTCGGGCTCATTGTCTGGGAATACTCCATCTGCGCTGGTTGGTGTGGAGTCGCCGGTAGTAGCTTCGTTTGAAACGGTATGCTTCCTAATGATGAAGTTATTATATGGACATGTCTGGGGGTGGATACTCACCTAGTCCTATTCCTGCAGAAGCATTGATCACCGCGGATACTCAGGATTGATTATATTGGACCTACCTGGCGGCGCGGAGCCTTGCCTTCTCTCTCTGCTCCTCTCGCACTCTGAAGACTGTGGTTAAACTCAATATCAACCGAGGTTAAGAATATACTTTGTACCCGGGCTTTGATAGCCAACGCTCAGTGGCCACGTGTTGTTTGTCACTCTTCGTTACAGTACGTGTTGTTCCCATATACAAGCATCAAGATCCTAGCTGTAAAGAAATGAGATTAGCTGACTGTAGGGTCGTATATGTAGCTTACCCGGTGTAACTGACGAAGATAATGACTGACCGAAATTCTGAGTACCGTTTAATGTTTCTCTAGGTCACATGACCAGCAACATTGCACAGACTACACCGCATTAGTGTACGTAGTGTCTACACTCGTATGTCTATAATTTCTGTCGTCTCTGACTGTCATCCCAACCTTTTCTGTGAAGCAGAAGCATTCAGATATTGTACAGTATAACACTCAACTATTATCCGACAAAGCTGACTCTTGTGGCCCAGTTTCTAAGAATCCGTCGGATGCTTTCTCGTGCGATCCTCAGCAAGAACCCCACTCGCCTATCCAGTTCGCATCTACCACTATGAGAGATTTGTTCTGATCAGGCTGCAGTAGCCTTCGATTGACTCATAGGTACTGCAACATGGTACCGTCAATGCCAGTGTTTCGATCGCTCAGTCAACACTGGCGGGACATCAAAGTGTTGGCTTCAGCAGAGGTACGCATAGTCGATATCTCATACATCATTCTAACACATCATGCTATCTGTACAGGTCCACGTGGTAGTATATCGAGCTAGGACTACATCGTGTGATTGTCCCAATGACGGGACGTCATTTGTCCAATATCACGCTGTCAACCTTTTTAATTATTTTTTCAGCGTTCAGAGGTGTGGTGTGACTCTCAGGATTTCGTGCATTGACTCTACCAACGGTATGGAAAACTATGTCTTCAATTTTCCCCCAGTCTCCTTCGACTCTTCAAGTGACTTCACGTGTCCAACAACTCCAGCATTCACTTCGTATGATTACCGGAACCCGTCTCATGCTTCGTTTCCTCCAGACGCAGTGCAAACACCTCCACAGCCTTTGCTGCCTCCGAGCTCATCCGATGGTTATCCTGCGCTGGACCTGGCCCTCCTCGCCATTTCAATTCTGCAGATCGAGTTGTCTTTGACTTCGAAGACGTCCCCCCCAACTGAGGCCCCTACTTCAAATGTACCTTCAGTATCCAGCATGGCCGTTCTCAGTACTTGCCCCAACACCGGTGTGCCTGTCGGATGTAATGACAAAGTCTCTGCAGCAAAGCCTACAGCTAACAAGTCCACTTGGGCTGCCCAAAACCCTGGATGGCCCGTTACTAATGCAGTGTCGCCAGCCTCTCTCCACTGTGGAGAAAGAACATCGGAGCACGCATGCAGCATCGAGACAGATATCTGCAGCACAGCGGAAGGATCGTGACGTACTTCTGAACGAAGTGATCCAGTCTCTCGCTGACGAATTCGAAGCAAAGGTACAAGTATTGGCAATGACACATAACGTTACACACGAGAAGGTCAAGAAGCTCCTGGGTGGTCACAAGTTTTATTGAAACCCACGCGGCACGCAGCTTGCAAATGCCATCATTCATGACAAGGCGCATGAAGTTAATGAAGGTAATCAATCTCCCACTATTCCTTTTCATTTCCGCTTTATATATGCAACAGGCAGCGCTCGTGGGGAGAAGCTTTCCCTCGAGCAGATCCGAGACTTGGCGAGAGTTGACCCCAAGTATCAGGACATGACTCAGGAAGAAAAGGATGAATTGCTGCGTGCGCTGTGAGTCAACGTGAGGATCTATGGCGAAAAACACCAAAAACCCAACACAAAGACAAATGCCAAGTCGGTGGTTTACCTCCGTGGACTTTGGCTCGAGGGATCGGTTACAGCGAAGAGGGGGAGGGGTTCTGCACACCTAGACGACTAGGGCAGAAGGGAAGGTGCTCCTGATGATAGGGGAGCAGGGGGAGACTGAGAAAAGCGAAGTAATATAGGCTACTCGGAGCCTAGAAGCGACGTAAAGATGATGAAGAAGGACAGTAAATAGACCCTTAATGGAGCCTCAGATACTGCAAGAATAAAGACGAAAATGAAGGGCCTTAAAGCGACGACTATAAGGCAGATAACGTCGATAATGATTGGGCAGTAGTCTCACTACAAAGGGGACAGTATCCTATGCAGGGGGGCTACTTGCTTTTTGCTTGCTGCGACGTATTGGTACTTATATACAAAAGGTAGCGCAGCCTGAAGTAAATAGAGGGAAACACTTTGTAAGGGGTTTGTAAGCGATTGGTAAGAGGATTGGTAAGGCCGAGCAAAGCTGAGTAAGGACAGTAAGCGATTGGTAAGTAAAATCAGTCAGCATGATGAAGAATATCACAAATCATTTGAAATAGAATGAGTCGTTAAGGAACGGATGAATAATGTGACAGAAAGGGGGATGAGTAAGCGCACTGGTCACTGCTGAATAAGGGGTATGACTGCAAATGAGTCACTCTGACTCCTAGATCTGAGATCCAGATTCATTGGGGCGATATGCTGCGTGTCCGAAAGAAGAACTGTGGGGATTTCTGCCGGGGGCCAATTTTGGGGGTCTCCAGGGTAGTCAGGGCTTAGGATTTCGCAACTTTCCCCCCTCTCTCCTCTCTGCAAAGCGACCTGTATTAGGTGCAACTAGTGTTCTGGAGGGCATGAGGAGGAGGAGGGGCCGTCTTCTCCAATGAGGGCAGGGAGAACTGCCTCAAATTCGTCATGAATGCGATCAGATAGTGTAGATGAGAGCAATTGGTACTGCAGCTGTTGCAATTTTGGGAGAACAAAAGACGAGATTGAGAGATAGATGTTGCAGGGGGCAGGAAGGAAAAATCCGTAATCCTTTTCGACTGGAGAGACTGAAACAACCACATAAGACCTTTCAAGCCTGATGACAGACTTGAGGTGACCAAAGAACATCTTCCTCGATGTCAGACTGACGAGAAGAATGCGCTGTCCCAAAGCGATAGAATGGGAGGTCGTAGATGAGGGAGGGACAAACCAGGAGGCTTCGGGGCGAGAGCTGGTGGGGATTCCTGGCAAGTACTCGTAGTTATTCTCCCTAGCAAAGGACATGAGCAAAGAGACGGTCGAGGAGGTGGCCATAAGATAAATATTGGCGAAATGGGCATTCATTGGTAGAAATGATGCAGAAAATCGTGGAGTGCCGCGGATCGTTACCAAATTTGGTAGGCAGGATGGCGTGGTCGAGAGCTTCCTGTGAGCGTGGGAATGGTGTCGATACCTTTAAAATTGACGGAGATATTCGAAAAATCGGAATGCCGTAAACTAGCGCTCAAAAAGTTTTTTCGGGCGCTCAAGCGGTTTCTTCCCTAACATTAAGGACTGTTCTTGTGCGATGGATGACTGCTGGCGATATCAGTCATTCTTCACATTAGGGCTAGGCTTCTCAGTTCTTCATCATTCAGCTTCTGTCCATGCTCACGTCGCCAAACACCTTTGGTGCGTGACAGCACTCACTGAGTATTGGGCTCTCAAGAACACGAGTGTTCATGCAACAAATTCAGCAGCAGCCCGCTGTAGGGAGTGTACTCTCCCTAGGGCTGAAACCCACCGCTTTTCAGTATACTTTCACCGCCACAATGCTCCGACAGTCCTCAGGGCCTAAGACCACCATATTGCGGCAATTCCTGACCACTACGACTTCTCTAATCATCCCCATTGTCATCTAAGGGATTCTGCTGCCTTTCGGCTGCCGATACAACCGGAATGACTGCCTCCGCCATCTAAAAATAGCTCTGCCTGCCCTTGTGCCTTCCGACTGCCTCACATGCCCCTATCACCGCCACAAAAGTGCCGCTTCACTTCCAGGTTCTGTTCTGAGGGCCTAGCCATGTCTTTTCCGACCACCTCAGCTCCTGGACACGTGAAACCTGTCCGTTGGCTGTCGGAAACCCTTTCCGAAGTGTCAGCTGTCAATCCTGTGACCCACCGCCCACTCCGACGCACATTCCGCCACCATTCCACTTCCAGACCCCATGTTTCATCCCCCAGAGTTTCTGCAGCTTTCCCTGCACTTCCTTGCTGTCCAGGCATGTCGTCCACACCCTCTCCCTTTATTTACATATTTTTCCAAACAGTTTTACTTCGCTTTCCCTTCCCTTAGTGTGACGCATGTGATTTACCATATGTCGGCCCTTTTCTGTCACTTTTTTTTGACATTTGACAGCTCCAAAAACCACCGATTTTCACATAGCTACCACCGCCTCTACGTTACAAGTATCACTGCTTCACTTAGAAAAAAAAAAATACCCACTTTTCTGGCGTCACCATCTGTGTGTCTGAGAGTCCCCTTGAGTCCCCAGAGTCATTTTCTTGTGTATCTTCGAGTCTTTTGAACCCCCCTTGTGTCCACGGAGTTCCCCACTGAGTTCTACCGCCATATTCGTGACCGCTTCAAGTTATAAAAATTTTCTGCTGCCTTCAGAGTCATCCCTTCGAGTCCACAAGTTCCCCCAACAGCCTACGAGAGTCCTACATCGCCGCCTATCGAGTTCTAAGCCTCCCCGACCGCTCAACCGCCGACACTAGCCCCCCTTCCGCCTCCCTGTGGTGGCAATTCGAGTTCTACCTCGCCAGTACCCTTCCGATGCAGGGAAAACTTCCCTTTCGCCGCCTAGTCACTCCCTCGACTTCCTTTCCGACTCACGACCCCTCGGGACGAGCCTAGGCCTAGCCTACAGCTTTCCCCCCCCCCTTTCCCTTTGCGCTCTCACAAGAAGAGTTGCCCACACCACGATGCCCAGTCGACATTGGAGCATGTTTTCAAAATTGTAAGTTGCATATTCAACTCTACTGACATGGGGCTGATTTTCATAGCTTGATGGCCTAGCTCTTCATACTGGAGTTTATGTGTGCCTTTTTGCTACTCGCGGCCACGTCTACGACTCGTCTCAGCTGTTCTGGTATGGGACAGACAACATCATGGACTTTTGGGAGGACGTTATGGACCTGGAGCCTGACGAAATTGTTTGCAAAATGGAACAGTGGGCGTGCATGATTTACTTGTGTTCTTTGTCTAGACATCGAGGAGCGTAATTCAGTGGAGGGGATGCAACGGATGTGCACCCACATCCTCAATTCCGGTCTTCATACGTGTTCCCTCTCAAATGCTATAAACAGTATCCGACACGCACACAGGTGTGGTCGCGAAGAAGAAAATTCGTATCAACTTCATCAACTTTGAGGTGGCCATCAAGGCAAGGTACGGAATCGACCTACTGGGGTGTCCAGAGGGTGTTCCATTCCAGTCGCCCCATACCATCACAAACGCCGAACACCTCCGCACCCTTCACGACACATTGAAAGCAGGCACTTGCCGTTGGGCTTATATGTCTAGGCAGCAATGTGTACAATATCAAGACCAACTTAAGGAGTGACGAAGCACTGGGGAACTTGTCGGAAAACCTCGCAAGAAGTGCTCCGACGCGAGCAGGAAACGACGCCATACAGCACTTGGGAAAGGTCTAAAGAGCACTGCAATGGTTGACTCGTCCTCGGGGGAAAGCTCATCTGAAGATGACATTTGAGACAGTGAGTCTTCGTGCATTCAATACTCGGCGCTTGATCACTCATTCTTATAGCAGAATCTATCACTTTCACCATCAAATTTGCTTCTAGGTGCCTATGTCAACCGTTTACCAGTAGTCATAAAAATTGCGTAGTGAAGTCTGTCCGGTAGTCCCATAGTAGCAATTATAAGTCAATGGTTGGTCTCTGGCAAATGCTGAATGTGGTCCATGTGTGCAAGAAAATTGAAGAAAACATGTACCGGAATTACATTCTATCGTATTCTATTGTACCATCTAGTCCTGGCTAAATAAGTTACCACATATGGGCTGTAGATGTCTCGTATCTGCACATTGCATAGTCATCAAGATATGTGAACTAATGAACAGACTGAGTATGGCCGGCAATCGCCGAACACCGCCACGTGCTACTTGGGTTGATTCTTATTTTATGAATGTTTAGATATATATACTAGGAATACTAGCTAGATAATTTACTATGTTTCCGTGAATGTTTGATGCCTGTACACCGTGTAGTCGTCGAGATAAGTGACCTTGCCATCGTTGGTAATGGCAGTGGAAACGGCCGGGCACCGCCACATATGTGCATTGGAATTGAAGGGTCTCTTTCCCGAATGATGTGGCCGTGTTACATGCTATGGAAGCAGGCTACTTAGCTGGGTATAGATACTACACAGCCGTGAAAGTCCGAAGGCCATACGTTGCGTAGTCGTCGGGATACATGAGCTCAGCATTGTCGGCAGCGTCACCGGAAGTCGCCGAACACTGCCACTGGTATGAAAACTTCACGACCTCTGTATTGATGAAAATCTCCAATTTTATGCTACGGAATGAAAGCTACACAAAAGTACTGTACAGAATTGAAAGCCCGACGTCCGTACATTGCAGATACGCAAGCTTGCTGTCGACGACGACGATGAGAAGTGTCGGGGATGACGTGGCACAGGCGTGGGAAGTGTCAGGGGTATTGATGACAAAGCTGTGGTCACGCTGTAAGGTTGGTTAAAGGGAGGTCAGGGGAGAAGCCTAGTGGGTCTCCCGTTGGAAATGAGTGGGTCAGTTCGACCCGAGGGGGCAAGAGTTGCTGGTAGAGGGTCAAGGAGTGGGAAAAGAGAGTGAAAACGCACCCTAAAGTCCAGAGAAGGTTGAGATTTGTCTACTGAACGTCTAACAAAGGAAGAATAGTTCTTCCCGAGTCCTCGGTCTTTGATTTCCATCTGTTACTTGTCTCTGAGGTGGCTGTCTATGTTATGTTACTAATCAAGTACAATGTACAGTAAGTGCGAGGGTTGGCTTACATAAGCCAAAAAGCGTCCACATACTAAGTAAAAATGTAAGGTAAGGTGTAGACACAAAATTGAAAGGTAAAAACAATGAAATAAAAGAAAATACTTAGTAGGGAGGACTCCCTCCCTACAGCGCGGCACGGTTTGGTGGCTATATATTTTTTTAAGTACCCCTCGCTATTCAATAATTATTCATTTGGGGGGAAACTGCCTCAAACATGTCGCCTTAGACACACATCACAACAACAATACATTATCTAATTAGACATCTGCAAATCCCTGTTTTCGGTGTTGAGCAACGGTGCATGGCACAGAGGCCAGCTCCACTGGACTCACCTTAGGTTTGAGTGATAACGAGTTGAGACGAGTTAAGAGAGGCAAAAGCGATTGTATTTTGGGGCGCCATAGGCTGCCTTTATATACTACAGGGTGAGTGTGACGTGACGTGTGACAACTACCTAAATAGTCGTAGCTATTGTCTACCGTATTTGGACTAAGTGTTGTTCTACCTATGCAGTAACTACTTCCCACGCTGCACTGATTAGGCGCGTGTTCAACACTCCCCCTTGCTAAGTCGCTGGTTAAAGCGCGCAAGCATAGGATGGCGCTACAATTAAGTGCAGCCAGTTTTAGTCGTCAGCCTGATAGATTTCAAGCCCGAGTTGTGCCCTGAATTTCTCAAATTTATCTCGACCCAAGTTTTTGGTGAACATGTCCGCAGGGTTTTCTGCACCATCGATGAAGAATAGGGCGACTTTACTGTCAGCCACAGCTTCGCGTACATAGTGGTAGCGAATGTCGATGTGCTTGGACCTTTTCTCGGTCACAGGGTTTGAAGCCATGAATAAGGCTCCCTGGTTGTCACTGCAAATCGGAATGGGTTTCAACTTATATCCCAATTCCTCGACCAGGTTTCGAATCCAGATTACTTGGCGGCTACAGTCACTGAGCGCCATGTATTCTGCTTCAGTGGACGACAGGGCTACTGTCTTTTGGGCATGTGATGTCCAACTGAAGATGCCATCAGCAAGTTTCAGGAAGAATCCTGTCTGCGATCGGCGAGTGGAAGGGTCAGAGGCCCAGTCTGAATCTGTACATGCAGTGATGCCTAGGCCAGAATCACCATTGAAAACGAGGGAATAATTTCTTGTCCCAAGTAGATAGCGGCAGATATACAGCGCTTTATCTAGGTGTTCTTTGGACGGATTCGCGGAGTGTCGCGATAGAGCCGTCACGGCATATGCAATGTCAGGACAGGTGCCTAACATGATGTAAAGCAGTGACCCAATCACTGTCTGGAAACGAGTTCTGAGCTCTGGGTTGGCAGGCTCGTCGTTCGGTAGGGCATAGTACCCAGTGGGTAGTGGAGTCTTTGCCAGTTTGGCATTTTGGAGTCCACAGCGCTCAACGATCTTGTCGAGATAGGCGCATTGATCGAGATAGATCTTGCGGCCTTGGCGCTTAATGGACATCCGGAGGAACTCTTTGGGTTCTCCAAGATCTCTACATTCCCACTTGCGCATAAACAGCGCTTTGACCTCATCGACCACAGCCTTGCTAGGGCCACAGAAGAGGGCGTCATCCACATATATAATGGCGACGACTGTATTTTTCCTCTTGTAGAGGAAGAGTCCAGCATCGGACTTGAGGCGCTCAAAACCTAGTTCCTTTAGGGACTTATCTAGTGTTCGCCACCAGGCCAGGCCAGCTTGCTTCAGGCCATAGAGGGCACACTTTAAGCGGAGCACTTTCTGCTCTTGCCCAGGCACTGCGAAGCCTTCAGGTTGCTCCATGTAAATTTCTTCTTCAAGTTCGCCATATAGATAGGCGCTCCTGACATCGAGAGCTGAGATGTACCAGTTTTCAAGCGCAGCAAGCGCGAACATGAGGCGCACGGTTTCGTAGCGCACTACTGGTGAGAAGATTTGGTCAAAGTCTAAACCTTCGACCTGGGAGTACCCTTTGGCGACAAGCCTAGCTTTCTTCCGGCCATCGGATTTTACATCGAATACCCAACGGTTTTTTATCACCTTTCTCCCCCTTGGGCGGCTTACGAGGTCAAAGACCTTCCGCTTTCGGAGCATATCAAGCTCCTCACGACATGCAGTTTGCCACTGCTGCTGCTCAGCCTTGGGTAGGCGAGCTATGTCACGGTAAGACCATTCCTGCACATTAAGTTTGGGAGGCTCACTAGAGGGGACCGCTTTGGCGAGGAGGAAATTTGCCAGTACTGCTCCCCCTTCCTGGCATATCCACTCGACGTCATCCTCACTACTGGGGGATGGAGCAGGGGGTGGTTCCGGGAATCCTCCTGGCACAGGGCGAGATCCTGACGATTCGCCTACTGTTTCTCTCCAACGGCGCTCATTTTCTATATCCCTGAACTGTTCGACAGGGTGGCGCCGTTCGCCATAGACATTGCCTGGGCAAACTGGAGGTCTGCGCTCCCTCTGGGGGCGCACTGGTGCTGGAGGTACAGGGGGCCTGCACTCCTTACGAGGGCGGCGAGGTTCCTGGGGTGGTGGTGGGTTTCGAGCCGGAGAAGGTGTTCTCGGCAGCGGAGGAACAGGTTCCTGCTCCACTGGAGTCTCAGCGCGCTGTCTACCCTGAGTGGGGCGCAAAGGACGAGGAGGGTCATCCTCAGGTGGTGCAGGGGCCTCAAGAGTGGGCTCATGATCATCGCGGACTGGTTGTCGGACGCGAGATCTAGTCGAGGAGCAGCGGGGGAACGCGCTCTCATCGAAAGTTGCATGTGCCGCAGTGAATACGGCATTGGAGGGGCGCATGAATAAATAATTGCGCTCATTCCCTGGAGCAACACCAATGTAGGTCATTAATTCAGACTTCGCAGCCATTTTGTTGGCGCGAGCCTCGGCAGGCAGATATACATATGCGCTGTGAGTCGACATGTGGATCTATGGCGAAAACACCAAAAAACCCAACACAAAGACAATTGCCGAGTCGGTGGTTTACCTACGCGGACTTTGGCTCGAGGGATCGGTTACAGCGAAATGGGGAGGGGTTCTGCACACCTAGATGACTAGGGCAGAAGGGAAGGTGCTCCTGACGAGAGGGGAGCAGGGGAACGACAGAAAAGCGAAGATATACAGGCTACTCGGAGCCTGGAAGCGACGTAAGATGATGAAGAATAACAGTAAATAGACCCTTAATGGAGCCTCAGATACTGCAAGGATAAAGAAGATGATGAAGGGCCTTAGAGCGACGACAATAAGGCAGATAACATCGATAATGATTGGGCAATAGTCTCACTACAAAGGGGATGGTATCCTATGCAGGGGGGCTACTTGCTTCTTCGTGTATGTTACTTGCTGCGACGTATTGGTACTTATATACAAAAGGTAGCGCAGCCTGAAGTAAATAGAGGGAAACACTTTGTAAGGGGTTTGTAAGCGATTGGTAAGATGATTGGTAAAGGATTGGTAAGGCCGAGCAAGGCTGAGTAAGGACAGTAAGCGATTGGTAAGTAAAATCAGTCAGCATGACGAAGAATATCACAAATCATTTGAAATAGAATGAGTCATTAAGGAACGGATGAATAATGCGACAGAAAGGGGGATGAGTAAGCGCACTGGTCACTGCTGAATAAGGGGGTATGACTGCAAATGAGTCACTCTGACTCCTAGATCTGAGATCCAGATTCATTGGGGCGATATGCTGCGCGTCCGAAAGAAGAACTGTGGGGATTTCTGCCAGGGGCCAATTTTGGGGGTCTCCAGGGTAGTCAGGGCTTAGGATTTCGCAACTTTCCCCCCCTCTCTTCTCTGCAAAGCGACCTGTACCAGGTGCAACTAGTGCTCTGGAGGGCATGAGGAGGAGGAGGGGCCGTCTTCTCCAATGAGGGCAGGGAGAAGTGCCTCAAAATCGTCATGAATGCGATCAGATAGAGTAGATGAGAGTAGTTGGTACTGCAGCTGTCGCAATTTTGGGAGAATGAAAGACGAGATTGAGAGATAGACGTTGCAGGGGGCAGGAAGGAAAAATCCATAATCCTTTTCGACTGGAGAGACCGAAACGACCACATAAGACCTTTCAAGCCTGATGACAGACTTGAGGCGACCAAAGAACGTCTTCCTTGACGTCAGACTGACGAGAAGAACGCGCTGTCGCAAAGCGATAGGATGGGAGGTCATGGACGAGGGAGGGATGAACCAGGAGGCTTCGGGGCGAGAGCTAGTGGGGATTCCTGGCAAGTACTTGTAGTTATTCTCCCTAGCAAAGGACACGAGCGAAGAGACGGTCGAGGAGGTGGCCATTACGATAAATATTGGCGAAATGGGTGTTCATTGGTAGAAATGATGCAGAAAATCGTGGAGTGCGCGGATCGTTACCAAATTTGGTAGGCAGGATGGCGTGGTCGAGAGCTTCCTGTGAGCGTGGGAATGGTGTCGATATCTTTAAAATTGACGGAGATATTCGAAAAATCGGAATGCCGTAAACTAGCGCTCAAAAAGTTTTTTTGGGCGCTCGAGCAGTTTCTTCCCTAACGTTGAGGATGGTTCTCGTGCGATGGATGACTGCTGGCAATATCAGTCATTCTTCGCATTAGGGCTAGGCTTCTCCGTTCTTCATCATTCAGCTTCCGAGTCCATGCTCATGTCGCCAAACACCTTTGGTGCGTGACAGCGCCGCATCCAAAGACACGAAGGTGGTCGATGGATGGTTCCTCCCCATTAATCAACTGATAAGGGGTGCGCCAGTTAATACGGCGCATCGGTGACCTATTGTAAACATGGGTCGCATGTGAGAAAGAGAACTCCCACCAGGAGTCAGGGAGGCAAGCCTCGATTCTCATAGACTCGGCCTTGTCCATGAGGGTGCGCATGATTCTCTCTGCGCGACCATTTTGCATAGGGGTGCGAGGCGCACTTTGGAATATACGAATTCCCTTCTCCTGTAAAACTCGATCGAAGGCTTCAGATTTATACTCTCCCCCTGCATCAGACATCCAGCCTTTGATGTAGGCATTATATTGAACGCGGACCATCTGCAGAAAATTTTTGGTCGCAGAAATCGCAGCATCTTTGGTGCGCAGATTTACTGTCCATGCATGTGATGAATAGTCGTCTAAAAAGACAATCACATATTTAAACTTGCGATAAGACATAATGGGGAAGGACTTCAGATCGGAGTGTATTAACTCGAACGGCTGCGAAGCTCTGCGCTCATTCGGTGGGAAGGCTCTGTTAGGCATCTTGCCCAGAGCACAACCAGGACATATCTCGTCCTTGGTGGGTAACTCGATCTCAGGGAAATCCCTGGTATGTTTCTGCGCTTGGCGCAGGACGTCTTTAGAGGGGTGTCCCAGACGTCGATGCATAGTATCATAGGTTACCATGCAAAGTGTTGCTTCAGTCAGCACTGCAGGCGACTTCAGCACGAAAATAGTGTCCTTGTTTTCCCTGGGGACGCAGGTCAGGTATGCATTTCCATCAGGGCTATATATCATCAGATGCGACGAGTTACCGCGCACGACAGCACCTTGTTTGAGGAGCACACCTAGTGAGATTAGCCAGCCCCGTAAATCCGGCATGTAGTAAACGGGATAGAGCCGCACAAGGTCACCTTGGCGCTCATTTGGTAGTCCTGAATAAACGAGGACAGTTCCTCTCCCGGTCGCAACGGAGGCTCCATTCGCAGTCTGGATAGGGAGTTGTTGATCCCCTTTGAGTGGCTCATAATCAACGAAGTCGTCTAAGTCGTTCGTGAAATGGTTGGAAGCACCAGAGTCGAGCACCCATTCAGGGTCGTCATGTTTACATTTCCCCTTACAGTTCACACACATCGCAAAGGAGAGCGCATGGACACAAGTAGTATTTTTCGAAAAAGAATACATGCTACTACTACTACTCGCTATATACCGTGCAGGAGTGCAAGCGTAAGCGGAGTTAGTATCCTGCTTAAGTGAACCGGAGAGGGTGACGAACCTATCCATGGTCTGGTCGATGCCAGCTGCCTCAGCTATGTCGGCATCGATATCCCCGTCGTAGATGGTACCGATGGAGATAGTATCTTCATCATCGGGGGACGGGTTGCGCACCTCAAGACGAGGGCGCTTTGAAGGACCTGCCTCTGGGGCAGAGTGAGCGAAGGGCGACGGGATGCAGGAATCTAGTATTTTGACCCGCTGAGGGGTCGGTTGGATGCCAATGCGGTGGGCCAGCTCGAAGGCTTTAACCGTCTGGGGGAAGCCGGGAGGACCATACTGCGCCGCACCAATGGTGTGCGCAAGTTTCCTGGGATCAGGAACTGGCTCAGGGCCAGTGGTCACTACCATGGAGGCCATGTGGGCCTCCTCGTCATCGTGCTGACGCTTCTTCCCACCATGCTTACCACGCTTGTTCTTCTTCTTTCCCTTCTCCTGGTTCGGCGCATTGTTGCCGCCAGATCCAGAAGGCTTCTGCTGCTGCTGTTGCTGCTGCGAGAAGTGGGGGTCGCCCTGCTTGCGCTTAACAGCGCTAAGCTTGTTGGCGGACGCGTGTGGTTTGCGACGGGAGTTCCTCTGCTCCCAACTAAGAGTGGCGGCACATACGATGCCATCTGGTTTCAGCGTTTTGATAGAATCGACCTCGCTACTCGCCTGGTTTAGCAACTGAGCTACAACCTCCATGGTAGGAGGGAGCTTGGCGAGGACGATCATCGCCTGGACCGGGGCGGAAAGCTCAAAGCTGGCATTGGCAAGCTTGGCGAAGTGCGCCATGATTTTTGTAAGAGCTGGGGCAGGGTGCTGGTCACCCGGGACGGTGGTCTCCATTAGGGTCTTGAAGTCGGCGTAGGCCGCAGCAATGCCGGGCTTGCCATATTCAGACTCGAGGGCGTCCCAAGTTGCCTTGGCAGTCGAGTGGGTCGACACCTGAATGCGCACTGGGGGCACAAGGCGAAGACGGATGTTGCCCAGAGCTTGGGCGTTGTGGTCATCCCAGTCACCAGCATCGTCATCGCTGTCAGGGCGGGTCTTGTTAAGAACCCACCACTGGCCTTGAGACATCAAGAAGGCCTCCATTGCTGGAGACCAGTCTTGCCAGTTGGCACCGGTAAAGACGGGGACGAGGTTGGTCAATGCGCTAGACATGGTATCTGCAAGCAAAGACAAAGTCAGCACTGTGAGGTGCGACGACAAAGGAGTGAAAAGCTTGGCCCAGCGAACGAGACGTTCAGCTGAAGGCCATTGCCAATGAGCAGCCATGAAGGCGCTCAACGTTCTCAACGAGGCAGCCAATGAAGGCGCCACTAAGGCGAGCCAGAGTGCTCCTCAACGCTGCCAAGGATGGCGCTGGAGAGGGCTGCTCATCGGGGCTCATAACCTGTTGAGCAACGGTGCATGGCACAGAGGCCAGCTCCACTGGACTCACCTTAGGTTTGAGTGATAACGAGTTGAGACGAGTTAAGAGAGGCAAAAGCGATTGTATTTTGGGGCGCCATAGGCTGCCTTTATATACTACAGGGTGAGTGTGACGTGACGTGTGACAACTACCTAAATAGTCGTAGCTATTGTCTACCGTATTTGGACTAAGTGTTGTTCTACCTATGTAGTAACTACTTCCCACGCTGCACTGATTAGGCGCGTGTTCAACATTCGGAACAGTACCGACAGTAACTACAGCAACGTGACAGCATATTACATTATCTTACAGCATGACAGCTCAGCAAGGCCCCAGGCCCTCAGCCACACAGCGTGTCACAGGAGTCACAGACCTACATTGGCACAGCCACCCAGTTGGGTACAGGCCCATGGCGGCCTGCAGCAGCATACAGTGCCGCATTGGCACAGCCACCCAGTCGGGTACAGGCTCACAGCGGCATACAGTGCCGCATTGGCACAGCCACCCAGTCGGGTACAGGCTCACGGCGGCATACAGTGCTGCATTGGCACAGCCACCCAGTCGGGTACAGGCTCACAGCAGCATACAATGCCACAGTACAGACTCGCAGCAGCCTACAGCGGCATAGAATGCCGCATATTGATAAGTAAAATGTGTGTGAGAATCCGTCATATGCAGAACTCGGCCCGGCCTGAATAAACTTGGAGGGTATCAAAAATATTACAAGTACACACATTAAGGAGGGACATGTGACGAGCCAGTCGAGAGGATAAAATCTCCCGATCATCACATACAGTAACAGAGATGGTACATATGGAGTATGGGCTCTGTCCAAGGATAACTACGGCCACCCGATGGTGATGAACTGTAACCAGTACGGACGAGCATTGATATTGCACAATATTCGAAAGGATCTCACTGCACGTTCCGTACCCCCTCCCGGTTCGCGCGAGGCGACGCATGCGACTTATGAGGACTATTTTGTGGAACATTGGACGTGCAAGAACCGCGAGGCATATGTCCTCACTGACTGCCCGCTGATTGAAGTTCATAGTCTCCCGCGATGTCCGTCGGGTTTATACCGCCCTGAGGCCTGAGGGCCGACTGCTGGACGTAGATGCTATCAGGACGCGAACTGCTCCCGTTGGCTCAATCATCCCCCAAGGTGCTTGTAGACGGACGCATTTTTCAGAGGGAGTGTATCGGGCATTTCTCTTCCTTCCACGCTTGTGCAGATGCGCAACGGACGTCTACCGTGCCCGCGAGGCTCGCTTCCAACTTGGCCTGCCTCCTATCGCTGACGATCTCCTTATCGAAAGCACCGCCTTGCCGACGACGAATGCGAATTGGAACCTAGAAACGTTGGGTGACTCGGTGTTGAAGCTCATCACCACGGTGCGTATCACGAACAAGTGTCCCCACCGCCACGAAGGACAACTCTCGCAATTGCGACAGAGCAGTATGTTGAACCGAGCCCTTCTCGCGCACGCTACAGAGATTGAGCGGTTCCTGACTTCGGAGGGACAGAACGTACACGTATGGCGGTACACGGTACCCGAAGGAGAAGATGTGTTGTCGCACATGTTAAACTCATACCATGCCGTGCAGAGGTCGTTCCCTCGTCGTAGTCTACAGGACTGTATGGAGGCCACGCTCGGTGCTGCGTTCTTGACGGGTGGGATTGAACTGAATATCGTACCGTGAACAGTGCACCTCTATGGCGGACCTCATCAATCTCGAGGAGCAAGGATGCTCCATCGCCGGGCGTGGAAGACGGGCCTGAAATTGTATTACTGGAATGAGAACTTTCATTTTCTAGTAGCGAACGTACGTCACCTATGAATGAAGGGCACAGATTAGCTGGATCGAAGGCTGTGTTAGATGGTGAAATAGACAGGCGACGAAAGAGCTCGGCCAGATTAAAGTCGCGGTCCGAGCCTTCGGTGCCTTTCTCGGTGAAATGTACGTTTCGAATCGGGGATATCGAGGGTGGAATGAGGTGACATCGGGGATGGCATGAGTGACTCATGGCATGCAAGACTTCCCGACTCATGACAATGGGGGAGTCCAGGATGCAGCACAGCTGGGCAGAATAACAGGGTAAAGACTCGCCGTTTCCTTCTGGATGTTATCAAGGCTTCAGCAAACTCGGTTGCTAAGCGCGTACAGGAGGGGCAATGGGGTCGAGGCGGTGGGACTGGAGAGCAGTCTCACGCCTGCGGAGATGTCAACCATAAGATAGAAATTGCTAGCACTAACAAGGGAACGAGCAACAGCTAGATAAATACATTGACATGGAAGTACTGATAAGAAAATGCGAAGCATACCTTGCCAATGTGTGTGGTACGGAATGCGTGGAAACATCTGCAGGGGGAGTTTGGTCAGAAAGTGGCATACTAGGAGAATAGACAAAAAATTGGCATAGAGAGAAACCTTGCTCGACTTATGGTCTGGAGCTGCAAAAGTATCCTCGAGTTGGTGGTGACCATCCCAATGCCCTACACGACGCATCTGCTCGCACTCGACACGCTGCTTGTAATGATCTTATGGACTTAGTCCCCGTCTTCATCGCCAATGCCCTCATGGCAACACTTTCTGTAAACGGCGGCCGAACAGGCAACAGAGTTGAAGCAGCGGGAACGAGCAAACTCGAGGGAAAACGGGGCAGGGGGATGCTATTGTATGCGCGAATGACACGAGTAAAACGAACAGGAGAACTACAACATACATGTCAGTGCAGAATCAAACGCCAGGTAAAATGCCTTGGCAGGGGGTAACAAGTGAGATCGAAGGGAATATCAGCAATAAACGAAGTACGTACCGGCATCAGAACTCGAGCCTGAGACGCGACGACGACGCTTGCATGCAGAATCATCACAAAGTTTACCTCCACTCGTCCGAATGGAATTACGGATGCACCCAAGCTCAGCTTCTGCATTCTCCAATCTTCTTTCGGATTCTTGGGCTCGACATTTGTAGAGGTTACCTAGGGCAATGTTTTCATCCAACTTCGCATGCACTAGCTGCCGCTCGAGGCGACGGACAGTTGCCTGTGCCCTCGCAATGTCCAGGAGTAGATATGCTTCTTGCTGATTGAATTCTTCGCGGTCTTTGTCAACGGAGTCCGAGAAATCTGGTTCAGTCTTTCAGAAAATCAGTTAATCGTAAAGTGCGTGATGATTACAAAGTGTGAATACCTTCTGTCGCTTTCCAAGGACAGCGCGAACCTGAGCGGTCGGGTCGTGCATTCTTCCGGGTGTCGGTCCAAACCAGGCGTTCCGGAGTGGCATCCCAGCAAATGGAAGGTTGACCATAGATCTCCGTATGCAGAGAGCTCCAACGGCAGAGGGGGTTCCTTTCAGTGGCATACCCGGTTCAGCCTGATGAGAGGAGGCTGGCTCCGCTTTGATTGAAGGAAAAGAAATGGACAAGTCAGCGCCCGGCATTTCTGGAACCGTACTCGTATTATACTGGGTGGTGAGTGGCATGTGCGTAGATTGGTGAGGAAACTCAGAGCGATTTGGAAGAGCGGATGGAACATCGACCTGTTGAAAAGGGACTATCGAGTCGTTGCCAGCCGGGGATTGTGGCTGGTCAGAACTCGCCATGGATATACGATATGAAGGGCAAAAACTGTTGATACTAACGAGACGCAAAACAGTTTTTAGTGATGCTGACGTACATACACAGGGTGTGACATGGATGCGATAAGACTGCCGAGCCACGACTCACCCTCTTCACAAACAGTGGTAGGCACGTTCGACGACAAGCGGTAAGCCGTCCTACTTTCCATCCAGATCTTTCAACCAGCTCAATGCCAGTCTGTCCCAAGTGTCTCAAGTACTTTGAGCCTTACGTTTCACCGAGCACAACCGCAAGCTGCCTGCAATGTGCGCGACGGCTGGGACACGGCACTTCAGGTAACCCTTTTCTGGAGGCATTTTGGCTGAATAGTTTCTCCAAAACATTCAAGCTAAATGCCTCTCAGACCATGGTATCCCATGGACATCCTTTCATGTCCCAGGGAATGGCATGGTCCTGGGCCCAATGGGATGGACCTGGGCCCACAAATGGGTGGGCTATCCCATCATTGCCTTAGGTGTCTGGGGTCCCTGACCTAAAAATGCAGCCTTATTAGCATTGATACCCCTGCTTCTGGGGAGGGTATGGCTATCATTATGAGCCAATATCACTGCCTCAATGCACACATAAAGCTAGCAGTGAGATTTTTTAGCAGGTCATTCTGGGGAAACATCCATAATCACTTCTAATTCCTCATGTTGAAGATCATTGTTTTGTGGGAAATTAAGTAATTTATGGTATGAAAGTCAGCTCCCCCTCACATAAGGCAAGAAAGGGTGGTCATATATTTGAACACAGCCTTTATGGCACTGTAGCACAGTGGGTGGAAAGTAGGTCACAAAATGCCATACAAACCTCACTCCAAGGCTGTTGGGACATGGCCCACACCAAGCATTATAGGCTATGATGGAACATCTCATCTGCATGTCTGAGGGCAAGTGGGATGCCCCATAACAGTCTCAGAGGCTATTGTGGGACATCCCATCTGCATCTTTGAAGGTAAATGGGATGTCCCATGACAGCCTCAAGGGCTATGATGGGACATCCCATCGCATCTCTGAAGGCAAGTGGGATGTCCCATGACAGCCTCAAAGGCTATGATGGGACATCCCATCGCATCTCTGAAGGCAAGTGGGATGTCCCATGACAGCCTCAAGGGCTATGATGGGACATCCCATCCACACCTCTTAGGGCAAGTGGGATGTCCCATAACAGCCTTGGAGGCTATTGTGGGACATCCCATCTGCATCTCTGAAGGCAAGTGGGATGTCCCATGACAGCCTCAGGGGCTATGATGGGACATCCCATATACACCTCTGAGGACAGTGGGATGTCCCATAACAGCCTCCATCAGCGAAACCATCTTTTTCACAGAGGTTACAGTGCCACAGTGACATCACAGCTTCCTACAGTGGCACAATGTCACAGTGCACAGTCAGGTACAGTGTGACAATACCATGTCACACAGCCCACATTTCCCCACAGGCTCCCACAGAGTGACAGGCCTACAGACACACAGTGCCACAGAGATAGGGGCTTCCCACAGATGTCACTGTACAGCCACAATGTCACAATGAAAGTTGTGGGGCTGGATCACAGGATTGTGGGAATATGCTTATCTCATCAATATTCCCAAAAATGGGTGAGAAAAATGCAAAATACTGGAAAAATTGGATGTCTCAAAAATTAAATTTCAAAGATGTCATAATAAAGTGACAGTGCCTGATTAGAGGACCCCAGAGGTATGCTTATGTCATCCATCCATGCAAAAATGGTTGAGATATAGGCAAAATGCAATTAGTGTAGTGTAGTGTACATTTTATTACCAAAAGTGTGGTGTTGTGGCGCATTTTTGATTACTTAATCAGTGTAGTGGTAATTGTTTTGATTAGCAAATGTGTAGTAAAGTCCGCTTTTTTGACTACCAAATGAGTGTAGTGTGGATTAGTAATTGAGTAGTAAAGTGTAGTGTAAATGTGTATTACCAAAAGTGCAGTAAAGTTCGCATTTTTTGACTACCAAATAAGTGTAGTGTTTTGTAGTATTTGATTAGCAAATTGAGTATTACCAAAAGTGTAGTAAAGTTCGCATTTTTGACTACCAAATAAGTGTAGTGTTTTGTAGTGTTTGATTAGCAAAGTGTTGTGTAGACTATTGATTAGCAAAAGTGTAGTAAAGTCCGCATTTTTGACTACCAAATAAGTGTAGTGTTTTGTAGTGTTTGATTAGCAAAGTGTTGTGTAGACTATTGATTAGCAAAAGTGTAGTAAAGTCCGCATTTTTGACTACCAAATAAGTGTAGTGTTTTGTAGTGTTTGATTAGCAAAGTGTTGTGTAGACTATTGATTAGCAAAAGTGTAGTAAAGTCCGCATTTTTGACTACCAAATAAGTGTAGTGTTAATTAGTAATTGATTAGCAAAGTGTTGTGTAGACTATTGATTAGCAAAAGTGTAGTAAAGTCCGCATTTTTGACTACCAAATAAGTGTAGTGTTAATTAGTAATTGATTAGCAAAGTCTTGTGTAGACTATTTATTAGCAAAAGTGCAGTAAAGTCCGCATTTTTGACTACCAAATAAGTGTAGTGTTTTGTAGTGTTTGATTAGCAAAGTGTGGTGTAGATGAGCATTACCAAAAGTGTAGTCAAGTTCGCTTTTTTGACTACCAAATAAATGTAGTGTTTTGTAGTATTTGATTAGCAAAGTGTAGTGTACATTTATATTACCAAAAGTGTAGTAAAGTCCGCATTTTTGACTACCAAAGTGTAGTGCAGTTGATTAGGAAAAATGTGTAGTAGTCCGCATTTTTGACTACCAACAAAGTGTAGTGTAGTTGATTAGCAAAATTTGTAACTGACTACCAAATGGTAATGTAGTTGTGCACTACCAATAGTGTAGTGTAGTTGATTAGTAATGGTGTGTTGTGGTCCGGCCAAAGTGCCGGCTACTTGATTGGTCAGCAGGTCCCTGTCCGGGTGCTTGCCCCGTGGCACCTTCCCCACATTGTGGCTGTGTCATTCATTGTGCCTAATTAGTGCCACTTCCTCCCACTCCGCTTTTTGGCTTATGTAAGCAAAAAAGCGGCCTCAGCTGCCCCATTTCTGCCTCATTACACTTCCTCCTTGCACTGCAACATGCTGTATTGTATCCCAATACATTCAGGTCATTGTCCTCCTCCATCTTGCATATTAATTTCATGCAATTCAGTGCATTACATGGGTATTAAAATAGATAGGGGTAAAATGCAAGATCTCTTCTCATTCCTGCAGTTCTTGATACATTGCAATGAAACTTTATACCCAGCCTTCCTTCATACATGTCTACAACATATTACAATTACAGATAACCACAGTCAATCCTTCTGGAGATATGTTCAGTTCTCCCCCTCTCAATGCACACTTGGTTAGAGACCCCCTGGTCCAGTTTTAACCCCCAGGAATCGTTATCCCTGCAGTCTTGCATCTCCCTGTAAAATATTGTGGGTGGTTTAGTTGACAGATAGGGTATGAATCCACTTTTTCACCTTTCTGTTTACATGGTCACCACCAATTACCTACCTGGACAACTGGCTTTTTTATTGCATGGGAGGGTTCCTCACGCATATATTGACCCCTCCACAAAGTTTCATGCCCATCCAGCAAGTATTGCAGGCACTGGAAGGCAACCGAGTTTTTTTGAGCGTGGGAAAGTGGCCGAAGCTTTTAGGAGGTTTTGATAACATATCAAAAACTCATCATAGCACAACATGCAAGGCAGTACTGCTGGAAATGAATGTATACCTATACTCCCTCACTCACTCTGTGTCATTCCCATGTATTTTTGTCCATCATTATTGCTGGAATTGTTGGCAGTGCATGGATCTGCAATCAAAGCCTTGTAAAGTTTCACTATCTAAGCAGCTGATCAAATACCATGTTTTCACACATGTAGTGGTTTCTGCAAGTATCTGATATATTGAGTAATGCAGGATAACACAGAATGAGTGGGGGAGTATAGGTATACATTCATTTCCAGCAGTACTGCCTTGCATGTTGTGCTATGATGAGTTTTTGATATGTTATCAAAACCTCCTAAAAGCTTCGGCCACTTTCCCACGCTCAAAAAAACTCGGTTGCCTTCCAGTGCCTGCAATACTTGCTGGATGGGCATGAAACTTTGTGGAGGGGTCAATATATGCGTGAGGAACCCTCCCATGCAATAAAAAAGCCAGTTGTCCAGGTAGGTAATTGGTGGTGACCATGTAAACAGAAAGGTGAAAAAGTGGATTCATACCCTATCTGTCAACTAAACCACCCACAATATTTTACAGGGAGATGCAAGACTGCAGGGATAACGATTCCTGGGGGTTAAAACTGGACCAGGGGGTCTCTAACCAAGTGTGCATTGAGAGGGGGAGAACTGAACATATCTCCAGAAGGATTGACTGTGGTTATCTGTAATTGTAATATGTTGTAGACATGTATGAAGGAAGGCTGGGTATAAAGTTTCATTGCAATGTATCAAGAACTGCAGGAATGAGAAGAGATCTTGCATTTTACCCCTATCTATTTTAATACCCATGTAATGCACTGAATTGCATGAAATTAATATGCAAGATGGAGGAGGACAATGACCTGAATGTATTGGGATACAATACAGCATGTTGCAGTGCAAGGAGGAAGTGTAATGAGGCAGAAATGGGGCAGCTGAGGCCGCTTTTTTGCTTACATAAGCCAAAAAGCGGAGTGGGAGGAAGTGGCACTAATTAGGCACAATGAATGACACAGCCACAATGTGGGGAAGGTGCCACGGGGCAAGCACCCGGACAGGGACCTGCTGACCAATCAAGTAGCCGGCACTTTGGCCGGACCACAACACACCATTACTAATCAACTACACTACACTATTGGTAGTGCACAACTACATTACCATTTGGTAGTCAGTTACAAATTTTGCTAATCAACTACACTACACTTTGTTGGTAGTCAAAAATGCGGACTACTACACATTTTTCCTAATCAACTGCACTACACTTTGGTAGTCAAAAATGCGGACTTTACTACACTTTTGGTAATATAAATGTACACTACACTTTGCTAATCAAATACTACAAAACACTACATTTATTTGGTAGTCAAAAAAGCGAACTTGACTACACTTTTGGTAATGCTCATCTACACCACACTTTGCTAATCAAACACTACAAAACACTACACTTATTTGGTAGTCAAAAATGCGGACTTTACTGCACTTTTGCTAATAAATAGTCTACACAAGACTTTGCTAATCAATTACTAATTAACACTACACTTATTTGGTAGTCAAAAATGCGGACTTTACTACACTTTTGCTAATCAATAGTCTACACAACACTTTGCTAATCAATTACTAATTAACACTACACTTATTTGGTAGTCAAAAATGCGGACTTTACTACACTTTTGCTAATCAATAGTCTACACAACACTTTGCTAATCAAACACTACAAAACACTACACTTATTTGGTAGTCAAAAATGCGGACTTTACTACACTTTTGCTAATCAATAGTCTACACAACACTTTGCTAATCAAACACTACAAAACACTACACTTATTTGGTAGTCAAAAATGCGGACTTTACTACACTTTTGCTAATCAATAGTCTACACAACACTTTGCTAATCAAACACTACAAAACACTACACTTATTTGGTAGTCAAAAATGCGAACTTTACTACACTTTTGGTAATACTCAATTTGCTAATCAAATACTACAAAACACTACACTTATTTGGTAGTCAAAAAATGCGAACTTTACTGCACTTTTGGTAATACACATTTACACTACACTTTACTACTCAATTACTAATCCACACTACACTCATTTGGTAGTCAAAAAAGCGGACTTTACTACACATTTGCTAATCAAAACAATTACCACTACACTGATTAAGTAATCAAAAATGCGCCACAACACCACACTTTTGGTAATAAAATGTACACTACACTACACTAATTGCATTTTGCCTATATCTCAACCATTTTTGCATGGATGGATGACATAAGCATACCTCTGGGGTCCTCTAATCAGGCACTGTCACTTTATTATGACATCTTTGAAATTTAATTTTTGAGACATCCAATTTTTCCAGTATTTTGCATTTTTCTCACCCATTTTTGGGAATATTGATGAGATAAGCATATTCCCACAATCCTGTGATCCAGCCCCACAACTTTCATTGTGACATTGTGGCTGTACAGTGACATCTGTGGGAAGCCCCTATCTCTGTGGCACTGTGTGTCTGTAGGCCTGTCACTCTGTGGGAGCCTGTGGGGAAATGTGGGCTGTGTGACATGGTATTGTCACACTGTACCTGACTGTGCACTGTGACATTGTGCCACTGTAGGAAGCTGTGATGTCACTGTGGCACTGTAACCTCTGTGAAAAAGATGGTTTCGCTGATGGAGGCTGTTATGGGACATCCCACTGTCCTCAGAGGTGTATATGGGATGTCCCATCATAGCCCCTGAGGCTGTCATGGGACATCCCACTTGCCTTCAGAGATGCAGATGGGATGTCCCACAATAGCCTCCAAGGCTGTTATGGGACATCCCACTTGCCCTAAGAGGTGTGGATGGGATGTCCCATCATAGCCCTTGAGGCTGTCATGGGACATCCCACTTGCCTTCAGAGATGCGATGGGATGTCCCATCATAGCCTTTGAGGCTGTCATGGGACATCCCACTTGCCTTCAGAGATGCGATGGGATGTCCCATCATAGCCCTTGAGGCTGTCATGGGACATCCCATTTACCTTCAAAGATGCAGATGGGATGTCCCACAATAGCCTCTGAGACTGTTATGGGGCATCCCACTTGCCCTCAGACATGCAGATGAGATGTTCCATCATAGCCTATAATGCTTGGTGTGGGCCATGTCCCAACAGCCTTGGAGTGAGGTTTGTATGGCATTTTGTGACCTACTTTCCACCCACTGTGCTACAGTGCCATAAAGGCTGTGTTCAAATATATGACCACCCTTTCTTGCCTTATGTGAGGGGGAGCTGACTTTCATACCATAAATTACTTAATTTCCCACAAAACAATGATCTTCAACATGAGGAATTAGAAGTGATTATGGATGTTTCCCCAGAATGACCTGCTAAAAAATCTCACTGCTAGCTTTATGTGTGCATTGAGGCAGTGATATTGGCTCATAATGATAGCCATACCCTCCCCAGAAGCAGGGGTATCAATGCTAATAAGGCTGCATTTTTAGGTCAGGGACCCCAGACACCTAAGGCAATGATGGGATAGCCCACCCATTTGTGGGCCCAGGTCCATCCCATTGGGCCCAGGACCATGCCATTCCCTGGGACATGAAAGGATGTCCATGGGATACCATGGTCTGAGAGGCATTTAGCTTGAATGTTTTGGAGAAACTATTCAGCCAAAATGCCTCCAGAAAAGGGTTACCTGAAGTGGACACGGAGATTGTCTCGACCACCCCTGCCAACGAACGAAACAATCACGATGTAGACGATGTACCAGTAGCCTCTTTTCCATCCGACTCTGGGCATGCGATGGACTTCGATCCTGGCCTCGCCTGGGAAGGTAACGATAACCGTCGATCGCTCTCTCCCCCCATCTCCGTGCCAGTGGACTCCCTGGGAAGAGTCTTGGTTACTTTCCCTCGTGCTGCCGAGATTTTTGAAGGCGGGGAAACATTCCTAACTCGTTTTGAGTTGGATCCATATTCGGTATGCCGGCGTCTCGTTCCTTTCTACCCTTTCGCAAATCTCGACGACTGGAGAGTAGCAAACTTTTTATTGACCTCGGGGCTTAGCATGAGGGCTCTCGACGAGTTCCTGTCTTTACAAGCAGTAAGTCGGTACGATTATTCAGATGCATGCAACCGATAATCTACTTAGACAAAGAACATGCCACTGTCCTTTTGGACCGCAAAGGATCTACGTGCACGTGCAGAACTCCTCCCATCTGGTCCACGATGGAAATTTCAGATCGTTCCTACTACACATTCTACGAAGGAGCCCATTCAACTATACTTCCGGGACGCTCTCGATTGTGTCGAGGCACTCTTCAATCACCCATTTTTTGAGGACAAGATGGACTTCACACCCTTTCGATTATTTACCACAGCTGAGCGTGTCGTGCGAGTTTTTACCGAATGGATGAGTAGCGATGGTGCCTGGGACATGCAGGTAAGCATCGAGACACTACGTGGTATCAATTCACGGACCTTCGTAGTCTAAGATACCTGAGGGCGGTACAGTTTGTGGTGTCATCCTATCCTCCGACAAGACGAACATTACCAATATGTGCGGCGGTAGGGTCGCACACCCGTTGTTGATCAGTCTTGCAAATATCAAAATGAAAGTGAGGAACAAGGCATCGTCGCACGCGTTTCTTCTCTTGGCCTTGATGCCAATCCCTCAATTCATTCATCCGGTCCCAAGAATGTGCTCGGTCCTTCAAGAGCGCCTTTTTCACCAGTGCCTCGACATCGTTCTCGAACCTCTGAAACAGGCTGCACGTTTCGGTCGAATGATGTCTGACCCTGTCGGAAACCTGCAGTACTGCTTTACCCACTTGGTGTCGTATATTGTCGACACACCTGAGGCACGCATGTTGGCATGTGTGCGCGGCAACACTTCGCCCGTCACAACTGCCATGTATAAGGACTTTGGTGACCCATATTGCCACCCGCCTCGTACTGCAACAACTACACTCGCACAGTTGTCTTCTATCGAGTGTGACGTACTCGATGTCGATCAGTATTTTGCAGCATGCGAACCATTTCGACTTAGCGGCGTATCACACCCATTTTGGAGGGATTGGCTGCTTGCTGAACCTTCCGAGTTCCTCACACCTGAAAGTCTACACGAGTGGCATCGCCAATTCTGGGACCATGACGTTCGCTGGTGCAAGCAAGCTCTCGGGGCTGCTGAGTTGGACTTCCGATTTTCTATCATTCCACGTATCACCGGTATCCCCCATTTTTCTAACAGCATCACGAAATTGAAGCAAGTGGGCGGAAGGGTCCAAAGGGATGTCCAACGATACATCATCGTTGTCATCGCTGGTGCAACAGATCCGGATGTTATCATTGCAATTCGCGCCCTCATGGAGTTCCGATATCTTTCCCAAGCTACCGCTATAACTTCGACGATGCGCGACAAAATCCGAGCTTCCTTGCAAGAGTTCCATGACCACAAGGATGCTCTCATCGAAAACGGTTTTCGGCGTGGTGAGAAAACGAAACATGTTCTTAAGCATTGGCATATCCCCAAGCTCGAGCTGATGCAAAGTGTCGTTCCCAGTGTCGAACGGGTCGGCTCTATACTACAGTGGTCAGCAGACACGACGGAGCATGCGCATATTGAAGTCATCAAAGACCCCGCTTCGACTACTAATAATCACAACTACGACTCTCAAATCTGCCGGTGTCTCGATCGCTACGAGAAGTGTCGACTTTTTGACACTGCATTGGCACTGCATGGGTCAACGACCGAGTCCATACCTGTTCCACCAGTTGGTCAAGACGCCGATGGCAATGATTCGGACACCTATGACGGTGATGAATGCAGGAATGTATTAGATGATATATGGACTCCGAAACGAAAGGTCACCAACTTTTTCGATGTTGCCGCACGGTTGTTGGCTGCTCTCCCTGGCTCTGTCCCCAGGCCGCCTCGTACTTTCATAGCCGGATCTACCGCTATCCGCCTCAACTATGACCCATCGTTGAAGCGCATTCCTATTGACACTGTTGCGGAACAGTTCGGCTTGCCTGATCTGCGTGGGGCCTTAGGTGACTACCTAAATCGCGAGGGGAACATTGCCCAGAACTTCCATACCTTTGGGGGCCAGAGAAGATCTCCGCCAGACGTACACCTTCCGTTCAAAGAACTTGATGTATGGTATAAGGTCCGTCTCCAGCAGAAAACTTACCACGATTCATCCGAAATTACTCCTACGTTCACCGTTCACGCACACCCGCCAGATCGTTCGTTGAAGTATGGTCGGTACGACGCAGCGATAATGAACATAGACGACCGTTGGCAGTGGCCATCCAGTGGATTACAAGGTCACACCGTCGTGCAAGTCCGTCTCATTATGTGCCCCGCCGCGCCGAGAGGAAGCAATGGTATCAACCACTTTTCAAGCCGTTTTTTGATGTATGCCCAGCGCTTCGACATCGTCCCTCAAGGGAACAGCTCGGTTGAACGAACGACGGGGCTGCATGTACTCAAAAGAGCGACGCGTGCATCAGGGTCCGAGCTTGGGGAAATCTTTCCGTTGGATCAGCTCAGGTCTTATGCTCACATCGTTCCACGCTTCGGTCGGAAGGCAGACAATCGCCTTACTTCAGATAACTGCATACACTCGTTGCAGTCCTTTTTCCTGAATAGATATTTTGACAAGGACTTTTTTTATGCTACTTCTTAGACTTCTGACTTTTATAAGATAAGGATTATGACATTGATATCTCCCCATGCATACAAGGACAGTAAGGTGAACGGTTATTGAAGCATCACCCACCCATGTCGGTACAATGCGACCATGTAGTTCGCCTTTTTTTTTTAAAAAAAAAGGAGAGAATGCTAGTCAGTGAGATCCGGATACGCAGGAACCTACTCACTAGTGGGCCTCAGAGGTCAGCCCGACCTCGACGAGTAGGGAAAGGGAATGTTAGGTGAAATGATCTACAAATGCAGCCCACACTTTCGAGTAAGGAAAATACGTACGATGAGTGAGCGCCTGCTCGGTGAAACGAGCGACAGATGTCGTCTAACGCTTTCACGAGCAGGCACGGCGGCAGGTGCGAGCGAGCGTTTTCACGAACGAGCGACAAATGTCCTGGTAGCTAAGGATTTCACGAGTAGAGCCAACGGGTGCAGATTATCGACGTATCGACCCATTGTGAAGTCGCTTACTCAGCTTGCTAAGGTCACTCATGACGAAGTCATGACCGATGATCTGCCTGCCTTGTACTGTCCAGCTCCAGCCTGCTGTTCTGACACAGATCGGTTTTCTGGAATTAACGCTAGTGAGTACAATGCAACTCCCCACTGTTCCACAGTATTCACGGTGCATGGTATGCGATGTACAAGTCTTCGTCGATGGCCACGGACGTGCTTGGACCCGAGTGCGAGACGATGAGGTCGAACTGGACGAAGAGACTGGGAAGCAGGAACAAAGTATCTGGTGACTACCCAGGTATTTGGATCCTCTCAAATCGCGCCCGCATGCTGATGGAAGCCAACGATTTTATTCATGCCCGACGTCTCCCTGTAGGGCAGCGACCAGTCACATCTTCGTTTTCCTATTTTTCCACACTTTCGAAGTCTTACTGAGCGAGATTTCTGTGCCGCTGCCTGGAACACGTCCCTTTTCCTGCCAAGAAGACCAGGGATTTCGTCTCCGATGATTGGCTCATATTGCTGGTTTCAGTAGTCTTGTATGCTGTCCATTAACTCTTTATTTCTCTTCATTCAATAATTTGAAGTTCTACGCATAAACGCGCAAGCGCTATGATCCTTCTTATTTCGACTCCCACGACGCGCATCAGCCTTGCAAGCTGTGGAGGATACGTACATTGCGCCAGAAACTCCATTCTTTGGAGCGGCATAATGACCTCTTCACAGCACATAGTCATCCCTTCGTTTTTACATCCTCCACCCTTTCATTTCACCAAAATCTTACCGAGCTGGGCGTCAACGAAGGTGCCGTTGCCTGGATCCCACCCCGTTTATCCGACAGAAAGACCACGGACTTCATCTCCAGAAACGAGTCCTACCGTCGATATCGCGCCGCACTGGTTTTGGCGGTCTCGTGTGATCTCCATTTTCTCTTCGTTGAAGACTCCGAGGTTCCCTGCATATGGACCCACAAGCGTGACTATATATCCCATTTCAACCCCCAAGAAGTACGCACTCGAATCGATGTTATCAGTCTCCCAGAACTGTGGAGGATACATGTTTTGGGCCAGAAATACCGTTCTCTTGTAGAGCGTTGTAATGCCCTCTTCGTGGCATACTCCCGATTGAACACAGAAGACGACCATTCTAAGCGGGCGCTCAAACCCAAAATCGATGCAGTTGAGATGGTAGCTGACAGTACGAAGTGGCTCAGTATGAAATACGAGTCCAGAAAGCAGGATACGTTTGACCTGCGTTTCCATGATGATGAGGAAATCACCCACCGAAGGCGAAAACCCTCAGTCGAGCATCTGCCTATGAAATTGCCAAGAGGAGCATCATCTCCAAGCTTGTTGAGGTTAGTACCGCTTCACCATTATCTACGTACCCTTGACTCCACTTGACCAGGGTTTTGCGATCCAGCCACACGACGTAATTAAAAGCTTCACTTCATCGGACAGACCAAACTTCGTAGAGGATCAAGAACTCAATCCGACCACTTTCGCAGAACAGACCCTGACCCCCCAAATTTTCAGACACTGGCTGAACTGCTTCGTCGTGCTCAAATTGTTCTTGCTACCGAGCATGGGAAGGGCCCACTTCTGAGGCCAACGATCGATGAACTTTTCAACATTGAGTCCCAATAGAAGAGGAAGAAGAAGCTCTAGAAGAGGATGATTCCGAACTTCTAGAGGAGAATACCGGTACCTCCTCAGAAATCAGCTTACTCGTCTGTGTCGAAGCCGTGATGGGAGGTCTCCACCCGCTTCTTCCTCTTTCAGGCGGAAACAAGTGGTTGAGTCCTCCGAAGACGTCCTGGACGACGACGTGGATTTACCCCAGGTTCAAGACATCCAGCGTATATGGGACGATGAACGAGCAGGACGTGGTCAAGAGGACGAAGAAGATATGGATGACTTCATAGATTACTAGGATGAGGAAGAAAGCTGGTTGTTTGCATGAGCAGGAACGGGAGGAAAGGCGGCGCGAAAGGAAGAAACCGGAGAGGCAGCGTAGGAGGGCTATGGGTTCTATACACGAGTTATCTGGGATCGACGCTGGGTGAGTCTCATGCCATACCCTCAGTAATGTACCCTAATCATGCTCTGTAAGCGCGTGAGGTGAAATCCATGATGTTTTTGGTGATGGACATGAATACGATTGGGCCTTGGCGGGAGATACTGAAGTCAGACTCGACGAAGAGGCTCAGAAGCCAGAGATGAAATATCAAGATGTGAGTGTTGAGTAGGTTCGTCTTACATGGCAAAGTTGACCCCAACCACCAGGTGTTTGAGCCTTCCGAGATTCGAGCCCGCATGTTGACAGAAGACGACGACCTCATTCGTGTTCAAGATATCCCCGAACGTATGCAGCTAGCTACATCTACATCTTCATTTTCAAAGTCCTCCACCCTTTCTCTCCACTCCATCAAAATCTTACCGAGTCGGACATCGAGGATGCCACTGCCTGGGTCACGTCTCGTTTGTCCGCCAGGAAGATGGGGGACTTTTTCTCAGACAATGGGCCATACCGTGCATATCGCGATGCACCGGTCTTGGCGGTCTCATATGCTCTCCGCCTTCTTTCCGTCCAAGAATTTGAGGTTTCTACACATGGACCCACAAGCGCGACTATATTTCTTATTTCAACCCCCGGGAAATACGCACTCGAATCGACCTTACCAGTCTCCCAGAACTGTGGAGGATACATGTTTTGGGCCAGAAATACCGTTCTCTTGTAGAACGTCGTAATGCCCTCTTCGCGGCATACTCCCAATTGAACACAGAAGATGACCATTCCGAGCGGGCAAACCCAAAATCGATGCAGTTGAGATGGTAGCTGACAGTACGAAGTGGCTCAGTATGAAATACGAGTCCAGAAAACAGGATACATTTGACCTGTGTTTCCATGATGATGAGGAAATCACCCACTGAAGGCGAAAACCCTCAGTCGAGCATCTGCCTATGAAATTGCCAAGCGGAGCGTCATCTCCAAGCTTGTTGAGGTTAGTACCGCTTCACCATTATCTACGTACCCTTGACTCCACTTGACCAGGGTTTTGCGATCCGGCCACACGACATTATTCAAAACCTCACTTCTTCGGACAGACCCAACTTCGTAGAGGATCAAGAACTCAATCCGACCACTTTCGCAGAACAGTTTGTCGACCCTGACCCCGTAACCCCCAGACATCTGCAGAATCACTTCGTCGTCCTCAAATGATACTTGCTTCCGAGCTTGGGAAGGACCCACTTCTGAGACAAACGATCGATGAACTTTTCAACATCGCATCCCAATAGAAGAGGATGATCTCGAACTTCTAGAGGAGAATACAGGTACCCCCTTCAGAAATCGTCTTACTTGTCTCTGTCGAGGCCGTGATGGGAGGTCTCCACCCGCTTCTTCCTCTTCCAGGCGGAAACAAGTGGTTGAGTCCTCCGAAGACGTCCTGGATGACGACGAGGATTTACCCCAGGTTCAAGACATCCGGCGTATATGGGACGATGAACGAGCAGGACGTGGTCAAGAGGACGAAGAAGTTCCCTGCATATGGACCCACAAGCGCGACTACATTTCTTATTTCAACCCCCAAGAAATACGCACTCGAATCGATCTTACCAGTCTCGCTGAACTGCAGAGGATACATATATCCGGCCAGAAATATCATTCTCTTGTCGAATGTCGTAATGCTCTCTTCGCGGCATACTCCCGATTGAACGTGGAAGACTACCATTCCGAGCGGGTAAACACAAAGCCGATACAGTTGAGATGGTAGCTGACAGTACGAAGTGGCTCAGTATGAAATACGAGTCCAGAAAACAGGATACGTTTGACCTGCATTTCCATGATGACAAGGAAAGGACCGTTTGAGGACATCAACTGGCAAGTTTTCGATATTCCTGTCATCCATGTCCGGTATGAAGTCTCACGGAGTTACCAACATAGCAAGTTCGCCGCAGAGGAATTCAGCACTCCCCCCTCCTCCATCACCGAGTACTACGTCCGTTTTGTCCGTTGTGCGCAAAATATTGTAAACCGTGATTAGTTCATCCAATCTGGCTTGCTAACTACCCAGATCTTCTTCAATGCTACGAGTTTCTTGCGTATTCTCCAAGATGTGGGTGACAATTTACCGGATCTTTCAAATAGTGCTCACATTCACCGTAATGTTGTGTCTTTCTCAAGCAACCCATACCACCATTTTCAGGAAGGTTCCGGCGCTCCTCAAGGTAGTGATTTGAAACGCATCGCATTGCGAGTAGTAGCTATCATATGCCAGCGTATGTAATGAATGCACTGGACCTTTAATCCTGAAGATCGTAAAATAACTACAGGGCAGTGAATAAGTGGGTGATGAACCTGGTACAGGCAGATGAAGTATGATAGTACTTGTAGTGTTTGGTGTAACTTTGTGCCAATCGGGTTTAATACGACTCACGCTATGACTCGGAACTTCCCGCAATCTTCCAGGCTGGAACTGAAAGATCCCTTCATCTCCCGCAGCCAACCACCTGATGTTGGACCTACAGATTTTGGTGGGTATTTACATCTGGCTTATCCGTCCGGGTGTGGAGTACGTGATGTTATGGCCAAGCTTTGGCCACTCGTGACAATTGAAATGTAAGTAAGCGGTGGCCGGACGTTTCCTTAAGCTAACATGCCCTCGAAGCAACGCCCCAAAGCTCGGGGGAAAAGCGCAGCCGCCGAGACTGTTGCTCGTAGCTGTCATCGTTCTGGTCGTAACCCTCTCCCTTCCATCCCTGAAACATGTGCTCCGACAGACCCTACGGATGCGCAGGATGGCGATTCAGCCGCTCGTGTTCGCCCAGAGGAAACTCTTAGGCGACGTTCAAAGCGGACCAATGCCGGGACTGGCGGCCGGCTGGAGCAACTAGAGAAGGTTAGTCAAGCCATTGAGACGCCCTTCCGGCGCAGGGAGCAGGCCGTCAATCTTCCAGACGATGAGCCGGTCAATGTTATGGCACCAACCCCACGTCGCCCAAGGAAGAAGAAAGTGCCCAACACACCGGCATGTGCTAATTTGGAGGCGAGGAATTTGTCATCTTATACGTCTCGTAGGCTAACCTCTACTTTACTTAGGGATCGACTACAGCGCCTGCCAGTGCAAGGGATAACAACATAGTAGAACCAGCCCGGATTTCTGTTCAGGCAGAGCAGGGTGGTCGTTTCGGCTTTCAGCTGAGGGATCCTCCCCGTCCTACATATGTTGGCTCCCAGTCTCTCGATACCTTCCAAGGCCATCAAAAGAATTCCAGTGTGACTACCAGGAAAGGTCTGTGTATGAAGTGTCGTCTCAGTTGTCAACTCACAACCAGCTGAAGGAATTCAACATTTGCCGGCATGACCTTCAGGAAGCCCTCTGTCTGTGCTGAGTCAGGAGGACGACGGAGAGATGGAAATAGTCAACAGCTCACCTCCTCAAATTCGGAAACCCAGCAACTCACCCTCCCCTGATTCGCCTCGTCAACCGGAGGGATTCCTATCCGAATCGGAGTCAGAGAAACTCTACCGTCGTGCAAGGGAAGGTAAGCAAAAGGTCACCTTCCATTTTCATGATGTCGATCGTGATACCAACCTACTAGATGGTGATGACATTGGTTTTCGGTCTGGTACGTGTTGTTGAATAGGATAAGTTACATACTAACTAGAAGACATACTAGATACTGAGAATGCCAGCTTGCATTCTCGCAGTGGTGACTCTACTGCGAATGGATTCCAAGAATACGTTGATGAGAGGGCGGCAGCTTCTGTTCCTGAAACGACCCAACGCACCACTCTGTACCACTCAACACCCCCCCGATCTTCCTACGTCCAGCAGAAGGCAATCCAACCAATCCAAACATTTGTTGTCCGGAATCGTGCCGTGCCATCTGGCTTCCAACAGTCGACCATCCGTCCGCTTCAACCGCCTAGCTCCCAGCGAGTGACGGCCACTAGTTCCCGTCAGCAGCCCCCCCCTCAGAAACGCGGGGTTACTCCCCATGTTTCCTGTGCACAGGTCCAAGCCGCTGCAGCTCCCCCCCCTAGTGAACCCTTTCCAACATCGCCCCATCTCCCCCGTAGCAACTCAGAGAAACTTTCGCACCGTGTTGGGGATGAGAGGGGGAGTCCCTAATCTTCTCAACGTTTCCAGTTGGCTAACCTCACTGCAGGCCAGAGTAAGTTACGATCTGCTTGAATGTCATCACACCACCAATCGTCGTCGTCGCTCCCCCTCCCCAAATTTCCTGGCAGGTACTGGCGATTCACAAGATTTTCAATCGTCGAAGAGGCAATGCCTGGAACCACCAGAACAGCTGGAAGAAGATGTGATCGATCCCAAGGGTGATAGCACCAAGGATCAACTGCGTCGTGGGAGATACTCTAGGAATGCAAAAGGCACCGTTCCTATTAAGCCTACGCTCATAGCATTCTATCCACCTCTCTGGGCGAAGCTTCTCGATCTCGCCAAGGCTCGCATGTGACTGTATGTTGCTGTTGAAAACGCATTCCCCCGACTTGAGGATGCGGTGGGTGGCCAGTGCCGGGAGGTTCTCATGGAGGTGATTGCCCATTTCGAAGCCCAGGGCTGGGAGGTCGAAGCTGGTAAAGTATCTTTCCGTTTGTGAAAATATTACTGATAATTTGTAGGCTACTATCCGACTCACAAACTCGACATGTGCAGGCTGGTGAGTGCAAGTCTCAGGAAGCGCAATTAGGGCTGATAATAGAACGTAAGCTCTTCAACGATATTCTGACCTTTCACAGCGACCTCAAGAAGGTGGCGATCAAGAGCCTACGTGCTGACTATGACCTCTACCCACCAACAACTGCCAAGACAGAGGAGCAACGTATCGCAGCAGTGAAGAAGAAGGCCGATGATCTCTTAAATACGGCGAGATATCTGCATGGGGAGCCTGACGGCCAGGTAAGCCAATTGTCGTCTCTCTTCTTTGATAACCTAACCCAGACAGCAGGGCAGAGCAAGCAACTTCGCCCACAGGGCTCTTAAAAACATATGCCTCGCATTCTACTATAGTAATTCGTCTAAATGCCTCCGCCAGTTCACGGAATTCCAGGAATATGTCCCGTACAGAGCGTTGGCACTTGTTGCCGCAATGGTAAGCCACCGGCCGAAGCTTAACCCATTGCTGATGGTTTTGCAGGTCCATGCATTGCTGTCATCGTTCAGAAAACATGGAATTGACAACTCAGCACAAGTCAATTCGCAGGACATTGATGAAGCATATACCGCGCTAAACGAAATGATATTAGATGTTCTCGATCACCCCCACCACGGTCCGAAACTGAATGCGATGCTCACAGACTGGGCTCAATCAGGAATGTATGTATCTGTTCGAATTGACTACTAGTATCTAACTTGCGTCCGTTAGGACTGGTTATGTTACGAAACATAAACCGACGGAGCGTACGAGGAATGAATTCGCTCCCATCCTGGACTGAGTCGAGATACGATAGTGTCCTCTTCCGTAGACTACGTATTTTACACCCGCGTTTCTAATGATATCCAGTTTGATTTCTGCAGTTGATTGAGCACGAGTATGTAGTTGTAGCCCGAATTCGAGCACTACAAGGTACTGTCGAGGGCTTGCCAGATCCCCACCCTCTACTCAGCACTGTCCAGTATTGTAGTAACTCCGTGCACTGTATGGAACTGTCCAACAAACTCGCCCATGTACTGGTCCGGGTAGCACTGTACAGCGCTGTGGTGGCATTGATCACTGTACAGCGCTGTCAAGGCTCGCTAACCCAGCCGAGTGTTGTGACAGCTTCGAGAAGCTTCTCGGCAATGCTGAGACTAGCGAATATATATACATGTGTCTAAATGCGGCAGATCAATGGAATTAAAAATATATGTAAAGCTGTATGGTAATGTGACAGGTCTGTACCTCGGCTGCACAGGTAGGGACCTATCTGTCACACTGTCGTCGCTGTCGCTTGCTGTGGTTGGCTGTACAGCATTGCACAGTGAATCTGGGATTTGCAGATGGATTATTTAAGTGGGAGTATCAGGTGCACCTGATTACTTGGAAGTGCCGCCGGCGGCGGCTCAAACCTTGCTTGCACACAAATACAGCGTGTTTTGATATGATGCACACATGTGAGCATGTCGAGGTGACCACTTGCACATAAAGCATGGCCGGGGAATACAAGTACATGAAGACATTCGCATACATGAGGGCATGCAATCGTAGTCATCCATGAACAATGTCTATGGAGAAAGTCAGAGGAAGTGACGGCCGGTACATGTAAAGGAAGCAGTGTCAAGAGAAGAAGTATCACATCTATAGTGTCTGTGCTTAGACATCCACGGAACAGTCCATGAAAAGTAAACAATGTCTATGGAGAATGTCAGAGGAAGTGGTGGGCGGTACACATAAAGGAAGCAGTGTCAAGAGAAGAAATATCGTGTCCAAGTATCGTGTCTGTGCTTAGATGCGCTGTAAGCACAAAGTAACGTTCACGCCAGGGCTGCCTTCTTGACAGGCGTCTCGTCAATGTTGAGGTGAAGAGGGAGCTTTCGTTTCTTACTTGTGGTGGGGGATACCACAGGGGGGACAAGAATGCGAATACCCTTCATGATAGCACCGTAGATGTCACGTTTGGTGCTTGCGATGCTCCAATGAGTCAGGGTAAAGCAAATCTCCATGATGGCGCCTCTGAGGCATCGGCAGTACGTGTTGGGGTGCAGGAGGTCATCATTGAGGTCGTATGCGGGCACTGGCTGCAAGATATGGCTGTGCTTGAGCCGGAGAAGCTCAGCACGATTCCTCTCTCTGGTGAGGGGCCAATTCTCGAATGAATACAGATCATCTATGATCACACATAGCGTCAGTCATAACAAGAGGGATAGCTGCCAGACGATGTACCAGTGGTGGCCGATTCATCTCCAGAGTCTTCGTCGTCGTCGAGACCACAGTCAATAGGCTGTGGTATTGGAAGTAGAGTGTCAGCAATGCACGAACAGAAGAAGTTAGGTACGTACCTCAAACAGTCTGTGCCGGACTTTGATGCATGTAGGATGGTTCTTTTCTGTAATGAACAAACTGGGTCCTGCAGAGTACCCAGGCGTCACACACTGCCGAGTGAGCACACAGAGCATATCCAGCACAGTTGGAAAGTCAGAGTGAACGGGTTCCATTCCTGGATCTCCAACTGTGCACGTCAGTTTGACATCCAAAATCTCCTTACAAATGTCATTGGGGCCGAGATAACCGCCATCGGAAGTCAGCCAAAAATGTTCGCATTCGATGCATACAATCGCAGAGAGCTCGGCACCTTCAGGAGGGGCCTGAAAGTTTGCCGGTGCCGTTGTAGGTGTCGGGTTGCTTGATATGTTCTTCAATGCAGTAGAATTGCCTTCAGTAGTGCTCTCTTCCGTGTCTTTTTTCGGACAGTATACCAGTACATGACCACGTCCTTCACGAACCCACTGTACATTGGTTGCAACCGTGGAGTCTCCCAGGTAGAGACCCATAGCCAAGAGATGGTCGCGAGATCCGTGCAGAATGGGGGTTATAGTGTCTGAAGCGGAGCTCATGGTGGTTATAAGAGAGTGGGGTATGGACGATGGAACACGGACACGTACGTTTTAAAACTCACACCCGCAAAGGGGTCACGGCAGAGCCCCCTGTGCACTGCGTCATGAATGGTACGCCCCAGAGTACGATGGCCAATGGGAGGTCGTCTGAATGCCGGATTTTCATCACCCATTGCACCAAGGATCTGACTGACACGTCATGGGTTGCAGAAACAGGAGTGCAGCATGGGCGTTGAAGTCCATTTGAAAGCAGTCCCCCAAAGGTGAAACAAGGAGTTACGCAGATGCTCATGGTCATCACAATCCGTGCCGTTTATTGTCAGCGTCATATCATACTACATCTGGGGAGATGAGTGGCTGCAGACGTGTCGCAGGTTGGCATAACGAAGACCTACAGTGTGCGAGTTGGGACACCTGAGAAGCAGCTCGACACCACCATGAAAACGAATGCTATATCCACAAGGGACCTCACAGTCCACACTCAACATACCACATACGTATGGCATGGAGATTCGGAGCTCGGCCCGACATGTTTTGGACTGAGTGAGGTAGATTCGATCAGATACATGGCCAGGTGAGGTGAAACAACATGAAATGCTCACTGTGTCAGACATCCCAGCCGTTTATTGTGTGCGTCATGTCCATGTGTCCCCACGACATTGAGATACACAGGGCAGGCATAAGGGGTTGTGTGTCAACCTTCAACCCTCAAGCCACCTTTTTGCCACAGACAGCCCAACTTCATAACAGAGTACGTCGCATTTAATGATGCTGGCTCAAACTATCACCAACGAATGACTACGTGCAGGCAATTATGAGGGATGTCACAATCAGTACTGGTGTATGTGTTCGGCCAAATGGCTGGAGCACGCACCATGCAGGTCAACCGCTACGGGGCTGAAGGATATTGTTTGCACTCCATGGAGAGGGTGTTCACCCTCACTACAAACATCTACTCCACGAACATCCGCATAGGAATGGCCAGATTCACAGTTTCCTTCGATAAGGACAAGCATGACAATGACCGCACAAATGCCATCTACATGTTCGTTCGAGTGGCGAGGAGCGGTAGACCCATCAATATTTGTCCAGAGGATGAAATGCCCGCTATGATTGAAGCACTGTCACTGTGCATACACACATGTCATGTTTATCCGTGCTCACATAGATCGCAGTCTGGACTCCGAGGTGTAGAACGGCAACCGCAGGTGTGGTGCGAGAGGGGGATAGATACACAGTATCTCCACATTTACTAGAGTACAGTATGACATGAAAATGTGTAGTCCACCCTAATGACACAGACGCACCGTCTTTGTGATAAGGACGATCGTGAATCCATGAAACATGTGCCAATCTCAAATCCCGGTGCACCATGCAAGGGGGCGCCTATATAACAGACCATGGCGCGATCACGTACCCGACACCAACTCCCCACCCCAATTCGATGGACGACCCTACCGAGACATGGCAGGTGAGCATGCCGGCGTGCAGAGCATTCCTGAACTGCATAGAACTTGTTCAACACATGCAATTGTTTTGCGATGCAGGAGATCTTCAGTGGTTAGGGGCGACGAGTCGGTGGATGTCGCAACTCGTGCGAGCATATCTTAAGCTCCGAGTATGTGTGGTGGGGGAGCGTTATTTTAGTGGCGGAGCGGTCCTTTTTAACATGTTGCATACCTGCGATGCGATCATCTTGGGATCCACTGCACTCCGCATTCTGTTGCCCGAGATGGAACCCCTTGGATTCCAAGAGACCTTGACCTGTATGTCCCCGAGGCCACAAGTGGTCATTTGCTCTCACAGCTCGCCTTGGAAAGGTGGACCTGACCATGCCAGGTTACCCGCACGGCCAGGCATCACGTCTGGTAGTTTTATCAAAAGGAGCCCAGGCCATTGACGTTATTGTGTCAAGCACAAGTTCGGCTATCAGTCCCATCCTACAATTCCACAGCACCGCTGTCATGAACTTCATCAGTGCAGACACGATCTTTAGCTGTTACCCATCCCTCACCCTACGACACTTGACCATGATGAACGCAGGCTCACTTTACTATGGCACATCCACGCAGTCTCTGCTGGATGCCATGGTAAAATATAACCTATGAGGGTTCACTTATGTGTGGTGCAAAGATGTGCATGACCATAGAAACCTCTGCAAAGTCACCATGCGATCAGTCACAGATAGGGCGATGATGTGGATCAATATGGAGAACATCCCCATAGTGACACACAGTTGTGTGGATGTTTTCCGACAATTTGGGATCCTTGACTTGCAGTGGGTGCTGGGCGGGAGACCCTGTGATCTGGAGTGCGCATTCCACCGCCCTCGGATTGATGTGGTGGAGGACGAGTCATGAGCGACTGTGTCACAGCGAACTGATGGCATACTAACCTACATGCAGAAACCATCTCGTGGACGGGGCCTTTGGTGAAGGTGCAGGGGCAGGGGCTTAAAGGGCAGACGATGCAGACTGAAAACGGAGCAGAAATAGATGTCATGCACAAAGTGTGAAGCAGAAGTAGGAGACGATGGACTCATGGACTTACGGACCTTTTTACAACCTGCAAAAGGATGAAACTGCTGGTTTTTTTTAACTTCGTGCAAAGTGATGAGACCCATAAACCGAATGCGAGTGTTTAGCGTCCGAGTTTTGATGGAAAATATAGGGGCAAGGACCTTGTACAGTCAGCCCAAGAGCACGGAAACAGGGGCTACCACACCCACACATTTACAACATGGACGCCATTGAAACAGACATAGGGAAGTTGCCAATGAGCGCCATAATTGCTCAAGTGGGGGGTATGATGAAACTGTCCAACGAGGAGCGGACCAAGAAAACATTGCTGCTCAATCGCGTTCTGCGAGACAGCCCCCATGCCCTCCTACTCAGTCTGCAGAGAGCTGGCCTCGCACATGAACAGATGAAACTTGACCGACGTGGGAGGAAACGACCACGTGCACACGAGGTGGACATTGGCAGAAAGGCCGCATGTACGGAAGAATACCAGGAACTCGTCACCGTGGGCGACCAGTCATCAGACCCAGCGGACACATTCTTGCATGTACCAACAGCGGACGAGGTGGAACAAATTTACGAGGCCTTCTATTTGGCGACAGGCACCCATGCCTTGCAAAGCGACACATGTGGAGTCTGTGCAAGGGAGTGTAGCGTACAAGAGGACGGTCTACAGTCCATCAAACTCACGGATATTCCGAATCCTGCTCGACTGCGGCCGAAAAAACCACATCCCAACCATGGGCTGGTGAATGGCATGTTGCTGGAGCCCGCAGCTATCACCCAAGAGGGTGCAGAAGCTAGAGTTAATATTTGCCGACACTGCATCACAGAACTTCGGAAGTCCAACCACACACCCCCCCCGCCTCTCCTTGGCCAATCAACTGTGGATCGGAGAGTGTCCGTGGGTTTTGCAATGCCTCACCTTTCCGGAACAACTGCTGATTGCACTGCTGTATCCGCGTGTGTACATCTTCAAGTTGTACCCCAAACGCAGTGGAGGTGTTCGAGACGTATCGTCATTGCAGAATGCCATGCGAGGGAACGTGTGCACTTTTGACCATAATATGGACGCCATCGCCACAATGGTGGAAGGCAAGTTGATGCCGCGCCCTCCAGCGGTATTGGTGTCGCTCATCACTGTAACCTTTGTGGGCATCGGAAATCTACCAAGAACATGGTTACGCATGACCTTCCGTGTGCAATGACAAGTGGTGTGGGAGGCATTACAGTGGCTTAAAAAAAAACAACCCAAAGTATTATGGAGACATAGAAATTAGCAACGAACACCTGGACACGCTGCTGGAGGATGACATTCCAGTAGAGGTCGCCAGTGTTTTAAGACAAGAAGAGGACGTTGGAATCATAGAGCAGGAAAGTGAGGGATACGTACCTCAAGATGATGACGAAGGTGCGCTTAGTTTTCTGACCAAGCACACTCCCATGTCAAAGCATGCTCGACAGTCACAGAACATAGCAGAAGCCTGCAAGGATCTGACGCCATGGAACCAACATTGGCAGGTAAGAATTGCGTCTTCTGTGCTTTGTACACAGCACTCAAAGGAAGGCACTGTGGGCAGATGTCGTGCCCCTTCAGATATCTGGGACAATAGACACGGAAATGACGACCATCACCGCCCGAGAAATGATGGCGTGCAGTCTCAGTAATTTATGGGACGAGGGCAAAGAGGGCGGGTATGCAGTTAGGCATGGGAAGCAGCCTGTTAGCGATTTCGGCTGGCCTCCTCGAAATAGGGTAGATGGACATGACGTTGTTACCAAGCACACGAATTTCTTCGAGAGGGCATATCCATGTCTTTATCCTTATGGGGAGGGCGGTATCGAAAGTCACCAGGAGGTCCCCGTGGACTTTGTGGAGCATGTTAGGTGGAGCCTCCGTTACCACGACCATCGTTTTCGCAAGCACGAGACGTTCCCCTTCGTTTCATTCGGTATCCTGCAGAGACGACAGGCCCTGGGGTCAGCAAGGGTGCAGATGCAGCGCAAAACCTTCGAACAGGACGCACGTACATTGTCCAGTATCACCGTAGAGAGGATGCAGCGTGCCCAGGAAGAAGAGGAGAGGAACCAGCCCATATCTGATCCAGCCATACGTTTACTACGGCAGCATCTATACTCCACAGCCGGTCGTGTCCTTGCCACCAATCAGAGTCGCTATCAACTACGCAGTCAGATATGGGCAACATCAATCATGCTCAACCCCCCCAGTCTCTGGATCACCGTCAACCCTTGCGATCTACACGATCCTATAGTGCAGGTGTTTGCAGGAGAAAAAATCGATATGGACAAGTTTGTCAGCACAATGGGATCATCAAAGGAACAACGTGCACAGAATATAGCAGGCGATCCTTACGCGGCAGCGAAATTTTTCCATTTTATGGTCCAAACCATTCTTCAGACACTCTTCGGAATAACGACCACTCCCCATCAAATACTCCGTCGTAAAAGGGTGCTCGGCACAGTCAACGGATATTTTGGCATGGTGGAATCACAAGGGCGTGGCTCGCTGCACTTGCATACACTGGTGTGGTTGAAGGACGCGCCCACTATGGAGAAGATGGAACAACTGTTAAGCCAGCATGAGTTTCGGGATCGTGTAAAGAATTTCATTCACACCAACATTCGCAGTTACCTGCCTGGGCTTGAGAATGCCGAATCCGTGCGCCAAATTCCAAATGAAGTGGACGTCACATATTCACGACCACCCCTGCCAGGTGCCAAAGGATATTGTGAGCAACTGGGAGTGTACGAGCGGCGTGTGGCAAGAGCAAAGCAGCTTCACACGTGCGAGAGGCGAAGATGTCTGGTACCCGGGAAGAAGGGGGGTTTGGTGTGCAAAAGACGTGCACCTTTTCCCCTCAGCGATGCAGACTTCATCACAGAGAGTGGGGAATGGGGGATGAAAAGGTTGCATCCATATTTTACAGCAGTTTGCGAAAACCTTGAGAAAAGCAAAATTTTTCACGCACGCGAAGGTTGTTCCAAAAAAGGAAATGTAGGAAATCGAGTAGTACCATACGCTAATAGTACTACCATTCGACCCTCCTCTCGTCGTTCTAGTACACCACTCCTCGATGCCATATCACCGTATCAGCTCTGACCTCAAGGACTGTGCGATCCATCTTTGGGACTCCGGCTGGGAAATCGAGGATGTATGCATCGCTCTTGGCGTTTCATCCAGCAGTTGCTATCGCTGGTGACAGATACTAGCAGAACACGGGACCTGTGAATGGCCACCCTTGCCACTCACAGGACGTACTCGAATGATCACAAGAGCACTTCTGACTGCAATCGAAGACCTGTTCTCCCAGGATTCCGACCTCTACCTTGATGAGCTCTGTGTCTGGCTCGGAGTTCAACACAATATTTTCATCTCCATCTCAGCCCTCTCTCGGACACTCAATAGCGTCGGTTTGTCTCGAAAAATTCTCCAGAAACTTGCATCCGAACGAAACGAGCTGTGCCGTGCAGAGTTCTGAAACTATTTACGAGACAACTTCATTGGTGACGGGTCTGAGTTCGTTGTTGTTGATGAAACCAGCAAAAACGAACGCACCTACGCCCGGCGCTATGGACGTGCAGCACATGGAAGGCGTGCCCAGCTCAGGGATGTATTTGTTCGAGGTATCCGGTACTCTCTATGTGCAGCATTGACGACCCAGGGCTACATCGCCACCCACGTTGTCGAGGGTTCTTATGATACTCAAAAATTCTTTGATTTTATCACGGAGGAGGTGGTACGTTATTCATACATAACTCAGAATCACACATATATGATTTTCAGCTGCCACAGATGAACCCTTTCCCAGCAGAATGCTCGGTTCTGATTCTCGACAACTGTCGCATTCACCACAACGACGATTTGGTTGAACTTGTGGAAAATGCAGGTGTGTGTGAGTTTACTTATTGACTAACTGATACGAGCGCAACATACATAGGGTGTATCGTCAAGTACCTCCCCCCGTACTCGCCAGATTTGACACCAATAGAAGAATCATTTAGCTGTCGTCCGTACTTTCCTTGGATCTCGGGCCATATTACTGATGATGTGCAGTCAAGGCCCACATACGACGCCATGCAGCTGAGATACGCCAGCAGGAAGATGCTGTGATTGAATTGATGGAAGCTACAAGTTGTGTAACGGCCGAGAAAGCTTATGGTTGGTTCAAACATGCTGGATACATCTTCGAGTAGTCAGACTTTATTGTACGTTTACCATTGCCAATGATAACAGACATTCATGCGAGTGTATTCCACATGGTATCAAGAAGTAATACGGTTTTGCGTCAGTGGAATATAAGTCATGCCCAAGTGCCAGCCTTTATGGCCTTGCAAAACTTTCTATGTGCGACTCGGAATGCCTCCCACCCGAGCTTTGTGAAACCACAAATGGTTCTCCACTCAGACTCTTCCAAATCCTCTACTGCACGATTCCCAGGGCGATACTCCATCAAAGCGAGCTTATCTTGGTCACTCTCGGGGATATGGTATTTCGCACAGAATTCTTCGAGTGTGACATTGTGGGATGTTGTAGATCCAGGTGACGATGATGTGGACATAGTCCGGGGTAGCCCAGGTGGGTGAAGGCTTGCCGAAGTGTTGACAGAAGGAAAAATGGGTGGCAGGTAAGGAGTCATGTGAGTATAAGGGAGGTTGAACTGCGGGTGCAGCGGGTAGAGACCTGGATAATATTGATTCGGGGTGTGGGGAAACATAGGGTTCAAACTGGCAGTGCCGCTGGGGGCCGGGACAGTCAGGTTAGGCTGTGGCATATGCGTAGGAGTCTTCAGCTTGTTCTTGTCCGAGAAGTGCGCTGAGACTGGGGGAGCTGATATATCACACCGTTGTGAGTCGACGTGTGGATCTATGGTGAAAACACCACAAAACCAACACAAAGACAAATGCCGAGTCGGTGGTTTACCTTCGCGGACTTTGGCTCGAGGGATCGGTTACAGCAAAGTGGGGGAGGGGTTCTGCACACCTAGATGACTAGGGCAGAAGGGAAGGTGCTCCTGACGAGAGGGGAGCAGGGGAGACTGAGAAAAGCGAAGTAATATAGGCTACTCGGAGCCCAGAAGCGACGTAAAGTGATGAAGAGTGACAGTAAATAGACCCTTAATGGAGCCTCAGATACTGCAAAGATAAAGAAGATAATGAGGGGCCTTAGAGCGACGACAATAAGGCAGATAACGTCGATAATGATTGGGCAATAGTCTCACTACAAAGGGGATGGTATCCTATGCAGGGGGGCTACTTGCTTGTATCGTGTCGTGTGCTACTTGCTGCGACGTATTGGTACTTATATACAAAAGGTAGCGCAGCCTGAAGTAAATAGAGGGAAACACTTTGTAAGGGGTTTGTAAGCGATTGGTAAGAGGATTGGTAAAGGATTGGTAAGGCCGAGCAAGGCTGAGTAAGGACAGTAAGCGATTGGTAAGTAAAATCAGTCAGCATGACGAAGAATATCACAAATCATTTGAAATAGAATGAGTCATTAAGGAACGGATGAATAATGCGACAGAAAGGGGGATGAGTAAGCGCACTGGTCACTGCTGAATAAGGGGGTATGACTGCAAATGAGTCACTCTGACTCCTAGATCTGAGATCCAGATTCATTGGGGCGATATGCTGCGCGTCTGAAAGAAGAACTGTGGGGATTTCTGCCAGGGGCCAATTTTGGGGGTCTCCAGGGTAGTCAGGGCTTAGGATTTCGCAACTTTCCCCCCCTCTCTCCTCTCTGCAAAGCGACCTGTACCAGGTGCAACTAGTGCTCTGGAGGGCATGAGGAGGAGGAGGGGCCGTCTTCTCCAATGAGGGCAGGGAGAAGTGCCTCAAAATCGTCATGAATGCGATCAGATAGTGTAGATGATAGTATTTGGTACTGGAGCTGTCGCAATTTTGGGAGAACGAAAGACGAGATTGAGAGATAGACGTTGCAGGGGGCAGGAAGGAAAAATCCATAATCCTTTTCGACTGGAGAGACCGAAACAACCACATAAGACCTCTCAAGCCTGACGACAGACTTGAGGCGACCAAAGAATGTCTTCCTCGACGTCAGACTGACGAGAAGAATGCGCTGTCCCAAAGTGATAGGATGGGAGGTCATGGACGAGGGAGGGATGAACCAGGAGGCTTCGGGGCGAGAGCTAGTGGGGATTCCTGGCAAGTACTCGTAGTTATTCTCCCTAGCAAAGGACACGAGCGAAGAGACGGTCGAGGAGGTGGCCATTACGATAAATATTGGCGAAATGGGCGTTCGTTGGTAGAAATGATGCAGAAAATCGTGGAGTGCGCGGATCGTTACCAAATTTGGTAGGCAGGATGGCGTGGTCGAGAGCTTCCTGTGAGCGTGGGAATGGTGTCGATATCTTTAAAATTGACGGAGATATTCGAAAAATCGGAATGCCGTAAACTAGCGCTCAAAAAGTTTTTTCGGGCGCTCGAGCGGTTTCTTCCCTAACGTTAAGGATGGTTCTTGTGCGATGGATGACTGCTGGCGATATCAGTCATTCTTCGCATTAGGGCTAGGCTTCTCCGTTCTCCATTCTTCATCATTCAGCTTCCGAGTCCATGCTCACGTCGCCAAACACCTTTGGTGCGTGACATCCGCCAGCAACAAGAAATGCAATCGTCCCCGATTGCGACCAATGCAGCAAACACAAACGGGTGAAACAAAGAAAAGAAAAAAAAGAATCTGAAAGGAGTGGCTGGAGATAAATGAAAAGTAGTGAAGGATGTAACGGCCCGTACTTTTTCACTACTAGTTGTAGCGTAGTCTTAGCGTACTTCTCCTTATTTATCCACTCTCTGGTTAGGGTTACTTAGACGCGCCCATAGACGCTTTACTTAGTCAGCTGATTCGTCAGCGTAGCCGCATTGACTCAGCGTGGAGCGCTGCAGCCAATAGCATTTATCCCTCTTTGTTTGGCTTGTTCTACGAGGTTCCACGGTACAAACACTCTAGTTAGTATAAATACCGTCTCTCTTGTCGTAGACACGCCAATCGAGTTCATTTGTGCTCTTGCGCATTAACTCAGTTCCTAATCCTCAGCTCTATATCAGTCAAGGAGTGACCGATAACAGTCTTCGGATTGTTGGTGTTACACTTGAACTCGATTCCCAAAGTTATCCCTCACTCCGCTTGCGCCCAGGCATATAGGGCAACCATACCCGGACTCCAGGGTTAAGGAGCTTCATCTTCTTTGTTTCTCTTCTTCACGAGACGACGCCTTTAGTCTCGTCCCCTTTACGGCAAGGGGTTGTGTGTGAAGAAGACCCATAGTTAGTAGTCCTGCTGTCCGTCAAGGGCAGTGTGAAGGTGCAACCCACATTAGGGGGTGGAAGCACATAGCGTATCAGTAGTTCCCCTACGTCACGGGAGGTAGAAAGCGTACTACCAGTATCCCTAGTTACCGTACGATAGTAGAGACAGAGTACCGCCACTGAGGGCAGGGAAAATCTCTCCAAAATTCCTCGCGTCAAGAAGTCGGAGTCTTTGGCTCCCCGTATTAGGTTTTCTCCTTACCTGAAAAAGGAAGAATCGCCCGCTCCCCCGCTCCTGTTCGCTCGGGAAGTTACTCCCCTTGAGCAACAAATCTTTGGCACCCCCGAACCTCTTCTCCCCCGCCTCTCGCCACTCCCTCTTCGCTCCCCCTCTCCCGACCCCAATCTTCTAGGTTTCGTCCTACACGTACCGTACAACTTACGGAACAGACGAACCGTTATCCCTCCTCCCCGTCTCCCTGTGGTCCTAACAGCGCATCAACATGGACCAGTTCAACCAAGACCAGCTGCAGTTCATGCAGCAAATGACCGCGTTGATCTCGGCGCAGGTCGCCAACCAAGTCGCCCAGCACGTCGCCAACGCAGTGGCGGGCGCGCAGCAGCAGCAGGGCGGAGGGGCCGCCGCTAACCCCAATCAAAACGTGGACCCCACGAAGAAGGGTGTCGCAGACCCAGGCATGTTTGATGGGTCTATTAGCAAATTCGAAGAATGGTGGGCCAAAATGAAGGCCTTTATCGTTACGGCCCAGTCGACTAGTCCCCGGGCCAGGACCTTGATGGTCTGGACTCGGATGACCGGTCCGATTGCCGGAGCATATGCGCGGGCACGTATTGACCAGTGCCTCCCCACCGGCACGTGGCCTTCTTACGACGATTTGGTGGCAGAGGTTGAAGCGCGCTTCAGGCCGCTTCACAACAAGGATTGGGCGAAGGACCAACTCGCCAAGATTCGCCAGGGTTCGGCTAGAACCGAAGAGTTCTTGGCCAAGTTCAACGCTTTAAGGACCGCATCCGGGGTATCCGATGATTACGCCATCTTTATGTTGGAGAGGGCTATTCGCCCTGAAATTCTTCAGCAAGTTTTCGTCCAGGGACGCCGCAAGGCTACCTGGGCTGAGTATGACGTCGAGGTCAGGTGCCTCGGAGCTGCCCTGGAGGCAGTAAGGCTAAAGACTGGTGGTGCGTCCTCTCGATGGGGACAAGGATTTTCAAGACCCTCGCCCGGGGTAACGTCAGGGCAAGGCGCACCCATGGATATTGGGGCTGCGCAGGGTGGTTCTGGGAGCCGTCCTAAAAAGGACTTTTCTAACTATCAGTGTTACGCGTGCGGCCAGAAGGGCCATATTCGTCCGCACTGCCCGCAGGCCGGGAACAAGGGCAAAGGGCGCCAGGTGCGCTCCGAAGGTGTTGACCCGCGGCTGGCCGCCATGGATGGAATGACGTTTGAGCAGATAGTTGCTCACGTCTCTAAGTTAAAAGAATCGGAGCTGCAGTGAAGTCGGGTCCTGCAGGCTCGGACAATGCTAGTACTGGACTTGTTTCTTTTCTTCCATATAGTTTTTCTTCTCGTTGTCGGTCGGTTTCATCTTCTAATAGTTTAAAAGAAAACACAAAAGTAGAAAATACAAAAACACAAAAAAAGGTTTCGTTCTCGGACATAGTTACTGTAAATAGGTTTTCTCCTCTCTCTGTAGATAGTATGGACGACGGTTCGGACTTTGTACCTACACCGTCTGCTGAAGGGTCCCGAAAGGGCTCGGGACCGGACGTTAAACTGGCTCCGCTTAATTCTTCGGCGTATAAAACCCCTCAAAACAATGTTTCGGAAGGATCCGAGTCGGTTAGCGATGCTCAGGCGACAGTACCGCCAAAATCCCGAGTTCGCACACTCAACTTAAAGGATCACGTTGCTGTACCTATTATTATTCGCACTAGGAAGGGTGACGCACACGCTGTGCAGGCCTTGTTGGATTCCGGTGCTACAGGTGTCTTCGTGGACGCCAAATTCGTTGATCGAAAGAAGCTCCCCAAGTTGTCTCTCCCACGAGCTGTGGATGTATTTAACGTCGATGGTACTCTCAATTCCACTGGAAGGATTACGCACCAAGTACCGCTTAGAGTTCAGTTCGGAGACCACTTCGAAGAGTTAGTAGCCGACGTCACGGATCTGGGATCCCACAACATGATTTTGGGTCACACGTGGCTTGCCACTCACAACCCGGAAGTCAATTGGAAAACCGGTGAAATCTCGATGAAGAGGTGTCCTCGTAGTTGCAGGCAACTCGCGCCGAAGCCGGCCTTCGTTAGACGTATCGAAAAGGAGGAGGTCCAGGCCCTCGAAGACTGGCATAACATATTCAGAACCGACAAGCAGGAGGCTCCTAAAAAGGATAAAACCCCTGAGGAACTGGTTCCAAAGGAATACCACGAATATTTAAGCGTCTTCTCTGTCCAGGAATCCGAACGCGTGCCGCTTAGGAAACCATGGGACCACGCGATAGAACTAAAGGAGTCGTTTGTTCCGAAAAAGGGAAGGTTGATCCCTCTCAGCCCTGATGAGCAAACCGAAGTTAGCAACTTCGTTGATGGACAGCTTAAAAAGGGTTATATTCGGCCTAGTAAATCGCCGCAAACTTCCCCCGTGTTCTTCGTCCCTAAGAAGGATGGCAAGAAGCGTATGGTACAGGACTACCGCTATTTAAATGAGCATATGGTCAAGAACTCGTACCCGCTCCCGCTCATCTCGCAGCTTGTTGACAAGTTGAAAGGGTGTAAATTATTTACGAAAATGGACCTTAGGTGGGGATACAATAACATCTGGATCAAAGAAGGTGACGAGTGGAAAGCTGCTTTCGTCTGTCACCGTGGTGCCTTCGAACCGCTGGTTATGTTCTTTGGTTTATGTAATTCCCCCGCCACGTTTCAAAACATGATGAACGATATCTTTGGTGATATGGAGGACGTTCTAGTAGTATATATAGACGATCTAATGATATTCACGAAAACAGGCGATGAAGAGGAGCACGACAGGATTGTGCTAGAAGTGCTAAAGAGGTTAAAGGAGAACGACTTGTTCGTTAAACCGGAGAAATGCTTATTTAAACAAAAAGAGGTCGACTTTCTGGGTATGATAGTTGGCACGAATGGAGTTAAGATGGACCCCGCTAAAGTCGCTGCTGTGCGCGATTGGCCGGTTCCCACTTCCGTTCGTGGAGTTCGAGGCTTTCTCGGCCTTGCAAACTTTTACCGACGATTCATAAAGGATTTCGCGCAGGTCGCGCGCCCCCTTAATGATCTCACTAAAAAGGACACTCCGTTTCTCTGGTCCGACAAGTGCCAAGTAGCGTTTGACACGCTTAAGGAAGCCTTCACGACCGTGCCTATTCTTATGTTCCCCGATCAGGATCGGAAGTTCCGTTTAGAAACCGATGCCTCGGATTACGCAACCGGAGCCGTGCTCTCGGTAGAATGCGATGACGGTCTCTGGAGACCTGTTGCCTATTCGAGTCACTCGCTTAGTGGAGCAGAGCTTAATTATACGGTTCACGACAAGGAGATGCTAGCCATCATCCGCGCCCTAGAGCAATGGCGTCACTACCTTGAGGCCACTCCGTACCAGTTTGAGATTTGGACGGATCACCATAACCTTAAATGGTTCATGACGTCGCAAAAGCTTCAACCACGCCAGGCGCGTTGGGCGCAGTACTTTAGTCGTTTTAACTGTGTTATCGTCCACAAACCAGGAGTTTCAATGGGACGACCGGACGCTCTCTCTCGTCGCGAAGACTTGGTAGAAAGTCGCGAAAATGCTAAATCTGAGGAATCGTTATTTATTAAACCTGAACAGGTGCGCGCTGTGCGCTTAGAAAATCCCTTCATAGAAGAACTGCGCAGTGTAACGGCTGAGGTTGACGCTGGAACGCTCGACCGACGCGACGGTTTACTGTATGACGGAGACAAAGTCTTCGTGCCTGAGGCACTTAGACAGAAGGTACTCGCCGCTCTTCATGATTCGCCCCTAGCGGGTCATCGAGGCGTAAAAGGAACTCAGGAGTTGATCACACGCTGGTTCACGTGGTCCACCTTGAAGCCCGATGTCGAGGAGTACGTAAAGCACTGTCAGACGTGTCAAGCTAGCAAGCCTAGTAACAAGCCGCCAGCAGGCGAACTCAAATCTTTACCCGTCCCCGATGGGCCTTGGAAGGATCTTACGACCGACTTTATGGATATAGGAGTCAGGAGCTCCTCTGGAAGGTCTTATGTCTTAGTCGTCGTCGATCGATTCTCTAAGGAAGCAGAGTTCATCCCCTGCACTGAAAAGGAAACTGCCGCTAGTACGGCACGGCTTTATTTAACTCACGTCTGGAAGCACCACGGCCTTCCCCAGTCTCTTGTCTCGGATCGCGGACCGCAGTTCGCGTCACAGTTCTCGAAGGAGCTATTTAAAATGCTGGGTGTCGAGCAGAAGCTCTCGACGGCGTTTCATCCACAGACGGATGGTCAAACAGAGCGGTTGAACCGCGAAATTCAGCAATACTTACGGATGTATGCAAACCATCAGCAGGAACGATGGGAGGATTGGCTTCCCCTGGCTCAATTCGCGTACAACAACTCCAAGTCTTCTTCTACTGGCAAGTGCCCCTTTGAAGTTACCTGTTCTTACACACCACGAATGGGCGTCGAGCCGACGACTTCTAAGGTAGAAGCAGCGGAGGAGACTGCTAAAGACTGGTTCCAAGTGTTCCAGGAAGTGCGCGAAAGTTTGGGAAAAGCTAGGACTCGTCAGAAAACTCAGGCAGATAAACGACGATCCCCTTCCCCTGCTTACACCGTAGGCTCGCAGGTTTGGCTGGCTACCGACCACTTATCGCTGAAAGATCGGCAGAGCCGAAAGTTGACCGAAAAGTGGATAGGCCCGTACAAGGTCTCGGACGTTTTACCCAACGCCGTTAAATTAAAGTTGCCGCGCTCGATGCGCATACACCCGGTAGTGAACGTTTCACGGGTGAAACCTTATCTCGGTGCTCTTGATGGGCAACCGGTCACTCGGCCCGGCCCACAACGGGTTACGGATGAAGGAGATGTCGAGTTTGAAGTTGAGAAAGTTGTTGATTCCCGCTTGAAGCGTGGCAATCTTCAGTTCCTCGTGCATTGGAGGGGATACCCGGAAGAAGATCGCACTTGGGAGCCTAGATCCGCTCTTAAGAATGCCCAGGAGGCGATAGACGATTTTTACAAACTCCACCCCGGTGCCCCCCGGAAACTTCGTCTGCTCTCGACTGAAGGTCTCTTTTTCTCCGCTGTACCCGACCCTTTGACTGCTGTGCAGCCTATTTGGTCTCGCCTGGAAGTCGAGCCATAGGAGGGGATAGTGTAACGGCCCGTACTTTTTCACTACTAGTTGTAGCGTAGTCTTAGCGTACTTCTCCTTATTTATCCACTCTCTGGTTAGGGTTACTTAGACGCGCCCATAGACGCTTTACTTAGTCAGCTGATTCGTCAGCGTAGCCGCATTGACTCAGCGTGGAGCGCTGCAGCCAATAGCATTTATCCCTCTTTGTTTGGCTTGTTCTACGAGGTTCCACGGTACAAACACTCTAGTTAGTATAAATACCGTCTCTCTTGTCGTAGACACGCCAATCGAGTTCATTTGTGCTCTTGCGCATTAACTCAGTTCCTAATCCTCAGCTCTATATCAGTCAAGGAGTGACCGATAACAGTCTTCGGATTGTTGGTGTTACAAAGGAAATCATGAGAATTCGTCAGAGTCATAAGCATTATTTTCATTCTCGTCGTCATCTTCGTCATCGTCATTGCTTGGCTCGTCGTCTCCACTGAGGAGGATATCGTCAGGTAAAGGAGTGTCACGTGAGTAGTAGGGGATGAGTCGGAATGCAGCAATGCCTCGTCTAGAGATAGTGCCATCGAGTTCTTTGAGGACGTAGGAGCCTCCCTTGGTGCGACGAACAACTTCATAGGGACCAAGGTACCGCGGCTTCGATTTTCGATCAAGCTCCTTCTCAACCTGGCTATTGCGAACCAAGACAAGGTCTCCAGGCTGGTATGATGACTTTGCAAGGCGTAGGGCATACTTTCTTTCGAACTGGTCTTTGGATCGTAGGCGTGACTTCTGTAGGGTAGTAAAGGCGGCATGGATATCGTCTTGTCTCTTCTCCAATTGGCGAATGCGAAGTGAAAGAAGCTCCTCTGAGCTCATTCCAGAATAAAATCCTTCAACGAGATACGTAGATTCAAAGAGATCGAATGGGAGAATGGGATCAAGACCATGAAGGAGGAAATAGGGGCTGAATCCAGTAGACCGTCGAGTTGTCACTTTGTCTGCAAAGAAAGCATGATGGACCTTGGTAGGCCAGAGATTGAGATTGCCTTCGCAAGCCTTGACGATGGCTTCTCGAATGATAAAGTGTCCTCGCTCCACAACTCCATTAGCTCGAGAATTGTAGGGCGAGATGCGAATCTGAGGGATAGAGTAGCGCTGCATGAGTTTCTCGAAGGCACCCTTGATTTCGCTGCCATTGTCAGTGACAATCTGGGAGACCATTCCATATCGACAGAGTATCTCTTCCCAAAAGAACTTGGCGAGATTATCCGCATTGGCATGTCTGAGAGCACGGCCTTCTGCTGCGAGGGAAAGATCGTCTCGAGCAGCAACAAGATAGCGATAGCCACGGGCTTTGGGCATGAGCATGATGTCAATGTAGACCTTCATGAAGATTTGGGGGGATGCAGAGATCGTGATGGGGATTTCGGTTTTACAAGTGCTGTGAATCTGGCATGCATGGCATGAGCGAACGTGATGGGCGACATCCTTGTACATCTGGGGCCAATAGAAGCGCTCTCTGACCGTCTGAAAGACTCCAAAGACGCCTCTGTGACCGAGTTCTTCATGGGCTTGATTCAGTATCTGTGCACGAAGATCTGGGTCGAAGATAACTTTGACGGGGGTATGGGAACCTCGACGTTTGAAGAGATGGCTTCCACGGAGGAAGAACTGCAAGGATCTGCGAATGAATCGCTTCCGAGAGGTGTTGGAAGGGAAAATGGGAAGTTTGGTGGTACGAAGGAAGTGTAGGATTTGGCGTAACCAGGCGTCTTGGGTCGTATCATTGGAAAGGAACGATGGGAGTGTCATGGCGTCATAAGGAAGGGGATGAGTTTCTGCAAAGAAAAGAACGTTCTCTAACCAATCGTCGGCTTCTTCTGCATCAATATGGCCCTCCTCATAGTCTTCCTCGGTAGGTTGACGACGAGAGAGTGCATCAGGACCACAGTGCTTGGTAGCAGGTACATGGATCAACCTGAAGTCAAAGAGGAGTATACCTTCGATCCAGCGATTGATCGTTGCATTGGGCTGAAGATCTGGGTCGTTAAGCATACCCTTGATATACTTGGCATCAACTTCGATCCATAGGTGACGAACACCGTAAAGATGGAGGCGGTAGTGTCGTAGTGCTCTGAAAAGACCGTAAAGCTCCAGCTTAGGCTGGCTATAGCGTGATTCTCGTTCGTTGATAGGGAGTGAACCGTAGCGAGCAGGGCGCTTGCGTCCTTCTGAGTCATACTGCGATAGAATGAATCCTATGGCGACATTGCTGGTGTCGACGGAAAGAACGACGGGGGAATCAGATGAGTAGTCGATGGGGCGAAGGGCAGGGGCAGTTGAAACAGCATGCTTCAAGGCGTCAAACGCCTCCTGTTGGGGCTCTCCCCATTCGAATGGAGCATTCTTGCGATAGAGGTCGACCAGCGGCCGAGCCAGCTGCGAGTAGTTCGCAATCCAGATACGAATGGTACCACAGAGGCCTAGGAACGACCGTACATCTTTGGGTGTAAGGAGCGTTGGCCAATTCACAATCTTCTTCACCTTGCTGTCGTCAGGGGAACGACCACGAGGATGGCAGGTTTGGCCAAGAATAGTGACACGAGGTTGGCAGATCTGAGATTTGGGACCGGAAAACGTTCCTCCGGCATGAGCAAATCAATGCATGATCTGATGTACGTCATTGGCATGTTCCCAAATGAAGCGCCGGATGCCAGAATTCTCGGCTAATGTTTCGGCATGGCCATTGGCATCTTCGTAACGTGTAGCAGGGCCTTTGATAGGCAGATCGTCGATGAAAACATTGGCGATGTGAGGGATTTCGTCCTGAAGAATGAATGCTGTGCAATTCTGGAATTCCGATGGTGAGTTGGTGTAGCCTTGAGGCATGGCAGTATGGCGTAGCAAGCCAAGCGGCGTCAGGAATGAGGTAAGATCTCGGCTATCGGGGTGAAGTTGGCGTGCGTCGAAGCCGGAGAAGAGATCGAACATGGTATAGCATTGCCGGCCAGCGAACGGCTCCACAAAGTCGTCCAAGATAGGAGGAACACCAGCGTCCCGAATTGTAACCTTATTGAGAGGCTGCAGATCATGGACGATTCGGATCTTTCCGTTCTTCTTCATAACACAAAACCATTTTGAGCGATAGGAGGACTGAGCCGGTTCATAAAGTCCAGCTGCAATCTTATCCCGAAGAAGCTGTATGACTCGGTCTCGGATACCGGGTGGGATCGGAATGTTACGATATTCCCATGGCTCGTGGGGCAGGACAGGGATTATGTAAGGTGAGAAGTAATCAGATCTGAAGTTGCCGCGTTCCGATTCGTCAAAGGCAAGCGCGCGCTCGTTTAGCTTCATTATGTGGCAAAAAAGTTTTTCCTCTTCTGGCCACAGGAAGTTGTTGGCATTTAATTTCATGGAGTGCAGGCGTTCCTTGGTAAGCTTCTTCGTGGGAACGAAAGTAGGGGGGTGAGGCGTGAGTGGAATAAGGGATTTAAGGGGGTCTTCCGGGAAACGGCGATGAACGTGTGCATCTTCTGGATAAACGCCCGGAACGGGTTTGACCTTGCGATCAACACGTTTATAAGCGCCATATACTGAGCGTACATTGTCGATATCTGGGTTTTCTGTATCTGTAACAAGAGAGCGTCTAAAACGTAACAAATCAAGGAAATCAGATAAGGAGAAAAAGATTTTTTGTGGCTTTTTGTTATTTTGAATAGATAACGAGTCTGGAGAAGTCAGGGGTCTGGAAGGCGAAGGAGAAGACAAAAAATTACAGTAAAAGGATTTTTCGAAGCACTGAACCGAGGCAGGCATAGTAGGTGGTGATACAGGAGTATGAGAGCGAAGAATTGTCTGTGGATTTAGGAGTTTAACGACTTCTCGGTCGAAGTGAGTAGCATAAGAAGTGAAAGGAGAAGCATATGAGGCATATGGAGAAGCATAAGAAGCATATGATTCATAGGAAAAATCGTAAGTAATATCGGAAAATTCAGAAGATAGACTCATCGGAGGACCATGATGAAGTCTGAAAGCGAAAGGGGTCGGAATCAGGAATAGGTGGGTAAGGTCGGTGATTGGCATGGATAGGTGGTGTATCCGAGGGAGTAGATGAGTGATTCGGGTAGGAAATCGGAGGATCAGTATCAGGAGGTGGATCATCGACCTGAAACAACAGTGAAGACTCGGATAAATCAGTGGCAGGCACTTCGAGATAGGCGAGCTCAGTAATGGGTGAAGGTGGAGGATTTGGGGCTTCAGCAGGAAGGATATTCATTTGCGAATGAGGGGAAGGAGGATGAAGAGGACCTTCATCCGTAGAGGACCACATATTCGACTGAGGATGCAGGGATGGATTATCTGGAGGAGCATCGGCTTCAGAGGACCACATATTCAACTGAGAATGCGAGGATAGAAGATCTGGATCGTCAGGAGGATCAGGGGATAGGATGGGGTCGTTGGGAAGTGGGCTCCGATCCGCAGGATCAGGGCGAGGATCGGGATAGAAGCGAGCATAGGTCGAGCCGGTAAAGTCAATGCAATCATTCCAGGGAGCTCCAGGAAGGCGTTGAACTAGGTAGGTATGCAAGAGGATAAAGTCCTGATACTCGTGGTCATTCTGGTCGATGCCCCTTGCACCAGCAAGGGCATAATCGGAGTCGAAGTAGAGTCGGAAGAAGTTGGGGTTCCGATGAGTGAATCTAGTAAGAATTGCCATGAGGGACTGACTTTCCTCCCTCCTAATTCGTCGACGAAGAGCAGCTACAGAGGGATCATCATCCACAACATTCGGTTCAGCAGCCTGTAACTCGTCATGGAGTGTACGAAGAATATTCAAAGATGGAGGGCTTGGTGGTGGGGCAACAGTGATGGTAGGGATAGGATGGAATTCTGGAAGACCAAAGGCGCCATCTATGCCATTGGGAATCGAGTCTGGATGCAGGGGAGTCGAAGGGGGAGTTTCATAAGGTGGTGAAGGTGAAGCGAAAGTAATAGGCAATTCAGTAGCAGGAGATTCGGATGCTTCATTATCTGCCAAGGTCCCAGAGTCTTCTTCGAAGCTAGAGGGCTGGAGAGTCGCCATGAGAGCAGTAGCAGTCGGTTCAGCAGTCCCTTCAGTGACACAGAGCTCGAGGGGATGATCTTTGTCTGATCCAAAGACTACAAAGGTACCAGAGCCTCTCTCAACGATGCTGACAGCATTCCCATGTGCCCAGGGGCGGCCTAGAAGCAAATCAAAGCCTGCATCGACATCAGGGGCAACAAATAGATTGGTCCAGGTCCTAGCAGCACCACAGAAGAGCGGTACATCTTTGATTAGACCAGTAAGCATTGATACTCCACCATTGGCATCCTTCATATTGATGCTTCTTGAGATGTCGATGGGCATCTGAATGACAGATCGTGCTATACTCGATTTGACCACATTAAGGGTGGAGCCTGAGTCGATGACAGCTGTCACCTGTCGACCATTACAGGTGAGATTAATTGTGATTAAGGGGCTAGATGTCAAAGCGAGATAAGAACTGATGGGAGGTGTCCCATCGACAGTTCTGACAGATTGAGTGATGGGTTGACGCTTGTATCTGATGAGTTCCTGAAGGTGATGAGATACATCCCTTGATGCTCCTATCACTTCCCCCAATGAAAGGGTCATAGGGGTAGCCAGAATGCGATCCACAATAGCCTTTGGGTCTGCTGATTGAGATAATGGTGAAGTCATGGCAGCAGGGGCCTTGGGTTTCCTCCCCTTGTCAGCAGGGGACTCAGAGGCCTGTTGCGAAGGTTTATTGATGGATTCATCTTCCATGATGGCATCATCATCATTCCCATCAAAGCCACGACGATGGACATCGACAGGAACAAAGACAGGGGCTTTGGGCGCAGTGACATTGACAGGTGGCTGTGTGACAGGTGTCGGATAAGATTGATTTGATGGATGATGGATAGGGGCTGATGGGCGATCAAATTGTGGGGCTGATAGGCGATCAGAGTGTGGGGCTGATGGTGGCTGAGGCTGATTGGCAGGTGTCGATGAGGTAGATTGCTTCGGAAATTCCTTCTCTTTGCCCTTCCCATGGTTCCGAGGTGGGAGGAGCACTCCATCGAAGACTTCCCTTCGCTTATCCTTCGAGATTTTGGCATTTCTTTCTGCAGCAGCAACAACAGCGTCATCCTCTAACTCATAGATCTCTGCTCCAAGAAATTCATCGGCTTCTTCATGGATAACAAAGTGAACACTACTGGAGGATTGGGTCGGCTTCACAGATCTCTCATAAGCCTGCAAGATCGTTTCATCACCATTCCTGTAGATGCGCTGCCCATTGGGATATATGACGCGATGGTTGTCATCTCTAGCCAAAGAACCCTTCTTGATAAGATCATTGATTGCATTGCAGGTGTCTAGGCCATGTCCAGTGACTCCACAGCCAAAGCAGACGATGGGCTTCCTCTGGGGACGTGCCTGGGATGAATTCGGACTGACAGGGGGCGCAGTGGAGCTAGGAACAGGGGCGGAGTGGAGTGCTGGGGGACGAATCACCTTTGCAGCATCGGGATCCATCTTGATGGCTCGATAATAGAGCAATGAGTAATCTGGATCGTTTAAGGACATACGAGATAAGGATTTTATCAGGGTTTCGACCTCATCCTGCTTCTGAGCCATGCTTCCCTCCCTCTCCAGTGTCTCCAAGTTTCTCCTGGCTTCCTGGGGTGGTAGAAGCGGTCGAACACTCCCTCCCCTCGCATCATGCTGCTGTGGAGGGATATTCTCCTTCTCTGAAAGACTGGATATGGATCGAGGACCGAGGAGGTCAAGGTCATCTGCATCAAACCGATCTCGACGCAGCACCTCTTCTGCAGCTCTACAGACTTCATCATAGGGGAAAGGTATGCTGACATCGAGGTTGGGGTCCTTCTGCTTGAGTCTACCCTCTACAGAGCTTCGAAACAAAGGAGAAAGTCCAGCCCAGAAGTAGCGATCATGTTCGTGTTCAGTAAGCTTTCCCTTGTGCTTCATCCAGCCTCCAACTCGAGTGAACTCTCGGTTATAGGCTCGGAAATCATGCAGGGACATGATAGGCTGATTCCTGAAGCGCAGTACAAGAGATTTGAGGTCCCTTTCGAAGAACCTTTCGTCGAAGATGTCGGCATCGAAGTAGCGAAGCAAACTGGCCTTCAACCTGGCCCAGTTGGGGGTATGAAAGTGAGGCATTCCTTCGATGATCTCTCTGACACGAGTATTGCAGTAAGGGAGGATTGAGGCGACCATATCATGGTCCGAAGTGACGTTATGGAAGGCACAGAGTCGCTCATAGTGGTCGAGGAAGGTTCAAACTCGAGAGCAGTCACCCTGGAAGAGTTCTGGGGAAGATTTGGTTCCAAGAAGTGGCATAGTGAGTACAGAACGAGCAGAATTAACAGTTGCAGCTGCCTGAGCTTGCACTGGCATAAGTGGGTTCGCAGTAGTCGAAGACATGGCAGGAAAGTATGGGGATTATTCCGAGGGGAATTGGCGGTCGAAAAGGCGAGTTGCGACGAGGTGGAATGGATGGTTATTGGCGATGACAAAGATTTCGATAGGGCAGATGATGTAGGAGTCGTTTACGAAGAAAATGAGATGGATTTCGAGCCAAATGTAACCACCCCTCGCGGTGGGCTCCAGATGTGAGTTGACGTGTGGATCTATGGTGAAAACACCACAAAACCAACACAAAGACAAATGCCGAGTCGGTGGTTTACCTTCGCGGACTTTGGCTCGAGGGATCGGTTACAGCAAAGTGGGGGAGGGGTTCTGCACACCTAGATGACTAGGGCAGAAGGGAAGGTGCTCCTGACGAGAGGGGAGCAGGGGAGACTGAGAAAAGCGAAGTAATATAGGCTACTCGGAGCCCAGAAGCGACGTAAAGTGATGAAGAGTGACAGTAAATAGACCCTTAATGGAGCCTCAGATACTGCAAAGATAAAGAAGATAATGAGGGGCCTTAGAGCGACGACAATAAGGCAGATAACGTCGATAATGATTGGGCAATAGTCTCACTACAAAGGGGATGGTATCCTATGCAGGGGGGCTACTTGCTTGTATCGTGTCGTGTGCTACTTGCTGCGACGTATTGGTACTTATATACAAAAGGTAGCGCAGCCTGAAGTAAATAGAGGGAAACACTTTGTAAGGGGTTTGTAAGCGATTGGTAAGAGGATTGGTAAAGGATTGGTAAGGCCGAGCAAGGCTGAGTAAGGACAGTAAGCGATTGGTAAGTAAAATCAGTCAGCATGACGAAGAATATCACAAATCATTTGAAATAGAATGAGTCATTAAGGAACGGATGAATAATGCGACAGAAAGGGGGATGAGTAAGCGCACTGGTCACTGCTGAATAAGGGGGTATGACTGCAAATGAGTCACTCTGACTCCTAGATCTGAGATCCAGATTCATTGGGGCGATATGCTGCGCGTCTGAAAGAAGAACTGTGGGGATTTCTGCCAGGGGCCAATTTTGGGGGTCTCCAGGGTAGTCAGGGCTTAGGATTTCGCAACTTTCCCCCCCTCTCTCCTCTCTGCAAAGCGACCTGTACCAGGTGCAACTAGTGCTCTGGAGGGCATGAGGAGGAGGAGGGGCCGTCTTCTCCAATGAGGGCAGGGAGAAGTGCCTCAAAATCGTCATGAATGCGATCAGATAGTGTAGATGATAGTATTTGGTACTGGAGCTGTCGCAATTTTGGGAGAACGAAAGACGAGATTGAGAGATAGACGTTGCAGGGGGCAGGAAGGAAAAATCCATAATCCTTTTCGACTGGAGAGACCGAAACAACCACATAAGACCTCTCAAGCCTGACGACAGACTTGAGGCGACCAAAGAATGTCTTCCTCGACGTCAGACTGACGAGAAGAATGCGCTGTCCCAAAGTGATAGGATGGGAGGTCATGGACGAGGGAGGGATGAACCAGGAGGCTTCGGGGCGAGAGCTAGTGGGGATTCCTGGCAAGTACTCGTAGTTATTCTCCCTAGCAAAGGACACGAGCGAAGAGACGGTCGAGGAGGTGGCCATTACGATAAATATTGGCGAAATGGGCGTTCGTTGGTAGAAATGATGCAGAAAATCGTGGAGTGCGCGGATCGTTACCAAATTTGGTAGGCAGGATGGCGTGGTCGAGAGCTTCCTGTGAGCGTGGGAATGGTGTCGATATCTTTAAAATTGACGGAGATATTCGAAAAATCGGAATGCCGTAAACTAGCGCTCAAAAAGTTTTTTCGGGCGCTCGAGCGGTTTCTTCCCTAACGTTAAGGATGGTTCTTGTGCGATGGATGACTGCTGGCGATATCAGTCATTCTTCGCATTAGGGCTAGGCTTCTCCGTTCTCCATTCTTCATCATTCAGCTTCCGAGTCCATGCTCACGTCGCCAAACACCTTTGGTGCGTGACACCATCTGGCAACCTGATCCATGTAAAAATCTGCCAATCCCAAGAACGGATCACACTTACGATGTTTGCTGCCCAATATTTGGTCCGGACATGAGACAGTTCGAAGTATGTATCATTCTGCTTGTTGTGCCAGACCTGTTTGTCTGGGAACAACGTGCATCCCCCCACTGGGTAAGTACGTTCAATCTCGGCTTGCACAGCCTTCACCTTCTGCACCATGCCATCCTACCATCATTGTGGAATATGACAGTTTAGATGCGATGGCAGACCCCATAGATTTTACGTACCAGTTGGATCTTGGTACCAGGAAAACCTGTGTCAGCTTCCTGATCGAAATCGAATGGCTGGTCAATGTGATCTGGAGCTCCGGTATCCCAATCCTACATACGTGTAGTTAGTGAAGAGTGTGCAACATAGGACACGTACCTCTTCTTCTTTCTTTGGTGTGGGTGTGTAGAGCCACACGACTACATTTTCATGTCGCCGCCTTGCCTTGACTGCATCAAGCAGTGCTTCATATCCGGCCCTGTCCGCCACCTTCTTACGAGGAGCACCTTGTGCTTGATTCTCAAATTTCCACTCAAATTTTGAAACAGGCAGCATAGAGAGTTGACATGGCAATGCCGCCGCTGTACGGGATTTGAAGGATGTAAATGAGTCAGTAGTTGTACACTTGAAGGGGCCTTTCGAAACGACATCCACTGCGGATGCCTTTGCAGACTTCTTGTTTGAGCTCCGGGACAGTGCTGAACTTGACCAAACTTGAACATAGACCATGAATGTCCTTGGCACATCATCATCCGCATCTTGTACCACTTGCTCGTCCCAATCTTCTTCCACACTATCAGCATCTTCAATGGGACGATGCGTCTTGGGCTTCTTGAGGACCTTCTTCTTCTTCCGATTCTTTTTTGTGGCAGAAAAGCTGGTGGAGGTATCTTCTATGCTAACGTGTAATCTCTTTGGTGGTCTCGGGAGCAGTAATTGCTTGTCGCAGTGGTAAGCCTCGTCGGAATTGAAAGCGGATGCGTCGATATTGATGAAGGCAAGGTGATCCTCTGTACATGTAGTATACTTAGCTGAAAAAAAAACAAAAGTAATACGGATAGGACGCACCTGGGGAATCCATCTTATGGGATGGGCAGCCTGGGCTCTCATGTTCATCGACTACCTCTACATCAGAGACACGCATATAGCCACGTTCCTGCTCACTAGAGTTAGTGGAAAGGTATACTTGACCGGGTTCCGAGCCCCAGTGAACTTCATGCACATCTATAGTGCTGGGCTTCGGCCGCAGAGACACGGAACTACTGAGTGGGAGGGAAAGTTGCTTATCGACATCGTCATCAACCAGTGGCTGAGGATGTGCATAGCGTGCAGGGATGGTGATGGTAAGCTTCTTCTTCTCCTTAGCCATTGCTAAAGTGCCGACCGCCTAAGCCATTCATGAGCAGAATGACGAGAGGAGGGTCGAACGGTAGTACTATTAGCATACTGTACTACTGAATTTCCTACATTTCCTTTTCTGGAACAATGTGCGCACGCCAAATATTTTGCTTTTCTCAAGGTTTTCGCAAACTGCTGTAATGCGTGGGTGCCGGCGCTCGCCATCAATGCAAGATGCAACAACGACGTGAAGTTGTTGACCAACTCACGTGCCACCACCAATCTCACGTTTTACATCACTTCGTACCAAACGAAGAAACAGGGCAAAAGTCATAATCTTTCCGTGGTACTTGCCAAGGGTATTGCCTATCACAATGAGCGGACGTTGTATCTGGACAACCTTTGGAACAAACAACGGTTACTGTTATTTCGTCTCGTCCATTCAATCAATAGGGAACAAGAGCTAGCCGCTCCCATGGTAATCTCCTACTTGATGGGGTGGGGGGATACCTACCGCTCTCACCACTACACGCCTATTTACTGGTCCTCATTCGTAGCTGCACTATTGGCTGTCTTCCCTCGTTTGCAGTATCACAGGGTCAGTGACGAAAGGTGAGCACATCGACCCTCTACATCACTGATATCCTCATATGGGTAATGGAGGATGCACGACAATGTACCATCGGCCCAAGAACATGGTAGAGAGGGAAACATGACAGAGGAGGTGTGCATCCACACACCCATAGCGTTTTCATCTCACCATGCAGATGCTACAGGCAGACGGTAGTGATGTCGTGACTCTAGCGGCGGATAACCACGGAAACATCATCCCGAAATGCCAGGTCATGGATTATATGTACTGGGGACACTCTCTCGAAGCAAACAACATCATCGAATTTTTCACCAACACCTACAAAGTCAACAAAGCACTGGGCTACCGTGCGCAGCACAACAGCGCTGACAATTCCCCCTCGGGAACACAGGCTTCCATGTCGAGATCCCGCCATGCAGGTGGACGTCCACGTCACGAGTGCGCCGAATATCTACCTCAACATCCACATTTCACAGAGAAGCTGAGGGTCCTAAGATGCACGGACCACCACAACCTACCGAATTTCATTGGTCGGTATTTCCCCTCACGCGACGATCCAGCACAAACAGCATTTTACTGCGCATCAATGTTGTTACTCTTGAAGCCATGGCGTAATCTTGGCTCTGATTTGAAATCATCCACCGAGTCCTGGGAATCGGCGTTTGAAGGTTTTGTGAAAAACTCCGCACCTGAAATCCGTCGCATTCTCTCTGGTATACAGTATTTCCACCAATGTGAGAGCTCCGCACAGGAAAACCAGGGCATGATAGTGGACATGGACCCCCACCGTAGCTTGGAAGACCATGAAGAAGCGACAGACGTTGCTGAGGATGTTCCTGATGCCGCTGCAGGGCCACATGTGGCAGTGACTGATGAAGACGTGGTCCGCACCATTGCCTCTCACGTGCCTTGGTCTGAAGTCGTCCATGGTCGTCATGCAGTGGAAGCAGCGAAAATCGCTGGCATATTCCCATCCGACGAGGCGACTGTGAGCTGTGAGGATGCACACCTGTCATGCATGTCGGAGCTCCATGGAGATGAAGGGGGTATGTCCATAGGGATGTCTGTCGTTCGGAGAGCACAACCGGGTGACTTCCACAATCTTGTACTATGGAAGGAGCACATGACGAAGGACGTTGAACAGCAGAATACAAATTTTCCGACTACACCGACCATGTCACGCGCTGCTGTTGGCACAGCCAATGTCTGTCCCATTGAAGACGTGACGGTTTTGCCACAGGGAGAAATGGATATACATCAGGAGAGGTGTGAGCCAGCGCTCACAGCGGTGGACCCCTCCATGCTCAACAGTGGACAAAGATACGCATTTGACATCGCTACGGGGCACCTAGACCAAAGACTAATTGGGCGGTCGCCACCTGTACTATGCATGTTGTTGCATGGCGAGGGTGGGACGTGCAAATCCAAGGTAATCCAGACGATTACTGAATATTTCACATGAAGAGGTGTTCAACATCTCCTTCTGAAAGTGGCATACACTGGTGTCGCCGCATCGCTCATTGACGGCAAGACCACACATACGATCGGGATGATCACACGTGGAGATGACCACGGAGTCAGCGCTCAAATGAAGGCCAAATTGCAGCATTTCTGGCGAGACTATGAATACCTCATCATCCCCAGTGAAAACTGGTTATCACGTAGTGTGACTCTAGCTGACGAGATGTGACCCAACCAGAGAAGTAAGATACGGTCATACCAGGTTGGAATTCCGTAGTAAAATGAGACTAATGCAATATGCCATGGCACAACCCCTTAGCACAACAGATGACTTTTTTTGCATAGTCATACTGGTGCATACCAAGACATATTTCTGAGCCCTCTTGCTGTGTTCGTGCGATATGCTTATATGTGACTATGTATGACGAGGTATCTCCAAGTCATATCTGCTCATATATTTGCATATTCATTATTACCCACACCCACTGCACGATTATGCCTCAAAATGACCATTTATTACTCAGTAGGACTCTACATAGTGCAGGACCATCCCCCCCTTCCCCTGCCAGGGGGATGCAATAAATACATACGATGATGATGCGGAGTGCAATGCAAAGGAACGATGCAAAGGAATCATGTGAGCAAACAATGCGAAGGGACTCTGATGCGAGGGAACTTTGATGCAAGCAAACAAAACAATGGAATGTCGTGAGGGAACAACACGAGAAAACATCGGTGCCAGTAGCATTGAGTATAAGAGTATGAAGAGGGTACATGTTTAGTAGCACTTACCACTTCTAGTTCTGATGATGCATTAGCGGGGTTTTCTTGCTTCATCTGGGCGAGGCAGGGTGCGAAGGCTTGATTAGCATGAAGAACCCTGACTTAGTGCCAAAGGATTGCATCAACGGACGCACAGTATGTCTGGCAAGAGGAAGTAATAGAAGACAGGCTGAAGAGCTGGAAAATACATGGTTAAGGTGCCTGACAGCAACTTGGGAATCCTGCATATATGCGCCATCAACAGGTATTAATGTCTCAGAATAAAGCCACCATAGTACTTACATTTACTTTGTGTATCGACTTCTGGCGTGAATAGTGCGAAAACGTTTGCTGCTGAGTGGGTAGGAGACCCGGGTACGAGGTGAGGTGGCCGTGGGAGGACAAAGCAGGAATACCTTCGTTGAATTTCCCATGTATATATGCTCTGTGCCCTTGCTTACAAACAATGCAGTGTGTCTTAGGGGGAAAACATTGTGTAGCATATTGCGTAGCTATGCATTGGGAGCACACATGGAATGTGTTGTGCACAGGTGCACTGTGCCAATGCGACGGTCAGTGTTATGCACAGCACAGTCCAAAAAAGGAAACCCTCATAAATATTTTCAACCATGTCACATTTTTCATATTGGTTTCATATCTTGTCAGCTAGAGTCACACTACATGATAACCAGTTTTCACTGGGCATCATCGACGAAATGTCCATGATCGGCAAGACATTTCTCACCAAGTTGTCACGCAATATCGCTGTGGGCAAAATGCAGGATAATGGGACAGTCTCCCCGCAATCGTTCGGAGGCATAAACGTGATAATGTGTGGAGATTTCCATCAGTTCCCACCCGTCGCAGTCAGTCTGTCTGAAGCGCTGTATGTTCCATTGAGAGTGCAGAGAGACTCCACTGCAGCACAACTGGGCCATGCCACTTACGAGGAGTTCGAAACAGTTATCGTACTCACTGAACAGATATGCGTGACAGATTCCATCTGGCTCGATTTTCTTAAGCACCTCCGAGTTGGACGTGTTCAGGAGGGGCATGTGACGATGCTGTGCAATCTGGTGCTCACAGAGCCTGGTGTCCACCGTCCCGACTTCAGCGTACCTCCTTGGGCGGACGCATCATTGGTTACCCCACGCCACGGTGTACGTCAACAATGGAATGATGCTGCATTGCGGAAGCATGCCCGCCTAACCAGCAAGGACGTTTTTGTTTGTACTGCCGAGGACACCATCCGAGGAGAGGAGTTGACGCTTGAAGAACGCTATGCATTTGCCACACAAGTTCATGGAGGCGGGCGTCGGCGCAAGGGTATATTACCGGACACTGTGGAACTCAGTGTTGGTATGAAAGTCATGGTTATGCAGAACATGGAAACGGACCTTGACATCACCAATGGCGCACGTGGAACTGTGGTGGACATTCTTCTCGATCCGGACGAGCTGCTGTTGACCGTCATGCAAGGGGTTGTGCATTTGAAATATTTGCTGCCATATGTGCTCGTCAAGCTTAATCGCACATGCACCTCGCACCTTGCCGGTTTGGAGGACGCAGTGATCCCAGTCGAACCAGTTTCGAAGACCCATAATATCCGCATCACGACGACTGCAGGTGTACCGCTCACACGTAGGGTGCGGCAGCAACAATTCCCCATCACCAGTGCATACGCATTTACAGATTACCGATCACAAGGGCTGACGATCTCGCATGTCATTGTCGATATTGCGAAACCACCTACAGGAGGTCTGAACCTGTTCAACCTCTACGTCGCACTGTCCAGAAGTTCGGGGCGGGAATCAATCCGGTTGTTAAGAGACTTTGACGAGAAGCTCTTCCTAGGAAATCATTCCCCCGATCTGTTAGCTGAGGATGACCGGCTGCTGCTGTTGGACAGGCAAACCAGGGCGTGGTGGCAGGATATCTTACGAGACAAATCGCACAACTCAGGACAGGTGTAATGACGACGTTGTTCAGGATTGTACAGTCTGTACAGTACCTAATCTGAACAAGGGTTGGTTTTTACTGGGGCATGCAGGAGGGTCGGTCCAGGTGAGCCCACGTTGGGGACACCGCGGTTGAGATACAGACAGGGATACCCTAAGTCGGCATGGACCAAATTAATACAAAGACCGGCATGGGACACCGTGGAGGGGACGAGCGTAGGAGCATCCGTTGACATTGTGGGGCAGATTCGGCCGCATTATAAAGATCTGGCAGTGTGCGGTAAGAAGGAAGCGTTGTAGAAGAGAACACGAGCACGAGCAGGTGCGCACCTTCAGACGTTTATCATGAGGCTGTTCTGGAGACACGGTGCAGTAGAATGTCGCATATGACACAGACCATAACAGGGTTCTTGCTGGGCCATAGGGTGGGACCCTGCCGCATTAGTGTATGCCGCGACGGAGGAGGAACTTTTCACTTACAGGCGGACGAAAATATATTCCCTCCGAATACCCCACCATCCTAGAAGCTCTTTTCTGCAGGTATGAGGTTTTTCAGGGTATATTTTGACAAAGAGATGCACCTCCATGCACGCGAGATGGCGGTGTATGTGTTCGTTGGAGTGGGGAGGACAGGTAGACCTCTCAATCTATGTCCAGAGGATGATCTTCCCACATTATTGGACATTCAGGACCGGTGCGTAGTCTTCTGGAATGAGTTCAGCATTGAGCACGTGCTCATATACTCTATGGTAGACTTGACAACGTCATTTAGGAATGCGGATGCTATAGTAGCAACGTTGAGTCACATGGACAGTAGGAAAGTTGTGTGGTTTGGACAGTCATTGTCTAACAGCGAACGTATGAGCGGTTGCGAACAGGTCCCAGTGTGAAATGTGAGACAGTGGACACTCGGTGCAGATCTTTTGTTGGATACAAGTTGCACGGGTAAGTACGCCACACAGATGGTGTGATCGAAGCGGGCAAGGTGAAACGCAGACCGATACATGAAGAGATCGTGTCCCCAATGCACAGGCAGGGCATGTTAGGCCGGTATTGCAGACGTAATGGGGACAGAGGATATATACCGTAAGTGGAGGAGGCATCACGACCCCCCCCCCCCCCAATCGTTATGCAAGGGAAAGCGGCACCCGTAGAATACCTCTCATCGGCCGTGGACATGTTCTTCAATTGTTATGAACTCGTGCGGCACGTGGAACGATACCTGGACATAGGTGACCTTCAGCGACTGGGCGCCACTAACCGACACCTGGGAGAATGGGTTAGGGACTACGTGAAACGGAGGATAAGCAGGGTCAGTGCTCAATACTTCGCACACGCAGATGATCTGCTGGACATCATACGTTGCTGTGACACTGTCATTTCTGGTTCCACAGCACTCCATCTTCTGTTGCCAGAGTACGGCACCCCATGGACTCCCAGCGACCTTGATATCTATGTGCCGCAGCGAAACACGGACATGCTCCTGAAGCTGGTCACAAGACAGGGGTACGAAGTCATAGTGGAACCCCCTGTGAGAAGAGTTGGCTACACTTACACACATGTCAACCGCGTTGTCATTCTCAGCAATGGAAGACAATGCGTGGACGTCATAGTCTCAAGGACCCGCACTGCGCTGAGTCCCATATTCCAGTTCCACAGCACAGTCGTTATGAATTTCATCAGCGGGGACACCATGTTCAGCAGTTATCTGGCACTCACCCTGCGACACCTATCACTTGTCAATGCAGGACCACTGTATTACGATGCCGAGAAGCACGCCATGATCCGCACCATTCGCAAATACGTCTCACGCGGATTTCGATATATACACTGTGAAGAACAACATGGGCTGACGAGGAGCTGCAAAGTTACTACGCGCACCGTGACGGATCATGCGATGTTGTGGTTCAATTTCCACGCCATTCCGTGCCTCTCTCACAACTTCCAAGAGGTTATGCGGGGCTTCGGCGTTCTAGACTTGCAGTGGATGCTGGGGGGCATGCCGTGTGGGCTGGAATCAGCGTTTGCACGTCCACGAGTGGATGTGGTGGAGGATCAATCATAAGCTCTCACAAATACAATGGTGGGAAAGAACTGACATCGTGAAAAAAGGTATCTTCTTTGGGATCCCATCTTTAGTGCGGGTGTTGTGGAGGTGCAGGAGTAGATACAGTCCCACACACAGCAGAGAGAATTTAGAGGACAATCATGAGAATGGACAGCAGAACTAAAAACGGGGACGGCAGCAGATGAGGCTTCAGACATAGGACTATGTAGGCATGGAAATGAATGTACCGTGCTCATGGACACGTAGATATATAATGGCGTGGCAACGCATGGACGGTTCAATAATGGACAGTAAGCGCTTAAGCCACCACACAGGGAAACAGGATGTACAGCCAGCGAGGGTTGTAAGGCTACCGCTAAGATAATGGACAGTAAGCGCTTAAGCCACCACACAGGGAAACGGGATGTACAGCCAGCGAGGGTTGTAAGGCTACCGCTAAGCGAGGGTGAGAACAAAATGTGTCTGGAATAGGAAGGTCTTTCCGTGACAGGATGGTTCCCACGCAGTTATGGTCGGACAGAAACCTTGCAAGCAAGGTAACTCAAGACAACACTGAGGTGCCCGTCACGTCTGCCACTTGGTACTGATCATGTCTGTTGGACTGTGTTTGGCGTGGTTTCGTACTTCAGTTTCATTCTTCGTACTTAGTGCGAGAAATTTGCAGGTGGCGGTGTCGTGGGAATTGCCCGATAAGGCGAAGCCCCTGGCGGGCGAGGGTGGGCAACTCATTCGAGGGCGCCCTGCGGGGCGTCGGGCAGGCGGCAAGGCTCAGGAGGGGCCCGAGGGGCTCCGTTGACATTCTCACTGCATGTATCTACCGTCCTAACTAGGGAAGAGTAGTCTAAAGTACCGAAAATGCGGCCAGAAAGGTCTGTAAAGTGCGAAATCAATTGTAAAGTGGTGTAAAGTCACTTTACACCGCGAAATTTGCAGGCGGGATTGCAAATTTTCCCAGGCGGAAGCTCGGCTAAGCGCAAAAATTTGCTGCCGCACGCTTGCGCGTGCCGACCCCGAGCGTGTGGCCGACGGCGGGGGTCACGTGACCGCCGCCATCGCCCAAAATGGCCACCTCGTCATTGGACTCGCAAATTCGGGTTCACTTCCACACAAAATAACTATTTTTTTCGGGCCCATTCCGTAGATAACGTCCTGAACTTGCCTACAGTAGCACTAATACGGGTATGGAAAAGGGGTAAACGAGTGTATGCAGCCCCGACCCCTCTGCTTAGTCAGCGGAGCGAATGCATTTGCAGTGGCTGTGCTGCACAGCCACTGCAAATTTCCCGGAATAAACTGACTTTAGGCTGTTGACCTTACAGCGCGACACTTATCATGGTCATGTGACACGTACGCGCATACATACGGCCCCTTTCTTTCTCTCTTTTCCTTTCCTCAGCTCGTTGTCAAACGGCTGAGCATCTTCGTTCTTAGCTGTCTACAATGTCCATGCTCCACCTCAACTGCTTTATACTCGGAGATGACCCGTCCGAAACCTTCCACGTCGATATTATGAGGACTGAATCCGTCACCGCCCTCAAAACCTTGATCAGGGAGACGCTGTCCCCGAAACTCAATCATGTCGCAAACGCGGACCTCACCGTCTGGAAGGTGTCTCTCCCTGCAGACGCCATTACGCAAGAACTCACGGCCGCTGATGTTCCTGGTCAACTATTGCGCTCTGTGACGAGGATGTCTGCCATTTTCACTGAAGCTTTAGTGGATGGATATGTCCACATTGTGGTACAAGTCCCCCCTGGTATGCTCCATCAACGTTCTCTTAACTGAAGTTGACATTTCATTCCATCCTCTTTCCAAAACGCTCCAATTGCCTGAATGTCGAAGTGAACCAGCCGGTCGCAGCTCCTGACTCCGCAAAATGTCTCTTGCTCAACTGTCTCCTCCTCCCAGCGGATGAGCATCGGCCCTTCGTTGTCGGGATTTCGAGGAATCGCTCGTCAAGAATCTTCTCGGTCAACATACTGAAGACTCAATCCGTCAGCGCCCTCAAAGACTTGATCAAGGAGAAACGGTCCCCGCAACTCAATTATCTCGTAGCCGCGGAGCTCACCGTCTGGAAGGTGTCTCTCCCTCTGGACAACATCCCGCCAGAACTCACAGTCAATAATGTTCAACCATTGGAACCTCTGACGAAGATTTCTTCGGTTTTCAGTGAAGCTCTGGAGGATGGACACATACACGTTTTGGTACAACCACCCCCTGGTACGTTCCGTCAACGCTTTCTTAGCCCAAGTTGACAATTCATTCCATTCTCTTTCCACAACGTTGGATGTCGAACCGGTCGCAGCTCCTGAATCTCTTATGCTCAACTGTCTGCTCCTCCCAGCGGATGAGCATCGGCCCTTCGTGGTCGGGACTTCGAGGAATCGCTCGTCAAGAATCTTCTCGGTCAACATTCTGAAGACTCAAAATGTCAGCACCCTCAGAGGCTTGATCAAGGAACAGTCTCCGAAACTCAATTATGTCGTAGCCTCGGGGCTCACCGTCTGGAAGGTGTCTCTCCCTCTGGACAACATCCCGCCAGAATTCACAGTCAATAATGTTCAACCATTGGAACCTCTGACAAAGATCTCTTCGGTTTTCAGTGAAGCTCTGGAGGATGGACACATACACGTTTTGGTACAACCACCCCCTGGTACGTTCCGTCAACGCTTTCTTAACCCAAGTTGACAATTCATTCCATTCTCTTTCCACAACGCTGCAAATTTCTACTGTCCTTCCTGCTGGATCGTTTTTGTCCTGCATCTTCTGCAACGAATCCATAGTCGTTACACAGAAACGTGAACGTTCTACATCAGATGATCTTTACGAGCGTGCCAAACGCTCTAGAATTGTCTTAGCCGCCCCGTCAACTGCAGGGCAACCTGATTTCTACCGGTCTCTTCAGAAGGATCCGTCTCAGAAGATACTTGATGATTGTCCAAAACTGGATTCCGACGTTGCACCTGCCGCTCTCCTTTACGAAGGTTTCGGACACTTCCTAGATATCATGGATGGTCATCTTGATGTTCCTGGGCTTGCTGATATTGACACCGCGAAGTTGTTCAGCGAGGTGGACGAGTTCGCTCGCAAGATGAACGAAGACTATGCTGATGAAGATTCCCGGACGGAAGCAGTTTTACCCAACCTCAACCGCATTTTCGGAGCACGTCGAGGCATCCAGATTCCCTCGCTTCACCCATCTGCCATTGGTCGTGTCAGAACCGATGGCCATAATGATGTAGAGTATGGTTCAGGGACGATGGTTGTAGAGTTTAAAAATAGGATTACAGGGATCAGCGCAATTCCTGAGGTGGAGCTGACAGGTTATGTTGCGCGTCTGCGTCTGAGGGGAATGGAGGCTTATCGGAAACTCCATTTAGGATGGAGAGTGCCATATCTCGGTTTAATCATCGTTGGTGAGTCCGACATTCCTGCGTTTCGTGGTTTTTTAATGCGATCCGGACATTCCTAGGACACAGGTTACAGTTCTATGCTGTCATTGCGGTCGACCATCGCTTCAAGCTCGTTAGTCTAACATCAATGTATTCATGCATCGAAACGGCTTTTGATGGGCGCGATCGCACATTACTCTATCGGGCCTTTACTGCTGCGACAGTGCTCCAAGCTCGAATTCTCCACGATACCGAGAACCTCCGTAATAATCCCCCTTCTGAGCTCCTGACTGCCGAGCGTGTTTTTCCGGCAGTCTCTAAACTACGCAGATACCCACCCTCCGAGGACCATCTGCATTTTGCGATTCGGTCTTTCTTTCCAGACAGACAAGATTACCGCTTGTTATATGTTGCAGAGACGCAGCAAGGGCAACCCATCCTCGTCAAGTTCAGTCGATCGTATTCTATCCAGTTGCATGATATCTGCGCTCGATTGGGTCATGCACCACACATCCTCGCTTTTGAACAACTTCCTGGTGGGTGGTATGCTGTTGCAATGGAATATATCAAGCATGGGGTCCCAATTAATCTGTCCCCCCAACTCGCTACTCATGGAGAACGTTGGGAAAAAGAGCTCTTGGAGCTCATGGACAAGTTTCACTCGGAAGGTGTCGTCCATGGGGACTTGCGGGATGCAAATATCCTTTGCAAAGACGACTCTGTAAAGTTGGTCGATTTTGATTGGGGTGGTACGGAGGGAACAGTATCCTATCCTACAGGAAACCTCAACAAGGAGTTACTGGCGGGTAGGGTGTCCACCGATCTAAAAATCACTAAAGAAGATGATAGGCGGGTCTTGAAGAGGACTCTAGAAAACCTGCGGAACATACGTACCGACGTAGGCATTATGCTCGTACAATAGGCGATTTTGTTAGTCTCTGTGTTCTCGTCTTCCGACTCCAAGTCAGTGGCAAAGGATTGGTACTTTTGCATTTTGTTGACTTGGTATTGGTGTATGATCGTGTACCCCGTTGCTTTGAGTGTGTTATCACCGAACTGCATCTCAACACGATCGCGTGACCACAATTGGGCGAACCACTGAGCGCTGATGATCGTGGCAAGCCAACAGACACAGTTCTTGCTCAGGTCCCCACGGCGAGCAACCACATTGTCGTACCACGCTTCTACGTTCCCAGTGATAGGTGTTTGACTAGTGACTAGTCATAGAATGGCGTCGTGTCACTTCTAGCATGAAGAGCAAAAGCTTCGTGCACGTAACCTACGACCGCCCACGGCATTGCACGCTTACATAGTCCTCTGAGTATTCAACTCCTTCGTCACACACCGGCGAGAGGATTCTTAACGCTTTGCCTCTGTCTACATGTGCATGGAGTATCAATATTCAATCTGGGACATGGCGGAACTTATCAAGGTGGGTGACTATATGAAGCACGCTGACGCACAGTCAGTCGATTGCAACTCACAGTAATTACCCACGCAGCCGCCATTTCGGTGTGAATGGGATCGCCCCCAGTGACAAATCACATGCTCGCCCATAGTGTGGTGGCTGACCAGGGAGGCTGACGGAACGTTCAGCTCACTGCATCATGTGCGCACCGGAGAGCCAGCATTCGATCCGAACAACTTTCCAGAACAAGGACGAGTAGCGATGCCTGAATATGAGACACGCTCGCATTCCTATCTCCGGCCCAAGGATGGACGCTTCCACCATCGCGATTAGAGGTACGCACCAGCGCTCAGAGAGGTGGCTGACACCGACGATGGAGCCCTGTCAGCCGCACAGTCCCGTATAAATACTGCCCCCAAATTCAAGAGGCGCATCGCCAGTTCTCCCTTCTCTTTCTCGCATGTATCTCTATGAACGTCTACGACTATCCCCGTTACGACTGAGCTCAGTGCTCATGTACCTCCTGGCAAACTACTGTGGAACTTCTCAACTCGCGGTCGTGGAAGGCTACGCCATGGTGGTTGCTGGCCCACATAGAAACCCTCCTCTCGAACGACCTCTGTGAGTGCTCTACACTTTGCTGCATCCATTTTTCTAATAACGGGCCTGTCGTCTGGGATTGTCATCGCATCTGTGGTCGTTTTCTGTGTGGTAACAACCGTGTGACGGAAGGGTTCTACAATATGTCGTAGAAACTCTAAACCAGACCACACCAGTACATCGCGTACCCGTGCCTACGATCATTGTTTGGAAACGAGAGGTATTTGATAAGGGGAAGAACATGTAGACGACTTGCCGCGTCAGCCATAGCTTCCGCACTCCTACAAGTTGTCCAAATGAGGCGGCATCACAGCTGAGCACAGTTCATATGGGATGGTACGTATCCTCCTTTTTTTTTTTTGCTTCCACCCGTGCAACTCGGTTACTTAATTCATTGATCAGTATCTGTCGGTTGTGTGGATCTCTAGCGATCATCTTGCCGAATTCTAGGGGTTAGGCGCGCTGATGCAATAGAACAGTATCTCCCAGCCACCACGCATTTGTACTGACCGGTACGTTGCATGGCAGTCTCACCGTTCTTGTATTGGTATCTGACGTCTCTCCGGACTTGGGTTAGTTCTCAGCCTACGGGGATCTGCCCTCTTTGCGGTTGGGCATCCCGAGAGCGGTTTTTCCCTGTTATCTCGTACGTCATGTGGCAGGCGGTGTCCTTGTATCGGTAACTGATATCTCATCGCGTTCTGTTGTTTTTTTCTGCCCAGCTATGACGCTACAGGCACGAAAACATTGTGGTCAGTAGATTCCATGAGCGTCTCGAATGCGTCATGTCAATTCCGCCCCGTCTTCGAAAACAAAGTGCAACCCTCTCGTTGTTCCGGATTTGTCCTGTTGGAGCCATTCTTCGACACGTCTGAGGGACATCGAAGAAAGTAATGGATAGCACGCGTTGTCCTTGTCCTCGTCGTTTCTTACATGGCGTCGGTCCAGCTGGCTGCTAGAGGGATATCCCTTCCCAATACTGGCGAATCGCGATCCAAGGCGGAACCGTCGTATCCATGCCTCGGCAATCAACATGGGTGAACGTAGTTTGGGTAGATCGACGGGAACGTGACCAAGCAATTACTCGTAGACACCACTATCGCTGTCATAAGCATGCGTCTTTGACTACTTACCCAATCATATTCATATTTTCTTGCGCCGGTGTGTCCGAACTCGTTGACGAACGATTCTCCGAGTATTCCCGTTCACTTCGTGCGTACCTTGTAATCGTTGTAGACTTGGAAGAGTCATCTAAACGTGCTTTTGTAACTACAGTCAAACCTATACTCCCTCACTTTTATCAAAAATACTGCATCCTACCAGTAGCAGTTATCGTTTACGGATTTATCATAATGTCATGAAGTATGATAAGCATTGTTTTATCACACACCAGTGTATCGAATCGCAGATGCGAGGGCTGGTGATATCGATGACAAAATGAATATCAGAGTACCTATAGTCATGTAAACCATGGAGATGCTTGGTACGATCCCTATACAGTCGTGAAACTCTGAAGTCGGCCACGGCTAGTTACCGCCACATCGAAGTTCTGGGTCACAGCACTGTTGCATGCAATTCCCAGTCAGAAGAGGCACAATAGACAAGTACGACAACCTACGTTTGAATCCGCAAATAATACAGCATCCGGTGTGTTCACCATCACTTGTGTGTTCGTTTCTGGTGTCATCCGGAGGGCTAACGGAGTTGGTCTAGAGACAGGTTAGCAATCCACGCAAAGCAAACGGAATGAAGAGCTAACTGCATTCGGTAGTATGTAAGCACTCCTACGCTGTGAATGATCCGGAGGTGTAATAACCACCTGCTGTAAACAACGATTACGCCCGTATCCTGGCACGGCACTGTCAACGACTCACCGGCACGGGTGCAGCTTCGAGAGCGGGGAGCGCCTGCCATAATTCCACGTGAGGTCACAACGATTATCACGGCATGGATCATTCGTACCGACGTCTTGAATCCTGAATGGACGGAAGCATTGACCAGAAAGGCATCTGGCCGCTCCTTTCTTGACTGAGTCTACCAGACAACACGATGTCATTCTAACTCGAGAAGAGAGTCATGTTGACTTGAGACGTGCGTACCCGTAATTCATCAGACCCTTTGGTGCCAATATCAAGAATTTGATGCCAGCACCAATGTTTGGCAATGGTGATATGGGATCAATGCCGTCAGACTCTGCTTCTACAGCATCGACTTCCTTACCATCCGACGCTGCTATGGGGAGTGGCTCGGGGTCTAGTTTAGGTTCCGACTTGCTGGTTGACTTCTCAGCCTGCCCAACAGGATATCACCGTGGTCAATAGAAATCACAGATCACATACGTTCTTTTGGGAGGATGCCCGAAATTCCTCTCGGTCAGCTTGAGCACAACGATCGGTACCCGCGGCAGTAGCCTGTTCGATGAACGTTTTAGTATCATCGCAGCGATTGGACGTGGATACCGCACGCTTTGAGGTGAGAGCACCTCTCGTTGTTCCCGATTTTCTTCGACTGCCGAGCCAATCCAAATATCAGCAACTTCTGATGTAATAGTTGCCGGGGTGCCTCGCAACGACCCATCCAAGGAGCGCCTTGGGCCGGTGGCGACCCTTTCCGTAGATGATTCCTGTACGGGAAGGGAATCCCCTGCTCGAGTCTGAGACCTCTTAGGAAAAGGTGGAAACATACCAAGGTAGGGCTCAGAGGCTTCGGGTCACCCAAGGGATGACGTTTCTCTGACACGTTCAGAGGACTTACGGAGTTGATCTAGAGACAAGTTAGCGATCCATGAAAAGCAAATGGAACGAAGAGTCGCCCACCACGTTCTGTGGAATGTAAGCACTCCTACGTTGTGGATGATCCGGCGGTGTAACAACCACTTGCTGTAAACGACTATCACGCCCGAATCCAGGCACGGCACTATGTTAAGGACTCACTGGCTCGGGGGCAGCTCGCAGGGGGGGCTTGTAATTCCACGCACGGTCACAATGCACGGAATGGATCATTCGTACTGACACGTCGAGTCCTGAATCGAAGGTAACGTTGTATAGGAAAGCGTCTGCTCGTTCCTCTCTTGACTGGGTCTATAAGACAACACGATGGCATTCCAACTAAACAAAGAGACTTTCATGCGTACCCGTAATTCATCAGACTCTTTTGCACCAATATCGTGAAATATGATGCCGTCGGCAGCACCAATTTTGGCAATGGGCAACATGGGATCGACACCGTCAGACTCTATCTCTACAGCATCGACTGCCTTACCATTCGACGCTGCCGTAGGGTCCGGCTCGGGGCTTAGTACAGGTTCCGACCCGCCGGTTGACTTCTTAGCCTGTCCAACAGGATATCACCGTGGTAAGTAAAAATCACAGATCACATACCTCCTCTGGTGAGGCTGCCCGAAATTCCTCTTGGTCAGCTTGAGCGCCACGGTCGGTACTTGTGGTGGTAGCCTGTTCGTGAACGTGTCAGTATCATCGCAGCAATTGGACGTAGATATCGCACGCTCTTAGGGGGGAGCACCTCTGTATATTCTTCGACACCCGAGCCAATCCCAATATCAGCAGATTCTGATGTAATAGGTGCTGGGATGCCTCGCAACGACTCATCGTGAGAGCGCCTTGGGCTGGTGGCAGGTCTTTCCATGGAAGCCATGCCTGATGTTTCCCGTACGGAGGGGAAATCCCCTGCTCGAGCCTGAGATCTTCCCGGCGACTAGTTTTTCCTATTCTCTGAACTGTGTCTCTAGGAAAGGACGGAAACATACCAAGGTAGGGCTGGGTGTGGAGTTGGAGGGCTTCGCGTAATCCAAGAGATGATGATTCCCTGACTGCATTCTGGCCGTTGGAAAGTGGTTATTCAGTGCAAACTTCTGGTTTTGTTGGAGGTTGTAGGTGTAAACAAGTTTAGGCGCCAATATCCCACTGCCACTGACTATGCCCAGTGACAACTGGACCGCATCAGCTAACTGCGACGACAGCGTGCGAGGACTTACGAAAAAGAAACAATTGAATGGCTTTCCATGGGATATCGTTGAATAATCGAACGGGCATGGGTGTTGAGGCTAAAAGGAGAGTTCAGTCCTGACTTTGACTGTCGATTTCCTGTCGCGACTTACTGTAAACGTGATTTGGACTGCGAAATCCACGCAAAGCGCGCTGACAGCTCTGACATCCCTCATCTTCGTGCAAGGATTTGAAAGCTGTGCGAGCGCCATCTCTCGTTTCCATTCGATGGTGGACTTCAGGACGGACATGAGGACCATGCGCGTCGTGGCAGAGTCAACTGTTCGCGTCGACACGCTGGCATGAATCTTGGAGTACTCAGCTTCACCAGCTGCCTCGCTTGATTCACGGGTACTTGCCGCGTATCCTCCAGTTGAATGCTTAGCTGACTCGGAACACGCGTACAGACTCGAATCATCGTACTTGCATCTGCATATACTTGGGCGATGAGTGTACTGTCCGCGACGTGGCGAGCCCCAAATGAGTAGGCTATGACTTGTGCAGTCACCAAGGCACCATCCAGGTCCGCGGCAATTGCCCGCGCACCATAGTATCGTTCCACACGGCCCAAATCACATGCATGTAGGTTTGCATAGGGTGGTGGGTGAGTACATAGTACTACGGAGGCTAACCGAATTGCTGATTCGGCATCTTTTCAGCATGTATGCGCCTTGGACGAGTAGCGACGCCGGAATACGAGAGTCGTTCAAGGTCCCGCCTCTCGCACAAATGGCGGACGCTCCACCCAGCCAGCCATCGCAAGTTGCAGGTCCACACCTAGGCCTCAGAGAGGTGCTTGACTATGTCCACGGTACCATGTCAGCCTCTAATGTGCATATAAATCCCGCGGGCGCTGCCTCGTCTTTTTCTCGCCCATTCGACGTGCATCCCCATGAATGCATGTGAGTATACTGCGTCTGCTCCGGCTGTCCGTCCGTGACAATACTGTATCCTTCTGCCATGATGCGGCTCAACATTTGCATCGATGTGGCATGTGGCACGTAGATATCGAAGTCTACTGGTGTCCAAGGTGTGTCTTCTTTCGGTAGAAGGATATGGAGTGCCGTGGATCCTGAGATGACAGCATCACAGCTGCGTGCGCAGGGTGTCCATGAGGACTTCGCCGTTCCGGAAGTATTCACCTGCCACCCTCTTCTGCACGTGTAGTGATTGCAAGGATGCTCCCCATCGGTGCTAGCAATGCGGCCGATCACGTGGTAGCCGTCTGTAACCCCTTCAACGGCCTTGTTCGAGCTTCGACCATTTCCACTACTTCATCTCAACTGTTGAGTAATGCACCAGATTATCAGATTTATTGAGCATCCCTTTCACTTCTACATGACGGGGTTTTCGTTATTTCCGCGCTCGAATGATTTCGTCAGGAAGACCGCTTGAGACTTTGACTATGATCTGACTACAGATAACCAGTTTCCCGTGGAGTGCAAACGCTTCCTCCCTTGTAGTCCCGGAAACTGCTCCAGCACGCTCTCAAGCATAGCAACAAACGTAGGGCCGTTCATGATATCATACCCGTCGAGGTTGTTACTTCCTAAGGCATCTTCGCACCATTAAAAAATTCAGTCGTTCAGGATGGAGCTGACGTTCACCCTTATGGTGCTTAAGGCGAGTACGACTTACCATCGGCCATCGAGTTGATGCTTCCCCGCTAGGCCTTTTCCATGTGGGAATTCTTTGGGTTTGAATTCCGTTTATACGAGACTAATTGATCAGGTGCGGCCGTCTCCACTAGTCCCCTGGCCTTGCTGCCTGCGGCCGAGCCGCCAAAGCTCACAGCCACCCATGGCTAGCTTCGCCATCTGCCTTGCTCTGGACTCCGTTTCTCTGTGATTGGAGTTCGTGGGCAGCGGTTTTCCTGACCTGCTCCCGCATCTCACTGGGTAGGCCGGTGTTCAGCATGTCTCTATTCTTTGGTCCCTCTGTCCTGTTTCCCAAGATGGTAAAATTCTGCTCAGCGGACTTTCCAGGGATGGAATGCCTATCAGTCATTCTGGAAGATGCTGATCGAGGTGTTAAGACAAAGGTCCCACGACTAGAGTGATGCACTCTTGTCGGGCCCGCGGATAACTTGCGCGGGGGGCGGCCTACCTTATCCCAACTTCTTTTGCTTAGTTCTCACAGCTTTCAGATGGGGAGCAACCACACCGTCATACCACCCTTCTACATTCCCAACGATGGTTGTTGACTAGTCATAGAACGGCACCGTGTCAATTCTAGTATGAAGAGCACCTCGTCATACGACGACCGGCCAACGCATGGCACGCTTACATATTTCTCTGAGCATTCAACTCACCATCATACAGCGGGAAGAGTATTTTTTAACGCTCTGCCTCTCTCATGGGTACCCGTCATGGTGGGTATCGTCCAGCGCAGCACGGTCTGTCTAAATGAGTATGGAGTATCAATCTGGGACACGACAGTAAGCAAGGAACTAGACTATCATGGTGTACTATGAAGCACGCTGACGTTTATTCATTGACTGCAACCCACAGTAATCGCGCACGAGTAACAAGTCACATGCGCGCTGTAGGCTTCCATAGTGTAGTGGCTAACCAGGAAGGCTGACGGAACGTTCAGGTCAGCACTGCCTGCTGCATGTGCGAACCAGCGAACCAGCGTTCTATCTGAACGACTTTCCAGAACAGGGACGAGTAGCGATGCCAGAATATGGAACACTCGCATTCCTATCTCCTGCTCAAGGATGGACGGTTCCATCATCGCGGTTAGAGGTACATACTAGCCCTCAGAGAGGCGGCTGACACGGAGAATGGACCTATGTCAGCCGCGCAGTCCCGTATAAATACTGCCCGTTAATGCAAGAGACGCACCACGAGTTCGCCCTTCTATTTCTCGCATGTATCTCTATGAACGTCTGCGACTATCTCCGTTACGACTGAGCTCGGTGCTCATGTACATCCTGATAAATTGCTGTGATACTCCTGAACTTGTGGCCTTGGAAGACTACGCCATGGTGGTTACTGATTCGCATGGAAATCTTCCTCTCGAACAACCTCTGTGAGTGTTCTACACTTTGCTGCATCCATTTTCTAATAACGGGCTCGTCATCCGGGATTGTCATCCCGTCCGTGTGGTCGTTTCCTGTGTGGTAACAACCGTGTGACGGAAGGCTTCCACAATATGTCGTAGAAACTCTAAACCGGGCCGCACCAGCCATCCTGTACCGGTGCCTGCGATCGTTGTTTGGAATCCGGAGGTCCTTGACAAGGGGAAGAACATGTGGACGAGTTGCCGCATCTGCGTTACAAGTTATCCAAATGCGACGGCATCACAACCGAGCATAGTTCATGTCGGCTGGTACGTATCTTCCATTTTTTCGCCTCTACCCGTTCAACTCGGTTACTTAATCCAATGATTAATGCCTGACGATCGTGCAGATCTCTAGTGGTCATCTGGCCCAATTCTACGGGTTAGGCGAGCTGATGCAGTAGAACTGTATCTCCCAGTCACCACGCATTTGTACTGACCAGTATGTTGCATGGTAGTCTTACCCTTCTTGTGTTGGTAGCTGACGTCTTTCGGGACGTGGGTTAGTTCTCAGCCTATCAGGGTCTACTCTCTCCGCTGTTGGGCATCCCGAGAGCGGTTCTTCCCGGTCATCTCGTACGTCATGTGGCGGTCGTGTCAATCTAGTGGTAACTGACATCTCGTCGGGTTATGTTCTTTTCTTTGCCCAGCCGTGATGCTACAGCCACGAAAGTGTATACTCACATTGTGGTCAGTATATTTCAATATGAATGCGTCATGTCAATTCCAACTCGTCTTCGAAACAAAACTACGAACCTCTCGTTGTTCAGGATTCGTCCAGCTGGAGCCATTCTTCGACATCTCTGAGGGACATCGAAGAAAGTAATGCATACCACGCATTGTCCTTGTCCTTTTCAGTTCATTTTGTCATCGGTCCTACGTAACGGCAGCTAATGGGATAATACTGGCGGGTCGCGATTCAATGCGGAACCCTCGTATCTGTGCGTCAGCAGTCAACATTGGCGAATCCATGGGAGGAGTTCAGAGTAGTTGGTCATCCGCTAGGTCAGTGTTTCAACTGGAGGAAACGTGCTGCGGAGTGGTTCCGCTACTTGGTACATCGAGGGGAGCGCGACCATGCGTCTTAAACTACTTACCCAATCAAATTCATATTTTCATGCATCGGTGTCCAAACTGATCAAGGAACAAACCTCTCAGCGTCGCCATTCACTTGGTGCGTAGCTTGTGATCGTTGTAGACTTAGAAAAGTGATCTACGCGTGCCTTTGTAACTATGTACTGTCGACTCTGTATAACATATACCTCGCACAACCCGTACTCCGTCACTTTCATCCTAAATACTGCATCTTACCAGTAGCGATTATTGTTTACGGATTTACCATAAATGTCATGAAATATGATAACCATTGTTTTATCACGCACCTTGTGCCAGTGCGTCAATCGCGGATGCGGGGGCTGGTGATATCGATGTCGAAATGAATATCATAATACCGTAAATAGTCACGTAGACCATGGGGTGCTTGGTACGATCCCTATACAGTCGTGAAACACTGAAGTTGGCCACGGCTAGTTGCCGCCGCATCGAAGTTGTCTGGGCCACGGCACTGTTGCATCCAGTCCTCAATCAGCAGAGGCACAATAGACAAGTACGACAACCTACATTTGAATCCAAATACAATACAGCCTCCGGCGTGTTCACCATCACTTATGTGTCCATTTCTGGTGTCACCCCGAGGGCTGATGTCCGGAAGAGTTGTGTCCAGAGGGTTAACGGAGTTGATCTAGAGACAGGTTAGCGATCCACGCAAAGCAAATGAAATCAAGAGCCACCCACCGCGTTCGGTAGTATGAAGGCCCTCTCAAGCTCTGAATGATTCAGAGGCGTAACAAACACCTGCTGTAAACAACAATTACGCCCGTATTCTGGCAAGACACTATGTTAACAACTCACAGGGTTGGGTGCAGAAAGGCAGGAAATCTGCTCCTGCTGTAGTTCCATGCAAGGTCACAATAGGAGGATTATCACGGCACGGATTGGACGCACAGGTTCTTCGACAATGACCAGAGTGGGTGAATCCCGCATCATTAACCTTGAACGGAGGGCAACGTCGTGTGGGTCAGCGTCTTCCTTTCTTGATTGGGTCTGCCGGACAACCCGATGTCATTCCAAATCAAAAAGAGAGGTATCTTGACTTGGATCATACACACCCGCATTTCATCGGAGTCTTCCGGGCCATTATCGAGAAATTTGGCGTCAACAGCATCAGAGTTTAGCGATAGGGGACACGGGATCAGTGCCATAGACTCTGTTACTACACCATTGATATCCTTACCATCCGATACTGCCATGGGGTGTGGCTCGGGGTCTAATCCAGGTTCTGACTTACTAGGAATTTCCTCTTGATCAGCTTGAGCCCCACGATCAATACTTGTGGCAGTAGCCTGTTCGATGAACGTTTTTTCAGTACCATCGCAGCAATTGGACGTAGATGTCGTACGTCTTGAGGTGGGGGCACCAGCGGCTTTTCCCGATGTTCTTCGACTTCCGAGTCAACCCCAGTATCAGCAACTCCCGATGTAATGGTTGCTGGGGTGTCTCGCAAAGACCCATCGAAGGAGCACCCTAGGCTGGTGGCGAGTCTTTCCGTAGAAGCCATGCCTGATGTTCCCTGTACGGAGGGGTAATCCCCTGCTCGAGCCTGAGATCTTCCCGGCGGCTAATTCTTCATGTGTCTCTGAACTGTCTCTAGGAAAGGATGGAAACGTACCAACATAGGATTCGGTGTGGAGTTGGAGGTTTCGCATAACTCAAGAGATGACGTTTCTCTGATCTGGCCGCTGAAAAGTTGTTGTTCAGTGCAAACTTCCGGTCTTGTTGGAGGTTGTAGGTGGAAACGGGGAGGCGCTGAGTTCGGGCGCCAAGAACCCACCGCCACTGATTGAGAACTGGACCGCATCAGCTAACGACGGCGTGTGAGGGTATATGAAAAGGAAACAACTGAATGAGTTTCCATGGGATATCGTTGAATAGAGTGATCTTGAGGATCGAACGGGCATGGGTGTAGGGTTAGGCCAACGGGGGAGCTTAGACCGGACTTTGACTGTCGATTTCCTGTCGATTTGGACATGGATTTGGACTGCGAGACCCATGCAAAATGCACTCACAGCTCTGAAATCCCCCGATTTCGCATGGATTTTTGCCAGCGCACCACAGTCAGGTTTTGAAAGCTGTGCGAGCGCCGTCATAGAACACACGCTGCAAACTGTCGGTCAATATATACTCCAACCAGATGTCACTTGCCAAGCGCTCGTATCAATGTCTCGTACTCTCCACTCCAAGATAGCAGCATGGTTCCTTCGTATCTTCAAAGCCATACCTTCGATATGCAGCGCACTCCTACGCATATTGCGGTTTTGCGTTGCGAGTTCGTGTCGGAAACGCGGAGAATCTAGTGCCGTCCATACCGCATGTGCCAGTTCCATGCCGTCTCCACTCAAGCAGCGAGAGACGAGCGAAGTATCCCCTTCTCATATGTACCCGTCCCCCAACTTGATAATGATTCTAGTAGGGGAATGGATCCCGCTACGCAACCTGACGATTCGATGACAGGAAACCCCCCTGTTCATTTCTCTCAATATCCAGTGTCAGTGCAATCTCTTGCTGACAGACCTCATTCCGCAGTGCCCTGTCGACCGGTGCCTGCTTCCCCACAGCAAGTCATGGGGTACAGGTATTTAAAGAGACCCCTAGTGTTCGTAAAATTCGTCCTTGAATCTGTGATCGGCTCACATATGGAAAACAGCGATGATAGGGCTACATCCGATAGAATACTGAAGGAAGGTGATATGAGTTACGATCGGTGTGTCACCAGTTTCTATTGACAGATCGACGTGATTAACGAGAGCACACGATCAGGCCTTTATTACCTATAGGGTGGATGAAATGCACGCAGCCCGAGGCTGTATTATGTACACGAGAAAAAGGTCGGGTTGTACTTTCCACGCTAGGTAATCTGACACGCTGTCTTCACCAGCGCATTATCACAGACCTTACAGAATCGCAGCAGTTATTGGAGACGTCCGACTACTTACTCGACAGAGCACGCCAGTTGGGACTGCCCTTTCATTCGGATGCGGAACTCGTGATCACTGAGGTGCCGGGCCCAAACGGGAGAAAGGATTTTGGGTATTATTTTGTCGATCATCAACAGCGGTTACTCTTTTGGGTGCATGATTACGATCTGTCGGAGATATTTTTCAACGTCAAGGGCGTAACAGCAAGAGACCATATGAGTAGGTAAGATCCGATGAACGATCGTATGCATTTCTGATCCTTTGCCCATGTACGTGCAGAACAAGCGGTTATAACACAGTACTGGTAGGTGCCGTCACTACGCTGGTACGTGTGTCGTCACCGGAGAGAAGAGAAGTTTACTCACCCATGAAAAGTATTGACGTTTCATTTATAACTCTCACTCTACAGGATGCACATTGGACTATACCCTAACCGACGTGAACTGAAAGCCGACGATTACGAAGAACTGAGGAACATTCTGATTGGTGCGATTGCTGGTTCGTAGTTGGTCTTCCAGACTGCATTTCACTAACCGCGCGATCTGCAGATGCTGCGACTTCCCAAACACCACTGGCCCCCTTTGACTTAGATTCTATGGTCAGGATGCTGGACTTGGTAGAGAAGCTCGAAGGTGTGCTAATTTTTCTGCGTCTCCGATGCTTCTCATCAGGAGCATGGTTCAACATATAGGAAGTATTGGCAAGAAAAACCCATACGGGGTTTGGGTAATAGGTACTCACCATTCAACCTTTCTTCACGATTTCTCTAACATCCGTCCAGCACGGTTTGCAACAGAATTCAGTAAGCCTCACCATGGAGTGACCTTCATTCAATTTCATGCCTACTCTGCAGGTAGTAGCAGATTCATCAACTTTAGTGGTCAGCCTTTCGCACGACTTGACGCCGGAAAAAGTATATATGCGCCGCACGATCGTCCATCATCCAGCGGCTCCCCATTTCTTACCGGAATAATCGATCTCTTCCTATTCCGATCCGCTTCAGGGCACTTAGAAGAGCTTAAGCAGATGTGGGTCGATCAGATCGTCCATTATCCAAGTTGGCAAAAGTACATCGCCAAGCTTACTTCAGACTGGGCCCGCTTCACCATCTTCGTGCGTGGCTTCCGTACTTTTTTATAACGTGTCCAAGCCGCTTATCGACTCCTTTTTTCTGTGAAGTCTACTGTGCTACTCACAACCGACGTGGGCCTGCTGGCTGCCCCAACTCTTGGGGGTGGTGGAGGTTTCATGACCGCAGCGATGGCCTCTGTTTATCTTTCCATCTTTTTCTCCGTGGCATCAATACTCACCTCAATTCAACTCACGAATCGTGTCTCTGGGAAGGAATATTCATCAGCAACTTCAACCGTGTGTACGATCCGTGTCATATTCGAGAGTGGAATATTAATTAACTATTGTTTTTGGCGTAGTCGGCGCTACTGACACGTACAAGTAAATCTGTATTTGGCACAGACTCGCTGGCGATTATGTATAGCCTCCCATATGCTTTCCTAGTATGGGGGTATGTATGGTTCCATACATCTCATCGTCAAATCGTATGCTTACCGCATTCCAGCATCTTCCTGTTCGTTCTAGGAATATCTCTCCTCGTCTTCTCCTCCACAAATCGCGCTATGCTCGCCTCCCTTGCGCCGTTATACTTTCTTCTCTTCGTATGTTCTATCTGGCCTAGTATTAGTGGACGTGGGGCATTCGAAATGTTTGAGAAGTCGTGGTGGAGAAGATCTCTGATCCGGGGCAAGTCAGTGCATGCGGCCGAGGTTTAGAATTTGAGAAAGATACTTCAAGGAATGTTTTCTGTACTTGTGGTAAGCGAAAGAACTTTACCAGATAGACTCACTCGTTGACCACACGATGCAGTATAGACAGTGTGATGTGCAATTCAATGCGGTGTGTCTATGATGCCATTTCCTATTCGTAATGTGATTCTCCAAAAAAGTACAAACCGAATCTGAAGAAATCCGGCCTGAGCAGTTCACAGCTCACTTGATCGGACACAATTCTCACTGGACATGATGCATCAAATACCAACCTTGCACTGGTGTCCAACTTTATATGGAGTTACTCACTTCCGTGGGGATTCCGAACCCACTGATCTGTCAGCATTACTGGTTGGCCACCGAGTGCTTTCTATCCAGTGCATCGCCATGAATGCTAGTCTTAAAGAGAACCTCGAACGCATTGAAAACACTTGTGGGTTGACCTTGACTCTCGGGATCCCGAGGTCGGAATAATTCAATCATGATGAACTCCCTAGTCGATACACGACTGGCCTCGACAACACCGATGGAAGGGAAGGCTGGAAACCTGTGGGTATTGTTGTTGCTAACTTTCGCAGGCTCAAACCAAAGTGCGACTGGTTTGAGCTCCATGCAAACTCCCGTTTCGACGGTCATCAGACAGAGAGCACCTTTCCGCAACAGGGCTGGAAAGCACGTATCGTAAGGCTGAGCGGAAACACATCTTCAACTCTTGTATGGCCTAACTCTTGATGGTACCTTGATTCCATCTTCCCCGGAAACCTTGGGTCTCATCTTGATTCGTCTGGTCATCTCGACTTTCGTATCCGGCCCGTCCCTCATCTCGAGCACAAAGTTCTTGATCACTATTAGGAGTACCATCTATGAAATCGTATTTTTCCCTCGGTGAGCTTTATACCTCGGAAGACGGGAAGACGGACACATACCTTGATCTCAGCAACAGCGAACAATTTTCCAACACGTCCTCGGCCCATCGCTGAGCGTGAGAACGTGTCGGTGTCCTGAGATTTCTTGGTTATGCCGTCGGGCTCTAACCATCATTCGGGCTTAAATACCTTGGCGTCTGGACCCCAGATCGCCTCGGAACGATTCGTGCAGGGAAACCATGCGCGCTGTAAATTCTCGCACTAAGTACACTGAAGTCTGAAGAAGTACTATGTCGTAAGTATGCTCACATAAACGGGGAGGGAGCCGATTGGCATCCCTCTGCAAAGAACACGCATGGTCAAGTAAAAACAGGTCTTCAGCCTTTGTATTGCCTGATCCTCATAGGCACCTTGATGCCCTCTTCTCCTGCAACCTTGGGCCTCAACGTAATCCCTCTCTCTACTTCGACTTTCGTATCCAGCCCGTCTCTCATCTCCAGCACAAAATTCTTGATCACTACTGAAAGTACCGTCTGCAAAATTCGAGTCGAATTTCCCTCGGTAAGCACCACACCTCACAAGATAAAAAAACACATACTTTGATCTCAGCAATAGCAAACAGTTTTCCGATACAAGCCCTCGGACCATCGCCAAACGTGAGTAAGTGCCGGTATCCCTTCACCTCCTGAGCTTTCTTCGTTACGCCGTCCGGCTCCAACCATCGTTCAGGTCTGTACATTCTAGCATCCGGTCCCCAGATCGCTTCCGAGCAGTTCATTCCGGGAACGGATATACCGATTTCCGTCCCACATTTGACAGCTATCCTATCCACCACTTCACCGGACCTGGTTTGTACGGGTTGCGACAGGGGAATAACGTCGTCCTCACTTGGCTGTAAAAAAAAGACCGTCAAACCAAGCACGGAGAGGGAAGCAGGAATTTCGAGGCGTTTACGTACTTGACGTATCAAATCTTGGACGGATGAGTGCGTGCGAAGAGTCTCCTGCACTACGGCATCGAGGTAGGGGAAACCGGTGGTGAGCTGGTCATATGAAGGTTCTCCCCCAAAAGACAAAAGCTCTTCGCGAAGTTTAGTTTGAACGTTCGGGTGTCGTGCGAGTTCGATTAAGGCCCATGTCATCACAACTACAAAGAAAAAAAGGTATAGTATCATCGTAAGTCGTAACAGAACAGATTAGAACCACTGCTACGACGCGCACCGGCTGTGGTCTCATAAGATGCGAAAAGCAGTGTACGAATCTGTCGAGAAACAGCTCGAATGAGTTGGTGCTGCCACAAAACAAATCACAAATCACTTGCTTGCGCCTGGACTTCCTCTCGAGTGATACGGCCACCAGAATTTCCATCTTCTGCCTTGACTGATCGACATGTTAGTCATCAGCACACAAGTTAGTACACAAGACCACGATAGCGTACGCAGCAAACCGATCGTAGAAACCCGTTCATCTGACGTGTCGTCTTGCTCCTTTGCAGCATTGTCGATCAACACTTCACAGATCTCCGACATCCGCGCGCGGAGTTTGGCGAACATCTCGAACCGTGAGGTTGGCACGTTCAAAATAATAGGATGAAAGAGGGAGATGAGCAGCGCAGTACCATCCCAGAAATTCGGGGTGGAAGGTGTTCCGAAAGCATCGAGGACCGAAATCATGGAGTTCGGTCTCCCATGAAGAGAACCAAAGTCGTATGAGAAACCCGCAATCCCAAAAGAATCGAGGCTGAAGAGAATCAACAGGCCATAAGAATGGCTATGAGAGACTGACGTACGACGCGTAGTGCATCCTGTGGCAGAGCTAAGAATTCCAGAACGGTTTCGAGCGTATCCTGCATAACGTACCATTTCTGAACACCGACTACGACAGTCCCGCCTCCGTTCGATTCAATACTTGTTTCCCAAGCTGCCCTCACCTGTTGGGAGCCACCCTGAGAACCTGATTAATGGTATAGCCGCACTTGATTACCTTATCAGCGGTTTTATGGATAGCCGGAGTTAACTTCCGAATGGTAGTAGAGTTGAATGAAGGAGCTATGGATCTTCGCTGCCTGGAAGTAGTACAGCAACTTATATTCGGAACGTGACGAAGCGTTGAGCAGGGGAGCACTGTACCTTCGATGTGACTCGCCTTCAGACCAAAACAGTCCTTTCCCTATCTGAGAGTCCAAGAATAAGGGAAACCACGGAAGCATACGGATCCTGAAAATCATGACTCACCGTCCGTGCTACGCGCTCTTTGTTTCCCGCAGTACCCACGTATGACCAGGTATCCTTAGAGAGGAGATATGCTGCTGCTTTCGGGTCGCAGAGAACGATTCTCCTTCGCCCGAAGATCATAGGAACCTCATATGCCACACCATACTTCTTAGACCATTCCTCGAAAATCGTCCCTGTATCAGGCGATGTGGAAAGTTCCTTTGCCACACCGAACAACAGACTGGTACTCTTCGGACCCCTTAGCCTCGTCGTTCTGAACCTCCTTCGAAACGCCTGGATTACCGCACGTAATGCCCATATGGCGGCCAGCCCAGTGGCCACGTCGATAGGAGAGGCAGAGCGAACGACAGCTCGAAACGTATCGTAGATGGGAACGAGCGTGGACGCCGTATCCATTTTTGCGTTGTGAAGGACGCTATAGGGTTGCTCTTGCTCAAATTCCCTGTGTCTCTAGGAAAGGATGGAAACCTACCAAGGTACTACAAGGCCGGGTGTGGAGTTGGGGGCTTCGCCTAACTCAAGAGTCGATGATGTTTCTCTGACTGCACTCTGGCCGTTAGAAAGCGGTTTTTCAGTGCAAACTTCCGGTCTTGTCGGAGGTTGTAGGATAAACAAGGAGGCGGGGAGCTTAGGCCGTAGGCGCCAAGAACCCACCGCCACTGTTTATGCCCAGTGACCGCTGGACCGCATCAGGTAACTGCGACGACGACGTGTGAGGGTATATGAACAAAAAACAATTGGATGACTTTCCATCGGATATCGTTGAATAGAGTGATCTTGAGGATCGAACGGGCATGGATGTTGAGGCTAACAAGGGAGTTCAGAGCTGATTCGACAGTCGTCTTTGGACTGCAAGATCCATGCAAAATGAACTCACTGCTGTCGGACATCCCTCACATCTTCGCGCATGCAACAGCCCGGAGAATTTGAAAGCTGTGCGTGCGCCACAAGTGTCCCGTACTCTCATCCACCCCAAGATAGCGGCATGGTTCTCGTATCCTCAAGCCATGCATGCAGCGCACTCCTACGCACATTGCGGTTCATATTTTCCCTCCGCACTGCGGGGGAATACAGCGAACCGGTGCCGTCCATACCACATGTGCCAATTCTGTGTGGTCTCTACTCAAACAGCGAGAGATGAGCAAAGTATCCCTTTCTCATATGCACCCGTCTCTCAATTTGATACCTTATGCTAGTAGGCGAACGGATCCCGCCACTCAACCTGACGATTCGACGACTGGAAACCTCTGACAGTTATCCAGGCAGGCACTTCTATGGATGGCACTGATTTCTTGGTTTTTCCAGATGGAAAGAGAATCGAAATGCTTGGAGGACCTGGGACGTAGGGCCCGCACGTTCATCTGGACGGAAAACCGGTCCGCCTCCTTTGCTTCCCCGGTCGTACTGACAGACCTCGGTCGTTGACGAACGCCACCTGATACGGTGACCTATAGTATGGTGCAGTCTATCCTGAAGTTTGGGCTTGATTGCACGCGACGCTACGTAGATCCATGGCTGCAATTCGCCTTCTGCTAGCCCGCCGTGTGCCTGATAAGAGGTATCGGGTCTACGGTCGTGGATAAACGGAACACCCTTCCACGTGGTTCATAGTTGGACCACAAGTACCATTTTAACAAGGTCAGCCTCCAGTGCTTAGCCCTTACAGTACGAGATGGACACACTACTCCCGTTCACATCTACAATACGTTTCAAGCCCTCGTTCGCTCTGCCTCCCTTATCGACGTAGTCACCGGGCTGGCCTTCGTATGGGCAATAAGTACGGCAATCCGAGTCCTTCGGAAGCAATCCAGAACGACGAAACTGAGGGGACCAAAAGGCAGTAGTCTGTTGTTTGGAGTGAGTAAGGAGTTGTTCGAGTCACCCGATACGGGGTCGATGTTCGAGACATGGTCCCGGGAGTACGGTGTGGCATATGAACTTCCTATGTTATTGGGACAAAAGAGAATCATCCTCTGTGACTGAAAGCAGTGGCGTATCTCTTCTCTAGAGACACACGGTCGTACGTGGGCACTCCTGGACACAAAGCAGCCGTCGCGCGCAGTTTTGGTTTTCTCAACGTTTTCGCACACTACTGTAATCAGTGGCGGTGGGTTCTTGGCGCCAGAACTCAGCGCGTCCTCGTTTCCACCTACAACCTCCAACAAGACCGGGTGTTTGCACTGAATAACCACTTTTCAACGGCCAGAGTGCAGTCAGAGACATGTCATCTCTTTAGTTACGCGAAGCCTCCAACTCCACACCCAGTCCTATGTTGGTACGTTTCCATGCTTTCCTAGAAACAGTTCAGAGACGCATGAAGAATTAGCCGCCGGGAAGATCTCAGGCTCGAGCAGGGGATTTCCCCTCCGTACAGGGAACATCAGGCATGGCTTCTACGGAAAGACTCGCCACCAGCCTAGGGTGCTCCTTCGATGGGTCTTTGCGAGACACCCCAGCAACCATTACATCGGGAGTTGCTGATACTGGGGTTGAGTCGGAAGTCGAAGAACATCGGGAAAAGCCGCTGGTGCCCCCACCTCAAGACGTACGACATCTACGTCCAATTGCTGCGATGGTACTGAAAAAACGTTCATCGAACAGGCTACTGCCACAAGTATTGATCGTGGGCTCAAGCTGATCAAGAGGAAATTCGGGCAGCATTCCCAAAAGACGTATGTGATTTGTGATGTTCACTTACTACGATGATATCCTGTTGGACAGTCCGAGAAGTCGACTAGTAAGTCAGAACCTGGATTAGACCCCGAGCCACACCCCATGGCAGTGTCGGATGATAAGGATATCAATGATGTAGTAACAGAGTCTATGGCACTGATCCCGTGTCCCCTATCGCTAAACTCTGATGCTGTTGACGCCAAATTTCTCGATAATGGCCCGAAAGACTCCGATGAAATGCGGGTGTGTATCATCCAAGTCAAGATACTTCTCTTTTTGATTTGGAATGACATCGGGTTGTCCGGCAGACCCAATCAAGAAAGGAAGACGCTGACCCACACGATGTTTCCTTCCGTTCAAGGTCGATGATGCGGGATTCACCCACTCCGGTCATTGTCAAAGAACCTGTGCGTCCATGATCCGCACCGTGGTAATCCTCCTATTGTGACCTTTCGTGGAACTACAGGAGGAGCAGATTTCCTGCCTTTCTGCACCCATCCCTGTGAGTCGTTAACCGTAGTGTCTTGCCAGAGTACGGGCGTAATTGTTGTTTACAGCAGGTGTTTGTTGCGCCTCTGAATCATTCAGAGTATGAGAGTGTCTTCATGCTACCAAATGCGGTGGGTGGCTTTTCATTCCGTTTGCTTTGCAGGGATCGCTAACCTGTCTCTAGATCAACTCCGTTAGCCCTCCGGACGCAACTCTTCCGGACGTCAGCCCTCGGGGTGACACCAGAAATGGACACATAAGTGATGGTGAACACACCGGATGCTGTATTGTGTTTGGATTCAAATGTAAGTTGTCGTACTTGTGTATTGTGCCTCTTCCGATTGCGGACTGGATGCAACAGTGCCGTGGCCCAGGCAACTTCGATGCGGTGGCAACTAGCCGTGGCTGCCCTCAGAGTTTCACGACTGTGTATAGGGATCGTACCAAGCACCTCCGTGGTTTACATGACTATTTACGGTACTATGATATTCGTTTTGACATCGATATCACCAGCCCCCGCATCTGCGACTGATGCACTGGCACAAGGTGCGTGATAAAACAATGGTTATCATATTTAGCGACATTATGATCAACAATAATTTTCTACTGGTAAGATGCAGTATTTATGATAAAAGTGAGGGAGTATGGGTTAGGCGAGGGATACGCTATAAAGGAGTCGACTGTAGTTACAAAGGCACGCTTAGATTACTCTTCCGAGTCTACAACGATTACAAGGTACATACAATGTGAATGGGAATACTCGGAGGATCGTTTGTCAATGAGTTCGGGCACACCAGCGCAAGATCAAATGAATTTGATTGGGTAAGTAGTCTAAGACGCATGCTTATGACAGCGATCTACGAGCCTTTGTCACGGCCCCCTCGAAACACTGACGTAAGACGGCCGACCACACGAATTATTGGGGAGAGACATCCTATTAGCTGCCGTTAAGTGGGACCGATGACAAAAGTGGACCGAAACGGACGACGACAATGCGCAGTATCTACTACTTTCTTCGATGTTCCTCAGACATATCGAAGAATGGCTCCAGCCCAGCTGGACAAATCCGGAACAACGAGAGGGTCGCAGTTTTGTTTCGAAGACGAGGTGGAATTGACGTGACGCATTCGAGACGCGCGTTGAATTTACTGACCACAATGTGAAAATCCTGTCTCGGGCGCCTATAGCGTCACAGCTGGGGAGAAAAAAAAAAGAGCATAACCTAGTGAGATGTCAGTTACCAATACAAAGACACGGCCGCCACGTGACGTACGAGATGACCCGGAAGAACCGCTCTCAGAATGCCCAACACCGGAGAGGGCAAACCCATAGGCTGAGAACTAACCCATGTCCCGCAGGATGTCAGCTACCAACACGAGAAGGGTAAGACTCCCACGCAACATACCCGGTCAGTACAAATGCATGGGGGATACAGTTCCATTGTATCAGCGCGTCTGACCCCCAGAATTCGGCCAGATGACCACTAGAGATCTGCACAATCGTCAGGCACTAATCAATGGATTAAGTAACCGAGTTGAACGAGTAGAGGCAAAAAAATGGAAGATACGTACCAGCCGAAATGAACTATGCTCGGTTGTGATGCCGTCGCATTCGGACTACTTGTAACGCGGATGCGGCAACTCGTCCACATGTTCTTCCCCTTGTCAAGGACCTCCGGATTCCAAACAACGATCGCAGGCACGGGTACGGGATGACGGGTACGGCATGGTTTAGAGTTTCTACGACATATTGTAGAAACCTTCCGTCACACGGTTGTTACCACACAGGAAACGACCACATGGACGCGAACAATCCCAGACGACGAGACCGTTATTAGAAAAATGGATGCAGCAAAGTGTAGAACACTCACAGAGGTGGTTCGAGAGGAGGATTTCCATGCAGGCCAGCACCAGAATGGCGTAGTCCTCCACGACGACAAGTTCAGGAGCATCACAGTAGTTTGCCAGGAGGTACATGAGCACTGAGCTCAGTCGTAACGGAGATAGTCGCAGACGTTCATCGACATACATGCGAGAAAGAGAAGGGCGAACTAGCGGTGCGTCTCTTGGATTTACGGGCAGTATTTATACGGGACTGCGCGGCTGACATAGATCCATCGTCGGGGTCAGCCACCTCTCTGAGGGCTAGTGCGTACCTCTAACCGCGATGATGGAAACGTCCATCCTTGGGCAGGAGTTAGGAATGCGAGTGTCTCATATTCTGGAGTTGCCACTTGCCCTTGTTCGTTCAGATAGAACGCTGGTTCACTGGTTCGTGCATGCAGCAGGCGGTGCTGACCTGAACGTTCCGTCAGCCTTCCTGGTCAGCCACTACACTATGGAAGCCTACCGCGTGCATGTGATTTGTTACTGGTGGCGATTACTGTGAGTTGCAATCAATGAATGGATGTTAGCGTGCTTCATAGTCACGCACCATGATAGTCTAGTTCCTCGCTTACCGTCGTGTCCCAGATTGATACACCATACTCATTTAGACAGACCGTGCTGCGCTGGACAATACCCACCATGGCGGGCGCCCATGAGAGAGGCAAAGCGTAAAAAATCCTCCTCCCGGTGCATGACGGTGACGTTGAATACTTGGAGAAATATGTAAGCGTGCCATGCCCTGGGCGGTCGTCATATGACGGGGTGCACTTCATACCAGAATTAACACGGCGTCATTCTATGACTAGTCAACAACCATCTGGGAGTGTAGAAGCGTGGTATGATGATGTGGTTGCTCCCCATCCGAAGACCGTGAGAACTAAGCAAAAGAAGTTGGGACAAGGTAGGCCGCCCCCCGTGCAAGTTATCCGCGGGCCTGACAAGGATGCATCACTCTAGTCGTGGGACCTTTGTCTTAACACCTCGATCATCATCTTCCAGAATGACCTGACGGGCATTCCATCCCTTGAGATTGTTCAGTGTATGCTAACATATAGGATAGGATATCTAGTCCGCTGAGCAGAATTTTACCGTCTTCGGAAACAGGCCATAAAGACCAAAGAAAATAGACATGTTGAACACCGGCCTCCCTAGTGAGCAGGTCAGGAAGGGCAAAGCTAAACCCCTGTACCCGCGACCTCACTAAGGCTACCGTGAACTCCGACTACAGAGAAACGGAGTCCAGAGCAAGGCAGATGACGAAGCTAGCCATAGGTGGCTGTGAGCTTCGACGGCTCGGCTGCGGGCGGAGGACTAGTAGAGACGGCTGCACCTGATCAATTGGTCTCGTATAAACGGAATTTGAACCCAAAGAATTCCCACATGGAAAAGGCTTAGAGGGGAAGCATCAACTCGATGGCCGGTGGTAAGTCGCACTCGCCTTAAGCACCATAAGGGTGAACGTCAGCTCCATCCTGAATGACTGCATTTTTTATGGTGCGAAGATGCCTTAGGAAGTAACAACCTCGACGGGTATGATATCATGAACGGCCCTACGTTTGTTGCTATGCTTGAGAGCGTGCTGGAGCAGTTTCCGGGACTACAAGGGAGGAAGCGTTTGCTCTCCACAGGAAACTTGTTATCTGCAGTCAGATCAGTGTCAGTTGTAGTCACTCGAGCGGTCTTCCCTGACGAAATCGTTCGAGCGCGGAAATAACGAAAACCCCGTGATCAAGAAGTGAAAGGAATGCATGGCTCAACAGTTGAGATGAAGTCATCATAATCATAATCATCATAATCATAAGTTAAAGGGAGAACGCTTTTTTCGCACGCATTACCCGGCGCTTATTTCGCATCCGTCGGGTATTCCGCGTATTTCGGTAAGACAGAGAAAAGCACGTGGATTTCAAACTCAGTCGTCCTCCATCCGCTGTCGCTCGCACGCAACACAACGGAGTCTTCCTTTCCCATTGCTCTCCTGCCACCATGCCGGCCCACTGTACGTAGTCTCTGGTATATAAGCAGTACATAGCACCATGTAAACATCAAAGTTGGAGGCTTATCAGTCTGCATAAGCCAGTTCTGTACCTCAAAAGTTTGCACTGTTCTGAGGTACTTTGGACAACTAATACTGTTCCACTTCACTGGTGGGATCAACATGGGTACAACTAACCCTCATGGGAGTCATGGGGTAGGGGTATGGGTTACCTCTGGTGGACCCACTCAACTCACTTTGTCAGGCAGCACTGTTACACTTGACAGTACATGTAGAAGGAATGAAATTGTGATTCTGTGAGGTATGAACTTGAACTGAGGGAAATACACCACAGGTGATGTCATCATGGGACAGGAAAAAGGGGGGGGAGAGGCTACCAAAGAATAATCACATGAAATGGTAGAGCTAAGTGACTACATCCCAGAAAGGTGAGAGGCCTGGATATAAGTATGGTGTTGCAATGCCACGGGACAGCATGATGGGTTAGGAGAGGAGATAGTAGTGAGGGTTATTATCTGGAGGGGAATGCAGGAAAGGGGGTCAACAGAATACATGCACCCAGTCTGCATAGGCAGAATCTCAGAACATCTTTATGACCTTTGAAAGCACTAATCAGGTACCACTACTACACTGGTCTAAAAAGTGAGAGACCTAGGGGGAGACATGGCAAAGCACATAGTCACGGGAGAACAGGACTCCATGGGGGAGAAGGCCGAAGGTCATAACATATACCAGGGGCGCACACTCCATGCTGGGGGGGCATACCCAATGCCAGGGGGGCACACCCAATGCCGGGGGGGCACACCCAATGCCGGGGGGGCTGGGGCAGGCTGCGAAGCAGCCGCGAGGCCGAAGGTCTCGTAGTGGAAATGGTCGAAGCTCGTTACAAACGGCTACCACGTGATCGGCCACGTGTTGTTGCTCGTTCCACCTATTACGGTTGTAATCACACCCAAGATATCGATTGCTAGATGGCAGCCGGGAACCAGCCAGAAAAGCGTCGTTTACCGTATTTTGGGAAATCGCCTTCGTCGGTGCCTGACGTCTCCCCAGTAAGCAGTCTATTATTGCAAACCCACCAGACTGATGGAGCGCCACACGCAAGTCGCAAGGGCAGCGCCTTACTGAAAACCTTGCATCGGATACCGGGCAATCGGGTCATGGCTTTAGGGGCAAACTAGTCGCCGTGAAGAGTCGCCTCGTTTCGTTTCACCGAGGGCAGTCAAGTATGGCAACTGGAAGTGACCCGAAGGATCCAGAACCACCGGAAGCTGCCCAAAATGACGGCGTATGTGATCCATGACTTCAAATACTGCTACAAAGCTAAACATGTATCATCCAGACTCAAGGACCAGTCGGTCAAGCAGAGCCCGTTGCTGTCCAAGATTTGGCAGGTGGCGACGTAGACGCTGCTCAAAAGGCATTCAAGCACATAACACGCGTCCCACGTACTGGGGGAACTGCTGTCAACGCTGTTGGACAGGCCGACATGGCAGTGACTAGCCTTCAGAACTTGAGTGACAACTATCTCCGACCTCTTCAAATGTTCAATAGCATAGTTACCACTGTTTCGAACGTGTGTATATTATTTTGACACCTATTCCGTGACTTACAATGCGAGTAGGTTCATCCCTACGCCCAAATGGCACTGGGTATTTTGACGGCCGCTTCCCAGGTATGACTCGTTGTCATTTATTCACTTTCTATACTTACATTCCTTGTGTCAGTTGATCATTGCGCAAGCAAACCTAGATAACGCGGTATTTCAGCTCTTGGAAAAAGTCGGTTCCCTGTACGCATTTCTTTCGGAAGATTGGACCATCGAGAATATCGATAGCATGAGGGGACCTTTGGCAAAAATTGCACGGGTAATCAGCGCTTGCGCGCAGTTCATCAAAGACTATTCAGAGACAACGAACTTTTGTAGGTCTATATCCTTTTGTCGTTATAGCACGCATCTCATCTCGTTTATTCTCAGGGCGCAGACTAGGCAAAAACATAATGCTCGAGACACGGACTAGTGTTAGCGTCTACACCAATATGCTAGACGAGTTGATGCAGCAATACCGGGACTGCCAGACCTGGGATATCCGGATCACTATGTACCACGTGCTCGAGGATCTGAACATGGAGGGCATGGCTTACGCAGGCGGCGCAGGGCTGAACACGATGAAGAAGTGTTTAGAGAACACGAGAACAGAGATTCTAAAGGACGTTATCACCTGGGTAAACGATGCCAGCCCTGGCGCGCCGTGCATCTTGTGGCTTCACGGGCAGGCTGGAAGGGGCAAATCTGCGATCGCACATACTATCGCGTCTTGGTTCAAGGATATGGGAGGGCTTGGGTCGTGCTTCTGCTTCTCTCGTGACAGGCAGGGTGAGCACCGTGAGGAGAAGGTGTTGACAACCATTGCCCGCGATATCGCTGGCCATTACCCTGCATTCCGGCGAGCGTTAGCTCATGCTCTAGCGGAGGATCATACTCTAAAGACGACGCCTGACTTGTTGCAGCAATGGCAGAAACTGATCTTGGAGCCATTGTCAAAGGCTAAGGGTGCTATCGTCGGGAATGTAGTGGTTGTGATTGACGCCATAGATGAAAGTGGACAGGCTTCGTCGAGGAAGCGTATTCTGTCTCTTCTGGCGTCTACGGAAGCTGCCAGCTTGCGCAATCTTCACGTCCTATTAACTTCCCGAGCTCTACCAGACATCGAAGGTGCTCTAGGTGGTGCTAAACACGTCAAAATGATGTGCCTGGATGACGTCCCAGTGGAGTTGGCACAACGAGACCTTACTCTATTCGTTTCGAAGGAACTTGATAGCCTCGAAGACATTGGGACCACGGAGATACAGCAGATCGTTGAAAAGTCGAATGGTTTGTTTGAATGGGCACGTCTAGCTTGCGAGTTCCTCAGCCCCAACGCCTTTGGTCAAACCGTGAAAGAGCGATTCAAGAGCCTGATAGCTATCCCATCCGGCGAGGGGAAGGAACTTTTAGATGGCATGTATACTGCGATCCTTGAAAGTGCTGTTCCAAAGTCAGGCGAGCCATTCCGGAGATTCTGTTCCGTCATGCGGCAGCTCTTGATGATGTTGGAACCTTTAACCATGAGGGAATTGAGTTATATGTGCAGTCTCTTCCCTGACGAGGACGAGCGCTACGATGTAGCGACCGTCCTTCGATTCATGGCTCCAGTGTTGCGGGGCATTGGCGACCATACATCTCCTATAGAACCCCTTCACGCATCCTTCTATGACTTCCTGGTTGACCATTCCCGGAATGAGGCCTACTTCATTGACACTTCCAATCACCATGATCTAGCCTATGCTTCACTGCAAGTGCTTTGCAGGGAGTTGTGCTTCAACATATGTGGGCTGGAGAGTTCCTACTTGAGCAATTCCCAGATCCCTGACTTGCCAGAGAGGATAAAGAGGAATATTTCACCTCATTTATCATACTCATGCAAATTTTGGGCCAAGCATTTGGAGGGGTCCCAGTTTGACTTGTCTATTGCTGCATCTGTGCAAGTTATTATGGAAAGTGAAAGGGTCCTGTTCTGGCTGGAGGTTCTCAGCCTTATTGGTGCATTAGGAGGTGCTGAAGGTTCCTTGAAAGGTTTAGTTGGGTGGTTTGAGGTGAGTTTTTTGGTCCATAAATAGGCTTTTTTCTGATGAACATCTTGAAAGGGACATGTTGGTTATGAGACAACAGCTGTGTTAGCCATAGATGGGCTGAGACTTGTGCAGAATTTCTTCACAGCAATCATGTGCAGCACACCACACCTATACCTCTCTGCACTGCCACTTTCCCCATGCAGTTCACTTCTGGCAAGAAAACTAGTGCCCAACTTCTCCCACCTTGTGGAAGTTGCCCAAGGGGGATTGAAGGACTGGCCAGCCACCCAGCTTGTCATACAGGGGCATACTTCATCTGTCAGCTCAGTTGCATTCTCCCCTGATGGCAACCGGATTGTGTCAGGCTCTAGGGATGAAACTGTGAGGATCTGGGATGCAAAGAGTGGGGAACAGGTTGGCAGCCCTCTGAAGGGGCATACTGACCATGTCAGCTCAGTTGCATTCTCTTCTGATGGAAACAGGATTGTGTCAGGCTCTTGGGATCAAACTGTGAGGGTCTGGGATGCAAAGAGTGGAGACCAGATCAGTAGCCCTCTGAAGGGGCATACCTCACAAGTCATGTCAGTTGCATTCTCGCCTGATGGAAACAGGATTGTGTCAGGCTCCTGGGATGAAACTGTGAGGATCTGGGATGTGAAGAGTGGAGATCAGATTGGCAGTCCTCTGAAGGGGTGTACTTCAGGAGTCAGCTCAGTTGCATTCTCCCCTAATGGAAACAGAATTGCATCAGGCTCAAGGGATGAAACAGTGAGGGTCTGGGATACAAAGGGTGGAGGTCAGATTGGTAGCCCTCTGAAGGGGCATACTGATGATGTCACTTCAGTTGCATTCTCCCCTGATGGAGATAGGATTGTGTCAGGCTCAAAGGATGAAGCTGTGAGGGTCTGGGATGCAAACAGTGGAGGTCAGATTGGCAGTCCTCTGAAGGGGCATACTTCCAGAGTCACCTCAGTTGCATTTGCCTCTGATGGAAATACAATTGTGTCAAGCTCATGGGATGAAACTGTGAGGGTCTGGGATGCAAAGAGTGGAGATCAGATTGGCAACCCTCTGAAGGGGCATACTTCAGAAGTCAGCTCAGTTGCATTCTCCCCTGATGGCAACAGGATTGTGTCAGGCTCTTGGGATGAAACTGTGAGGGTCTGGGATGCAAAGAGTGAAGATCAGACTGGCAACCATCTGAAGGGGCATACTTCAGGAGTCAGCTCAGTTGCATTCTCTCCTGATGGCAACAAGATAGTCTCATGCTCAAGTGATAAAACTGTCAGGGTCTGGGATGCAAAGAGTGGAGATCAAATTAGCAGCCCTCTGAGGGGGCATACTTCACAAGTCATGTCAGTTGCATTCTCCCCTGATGGAAACAAGATTGTGTCAGGTGCAAGTGATAAAACTGTGAGAGTCTGGGATGTGAAAAGTGGAAATCAGATTGGCAGCCCACTGAAGGGGCATACTTCGGGGGTCAACTCGGTTGCATTCTCCCCTGATGGAAACAGAATTGTGTCAGGCTCAAGTGACAAAACTGTGAGGGTCTGGGATGTGAAGAGTGGAGTTCAGATTGGCAGCCATCTGCAGGGGCATACTTCATCTGTCAGCTCAGTTACATTCTCCCCTGATGGAAACATGATTGTGTCAGGCTCATGGGATGAAAATGTGAGGGTCTGGGATACAAAGAGTGGAAGTCAGATTGGCAGCCCTCTGAAGGGGCATATGAATTGGGTCAGCTCAGTTGCATTCTCTCCTAATGGCAACTGGATTGTGTCAGGCTCAGAAGACCAAACTGTGAGGGTGTGGGATGTGAAGAGTGGAGGTCAGATTGGCACCCCTCTGAAGGGGCATACTGATGATGTCACCTCAGTTGCATTCTCCCCTGATGGAAACAGAGTTGTGTCAGGCTCCAGGGATGAAGTTGTGAGGGTCTGGGATGCAAAGACTGGATGTCAGATTGGCAGCCCTCTGAAGGGGCATACTTCAGCAGTCATGTCAGTCGCATTTTGCCCTGATGGAAACAGGATTGTGTCAGGTTCTTGGGATCAAACTGTGAGGGTCTGGAATGCAAAGAGTGGAAGTCAGATTGGCAGCCCTTTGAAGGGGCATCCCTCACATGTCACCTCATTCTCCCCCGATGGCAACAGCATTATCTCTACCAGAGGGATGAGTATTCCAACTCCTACCACATTACATCCTACCAATAATGGTAAGCAACTAACAAATCTATGCTCATTACAACATCTCATTGTGTCTATACATAGCACTTGTTCAAGTTCATATAAATGAGCCCATTTGCTTTTCTTCTGACCCATCTCATGTGTTGGCTGACAGTGAACAACTTCTTGGTGACCTGATTTCTGAGGCCAATGCTGAACCAGTTCAACTGTACTCAGATGGCTGGCTCAGAGGTCCACAAGGCAGATTGCTCCTATGGATACCAACATCTTTGCAGAACCCATTTTATTCAATGTCTACTGCATTGATTATTCCCAGGGGTTGCATGGAATTGAACCTGAGTAACATGGTCCATGGGAGTAAATGGCAGGAATGTTTCAAACAAATTGCTTAGCATTGATAGGCTTAGTATGTATTTGGTTTGTATTCTTCATTGTACTGCATAAATAATAGTATTTATTCATTGCATGGATATTTCACACCTTAGTGTCACCTGGCACATGCCCACATCTTGAAGGAGGGTGGGTCATTACTGCCAACAATGAGGTCAGGATACCACTACATTATCATCTTGTAATACCTATTACTACTTGGAGCAGGTCCAATATATGTTGTGTCAAACCCTAGTGGATGTAATGACTCATACCTTTTCACTAGTTAGTGTAGTTTACCATGTATAGACAACCTCTGGTTAGGGTTACCTTAGACATGCTTATAGACACTTAGTCAGTTCCACTGCATTGACTCAGCCTGGTTTTCTGCAGCCAATAACATTTATCTCTTGCTTGTTTGGTTTGTTTATGACATTCCTTGGTACAAACACTCTAAGTAGTATCAATACCAGCTCTCTTGTCATAGACCTTCCAACCAAGTTCATTTGTGCATTGTCACATTAACTCATTCCTCAGCCTCTCCTCTCTATCAGTTCATAGAGTGACTGAGTATAGTCTTTGGATTATAAGCATTACATTTGAACTCAATTATCATCTTACTCCCTCACTCTGCTTGCCCCAAGGCTTAAGAAGCTTTGTTTATGAGATGATGTCTTTAGTCTCATCCTCTTATTATCTGGAGGTGGTGTTTGAAGAACCAGTGCATTGTGCCATTCATCGACGTCAGTCTCAAGTGGGCCAAACAGTACTACAACTGCATGGATAACACACAAGCCTATATCATATCCATGCATAAGTTTTTGCATCACCAGGGGCATTTTTATTGATGCCAGTCTGAGTAGTCATTGATCCATCTCTTTGATTTTGGTGGATCCACAAATACTGGGGTCAGGAGTGGATCACACATGCAGAGAATATTGTACTACATGGAACTTGGGCCATCAGGATGCAGTGCCATTCAGGCTGTTGAAAAAGAATACCAGATGTATGTCGATGGTGAACTTGTGGATGAAAGTATGGATCCTCTTAGGTTTTGGGAGGTATAGTATTTTACTTTTGTATGTTCAACTTTTTGATACTCATCACTCGTGATAACTCAGGTGAACCGCACTTGATTCCCAATGATATTTGTCATCACGATGGACTACCTTCTGATTCAGGTGTCTTCTGTACCTTGCAAAAGAGTTTTTTCATCAAGTGCTGACACAGATATGAAGAAGCGGTACCACATCAGCCCAATACTAATGGAAGCCCTCCAAATGCTGAAGTACCACTTGAGGAGTCAGCAAATTGACTTCCTGGTGAACTGGACTTCCCCTTATGCCGTCCTTGTTGAGGATGAACCAGAGGAACTGGATGATGCAGGCAACAAATGGAAAGGAGATGCTGACGTTCATGCCACTTTGCAGGCCCTTCCTGATAGGAGTGAGGTGGAGGAGGGGGAGGTGCTTCCAAGTAATGTCATCATATATGCATAACATCTTTACCAGGTTCCAACCCAACTATCAAACTACTAGTTATTCCATATGATAGTTTACATCATGTGGTTTTCTACACCTGCAATTGGCTGCGAATTTCCCACACTGCACCGAAATGACCACGCACATAACCATATGTAAGTGAATGTAACATGACACTGCATGTGTATGATTAGGCCAAGGATGGCAGTGGCTTTGAGGGCTATGTGCAAATTGACAAATCCTACAATCAACTTGATCAAGGATGGTGAACACATGTCATTGAATCTGAGCTAAAGAACATCAGCAAAACCCACCCCCTCTGTACAGACTCTACTATCTGTACAGACTGACCCCTAACTGTTTCAGTATACAGATTCCCACCCCTTATCTTAACATGTAGACATTAATTAGCAATCAATTATATGACCACCAAACTACTTTAATTACACAAGGACTAACTACATATCTACTACAGGTATTACTCATCCATACTAAGTGGGCACAGCCCCAACAGGGGACCACCCCCCTCCCTCTGCCACCCCCCCCTCTGGTGGATCATCAGAGGGAGGGAGGGACAACAATAACAATGGCGAGGGGAGATGGTAGTGGTACAGGAAAGAGTTGTGTTGCTGGAGTGAGTGGGTTTATATACACTCCCACAAAAATTTCAATTGGAGTTTGAAATTGCCACAGTGCATTGGTGCTCACTTGGAAGTTGAAAAATCTACTATATGGAGTAATCATTGAAGGTTTGAGTGAATGGAGACCTAGGGGTTTACCTGAGGTCTCCTGGGGTGAAGAGAGTGGGTCAGTTTGACCCGAGGGGGCTTGAGGTTGCCTGGTAGAGTCAAAGAGTGGAGAAAAAGCTTGGAACACGCCCTATAGTCCCAAGAATGCCTGAGATAGCATCTACTGACTGTCTGATAAGGGAGAACTAATGTTCCGAGTCCCTTGGGCTTGGAACTCTGTCTGCTCATCTGGTGGTAATGTGGCTATATTTTTTTTCTAAGTATGTACACTACAAAGTAAGTATGAGTCTGGCTTACATAAGCCAAACTCGTCCAAACACTAGGTAGAAGATAGAATAAAAGTATAGAACAAAAAACTAAGGTAAAAACAAAGAAATATAGTAATTACCATGGTAGGGAGGATGCCCTCCCTACATCGTACAGCCACGATGTCATAATGAACATTGTAGCCTATGATCACAGGACCATGGGAATATGCTTACCTTAGCAGTATCTCCTTTTTTGGGCGAGATATTTGCAAAGTTCTGTGGGAGACCCAGTGTCATGCACCAAAGGTGTTTGGTGATGTGAGCATGGACTCAGAAGCTGAATGATGAAGAATGGAGAAGCCTAGCCCTAATGTGAAGAATGACTGATATGGCCAGCAGTCATCCATTGCATGAGAACCATCCTTAATGTTAGGGAAGAAACCACTCAAGCACCCAAAAAAAACTTTTTGAGTGCCAGTTTATGGCATTCCGATTTTTCGAATATCTCCATCAATTCTAAAGATATTGACACCATTCCCATGCTCACAGGAAGCTCTCGACCACGCCATCCTGCCTACCAAGTTTGGTAACGATCTGCACACTCCACAATTTTCTGCATCATTTCTACCATTGAATGCCCATTTCGCCAATATTTATCATAATGGCCACCTCCTCAACCATCTCTTTGCTTGTGTCCTTTGCCAGGGAGAATAACTACGAGTACTTGCCAGGAATCCCCACCAGCTCTTGCCCTGAAGCCTTGTGGTTCATCCCTCCCTCATCCATGACCTCCCATCCTATCACTTTGGGACAGCGCATTCTTCTCGTCAGTCTGACATCAAGGAAGACATTCTTAGGTTGCCTCAAGTCTGTCATCAGGCTTGAAAGGTCTTATGTGGTTGTTTCGGTCTCTCCAGTTGAAAAGGATTATGGATTTTTCCTTCCTGCCCCCTGCAACATCTATCTCTCGATCTCGTCTTTCATCCTCCCAAAATTGCGACAGCTCCAGTACCAATTACTATCATCTACACTATCTGATCACATCCATGATGAATTTGAGGCAATTCTCCCTGCCCTCATTGGAGAAGACGGCCCCTCCTCCTCCTCATGCCCTCCAGAACACTAGTTGCACCTGATACAGGTCACTTTGCAGAGAGGAGAGAGGGGGGAAAGTTGTGAAATCCTAAGCCCTGACTACCCTGGAGACCCCCAAAGTTGACCCCTGGCAGAAATCCCCACAGTTCTTCTTTTGGACGCACAGCAAATCGCCCCAATGCATCTGGATCTCAGATCTAGGAGTCAGAATGACTCATTTGCAGTCATACCCCTTATTCAGCAGTGACCAGTGCACTTACTCATCCCCCTTTCTGTCACATTATTCATCCATTCCTTAATGACTCATTTCTATTTCAAATGATTAGTGATATTCTTCATCATGCTGACTGATTTTACTTACCAATCGCTTACTGTCCTTACTCAGCCTTGCTCGGCCTTACCAATCCTTTACCAATCCTCTTACCAATCGCTTACAAACCCCTTACAAAGTGTTTCCCTCTGTTTACTTCAGGCTACGCTACCTTTTGTATATAAGTACCAATACATTGCAGCAAGCAGCAAGCAAGTAGCCCCCTGCATAGGATACTGTCCCTTGTGTAGAGAGCCAACTGCCCAATCATTATCGTCATTATCTGCCTTATTGTCATCGCTTTGAGGCCCTTCATTATCTTCTTTATTCTTGCAGTATCTGAGGCTCCATTAAGGGTCTATTTACTGTCATTCTTCATCACTTTACATTGCTTCTAGGCTCTGAGTAGCCTATAAATCTTCGCTTTCCTGTCCTTCCCCTGCTCCCCTCTCATCAGGAGCACTGTTCCCTTCTGCCCTAGTCCTCTAGGTGTGCAGAACCCCTCCCCCACTTCACTGTAAGTGAGGCCTGTAACCAATCCCTTGAGCCAAAGTCTGCGGAGGTAAACCACCAACTTGGCATTTGTCTTTGTGTTGGGTTTTTTGGTGTTTTTGCCATAGATCCACACATCGACTCACACCACTAACCCCTATCCCCAACCCCACTCATTGTCCACCCCTATCTTCATCGGCTTTTGGCCCTCTATGCATGTATCCCACCACTCCTGACCATTGGCAGTCCTCTCCAACTTTTGTGACATCAGCAACTCAGACCCTATAGGCCCCACTCGAGACACTGATGCCCACCTCCACCAGTAGCACTGCTGCACCGCCCCAGACCACCCCGAAGAGTTCCTGCAGCATTGGGCAGTAGTCCAGACAACCTAGGCAGGTTCCCTTTGCCACTTTTCCCTTTCTTAGGGCTTTCCTTGTTTCCTTTTACCTCCCTTTCATACCTACATCTTGTAGTGCCTTACTTCAGTGCTTTTCCCTTCAAAATTTTTCTGACATATGACACTTCCAAATTTTGCCAAAATACTACCTTGTGACAGCTCCCTCTACGATACAAAACACTGCTGTACTTAGGAAAAATATACCCACCTTTCTGGCATCACCATCTGTGTGTCTGAGTGTCCCCTTGAGTCCCCAGAGTCATTTTCCAGTGTATCTTCAAGTCTTTTGAGCCCCCCCTTGCATCTACAGAGTCCCCCATCGAGTTCTATCACCAATTTCAAGTCCCCTTCACATTATAAAAATTTTCCACCACCTTCAGAGTCATCCCCTTCGATTTTACAAGTCCTTCAACACCCTACAAGAGTCCTACATTGCTGCCTATTGAGTTCTGAGCCTCTGAGTCCATCCAGCCGCCCAAACTAATGTAACACTAACAATCCGAAGACTGTTATCGGTCACTCCTTGACTGATGGAGAGCTGAGGATGTGGGAACTGAGTTAATGCGCGATGCACAAATGAACTCGATTGGAGTGTCTATGACGAGAGAGACAGTATTTATACTAACTAGAGTGTTTGTACCGTGGAACATCATAGAACAAACCAAACAAAGAGAGATAAATGCTATTGGCTGCAGCACTCCACGCTGAGTCAATGCAGCAACGCTGACGAAGCAGCTGACTAAGTAAAGCATCTATGAGCGCGTTGAAGAGACTAGAATTGAGAGAGGCTGGGGATGAGTGGTGAAGTCTGAGGGGGAATTCTTCCCAAGGGGGCTTCTCAAGCCTGGCAGAAAACTCTGTCTGAGGGACGTCTGGGGCTGTCTGAGGCTGTCTAGACACAGCAGAAGGCACTTGACGCCTTCTCGAACTCGAACTCGAACTCAGAACTCTCGAAACTCTGAAATGCGACTTGTTATTTTTTTGTAACTAGGTACAGTGTCTAGTAAGTGCGCCAGTGGCTTACCTAAGCCACATCACGTGTCTAAACTCGAAGCACTAAGTAAAATCTAGAGTAAATGAACAGAAAGAAAGAAAAAGAAAAGAAAATAGAAACAATAAAATAACAGAAATCCCCTGGTAGGGAAAAACCATTCCCTACAGCGTCTAAGGTAACCCTAACCAGAGAGTGGATAAATAAGGAAAACTACGCTAAGAATACGCTACAACTAGTAGTGAAAAAGTACGGGCCGTTACACTATCCCCTCCTATGGCTCGACTTCCAGGCGAGACCAGATAGGCTGCACAGCAGTCAAAGGGTCGGGTAAAGTGGAGAAAAAGAGACCCTCGGTTGAGAGCAAACGAAGTTTCCGGGGGGGGCACCGGGGTGGAGTTTGTAAAAATCGTCTATCGCCTCCTGGGCATTCTTAAGAGCAGATCTAGGCTCCCAAGTGCGATGTTCCTCTGGGTATCCCCTCCAATGAACGAGGAACTGAAGATTACCACGCTTCAAGCGAGAATCAACAACCTTCTCAACTTCGTACTCGACATCTCCTTCATCCGTAACCCGTTGTGGGCCAGGCTGAGTAACCGGTTGCCCATCAAGAGCACTGAGGTAAGGTTTCACCCGTGAAACATGCACATCGAGCGTGGCAACTTTAATTTAATGGCGTTGGGTAAAATGTCCGAGACCTCGTACAGGCCTATCCACTTTTCGGTCAACTTTCGGCTCTGCCGATCTTTCAGCGATAAATGGTCGGTAGCCAGCCAAACCTGTGAGCCTATGGAGTAAGCAGGGGAAGGGGATCATTGTTTATCTGCCTGAGTTTTCTGACGAGTCCTAGCTTTTCCCAAACTTTCGTGCACTCCCTGGAACACCTGGAACCAGTCTTTAGCGGTCTCCTCCGCTGCTTCTACCTTAGAAGTCGTCGGCTCGACGCCCATCCGTGGTGTGTATGAATGGGTAACTTCAAAGGGGCACTTGCCAGTAGAAGAAGACTTGGAGTTGTTGTATGCGAATTGAGCCAGGAGAAGCCAATCCTCCCATCGTTCCTGCTGATGGTTTGCATACATCCATAAATACTGCTGAATTTCGTGGTTCAACCGCTCGGTTTGACCATCCGTTTGTGGATGAAATGCTGTCGAGAGCTTCTGCTCGACACCCAACATTTTAAATAATTCCTTCGAGAACTGAGATGCGAACTGCAGTCCGCAATCCGAGACAAGAGACCGGGGAAGGCCGTGATGCTTCCAGACGTGAGTTAAATAAAGCTGAGCCGTACTAGCGGTGTGAGTCGACGTGAGGATCTATGGCAAAAACACCAAAAAACCCAACACAAAGACAAATGCCAAGTCGGTGGTTTACCTTCGCGGACTTTGGCTCGAGGGATCGGTTAACAGCGAAGTGGGGGAGGGGTTCTGCACACCTAGATGACTAGGGCAGAAGGGAAGGTGCTCCTGACGAGAGGGGAGCAAGGGAACGACAGAAAAGCGAAGATATACAGGCTACTCGGAGCCTGGAAGCGACGTAAGATGATGAAGAATAACAGTAAATAGACCCTTAATGGAGCCTCAGATACTGCAAGGATAAAGAAGATAATGAAGGGCCTCAAAGCGATGGCAATAAGGCAGATAACGTCGATAATGATTGGGCAATAGTCTCTCTACACAAGGGACAGTATCCTATGCAGGGGGGCTACTTGCTTGTGTGCTACTTGCTGCGACGTATTGGTACTTGTATACAAAAGGTAGCACAGCCTGAAGTAAATAGAGGGAAACACTTTGTAAGGGGTTTGTAAGCGATTGGTAAGAGGATTGGTAAAGGATTGGTAAGGCCAAGCAAGGCTGAGTAAGGACAGTAAGCGATTGGTAAGTAAAATCAGTCAGCATGACGAAGAATATCACAAATCATTTGAAATAGAATGAGTCATTAAGGAACGGATGAATAATGTGACAGAAAGGGGGATGAGTAAGCGCACTGGTCACTGCTGAATAAGGGGTATGACTGCAAATGAGTCACTCTGACTCCTAGATCTGAGATCCAGATTCATTGGGGCGATATGCTGCATGTCCAAAAGAAGAACTGTGGGGATTTCTGCCAGGGGCCAACTTTGGGGGTCTCCAGGGTAGTCAGGGCTTAGGATTTCGCAACTTTCCCCCCTCTCTCCTCTCTGCAAAGCGACCTGTACCAGGTGCAACTAGTGCTCTGGAGGGCATGAGGAGGAGGAGGGGCCGTCTTCTCCAATGAGGGCAGGGAGAAGTGCCTCAAAATCATCATGAATGCGATCAGATAGTGTAGATGATAGTAATTGGTACTGGAGCTGTCGCAATTTTGGGAGAACAAAAGACGAGATTGAGAGGTAGACATTGCAGGGGGCAGGAAGGAAAAATCCATAATCCTTTTCGACTGGAGAGACCGAAACAACCACATAAGACCTCTCAAGCCTGACGACAGACTTGAGGCGACCAAAGAATGTCTTCCTCGACGTCAGACTGATGAGAAGAATGCACTGTCCCAGAGCGATAGGATGGGAGGTCATGGACGAGGGAGGGATGAACCAGGAGGCTTCGGGGCGAGAGCTAGTGGGGATTCCTGGCAGGTACTCATAGTTATTCTCCCTAGCAAAGGACATGAGTGAAGAGACGGTCGAGGAGGTGGCCATTACGATAAATATTGGTGAAATGGGTGTTTGTTGGTAGAAATGATGCAGAAAATCGTGGAGTGCGCGGATCATTACCAAATTTGGTAGGCAGGATGGCGTGGTCGAGAGCTTCCTGTGAGCGTGGGAATGGTGTCGATATCTTTAAAATTGACGGAGATATTCCAAAAATTGCAATGCCGTAAACTAGTGCTCAAAAAGTTTTTTTTTCGGGCACTCGAGCGGTTTCTTCCCTAACATTGAGGATGGTTCTCGTGCGATGGATGACTGCTGGCAATATCAGTCATTCTTTGCATTAGGGCTAGGCTTCTCTGTTCTTCATCATTCAGCTTCCGAGTCCATGCTCACGTCACCAAACACCTTTGGTGCGTGACAGCGGCAGTTTCCTTTTCAGTGCAGGGGATGAACTCTGCTTCCTTAGAGAACCGATCAACGACAACCAAGATGTAAGACTTTCCAGAGGAGCTCCTGACTCCTATATCCATAAAGTCGGTCATAAGATCTTTCCAAGGCCCATCAGGGATAGGTAAGGACTTGAGTTTGCCTGCCGGCGGCTGGTTACTAGGCTTGCTAGCTTGACATGTCTGACAATGCTTAACGTACTCCTCGACATTGGGCTTCAAGGTAGACCACGTGAACCAGCATGTGATCAACTCCTGAGTTCCTTTTACACCTCGATGACCCGCTAGGGGTGAATCGTGAAGAGCAGCGAGAACCTTCCACCTAAGTGCCTCGGGCACAAAAACTTTATCTCCATCATACAGCAAACCGTCATGTCGGTCGGGCGTTGTCACGCACCAAAGGTGTTTGGCGACGTGAGCATGGACTCAGAAGCTGAATAGTGAAGAACGGAGAACGGAGAAGCCTAGCCCTAATGCGAAGAATGACTGATATTGCCAACAGTCATCCATCGCACGAGAACCATCCTCAACGTTGTCACGCACCAAAGGTGTTTGGCGACATGAGCATGGACTCAGAACCTGAACGATGAAGAACGGAGAAGCCTAGCCCTAATGCGAAGAATGACTGATATTTCCAGCAGTCATCCATTGCACGAGAACCATCATCAACGTTAGGGAAGAAACCGCTCGAGCGCCCGAAAAAAAACTTTTTGAGTGCTAGTTTACGGCATTCCGATTTTTCGAATATCTCCGTCAATTCTAAAGATATCGACACCATTCCCACGCTCACAGGAAGCTCTCGACCACGCCATCCTGCCTACCAAATTTGGTAACGATCCGCGCACTCCACAATTTTCTGCATCATTTCTACCAACGAACGCCCATTTTGCCAATATTTATCGTAATGGCCACCTCCTCGACCATCTCTTCACTCGTGTCCTTTGCTAGGGAGAATAACTACGAGTACTTGCCAGGAATCCCCACTAGCTCTCGCCCCGAAGCCTCCTGGTTCATCCCTCCCTCGTCCATGACCTCCCATCCTATTGCTCTGGGACAGCACGTTCTTCTCGTCAGTCTGACGTCGAGGAAGACGTTCTTTGGTTGCCTCAAGTCTGTTGTCAGGCTTGAGAGGTCTTATGTGGTTGTTTCGGTCTCTCCAGTTGAAAAGGATTATGGATTTTTCCTTCCTGCCCCCTGCAACATCTACCTCTCAATCTCGTCTTTCGTTCTCCCAAAATTGTGACAGCTGCAGTACCAACTACTCTCATCTACTCTATCTGATCGCATTCATGATGATTTTGAGGCACTTCTCCCTGCCCTCGTTGGAGAAGATGGCCCCTCCTCCTCCTCATGCCCTCCAGAGCACTAGTTGCACCTGGTACAGGTCGCTTTGCAGAGAGGAGAGAGGGGGGAAAGTTGTGAAATCCTAAGCCCTGACTACCCTGGAGACCCCCAAAGTTGACCCCTGGCAGAAATCCCCACAGTTCTTCTTTTGGACGCACAGCATATCGCCCCAATGAATCTGGATCTCAGATCTAGGAGTCAGAGTGACTCATTTGCAGTCATACCCCTTATTCAGCAGTGACCAGTGCGCTTACTCATCCCCCTTTCTGTCACATTATTCCTTAATGACTCATTCTATTTCAAATGATTTGTGATATTCTTCGTCATGCTGACTGATTTTACTTACCAATCGCTTACTGTCCTTACTCAGTCTTTCTTGGCCTTACCAATCCTTTACCAATCCTCTTACCAATCGCTTACAAACCCCTTACAAAGTGTTTCCCTCTATTTACTTCAGGCTGCGCTACCTTTTGTATATAAGTACCAATACGTCGCAGCAAGTAGCACACAAGCAAGTAGCCCCCCTGCATAGGATACCATCCCCTTTGTAGTGAGACTGCTGCCCAATCATTATCTTCATTATCTGCCTTATTATCGTCGCTCTGAAGCTTTCTTATTCATCATTCACTGCTGCAGTATTTGAGACTCCATTAAGGGTCTACTTACTGTAATCTTCGTCATTCTACGTCGCTTCTAGGCTCCGAGTAGCCTATATAACTTCGCTTTTCTCAGTCTCCCCCTGCTCCCCTCTCATCAGGAGCACCTTCCCTTCTGCCCTAGTCGTCTAGGTGTGCAGAACCCCTTCCCCTCTTCGCTGTAACTGATCCCTTGAGCCAAAGTCCGCGTAGGTAAACCACCGACTCGGCAATTGTCTTTGTGTTGGGTTTTTTGGTGTTTTTGCCATAGATCCACATGTCGACTCACATCTGGAGCCCACCGCGAGGGGTGGTTACATTTGGCTCGAAATCCATCTCATATTCTTCGTAAACGACTCCTACATCATCTGCCCTATCGAAATCTTCATCATCGCTGATAACCATCCATTCCACCTCGTCGCAACTCGCCTTTTCGACTGCCAATTCCCCTCGGAATAATCCCCATACTTTCCCATCATGTCTTCGACCACTGCGAACCCACTTATGCCAGTGCAAGCTCAGGCAGCTGCAACTGTTAATTCTGCTCGTTCTGTACTCACTATGCCACTTCTTGGAACCAAATCTTCCCCAGAACTCTTCCAGGGCGACTGCTCTCGAGTTCGGACTTTCCTCGACCACTATGAGCGACTCTGTGCCTTCCATAATGTCACTTCGGACCATGATATGGTCGCCTCAATCCTCCCTTACTGCAATACTCGTGTCAGAGAAATCATCGAAGGAATGCCTCACTTCCATACCCCCCAACTGGGCCAGATTGAAGGCCAGTTTGCTTCGCTACTTTGATGCCGATGTAGGGAGAGTATCCTCCCTACTAGGGTATTTGTTATATTTCATCCTTTCTACTTGTGTTTTTGTTTTTCTCTTTACCTTACTACTTTCTTTTACTTAGTATTTGTCCGCATTTTGGCTTACATAAGCTAGGACTCGCACTTAGAGGTGTGCTGTACATACTTAGAACAACAATAGATGCACTACCACAGATGAGTAAGATGGAATTAAGACGCTGAAGGCTCGGAATATTATTTCTCCACCCCCAGACACTCCTTAGACGAATCTCGACTATCCTTTGGACTTACTGGGCATTTTGGCTGTTTTCTCCACTCTCTGACCACCCTACCAGGCACTCTAGCCCCCTTGGGTCGAACTGACCCAATCCTTCCAAAGGGAGACCCATAAGCCACTCCCCCCACCTTCCTTTATCCAACTTTACACCGACATCTTCGACGAAAGGTTCTTTGAAAGGGACCTGAAATCCCTTGTACTGCGATTCAGGAATCAGCCTATCATGTCTCTCCACGATTTCCGAGCCTATAACCGAGAGTTCACTCGAGTTGGAGGCTGGATGAAGCACAAGGGAAAGCTCACTGAACACGAACATGATCGCTACTTCTGGGCTGGACTTTCTCCTCTGTTTCGAAGCTCTGTAGAGGGTAGACTGAAACAGAAGGATCCCAACCTCGATGTCAGCATACCTTTCCCCTATGACGAAGTCTGTAGAGCTGCAGAAGAGGTGCTGCGTCAAGATCGGTTTGATGCAGATGACCTTGACCTCCTCGGTCCTCGATCCATATCCAGTCTTTCAGAGAAGGAGAATATCCCTCCACAGCAGCATGATGCAAGGGGAGGGAGTGTTCGACCGCTTCTACCACCCCAGGATGCCAGGAGAAACTTGGAGACACTGGAGAGGGAGGGAAGCATGGCTCAGAAGCAGGATGAGGTTGAAACCCTGATAAAATCCTTATCTCATATGTCCTTAAATGATCCAGATTACTCATTGCTCTATTATCGAGCCATCAAGATGGATCCTGATGCTGCAAAGGTGATTTGTCCCCCAGCACTCCACTCTGCCCCTGTTCCTAGCTCCACTGCGCCCCCTGTCAGTCCGAATTCATCCCAGGCATGTCCCCAGAGGAAGCCCATCGTCTGCTTTGGCTGTGGAGTCACTGGACATGGCCTAGACACCTGCGATGCAATCAATGATCTGATCAAGAAGGGTTCTTTGGCTAGAGATGACAACCATCGCGTCATATATCCCAATGGGCAGCGCATCTACAGGAATGGTGATGAAACGATCTTGCAGGCTTATGAGAGATCTGTGAAGCCGACCCAATCCCCCAGTAGTGTCCACTTTGTTATCCATGAAGAAGCCGATGAATTTCCTGGAGCAGAGTTCTATGAGTTAGAGGATGATGCTGTTGTTGCTGCTGCAGAAAGAAATGCGAAAATTTCGAAGGATAAGCGAAGGGAAGTCTTCGATGGAGTGCTCCTCCCACCTCGGAACCATGGCAAGGGCAAAGAGAGGGAATTTCCGAAGCAATCTACCTCATCGACACCTGCCAATCAGCCTCAGCCACCATCAGCCCCACACTCTGATCGCCTATCAGCCCCACAATTTGATCGCCCATCAGCCCCTATCCATCATCCATCAAATCAATCTTATCCGACACCTGTTGCACAGCCACCTGTCAATGTCACTGCGCCCAAAGCCCCTGTCTTTGTTCCTGTTGATGTCCATCATCATGGCTTTGATGGGAATGATGATGATGCCATCATGGAGGATGAATCCATCAATAAACCTTCACAACAGGCCTCTGAGTCCCCTGCAGACAAGGGGAGGAAACCCAAGGCCCCTGCTGCCATGACTTCACCATTATCTCAATCGGCAGACCCAAAGGCTATTGTGGATCGCATTCTGGCTACCCCTATGACCCTTTCATTGGGGGAAGTGATAGGAGCATCAAGGGATGTATCTCATCATCTTCAGGAACTCATCGGATACAAGCATCAACCCATCACTCAATCTGTCAGAACTGTCGATGGGACACCTCCCATCAGTTCTTATCTCGTTTTGACATCCAGCCCCTTAATCACAATTAATCTCACCTGTAATGGTCGACAGGTGACAGCTGTCATCGACTCAGGCTCCACCCTTAATGTGGTCAAATCGAGTATAGCACGATCTGTCATTCAGATGCCCATCGACATCTCAAGAAGCATCAATATGAAGGATGCCAATGGTGGAGTATCAATGCTTACTGGTCTAATCAAAGATGTACCGCTCTTCTGTGGTGCTGCTAGGACCTGGACCAATCTATTTGTTGCCCCTGATGTCGATGCAGGCTTTGATTTGCTTCTAGGCTGCCCCTGGGCACATGGGAATGCTGTTAGCATCATTGAGAGAGGCTCTGGTACCTTTGTAGTCTTTGGATCAGACAAAGATCATCCCCTCAAGCTCTGTGTCACTGAAGGGACTGCTGAACCGACTGCTACTGCTCTCATGGCGACTCTCCAGCCCTCTAGCTTCGAAGAAGACTCTGGGACTCTTGCAGATGATGAAGCTTCAACTGATTCCTCTCCTACTGGATCGCCTATTACCTTTGCACCACCTTCCCCACCTTCTGGGACTCCCAATTCGACTCTTCTCTATCCAGACTCGACTCCAGATGGCATAGATGGCGCCTTTGGACTTCCACAGTTCCATCCTATCCCTATCATCACAGTGGAACCACCGTCTAGCCCTCCGCCTTTGAATCTTCTTCGTACACTCACTGAGGAGTTACAGGCCACCAAGATGAATGGATTGGAGGATGATCCCTTTGTTGCTGCGATGCGTCATCAGATTAGAAGGGAAGAACGTCTGTCTCTCACTGCACTTCTTGCTGGGCTCACTCATCAGTATCCCAACTTCTTCCATGTCTACTTTGACTCGGATTATGCCCTTGCTGGTGAAAGAGGCATCGATCAGGACGACCACTACTATCAGGACTTCCTCTTACTGCATACCTACCTTGTGCAGCGCATCCCTGGTACCCCATGGCACGATCGTAACCAGTTTGGAGGCTCTGCCTATGTACGCTTCTATCCCAATCCTCGCCCTGACCCTGCAGATCAGAGTCCACCTCCCAACGACCCCATTCTATCCCCTGATCCTCCTGAAGCTCCAGATAATCCATCCCTGCACTCTCAGTCAAATATTTTGTCCTCTACGGCTGAAGGTCCTCTTCATCCTCCTTCCTCCCATTTGCAAATGAATATTGCACCTGCTGAAGCCCCAAATCCTCCACCTTCACCCATTTCCAACACTACTTATCTCGAAGTGCCCCCTGTCGATTTATCCGAGTCTTCACTCTTGTTTCAGGTCAAAGATCCACCTCCTGAGCCTCATCTATCGAATTCTTGCCCCCTTTGCTGCACCTCTCATTGCGTCGCCTCTGAAATGTTTGACGACTTGCCTGGACAGTCTATATCCTACAGCAAGATGGTGCTGCATCTTACTTCAACCAAGTACGTCTCCTTGCCTGATGGTCTTGGAGAAGATGAAGTGCTGGAATTGGGCCCTGTTTTCCATGGATGTCAGTTTGTTGATAGGATCGTGAGGGATGAAGCGGATGAAGAAGGTCCTGATCTCCTCGTTTTCATGAGTATCATCGGTTTCCCTCCCCATGTCGATGTGTCCCATCCCCCATCATCGCATTTCGACCATCTGCCTGCTACTCTGTCTCCCATTCTATCGGACATGTTCGAACTGGGTGTCAACTCAAATTTCCATCTCCCCAACCATCCACTCATCATGCTGGCACCACCTGCAGATCCTCGACATGCCCTCGACATTATGGCCGATGGAGAGAAGATTGCCATGCCAGGATCTTATAGTCAAGTATCCCTGCATCATACCTCGACGGGATGGGTAGCTCAACTCCAAGACCCGGAAGTGAACGAGGTAGGAGACTCATCTACTGCTGTTGATGTGTCGCAATCCTACACCCCACCTGGTCTTCCCCTCCTTGCCAATGCTATCAATCATGTCTCAGCCAGTCATCATCCACCCCCGTTCGAAGCGATTTCCTACCCAGATTATCCCCCTACTCCCTCGGATACAGCTACTCTCAGTACCACTGCGCAGCTTCACCAGGATATCTTTGGATCTGACTCCTTTCACTTTCAGACTTCATCCTGGCCCTCTGATGAGTCGATTTTCTGAATTTTCCGATTTTACTTACTGTTTTTCTTTTGATTCATATGCTTCTCCTTTTATTTCTTACGCTACTCACTTCGACCGAGAAGTCGTTAAACTCCTAAATCCACAGACAATTCTTCGTTCTCATACTCCTGTATCACCACCTACTATGCCCACCTCAGTTCACTGCTTTGAAAAGTCTTTTTACTGTAATTTTTCATGTCCTCCTTCGCCTTCCAGACCCCTAACTTCCCCAGACTCATTATCTATTCAAAATAACAAAAAGCCACAAAAAATCTTTTTCTCCTTATCTGATTTCCTTGATTTGTTATGTTTTAGACGCTCTCTTGTTACAGATACAGAAAACCCAGATATCGACAATGTATGCTCAGTATATGGTGCTTATAAACGTGTTGATCCCAAGGTCAAACCCGTTCCGGGCATTTATCCAGAAGACGCACACATTCATTGCCGTTTCCCGGAAGACCCCCTTAAATCACTAATTCCACTCACACCTCACCCCCCTACTTTCGTTCCCACGAAGAAGCTTACCAAGGAACGCCTGCACTCCATGAAATTAAATGCCAACAACTTCCTGTGGCCAGAAGAGGAAAAACTTTTTTGCCACATAATGAAGCTAAATGAGCACGCACTTGCCTTTGACGAATCGGAATGCGGCAACTTCAGATCTGATTACTTCTCGCCTTACATAATCCCTGTCCTGCCCCACGAGCCATGGGAATATCATAACATTCCGATCCCGCCCGGTATCCGAGACCGAGTCATACAGCTTCTTCGGGATAAGATTGCAGCCGGACTCTATGAACCGGCTCAGTCCTCCTATCGCTCAAAATGGTTTTGTGTTATGAAGAAGAATGGAAAGATCCGAATCGTCCATGATCTGCAGCCTCTCAATAAGGTTACAATTCGGGACGCTGGTGTTCCTCCTATCTTGGACGACTTTGTGGAGCCGTTCGCTGGCCGGCAATGCTATACCGTGTTCGATCTCTTCTCCGGCTTCGACGCACGCCAACTTCACCCCGATAGCCGAGATCTTACCTCATTCCTGACGCCACTTGGCTTGCTACGCCATACTGCCATGCCTCAAGGCTACACCAACTCGCCATCGGAATTCCAGAATTGCACAGCATTCATTCTTCAGGACGAAATCCCTCACATCACCAATGTTTTCATCGACGATCTGCCTATCAAAGGCCCTGCTACACGTTACAAAGATGCCAATGGCCATGCTGAAACGTTAGCCAAGAATTCTGGCATCCGGCGCTTCATTTGGGAACATGCCAATGACGTACATCGGATCATGCATCGATTTGCTCATGCCGGAGGAACGTTTTCCAGTCCTAAATCTCAGATCTGCCAACCTCGTGTCACTATTCTTGGCCAAACCTGCCATCCTCGTGGTCGTTCCCCTGACGACAGCAAGGTGAAGAAGATTGTGAATTGGCCAACGCTCCTTACGCCCAAAGATGTACGGTCGTTCCTAGGCCTCTGTGGTACCGTTCGTATCTGGATTGCGAACTACTCGCAGCTGGCTCGGCCGCTGGTCGACCTCTATCGCAAGAATGCTCTGTTCAAATGGGGAGAGCCCCAACAGGAGGCGTTTGACGCCTTGAAGCATGCCGTTTCAACTGCCCCTGCCCTTCGCCCCATTGACTACTCGTCTGATTCCCCTGTCGTTCTTTCCGTCGACACCAGCAATGTCGCCATAGGATTCAGTCTTTCGCAGTATGACTCAGAAGGACACAAGCACCCTGCTCGCTATGGTTCACTCCCTATCAATGAACGAGAATCGCGCTATAGCCAGCCCAAGCTGGAGCTTTACAGTCTTTTCAGAGCACTACGACACTACTGCATCCATCTTTACGGTGTTCGTAACCTATGGTTCGAAGTCGATGCCAAGTATATCAAGGGTATGCTTAACGACCCAGACCTTCAGCCCAATGCAACGATCAATCGCTGGATTGAAGGTATACTCCTCTTTGACTTCAAGTTAATCCATGTACCCGCTATCAAGCACCGTGGTCCTGATGCACTCTCTCGTCGTCAACCTACCGAGGAAGACTACGAGGAGGGCCGTATTGATGCAGAGGAAGCCGACGATTGGGTAGAGAACGTTCTTTTCTTTGCAGAAACTCATCCCCTTCCTTATGACGCCATGATGCTCCCATCATTCCTTTCCAATGATACGACCCAAGACACTCAGTTACACCAAATCCTACACTTCCTTCGCACTGCCGAACTTCCCATTTTCCCTTCCAACACCTCTCGAAAGCGATTCATTTGCAGATCCTTGCAGTTCTTCCTCCGCGGAAGCCATCTCTTTAAACGTCGAGGTTCCCGTACCCCTGTCAAAGTTATCTTCGACCCAGATCTTCATGCACAGATACTGAATCGAGCCCATGAAGAACTCGGTCACAGAGGTGTCTTTGGAGTCTTTCAGACGGTCAGAGAGCGCTTCTATTGGCCTCAGATGTACAAGGATGTCACCCATCACATTCGCTCATGCCATGCATGCCAGATTCGCAGCACTCGAAAAACCGAAATCCCCATCACGATCTCTGCATCCCCCCGAATCTTCATGAAGGTTTACATTGACATCATGCTCATGCCCAAAGCCCGTGGCTATCGCTATCTTGTTGCTGCTTGAGACGATCTTTCCCTCGCAGCAGAAGGCCATGCTCTCCGACATGCCAATGCGGATAATCTCGCCAAGTTCTTTTGGGAAGAGATACTCTGCCGATATGGAATGGTCTCTCAGATTGTCACTGACAATGGCAGTGAGATCAAGGGTGCTTTCGAGAAACTCATGCAGCACTACTCAATCCCTCAGATTCGCATCTCGCCCTACAATTCTCGAGCTAATGGAGTTGTGGAGCAAGGACACTTTATCATTCGAGAAGCTATTGTTAAGGCTTGCGAAGGCGATCTCAATCTCTGGCCTACCAAGGTCCATCATGCTTTCTTTGCAGACAAAGTGACGACTCGACGGTCTACTGGATTCAGCCCCTACTTCCTCCTTCATGGTCTCGATCCCATTCTCCCATTCAATCTTTTTGAATCTACATATCTCGTTGAAGGATTTTATTCTGGAATGAGCTCAGAGGAGCTTCTTTCACTTCGCATTCACCAATTGGAGAAGAGACAAGATGATATCCATGCCGCCTTTACTACCCTACAGAAGTCACGCCTACGATCCAAAGACCAGTTTGAAAGAAAGTATGCCCTACGCCTTGCAAAGTCATCATACCAGCCTGGAGACCTTGTCTTGGTTCGCAATAGCCAGGTTGAGAAGGAGCTTGATCGAAAATCGAAGCCACGGTACCTTGGTCCCTATGAAGTCATTCGTCGCACCAAGGGAGGCTCCTATGTCCTCAAAGAACTCGATGGCACTATCTCTAGATGAGGCATTGCTGCATTCCGACTCATTCCCTACTACTCATGCGACACTCCTTTACCTGACGATATCCTCCTCAGTGGAGACGATGAGCCAAGCAATGATGATGACGAAGATGACGACGAGAACGAAAGTAATGCTTATGACTCTGACGAATTCTCATGATTTCTCTCACTACTTTTCATCTATCTCCAGCCACTCCTTTCAGATTCTTTTTTTTCTTTTCTTTGTTTCACCCATTTGTGTTTGCTGCATTGGTCGCAATCGGGGATGATTGCATTTCTTGTTGCTGGCGGATGTCACGCACCAAAGGTGTTTGGCAACGTGAGCATGGACTCAGAACCTGAATGATGAAGAATGGAGAAGCCTAGCCCTAATGCGAAGAATGACTGATATTGCCAGCAGTCATCCATCGCACGAGAACCATCATCAATGTTAGGGAAGAAACCGCTCGAGCGCCTGAAAAAACTTTTTGAGTGCTAATTTATGGCATTCCGATTTTTTGAATATCTCCATCAATTCTAAAGATATCGACACCATTCCCACGCTCACAGACAGCTCTCGACCACGCCATCCTGCCTACCAAATTTGGTAACGATCCGCACACTCCACGATTTTCTGCATCATTTCTGCCAACGAATGCCCATTTTGCCAATATTTATCATAATGGCCACCTCCTCGACCATCTCTTTGCTCGTGTCCTTTGTTAGGGAGAATAACTACGAGTACTTGCCAGGAATCCCCACTAGCTCTCGCCCTGAAGCCTCCTGGTTTATCCCTCCCTCGTCCATGACCTCCCATCCTATCGCTCTGGGACAGCGCATTCTTTTCGTCAGTCTGACGTCAAAGAAAACATTCTTTGGTCGCCTCAAGTCTGTCGTCAGGCTTGAGAGGTCTTATGTGGTTGTTTTGGTCTCTCCAGTCAAAAAGGATTACAGATTTTTCCTTCCTGCCCCCTGCAACGTCTATCTCTCAATCTTGTCTTTCATTCTCCCAAAATTGCGACAGCTGCAGTACCAACTACTCTCATCTACACTATCTGATCGCATTCATGACGATATTGAGGCACTTCTCCCTGCCCTCATTGGAGAAGACAGCCCCTCCTCCTCCTCATGCCCTCCAGAGCACTAGTTGCACCTGGTACAGGTCGCTTTGCAGAGAGGAGAGAGGGGGGAAAGTTGTGAAATCCTAAGCCCTGACTACCCTGGAGACCCCCAAAATTGGACCCTGGCAGAAATCCCCACAGTTCTTCTTTTGGACGCACAGCATATCGCCCCAATGAATCTGGATCTCAGATCTAGGAGTCAGAGTGACTCATTTGCAGTCATACCCCCTTATTCAGCAGTGACCAGTGCGCTTACTCATCCCCCTTTCTGTCGCATTATTCATCCATTCCTTAATGACTCATTCTATTTCAAATGATTTGTGATATTCTTCATCATGCTGACTGATTTTACTTACCAATCGCTTACTGTCCTTACTCAGCCTTGCTCGGCCTTACCAATCCTTTACCAATCCTCTTACCAATCGCTTACAAACCCCTTACAAAGTGTTTCCCTCTATTTACTTCAGGCTGCGCTACCTTTTGTATATAAGTACCAATACGTCACAGCAAGCAGAAAGAAAGTAGCCCCCCCTGCATAGGATACTGTCCCCTTTGTAAAGAGACTACTGCCCAATCATTATCGTCATTATCTGCCTTATTGTCATCGCTTTAAGGCCCTTCATTATCTTCTTTATCCTTGCAGTATCTGAGGCTCCATTAAGGGTCTATTTACAGTCATCTTCATCATCTTTACGTCGCTTCTAGGCTCTGAGTAGCCTAAATATCTTCGTTTTTCTGTCGTCCCTCTGCTCCCCTCTCGTCAGGAGCACTATTCCCTTCTGCCCTAGTCTTCTAGTGTGCAGAACCCCTCCCCATTTCGCTATAACCGATCCCTCGAGCCAAAGTCCGTGCAGGTAAAACACCAACTCGGCATTTGTCTTTGTGTTGGGTTTTTGGTGTTTTTGCCATAGATCCACACGTTGACTCACAGCGTTCCAGCGTCCACCTTGGCCGTTACACTGCGCAGTTCTTCTATGAAGGGACTTTCTAAGCGCACAGCGCGTACTTGCTCCGGTGAAGAGACTGAATATGAGATGCTGAGGATGGGATAAGAGAAGTCTGAGGGGGCGGGGAGTTCTTCCAAAGGGGCTTCTATAGCCTGGATAGAGACTGTCTAGGGACGTCTGGAGACTGTCTGAAGCTGTCTAGACACTGAAAGAGGCACTCGAGGCCTTCTTGATCTCGAACTCGGAACTTAGACTCTCGAAACTCGACTTGTTACTTCTTTGTAAGTAGCTACAGTAAAGTCTAAGTACGTGTGTGCTTATATAAGCTACTCACGTGTCCGAGTGTCCGAACTCGAAACTAGGTAAACAGTAATGTAAATGAGCAGAAACAAAAAAAAGGAAAACAAAAACTATAAAATAAAAGAAATACCCTGGTAGGGGGTACTCACTCCCTACACCGGTTTAATAAATAACGACTCCTCAGATTTAGCGTTTTTGCGATTTTCTACTAAGTCTTTGTGGCGAGAGAGAGCATCCGGTCGTCCCATTGAAACACCTGGTTTGTGGACGATAACACAGTTAAAATGACTGAAGTATTGTGCCCAACGCACCTGGCGTGGTTGAAGCTTCTGTGACGTCATGAACCACTTAAGGTTGTGGTGATCTGTCCAAATCTCAAACTGGTATGGAGTAGCCTCAAGGTAGTGACGCCACTACTCTAGAGCACAAATGATGGCTAGCATCTCTTTGTTGTGAAAATATAATTAACCTCTGCTCCACTGAGCGAATGACTCGAATAGGCAACTGGTCTCCAGAGATCGTCATCCCATTCTACCGAGAGCACAGCTCCGGTTGCATAATCCGAGGCATCGGTTTCTAAGCAGAATTTCTGATCCTGATCAGGAAACATAAGAATAGGCGCGGTCGTGAAGGCTTTTGTAACACTAACAATCCGAAGACTGTTATCGGTCACTCCTTGACTGAGATAGAGGATGAGGATAGGAACTGAGTTAATGCGCGAATGCACAAATGAACTCGATTGGAGTGTCTATGACAAGAGAGACGGTATTTATACTACTACGAGTGTTTGTACCAAGGAACGTCGTAGAACAAACCAAACAAGCGAGAGATAAATGCTATTGGCTGCAGCGCACCATGCTGAGTCAATGCGGCTATGCTGACAAACCAGCTGACTAAGTAAAGCATCTATGAGCGCATCTAAGTAACCCTAACCAGAGAGTGGATAAATAAGGAAAACTATGCTAAGAGTACACTACAACTAGTAGTGAAAAAAGTACGGGCCATTACAGCTTCCTTTAACATATCAAATGCCATTTGGCACTTGTCAGACCAGAGAAACGGAGTGTCCTTTTTAGTTAGGTCGTTAAGGGGGTGCACGACCTGCGCGAAATCCTTTATGAAACGTCAGTAGAAGTTCGCAAGGCCAAGGAAGCCTCGAACTCCATGAACAGAAGTGGGAACTGGCCAATCGCACACAGCAGCGACTTTAGCGGGGTCCATCTTAACTCCATTCATGCCAACTATCATACCCAGAAAGTCGACCTCTTTTTGCTTAAATAAACATTTCTCCAGTTTAACGAACAAGTCGTTCTCCTTCAACCTTCTAAGCACCTCTAGCACGACCCTGTCATGCTCCTTTTCATCGTCTGTTTTCGTAAATATCACAAGATCGTCTATATATACTACTAGAACGTCCTCCATATCACCGAAGATGTCGTTCATCATGTTTTGAAATGTGGCGGGGGAATTACATAAACCAAAGAACATCACCACCGGTTCGAAGGCTCCACGGTGACAGACGAAGGCAGCTTTCCACTCGTCACCTTCCTTGATCTGGATGTTATTGTATCCCCACCTAAGGTCCATTTTTGTAAATAATTTACAGCCTTTCAACTTGTCAACAAGCTGCGAGATGAGCGGGAGCGGATACGAGTTCTTGACTGTATGCTCGTTTAAATAACGGTAGTCCTGTACCACCTTTGGAACAAAGAACACGGGAGAAGTCTGCGGCGATTTACTAGGCCGAATATAGCCCTTTTTAAGCTGTCCATCAATGAAGTTGCTAACTTCGGTTTGCTCATCAGGGCTGAGAGGGATCAACCTTCCCTTTTTCGGAACAAACGACTCCTTTAGTTCTATCGCATGGTCCCAAGGTTTCCTAAGTGGCATGCGTTCGGATTCCTGGACAGAGAAGACGCTTAAATATTCGTGGTATTCCTTCGGAACCAGTTCCTCAGGGGTTTTATCCTTTTTAGGAGCCTCCTGCTTGTCGGCTCTAAATATGTTATGCCAGTCTTCGAGGGCCTGGACCTCCTCCTTTTTGATACGTCTAACAAAGGCCAGCTTTGGCGCGAGTTGCCTGCAACTACGAGGACACCTCTTCATCGAGATTTCACTGGTTTTCCAGTTGACTTCAGGGTTGTGGGTGGCAAGCCACGTGTGACCCAAAATCATGTCATGAGATCCCAGATCCGTGATGTTGGCTACTAACTCTTCGAAGTGATCTCTGAACTGAACTCTAAGCGGTACTTGGTGCGTAATCCTTCCGGCAGAATTAAGGGTACCATCAACATTAAATATGTCCACAGCGACAACTTGGGAAGCTTCTTTCGGTCAACGAATTTAGCATCCACGAAAACACCTGTAGCACCGGAATCCAACAAGGCCTGCACAGCGTGTGCATCACCTTTCCTAGTGTGAATAATTATAGGAACCGATACGTGATCCTTTAGGTTGAGCGTGCGAACTCGGGATTTTGGTGGTACTGTCGCCTGAGCATCGCTAACTGACTCAGATCCTTCCAAAACACTGTTTTTAGAAGTTTTATTGCTTGGAGAATTAAGCGGTGCCAGTTTAACGTCCGGTCCCGGGCCCTTTCGGGACCCTCCAACAGATGGAGTAGGTACAAAGTCCGAATCATCATCCATACTATCTACAGAGAGAGGAGAAAACCTATTTATAGTAACTATGTCTGAAAATGAAACCCTTTTTTGTGTTTTTGTATTTTCTATTTTTGTGCTTTCTTTTGTATTATTTTTAGAAGATGAAACCGAAATGCAACGAGAAGAAAAACTAAAAGGAGAAAAGGAAACTTGTCCAGTACAAACATTGTCCGAGACTGCAGAACCCGACTTCACTGCAGCTCCGATTCTTTTACAGCGGTTTTCAAAAGTATGCGGAAAACTCATTTTCAGTTGTCAGCTGTTGGGAACAGCCACACAAGGACCCCGAAAGTACCTAAGCCTGCAACAAATAATCACTGCACACGGAAAGTGGGATATCTCCCGAACGACTGGGAGTATTGGGATGCAGATACTATCATCAGAGAGTATCACTTGGTAGTATATACATGCAAAAAAGCGAAATGTATAGTGCAGAAATGAATGAAGTACAAGGTACAAAACTATTTACCTCCAGTAGGCACAAAAAATACAATAACTCTGGAATGGAAAATGTGTGCATGCTGTCTTTGATGTTGTCTAGTAGGTAGCAACAAGTACACCCAGATCTGAAAAATGCGAAAGGTTTGGTGGGGAAATGGAGGAGATACAGGCCAAATACTAAAGGGGGGAGGGGGACTATGGTGTCTCAATGAACAACCACTGGTGAAATACAATAAAAATCAGGGGAGAGGATGGAGAGATGGTGTAGTACATGAATAACAAAGAATGGAGGGAATTCACACACCCAGTCCCAAGATATTTGCAAAACCATGTGATAATGCCTCTGTCCACAGACTAGGCTATATCTCCAGAATAGCTGAGGTGGCAGCAATGTAAGATGCACCATTTGAAAAGCCCTTAGCAAGTAGTACACAGATTCCACCTTCTCCTCTGATTTTTTATTGCATTTCACCAGTGGTTGTTCATTGAGACACCATAGTCCCCCTCCCCCCTTTAGTATTTGGCCTGTATCTCCTCCATTTCCCCATCAAACCTTTCGCAATTTTCAGATCTGGGTGTACTTGTTCTACCTACTAGACAACGCCAAAGACAGCATGCACACATTTTCCATTCCAGAGTTATTGTATTTTTTGTGCCTACTGGAGGTAAATAGTTTTGTACCTTGTACTTCATTCATTTCTGCACTATACATTTCGCTTTTTTGCATGTATATACTACCAAGTGATAGCTCTCTGATGATAGTATCTGCATCCCAATACTCCCAGCCGTTCCAGAGATATCCCACTTTCCGTGTGCAGTGATTATTTGTTGCAGGCTTAGGTACTTTCGGGGTCCTTGTGTGGCTGTTCCCAACAGCTGACAATTGAAAATGAGTTTTCCGCATACTTTTGAAAACCGCAGTAATTTACTAATATGAGCAACTACATGCTCAAACGTCATTCCATCCATCGCGGTGTAGGGAGTCCATACTCCCTAGGGCTGAATATCATAACCATATACCAGCTTCCCTATCGCCCTAGCCAGTCCCCGCAGGTCCACCGTCCTTCGGAAAGGTCGCCGCCGCTCCACTCTCGGCTATCTCGGCTACCACGAGCGCTTCCTTCGCTTACCTACACCGCCACCACCTAATCAGGAAGTAGCCCCTATCACCGACACTCGTCACCGCTACAAGTCACTGCTAGCCCCTGTCTTCAACCCCTAGTCATCATCTGCCCCCTATCTGCGTCAGCCTTTGGCCCTTCATATGCTCATCAAAGTGTCTACTGACCGTCGGCAGTCTACCCCGTCACTTGTGACATCAGCTACTCGGCATCTATAGGCCCTACTCGAGACACCGACACAAGCCGCCGCCGGTAGTACCGCCGCTCCACACCAGACCACCCCGAAGAGTCGCCGCAGCGTCGGTCAGTAACACAGACATTCTAGGCATGTTCTTCTCGCCGCTTTGCCCTTTCTTTCCGCTTTGCTTTGCCTTCTTTTACCTATCTTTCATACCTACGACCTGTAGTGCCTTGCATCGGCGCTTTTCCCTTCAAAAATTTTCTGACATATGACATCTCCGAAATTCGCCGAAATATTCCTTTGTGACAGCCTCCTCTACGATACAAAACACCGCTGTACTCAGGAAAAATATACCCACTTTTCTGGCATCACCATCTGTGTGTCTGAGAGTCCCCTTGAGTCCCCAGAGTCATTTTCTTGTGTATCTTCGAGTCTTTTGAGCCCCCCTTGCGTCCACAGAGTTCCCCACCGAGTTCTACCGCTATATTCATGACCGCTTCGAGTTATAAAAATTTTCTGCTGCCTTCAGAGTCATCTCTTCGAGTCCACGAGTTCCTCGACAGCCCACACGAGTCCCACATCGCCGCCTTTCGAGTTCTGAGCCCTGAGAGCGTCCAACCGCCGACACTTGCCCCCTTCTGCCTCCCTGTGGCGGCCATTCGAGTTCTACCCCGCCAGTACCCTTCCAACGCAGGGAAACCTTCCCTTTCGCCGCCTAGTCACCCCCTCCACTTCCTTTCCGACTCATGACCCCTCAGGACGAGCCTAGGCCTAGCCTACAGCTTTCCCTTCGTGCTCTCACAAGAAGAGTTGCCCACAGCGGCAAGCTGCAGGTCAACATCTTCTGAGCGCACCTGGTGCCCTTTGCCTTTGTTCCTGGCCTGCGGGCAGTGTGGGTGTATATGGCCCTTCTGGCCACATGCGTAGCACTGGTAATTTGAGAAGTCCTTCTTAGGGCGGCTTCCCGATCCGCCTTGCGCAGCCCCAATGTCCATGGGTGCGCCTTGCCCTGAAGTTACCCCGGGCGAGGGTCATGAGAAGTTTTGTCCCCATCGAGAGGATGAACCACCAGTTTTGATTCTGACTGCCTCCAGGGCAGCACCGAGGCCTCTAACCTCGACGTCATACTCTGCCCAAGTGTCCTTACGACGCCCTGTTTCGTGGGGTCAACATTTTGATTGGGGTTCTGGGCAGCCCCTGCACCTGCCTGCTGCTGCATGCCTGCCACGGCGCTGGCAACATGCTGTGCTACCTGGTTGGCGACCTGCGCCGTGATCATTGCAGTCATCTGCTGCATGAACTGCAGCTGGTCCTGGGTAAACTGGTCCATGACCGGTGAAAGTTACGGGGAAACGAGGGGGAGGGCGGATGGTTTGTCTATTCTGTAAGTTGTATGGAATGTGCAGAATGAAGCCCAGTAAGTTCGGGTCAGGAGAAGGGGAGCGAAGAGGGAGCGGAGAAAGGCGAGGGAGGAGAGGTTCGGGGGTACCAAAAATTTGTTGCTCGAGGGGTGTTACTTCCTGAGCGAACAGGAGCAGGGGAGCGGGCGATGAAGAGAATGAAATAGAAGTGATGCTGGGGGTGAGCAGAGATCTGAGGGGAGGAATTCTTCCAGAGGGGCTTCTATAGCCTGGAGAGAGACTGTCTGAAAGAGGCACTCGAGGCCTTCTCGAACTCGAACTCAGAACTTGGACTCTCGAAACTCGACTTGTTACTTCCTAAGTAAGTACAATGTAATGTAAGTCGCGAGTGGCTTACTTAAGCCACCTCACGTGTCTAAACTCGAAGCCTTGAAGCACTAAGTCAATACTATAGTAAATGAACAGAAAGAAAAAAAGAAAAGAAGTAAAAACAATAAAATAATCAAAATCCCCTGGTAGGGAAATACCATTCCCTACATCCACGGGTCACTTGAGAATGCAACTGTCCCCAGTTGCGAACTGACAGTACGAGCTCGAAGGTGCTGACAGGTGGAGGGGGTAGCAAGGAAACTCGCCGAAGGACAACGGCTGCGCGAAACCTTATGAGACTCCAGGAGATGGCAAAGGGGAGTGCAGGGAGGATGTAGAAAAAGAAATCGAATGAATACGCGCCCTTGGTGATAAGATATTCGTGAAACTGTCGGAATGCGCCCTCGTCCATGAAATTGGGAATACCTCCACAACCATAGTGCTGGTCGCCACCTAGCATACATCACCTGAAAGCCTTCGTCGAGTAGTACCATGTCCTCGGAAAGCGAGAGGATCGGCTTAGAACTGAGGGAGATATACCGTATGCGACGTCACAGCACAGCAGGGGGATGGGGAGAGGGGAAGGTGCCCGAACAGTAACCGCTGGTGCAATCGACATGAAACCACGGATAATGGTCGAGGGATATGTGGGAAGCACGTAGGAAATACCTCCAACCAAATCCGCGCACCCCTTCTCGAGATATGGGCAAAACCGTTCCGAGATACCTCCACTCATGAAAACGCGAATTCCTCCACAACTGCTGCACCAATCGGGACAAAAAGAATACCGGAATACCACTCGAAAGCGCTCGTCGAGAACTACGGACTCCCAAAAAAGCGAGAGGCACGGCGAAGATCCGAGGGAGATACGGCATGGACAGTGAGAAGGGCGCCATAGTGGGGGAGAAGAAGAGGCTGCCGAGCGACGACCGCTAGGGCAATCGATACGAAATCGCGGATAGTGGTAGAGGACACCTAGGACGAGATGGAGAAAAAGGAACTAGACCAATTGACCTGCCTAGTCCCGAGATATCTGCCAAGTCGTCTCGTACCCCTTCCATACACAGAAACCCTCATATCTCCACAACCATCAAGTGCGTAGGAACGAGAAGAGTATCACCAGGTAGCCACGAGCAAGTAGTACCACCATGCCAAAAAGCGAGAGGCTCGACGCCAAAACGAGCGAGATGCGCAATCCTGACCTCGTCACCCTCCTCAGACACAAAAACTCAAATAACTCCACAACGGCGAATGCGCACGCGACGTCTCGTATATCGTCTGGTAGATGTCGTCTAGGGGATGCACGTCTGCAAGAAGCGAACGATTCGGCGCGGAATTACATGAGTTACGGCGTAAGCGAGGTAGGGGCTAGGAGAGCAGCATCGCATTGGTGTGAAATGGCTTGGTGGAAACCTACGAAACTCCGGGAGGTGATAGGGATGCTCGAGGAGAGTTGGGAGAACGAGGAATGGTGGAAAACGGCACACCCAATCCCGAGATATTCCAGATTTCGTCCTAGAGTGCCTTTCTCCAGGGATTGGCTGATATCTTCGGATGCACTGGTATAAATGTGACGAAAAAGACACCTTTCGACAGGTCTCGTCGAGTAGAGCTGGAATCCCGGTTTGCGAGAGGGATGGGTCTGGGGCAGTCGAGATATCGCGTTGATGGCGTAGGGGATGACATGGATGGGCGGGGAAATTTCACGAAAGATATATTCATAAAAGACACATAGAATATAATACTTGGCCAGCAAAAGCGACCCTACATCGACTCAGTACCACCTTCGAGAGGGCTGGGGTGTGCGACTGCGACTGCAAGACCTTCCTGAGTGAGCTGATGTGTGAGTACAGACCCTTCAGTCACCACTAGTCCTGAAACTGGGACACCCGACATGTACATTTTGGCCTAAACGTGGGACTAGCCGATGTCGGCCGACTGACCCTGAGTTGGAGTCGGCCGGTTGGACCAACTGGTGTCAGCCGATGTGGCTGGGGAATGCCCTACCCCCCTGTGGGTGGGGTCGGCCGACGTAGCTGGGGCATGCCCTACCCCCCTGGGGGTGGGGTTGGCCGACCTAGCTGGGGGGTGCCCTACCCCCCTGTGGGTGGGGTCGGCCGACCTAGCTGGGGGGTGCCCCATGGTCCTGGAGGTGGGGTCGGCCGACATAGCTGGGGCATGCCATACCCCCCTGGGGGTGGGGTCGGCTGACCTAGCTGGGGGGTGCCCTACCCCCCTGTGGGTGGGGTCGGCCGACGTAGCTGGGGGATGCCCCATGGGCCTGGAAGTGGGGGGGTGCCCCATGGTCCTGGAAGTGGGGTCGGCTGACCTAGCTGGGGGGGTGCCCCATGGTCCTGGAGGTGGGGTCGGCCGACCTAGCTGGGGGGTGCCCCATGGTCCTGGAGGTGGGGTCGGCCAACGTAGCTGGGGCATGCCCTACCCCCCTGGGGGTGGGGTCGGCCGACCTAGCTGGGGGGTGCCCTACCCCCCTGTGGGTGGGGTTGGCTGACCTAGCTGGGGGGGTGCCCCATGGTCCTGGAGGTGGGGTCGGCCGACCTAGTTGGGGGGCATGAATAATCATAAAGGGTGACTCTTTCAGCTGTGGGGTGGGGCCATGGCCATGGAAGTGGGCTCGGCCGATGTAGCTGGGGGATGCCCCATGGGCCTGGAAGTGGGGTTGGCCAACATAGCTGGGGGGGGGGGGGCGGGTGCCCCATGGTCCTGGAACCCCCATGATCCTGGAAGTGGGGTCAGCCAACATGAATAATCATGAAAGGTGACTCTTTCAGTGGGGATGATTTCCTGACTGTATGGGCATCCAAATTAGCTCCCTTGTTGGAATATCTCATTACAGATTATTAAAGTGATGCTGTATTTACAACCCCATTCCAAGAGCTCTCTTGCTCTTTTTCCGATCCCTCTTTACCTTTTGCTCTCCATCCTCTATTGTTGCTGCCTTCTCCTGTGCATTCTTACTTCCTTGCCTTTTCCTTTTCTTTGGAGGTGCCTGGATTGGTGCTTCTTCCTCCTCACCCCTGCCCTCACTAGCTGTCCTCTCCTCTGCATGCCCACCAGCCTTTTTTTCAGCATCCTCCTTGTCCTTGTGATTATCCATCTCCTCTGGGTTCATGCCAACTGAACCCTGCTCCAATCTTGCAATTACTGACCCGACTGCACACAAAACATCCTCTGCCCTCTGGATGCCAAGGTTAGAGTTCAGTAGAAAGTCCAGATGGGAAACCTCTGGATCATCCTCTTCCACCTCCTGGGCTCGGTTGCACTCCCTCAACAAGAGACCCAATCCAAGTACAATTGGGCCTCCCTGATTAAAGGAACCAAACTTTACCCCCTCCAGTTGAGCCAGTGCTTTCAAGAAGGAATCCCTATCCAGGTAAATATGTTCAGGTAGATACTTAGCACCCCAAGTCCATAATGCCCATTCAGGCAAGGCTGGTTCAGTGCTGATGTGGGATTCCTGACAATATATTTATTAACCAAGCTATCATAGAAAGTTGGCCACTCACTGTTTCTGGTAAGGCAACCACCAGCTCAACAAGCTTCTGGTATCTGGGCATGATTGAGAGTGACTTTAAAAATTCTACCCTGTCCCTGCTGGCATGCCAGGCAGGACTTGACTCATGAGGGGTAATTTGGAAGGAGGAAGCCACCAAGACATGGTTATCCTGGACCCTGACAGGAGTTACTTTCAGGGTCTTATGCCTCCCACTGGTTTCTGCCTCCGGGTCTTCAACCCCTGCCTCCGAGTCTTCAACCCCTGCCTCCCCTTCACTGTCATCATCAATGTTTACCCAGACTCTTTTTTTGGATCTGGCTTTCCCATCAAAGAACCTCCCCAGAGGCAAATCCTCCTTTTTGCATTTGATAAAGGTGACAATCACCTTATCCTGACCCTCCAGGGAATGCCAATGATTCCAGAGCAACCTCATATCAGCCTTGGTCCACTTTGAAGGATCCTTCATCACAAATCCATCAGGAATGGACTCGGAATCAAGATACTCCAAAGGAGACTTGATAAGCAAGCCCCAAGGAACCTTGGCCTTAGGCTTCTGTGTGAATTTTGCTATGTTTTCACCTCCAGTCAACTGCTGGACACCAACATGTCAGTGAAGAACCCACCATAGGCTGCCTGGAAGACTGCTCTAGCCAAGTTTTGCTGGACCTTCAACTTCTGCCCAGTGCAAGGTGGTACTTCCGGATTCCCATCATCATCCAGGGTTATCTCTGTATCCTTCTTCTCCTCATTCAAGTCTTTTTCCACTGGAAAATAATTCATTTGGCTACAGGTTTGAAAGAGACATTACAAACTCACCTGGGTCAGTCAAAAGATAATCAGTTAAAATCTGTTCTCCCTTCAGCACCCAATCCTTGCTGGGCTCAGATGCCCCTGAGAAAGCCTTCTTCCCATCTTGAGGTTGAGTCTCAAAACTAGGTGTCTTTATTAGCATGCCAGCCACTGATAGGTTTGGTGGAACTTACACTGCCATCTTGATCTGATTATCTTGTGCTTCATGAGCTGCAAACATCACTACGTGGGAGCCCATGGTTCTATGCACCATGTCAATGAACTCCCTAGCCATACCAGGGAAGTTTTTTCTCCGATAACTGGGTTACTCCAACTCAGTAAAGGCCTTGAAACACAAGGAATACCTACAAATCATGAGTCTCCTTAGGTGCACCCAACTTATTCCATTTTTCTGCAGCCCTCCCAGCCTCAGCTTTTTTGGAATCAGAGAGAGACTCCCACCACTGTTGGATAATTTTGTTCCTCTGGCCTATGGTCTTGGGGTCCTTGGTGTCCCTCCTCTCCCTATCATAAGTATCCATCTCATCCTTGAAGAGCCTCTGCCCCGAAGTAAAGGCTGTAAAGGGTTTCTTGTAATCCCCAGCCTTGGTAGGCCTTGCCTTCTCTTCCCTGGCATCCTCACCCTCATCACTATCTTCCTTCCTCTTTTCTGTGACCTCCAAGATGTACTTGATGATGTTCTCCTCATCATCTCTGTCTTCAGGGTCCAACTTGGGCAAAAATTCCCTTCTGATGGCCTAGAGAGACTTAAGGTATGTTGAACTTGTGCAAAAAAAATGTCATACCACTCTCAAATTCTTGGGCAATACCACAGATGAAGAAGGTGGATGCTGGAGAATCTTCGACTTCACTTCAGCCAAGATCTCTGACCTGAGATTGGAGTTCCCCCTAGCATCTTTGTACTGTCCTACATAGGAGGCCAGGAGATCAGAGTAAGCTTCAGACCAGTTAGCCATTGGAGAATTGGATGAGTAGGAGGGAAATTGCAGTAGACTTTTGTTGGAGTTCGGTGGCAAGCTGAAAATTTTCGGCCGTTCCCAGTTTAGGAAGGATGTTGAAAAAATGCAGCTAACCTCCTTTAGGAAGACTACTATTTTGGTATTATTGTTTTGAGATGTTTGGCTTTTAGTTCCATTCGGATACTAAGTACTGTGAGCAGTTCCCCACCGAATGAATACAGCTGTGTTCTAAATACATTCCATTTGTTTACCTTGGAACATCAACCCTGCCTTTTTGGTGAAGTCACTCCACAGCTCTACCTGCTTTGAAGCATAAGCTTCTTTCCCTGGCTCTGTGGATTGCAGAGCCTGAGTCTCCCATATCTCCTTTTGATACTGGAACCACAAGGTTGTCCAGAGCATTTCATGCCTCACCAATGACACTTCTTCTCTCCATCTGTCCCTTCTTGCCCTTGCTTTGAGCCAATTGATACGATAAACTGGCAACATCTTATTGGCAAGATATATGGAGAAAATAATTAGTATTCACTCACATTCTTCCATCAACCCCCCACTGTCCCCATTCAGCAGATTCTGTTCCCCATCCACCATCCAAAACCAAGCCATTTTACTAACCCCCTGGCCAAACCTGTTTTCCTCTGTCACCTCCTTACTAACAGCAAGGTCCTCTGGTTGGATTTCCCTGTACTTTTCTCCTATGTTATCATTGAGGTCCAATCTGAGAATGGCTTTCCTGGCCCTCTGATAACTTCTGACATGCTTGTTTATCCTGACCACCACTTTCTGGATTTCCTTCTTGGTTCTTGTACCCTCCCTAGTGGAATTTGCAGTCCTGAAATTCTGCCTGTACAACATGGCCATGCTGCCAAGGTCGGTCCACAGTCGGTCAAGACAATCATTAGCTTGTCCAATCCTGAGTTCCATCTCCTCTTTCAGAAGATCATGAAGGCCAAGCTCCATAAGCTTGGCTGCTCCAATGGATGAGGGCATCCATATACTCATCAGCTCAGAGGCCAGCTCCTGGACTTCCTCATCTGGAGCCTCCAAGACTGTATCATCATCTTCCCAGAACTCACCATCCTCCTTCTCTTGGTCTTCTTGCACACAAAATGCTGGATCATCCTGGGGAATGAAAGCACCATCTATCTCTAAGCCTTTTAAAAATGCTTGACCAGTGCTGTGGAACTTTTCAATCCTGGAAGAAAGTCTCTGCCTCTTCTCAGAGGTTTTGACTTCCTGCCTAGCAGACATGAGACTGGGAAGCTGACGAAGCTCATATCTTAGCTGGTCCCTGCAGGTTGGGTCAGCAGGCAAATCACTTTTAGGTCAATGGTGGCCTCACTGTGAGTCCTCGATGCTAATTCCTTCTGCCAGCCAAGCCACAGAACCAAGGTTTGCTGAGGAGGACACTGGATTTTTTCCGAGTTTTAACTGTGCTTCATGAAAGGTGGGGGCTACAAACAATCAGACAGATCCATTGTCCCATCTGAATAAGACTGACCTTTGTCCCCTCTCAACAAATAAATGTCCAGGGCTTCACCACGGTCTGCCTCTGCCTTAAGAGCATCTAACTCCCACAGAGCTACTTTGTTAGGATCTAGAACAGCATTCAACTGCTCATAGGCCTGATTCATGTCCTCCAGACATTTGTTGGAGGTCTTGTATTTTTTCAACAAGGAGGGGACTGTGATTTGGGGTGTAAATTCACCAACCTCCAAGAAAAAAAAAAAACTCACCCATTCCCACAAGTTTCTTCCAATTGGAATCCCTCATATGATCATCATACACCTCTTGCCTGTGTGCCTGAGTCATAGACCTGGCAGTGGGGGAGATCTTATTGAATGGAGCCCACAATGTCTCCAAAATTTCTCCATCCAAGTGGCCTGCACCCTTGACAAAGTTGAGGCTGTACCTTGGAAAGCAGGAGAGCTTGTGTGCAGCCAAATGGAACTTCCCCACAGCAGGAATGATCTCCAGTCCTGAGGGAAGAAATAGTGAAGAACTAGATTTGACCCGACTCCTGAAGTTGACACTCCACTGGCACCCTACATCATAAATGACAAGGGCCGTTGTGATGTTTTCAGAATGATAACGAAGGGCATTGCAAATGGAGTAGTCTGTGTTCATATACCTGGCCAAGCATGAGTGCCAATGGCATCATCTTCACCCAATATATTTGCTCACCTTTCCCCTTTTTGAAAGTCCACCACTGAATGGGGAACAAAACAACCATGCCGAGCACATGCTGTGGCACCAATTCCAGTGGAGCAAAGGTTGGACTTGTTGATATTGGCAGCATTAATTGCCCTGTGATTGCTGCAAGTGGACCTCTATTGGTATGGTCAGCACTGGAAATGTCAAGACCCTAGGACCCCTGCCCCCACCTCCTTGTTATCCAAGGACTGTTGAAGATGATTCTGGTAGGGAATCTCTGAAACCATGTAACCTTTTCCATCCGACAAAGATACATCCCTCTCAGGCTTGTTCATTTTCATATGTTGGGCTGTGAAGTTCCCATCGATGACATATTGCCTTGTCACAGTTTCACTAAATGAGGTTAGGAATGGAAAATGAATGGATTACAGCCTCCTACCTGTCATACCGCGCTTTCCAATCAGGGGGTAAATTAATTCCTGGCTGAGGGCAGGCAGGACAGAAGAGAGCAAGTCCCCCTTCTCCTGGATCCAGTTCTGTATCATGACCAAACCCAAACCATTTCCTATGTTTCAGATCCCTCCACAACCGAGAAACCTGTTAAGTCCGGGCCTACTCCGACGATCTCCGATGCTCACAGAGGCCGGGGGATGGGTACGAAGGTAGACCGACGTTGGCCGAGGGTTGGCCGACACGGGCCGATGGAGATCGACGATGGCCGAAGGGTGGCCGATGGTCGCGACAGAGGTTCGGGAGAGGGCGTCGGGTTCAGCTCATGCGCTGCCCCCTTGTACAAGCCCAGCCCTCGGATTTCGTAGACAGAAGAGAGTCGGTACAAGGCTGACGAGTTGGGAGGAAGGCCGGTCGAAGACCGCAGAGTGGGAACTAAGTTGATATTCGTACTGAGGGACTCTGCCTAAGTACATCGGGATTATATACGGTACATGCGCCATCGAGGCGGTACAGTATCGGAAGGACGGAACTGACATATGGGGTATCATAAATTTTCCAGGGGAACAGACGTCAGAAAACTTCACGTAGAATGTAAGTCAAACAACGGAGGAGAGGGTCGGGATAAAGGAATCGAGCATAAAAGGAAAGGTGCGGGTGGTATGACTTCGGGGCACTCAACCGATAGCCAATCAGATAGTGGGCCGAAAGCCTAAAGTGGCAACGACCCTGCGGCGTGCCATGCGGTGGGGGTGCTGTGCCATATCGGGACCGGTCCGTAGCCTCGATAGAAGATCACCTGACCTCGGGGAGTTGCCAAGGCCAACTGGTAGTGGTCACGTGGAAGGACCGACATGTGCCGACGGGTGCCGAAGGTTGCCGACCGATGCCGAATGGTGCCGACGGTGTTCCGATCGGCGGCATCATCAGTTGTGGTATAGGGGTGGCGGTCTTCGTCGGGAATGGTCGGTAACAGGTCGGGGCTGATCGGAAAGGGCCTAGGGGTGTCGGAGGGTTAGTGGGGAACTAGGACGGAGCATGGGCATGACAAAACCCTCATCAGCTCCCTGTACCTATCCTAACAGGCCAAGACAAAAGTATTAAGTCAAGTCACCAAATATCATATGGATGGCACATGGGACTCAACTGGTACCCTGTCAGGAAATGCATTATTGGTGAACCTCTTCAGCTTCTGATAGAAGCTCATAGCTGAAGTCTTGCACTCCAAAGCATCGATAAGAAAGTGATTGAGCACATCAAAAGTGAAGGCAGTCTTAGGCTTAGATATGCTGGCTGGAAAAAGTCTTTCTCTGAGTAAAGAAAGGTGCGAGTCAATGGGATCTGATCCAGGGCAGCTGCACCAAGAGATCTCATGAGTAAAAATACCCTCAGTGTGCACTATGGTCATTTGGGATCGGGAAGACCTCCTGGAAGAAATATCACCACAAGGGCTCAGGAAGTACAGGCTACTGACCTGTAATTTGGAGGTCCTTCCCCAGATACATAGCCAGACTCCTCAGGATTGGGATTCTCCTGGGCTTGGGGACATGGGACCCCCCCATGGCCCACATGCCACAAGAAGCCAAGTTCCATCAAGGAGGTAGCCTGGTAATGGGTACCATTCCACCTTTGGACCTTGTGAAAGGGCAGGTTTCTGTGAGCTTTGACAGCACAGGGACCACACCAGGCATGCACACCAGTGCAGGACATGCACTGGATACTCCCTTCTGCTTGACAGCATTGCTCACAAATTCCCCCCTTAGCCAGTTGCTCCCCTTCCAGAATAACATTGAGGTACTCTGTTCTCCAAGGCAACCACTCTCTGATAAAGTCATTCTGACTCTGAAAACAAATTTGAATGATTTCCCTTCTCAGTTCAGGACACCTACCTTTGTGAACCTTCTAGTTGGAGGGACATCTTCTACATCATTCCAGTCTGAGTTAGGGAAGTCAGAGATGTTGAGATTCTGGGATGATGCCATAGTCCTTGGGGTTCTTGGAGTGGAAGGCTGGCTCTCAGATGGTTGGTACAGGTGCCTAGCATCAACTTCCTTGTATGTGAGCTTTCCTCTCCTGGTCTTGGTGGGCTGGAAAGTATATAAAGAACCTCTACTGGAGCTTTTGCCCAGGACTTTGGACTTTCTGCATTGCATGCTCAAAGGGAGTGATTTGAAACACAGGGAATCAGTGCTGAAGATGCATAATTTTTACTTGGAAACTCCGACTGACATCGGCTAAGGGCTCGGCTAGGTACCTACACTAAGATGGTAAAAATCTACCTAGGAGATCCTTCTGTTGGGTGAAAGCTGGCCTGGCCACTCCGAATTTGTTGTGGACAGCATCTTTCATGTAGTGAGCAAGTGCTATCCTTTCACCATTTTCCCATTTGGGGACAGAGTGGTGAAGAAGTTTACCAGCAAGGTAAATCATTGTGCCTGGTTGATAACCGAAAATGGAGCCAAGATCGGAAATATGAAATTGGGCATCATGAGTTCCCAGGCTCACTAGCAAGTCAAGCAGAGAGGGTGCAGAAACTTTGTGTTGGTGGGGAGGAGTCTCCTGGTTGACTATGACATCTAAGCCAACATAGATGGAAGGCCACTGTGTCCCAGACAGGGGTTGGGTGACCACCCAGTTTTCCTTGGCTGCAATGGCATCCTTGCCAACCCTAGCCAGGTCTGGCAGTACAAGTCCTGAAATGGAGTTCCAAAACTCCTCTGCATAAGAAATGTCCCGAAGCCATTCCTTTACAGCAGGGATTTTGAGAGTGGAACTTTCGTAAACATTGTCCTGCAACCTCTTTGAGAGAATGAGCCTTCTAATCCGCAGCAGACCATGAGAAACATTACCACATGACCCTGCTGGAAAGTTGCAGGAGAGGTCATAAGCCTGCCATGACCAAACATGGCATGAGCCAATGGGTCCAGCTCACTGCCATCAAGCTCTGGCAGATGCCTATGGCCAAACCTCTTGCTGGACTCATTTTTCCTCTTGGAGTGTTTCACAAGGCTGCCTTTTAAAGGGAGGTGAATCCTATTGAGATGTTCCTTCCAGTGAATCAATATAAGATATACATGGGGGAAGAGACTGCTTCACCACTCTTTGAGGAGGAATAATGCCTGGGAGATACCAAACCATCACTCTACCATGGACATCCAAAACAGTGGCAGGGTCAGAGATTTGCCCCCATTGGGGATAATGAAAATACTTGGTCTTGTCCACAGCATGTGGCATGGGTTCAGCAAACCTATCAATGTCCCATTGGGTTACATCTTCCCCTAACTCAGATTTTGCACTCCAACTGTCTAGAGACACACTCACAGGGGTTCAGGATTGCATGTGCAATGACAAGGGCAGACAGCTTGGTTTCAGTCAAGGAAATAGATGTAGAAGGAAGGTCTTCCTCAGTCATAAACCTTTGGAGGTTTGTCAATTGGGACATGACTCTGAGTCTATCCACATTATTGTCAAGCATGGTGTAGCCAATACCAAGGAGAAAGTAGTTCCCATTACCTTGGCTTCCTAAGGTCAGATTTATCTAGTATCACAGATGCAGAGAGTTTGCATCCCTCAAGTGCAGATGTCAGGATCCCATCTACTAAGGTAGGCAGGGCATTGGAAGAGGTTGGGGAAGGATTCATTGCACACTTGGGGCCTCAGGGATGATGATGTGGTGGGATGCAGCAGAGGCATAAAATTTTAAGCCGTGAAAATCAGAAACACTAATTGTGCCTGGTGCCTACTTATTCCATATGGGACATAATACTTAGGGTTAGGGTTAGGTCCCATAAATCACAAAGAAGAAGGCAAAAACAGGTCAAGTAAAGAGTCATTTCAAGACAAAATAGGGAGATAAGTTAGGAACATCAAAAACAGAACAAAATAAAAATCAAAGTTCCAAGTGGAACTGACTCCCTGACAACTGTCCAGGAGGGGCCCTTCCCCTAGAGCAGAAGCAAGTCATCAAGAAAAAATAACATCAAGTCAAAATCAAATGACATGATTTATTAGACAAGCCTACACTGCAGGCATGGACCATGTTCCCCCAGACCAACACTGCAGACCAACACAAGTTGGCACAGACTAAAGTCATGAAAACATAGCAAGGAAATATTTACTAGGCCAGCCTACACTGCAGGCATGGACCATGTTCCCCCAGTGGAAAAGGTAGTGGTGGAGAAATTGATTTGGACTGACAAGTTTATCAGACCTTGGGGAGAGCATTTGCCAGTCCAGTGCCCCCAATGTGGAACCATGCAGAAGTGGGAGTGTGGTTCTGCAGGTAAAACCATTACTTATGAGTGCAGATATCCTCAGTGTGGGTTTGAGAAAGGGACTAACAAAACATCCCTCCCACCAAAGAAATTTGTTTACTCCATTCCTCCTCATGCCATTTCATTAGCACAGGGTAAAAAAGGAACATCTTCTTGGTTACAAGTTACCCTCTAGTAATTTACCTGTCTTCTTGTAAATACCAAAGAATTATGTAGACCAGTTCCAGAAATCCTTGATGATTCTTTCAACCAGAAATTATCTTCTATGTATCCATCTTTGCAACAATAAATTCAGTATGTCAAGTTGGTTGACCCCACTCTGAGGACTTGGCTACCCCCCTCAGTGAGGTCGGCTGAACCCACTCTCAGGACGTGGCTACCCCCCTCAGTAGGGTCGGCCAAACCCACTCTCAGGACTTGGCTACCCCCCTCAGTTGGGTCGGCCAAACCCACTCTCAGGACGTGGCTACCCCCCTCAGTAGGGTCGGCCGACCCCCCTCCCACACTTCGGCCTACCTACCCCCTAGGAGGGTCGGCCGACATCGGCTAGTCCTGGATTTAGGCCGAAATGTACACGTCGGGTGTCCCAGTTTCAGGACTGTGGTTGACTGAACTATGTGGTGAGTACTACGAGACTGTCGAGTATCGTAGGAGGCAGAGGCTACTGTTCTCTCGACTAGCCAGCTGGTGGGCCAGACCAGAGTGGGCTCACCCCTCGAACTTTCTGGTAAACGTGAGTATGCGAGTCGTGGTGCAGGTGGTGGCGAGCGGACGTAGTACCGGTAGTCGCAGGAGTCACGGGAATCAGGGCTGCATGGCCTACTTGAATACGAGTACGAACGCGGGTCTTTGAGGTCACGAGCATCACAAAAATTCCCTAAACCAGATCTGAGAATATATTACCAGATATGGCATATGTCAAGTGTCTCTGTGCTGTTGGAGGTATCCTGATCTGTCATGTTTCAGGCTTGAATATCTGGCAAAGTTAGGAAATGCGAATCACCAGTATGAACCAAGTTTAAGGGTAGTCCAGATACCCTCTATCTATCAGACATTTCAGATGTGCTTCGATGCCAACTGTCGTTCAATACATTGCACATGTACTAAAACATACAAAGTATTGTTATGTATGATCAGGTATACGAATACCTGCATCCAGGTCCAGGACACGAGCACAAAACCAGAGCGCGAATGATAGCGGAAATGAAAACGGTCTGCGATGGAATTCTGAGCGCAAATGATAGCGAAAGGAAAATGATCTGCGATGGAATGAGAGGGTGATACGATTGGAAGACATCACTTCAACACAGTGATACTGGCGGAGCGGAAGATAGCAGCCTTAAAGACAATGAAAGCGACCGATGGGTAGTAGATCAGACATATGCACCTGGGAGATATTCTATCTGTGGGATTTGCGAGGAGAACGCCGAGGGTTGGGCTCGACCCGTGCCCTCATGCTACCACCATTAGCGGCTGCTGCCTTGTGTGGGGAGCGCCGAACCAGACTCGGCTCATCCTCGCCATCCGATAATACCGCTTGACGACCTTTGCCTCCTTTGCTAGCCTTCTTCGCCTTATGCCGGCTCGACAGCACCACTGGCACCTCCTTGGGAGCGATTTCTTGTGAGTTATTCCTCAGCAGCGTTAGTATACTTCCCACTGGCGATACTAATGGCTGTCCTGATTCCGGAGTGTGGCCACGTGCTTCTGGATGCGAATCGAACTCCCTATGCGGAGTTGACAGACGTTGGATTGGCCACGATTCCGAAGGTGAGCGAGGACGGGACTCCGAAGGTGAGTGGGGACGGGATTCTGAAGGTGGGATATTTGGCCCATGTGAGGTTGATGGACGAGATGACTGCAAGGGAGGATCAGCTGACGGCAATGGTCCACAGCTCGAAGAAGAACTGGACGCATCAGGTGGACCAGTACATCTGGCCACACATGCGGCCATCTGGGCCTGAATTCGGCTTAACGAATCGTTCAACATGGATGATACGACGTCATCTGAGTCTTGCCGCGGCTCCATGGCACCGGCACCAGCCTCGTGCCCCATCTCACTCTTGAAAAGGGACCTGCTTGAGGTGTTGCAACTCAGTAATGAGAATGGCATGCATGCACACTTACATGTTCCACCATTTTTTCAACTGTTCCACCCACTCCTTATCAGGAGACTCTCGGATAATGTCGACAATATTATAGTAAAACGTGCGATAGTTGAACGTCCCGTCCATCTCAGTCCATTTAGTCTGGGATGAAATAGCAAAGCGCGCCTCGATAGTATAATTAATGATTGCTTGGATCGCGTGCGCGCTTCACATACCTGCAGACAGCCATAAGCAATGTGTTCGGCTTCGATGGTAGTCATTTGGTGAAGTATTGCGTTTGGTGGGCGGGTTGATTGTGATACCTCGCCTAGAGCGGTCGACGGCCCTGTGAAGATATGGCGCATAACCTACAACAAAGTCACATCCAAACTTCCTGACGGTGAACGGACTGACCCTTTCCAAATAATATCCTTGAAAGAGATCTTCGTATTCATTGTCATCGTCAATGTTGCATCCTGGGGTGTCCCCACTCCACAGAAAGAGCGGTAAGTCATTGGTGGCCATGGCGATCCTCCCTTCTAAGAGTTCTTGGCGGGTTCTGGAACTTGAATAGATACTAGCACAGATAACACGTAAGAACCCATGCACCGCTCTGGGTTACTGGCACACTCTTTCCGTGCTGAGGAAGGGCAGAGTAATTTCGTAAGAAACGGGTGGTTCAGGCCGAATACTGATCTTGTCCCAGTGGTGGACAGCGGCGGCTCGAGACCCGCCTTCAAGGGATTCAGCGCAGCATAAACCCCAACATGTACCTTCAGACGTGTCGCGTCATCCGAACGTGCCCCAGAAATTGCTTTGTTCATCTAAAAACCAGTCAAAAGATGCGGAATTGTGAAAGGGGATCGCATATATGCGCGAAGAAATGAACAACTTGCCTCAGTGATGACTTCACGAAGGGTATCCTTCTTCTTGCGGTTGTTCAGGAGTTGCTTGAGGCCCGGGGCATACCGCAAAAGAGCGTTGTAGGTGCGCTTGTACCGCTCGCGTGATGTAGGTGATCTGTAGATAGGCTTAGGTGAATGCCACTGCATATGTAAATACGGACTCACAGTTTTGAGAGAGCCCTCTCCCGTGCGGTCGCAGTGTCCTCATCCTCCGACAGATCTCCGTTCGCAGCCAGTTCCTCTTGCTGGAGGAGGAGTCTGATGTCAAGGAGCCTGCCGACTTCACAAAAGATGTCGTGGCATCTCGCAATGGTTCGTGCAGCCGCTGTAAAGATTGAGGAGAGAGGGTGAGGGGAGAGGTCCAAGGAGTCTCCCTCTGGATTTTTGGGTCCTAGTTCAACCCAGGGGGCTTGGATTGCCTGGTAGGGAGTCAAAAGAGGTGGTGAAAGACTGAAAACGCGCCCTAATGGTCCCAAGAATGACCAAGATAACCTCTAATCACTGTCTGATATTGGAGAAACAATCTCCCGAGCTTCGGCGTCTTATTTCCGTCTTCTTTCGTCTCTGGTAATGCGGCTGTTATTATTCTGCTAAGTACAAAGTATCCTAAGTGCGAGTCTAGCTTATGTAAGCCAAAACTCGTCCAAACAGTAAGTAAAAGGGTAACATAAAAATATAAAAACAAAACAGTAAGTAGAAACAATGGAATAAAAGAAATCACCTAGTAGGGAGATTGCTCTCCCTACACCGCTGCATATTCCATGATTTCTTGTGGATCTGTTTGCGAGGATAGCTTATTCTTTTCCTTATTTTCAGGCCTGACTGCGATCAGCTTATCTGTCTGCGAATAGGATCGAATCGTCTTACCATTTTCTGGACCCCTTCTTTAGCTTCTTCCGAGGCGGAGGAGACTCGTGTACAGAAGCAGCATCACTATCGGTCGACGACCTGGTCCTGCGGTGACGCATCATAGTGGTAAGAGGTAAGGAGGAGGGGCGAGAGACTTAGGTGCTTTGCAGGGTTGAGCCGTGAGAGAATATTTGGTAATCACTATAACACACTATGTCAATACTGTTCTTGATTCCTTCCGTACTAAGTACTACCGACCGTCGTGGGCCAAAGTTTGCATTGCTGCCTGGTGCCCCAATTTCTAGGATGGATCCACGGTGAGCGCAGATATATCTCTTTTTATTGAGTCCCCACTAGATCTAACCAACCTCCCAGACGATTTTTCACTCTAGCATTATCCAATATCTTGCTATATATTAGCTACCAAGGCATTGCTGCAATGAAACCCTCCCAATTTCGTGCCGCGCTGCCTGACTATAAGAACTATGGACTCGGTCTTGAGCTGTATAGGTTGCAGGAAAGCGTTCGCGACACAGAAGAAGCTCAGCAGCCACGAACACCAATGTCGAGTGAAAAGAGGCATCACTACTAACATCTACAAGCAACAGTACGATCTACATGAACACAGGGACAAAAGAAAGCGTGTTTATCGACCCCCAGATACGCCTGAACCTGTCCAGCAGGATGATCCTTTGGACATCTCAGATGTTCCTCTGGGCGACATGTTAGACGAGGTAAATAATTCAATCAATCTTGCGTTGCAGTGGAAGTACTACTGAGGACTTCAACAGTATCATGATGATGCTGTAGGACTGTCTGGCGCATCAGCCACCCATTCTCCTGGGTCCAATGGGGAAATAGCCATGCCATTCTCTGTGCGGTCAGGCCGACGCATTCATGTGCCTAGTCGCTTTATGGATTACGTGCCGGCAACACGATATACTCATCTATCACACCTATCATCTACCAGCCGTCGTCCAGTAAATGAAAATATCTTAGCGCCCGAGCTCGATGACAGTATAGCTGCAGACGACCCATCTCCCCCACGACTTCCTTCGCCATCTCCTCTTATACCCTATCGAACAGACCCAGATGTTCTGGGAATTTTTAGGGTCTATGCTACGCGTCCAACACTCATCCCTCATGACAGGGCAATCAACTCAATATCGGATTCCCCCACATTTGAAACGCATGTCTCCACTGCGCAGATGACAGGAGTGGAAGTCAACTCCCGACTGCATATTCCAGACATGGTACTCACAAGCAAAGACCTCTTTTCAGCATTCAGCAGTCCAACGGCTGGCCTCCTCATGTGCTGGCACTATTCTGGCTCGAATGAGAAATCTGTTGCGGAGCTTACTAACTCACGAGTTTTACCTCTGATGCGCTGTTCAATCCGGCTGAGAGCGGCCGCTTCTCCCATGAGCGTGAACGAAGATTGCTCGGGGACTTCCTCCAAAATGACTCTAACCCGTTCCATGCTAACCACGGGTGGTATCGGTCAACGGTTCAGGTCCAGTTGCTGAAGGAGAAGATGAAGTTTACTTCCGAGATGGATCCATCTATCGGGACCATCAAGGTCGATGTCCACCATCGTCTGCTCACAGACATCATCAAATCTGCTTTTGCTGACGCAGCCGCATCAAATTTTTACATGACCCCCTTCGAGGAGTACTGGGAGAAGTCAGATGGGCGCATGGTAAAAGTCTATTCTGAGGTCTACTCATCACCAGAGATGTTGCGAGTATATCAAGATGTCCATTCCCTTCCACAAGAAGCCGGCGATGATCTCGAACGGACCGTCGCTTCCCTTATGCTGTGGTCAGATGCGACGCAGCTTGCGAACTTTGGAGACGCATCCCTCTGGCCTATTTACCTTTACTTTGGGAATCAGTCGAAATATACAAGAGGCCGCCCCACTGCATCTGCCTGCCACCACGTCACGTATATACCCATGGTACCAAGTCATTCCAACTATCTACATACACCTTGTACTAATTGCTCTGCTTAGTTACCAGACAACTTTCAGGACATGTACACGGCGTTTTATGGGAAGGCATCAACAGGAGAAGTGTATACCCATTGCAAACGGGAACTGATACATGCTATATGGGAACTTCTGCTCGATGAGAAGTTCATGGACGCATACGAGAATGGTGTCGTAGTATGCTGTGGGGATGGGATCACTCGCCGGATCTTTCCCCGGTTTTTCTCTTATTCTGCTGATTACCCCGAGAAGTGAGTCATTCACTCATGCATAGGTGTCCGTACTAAGTCTATTGTTTCAGGATCCTTCTCGCTTGCATCAAGTTCCTTGGCAAATGTCCATGTCCACATTGCCTCGTCAAGAAGAGGGATATCCCGAAAATGGGTATGAAGCGTGATATGATGCGTCGCAAGAAGAAACAATGACTCGACGATGATCACTGGCGTCACAAAGTAGAGGCAGCCCGAAGACACCTGTTTCAGCATGGGGCTGGCCTCAATGGTCAGCATATCAAAGATCTATTGTACGACGAGTCACTAGTGCCAACTCGGGTTAGTCCAGCAATAGTTTCAAGGCTAGTTTAACCCGCTCTTTATAACCTCATCTTAATAGAATGCATTCTCAACTCGTTTGGCTGGATTTTTGGTCAATGTTTTTTTTGCTCTTCCTGGTGGACTTGCTCCACGAGTTTGAACTTGGTGTCTGGAAGGCAATATTTACTCACCTTCTGTGCATCCTCATCGCCATAGGTGGAATGGCTGTAGTGGAAGTTAATTGGAGGTAAGTTCCGGATTGAGACTTCCAGGGCCGCCTATGACTTAGTGAACAGGTATCGCCAAGTGCTGACGTTCGGTTGGGGAACAATCCGGTGGTTCCATAAGGATGTCGCTGCCATGAAGCGCCTTGCTGCATGCGACTTTGAAGACCTCCTACAGGTCTACCATTCACACATACCGTTTCCTCATCAAACTGATATCCTTTTGACTAGTGCGCTATTCCTGCATTCGAGGGTGTGTTCGGAAACCCTGGGCATGACAAGATCATTATGGACCTGCTCTTTGATTTGGTGGTCTGGCATGCATATGCCAAATTACGGCTACATACTGATGATACCCTCAATTTTTTTGACACGGCAACTATCGCATTGGGGAGGTCTGTTCGAACATTCCGAGACAAGGTTTGTCCACTTTACACCACAAACGAGCTACCCCAGGAGCACACTGCTCGTGGCTGCCGTCAAGCTCGTCAAGCTGCCCAAGCGCCAAACGAGGACCAAGGAGGACCTAGCGGCACTATATCGCAACGTAAGCCGAAGTACCTAAATCTGCACACCTACAAGTATCACGCGCTTGCTGACTATCCAAACACTATCCGGCAAATGGGGACAACTGACAACTACAGTACGCAAATTGTACGTGTGTACATCACTCTGATGGGTGTGTATATAACACTGTATCTGGTTAAAGGGTGAACTCGAACACCGCCGATCCAAGCGGCAGTATCCACGCTCAGGGAAACAGTACCACCGCATGGTTTCAAGCATCACAAATCAAGAGGCGATTGAACGATTCATCAGGAAAGTAACTGATGCATGAAACAAGCTCGAGACGCAGTATCCAACACAATTTTGCCATCCACGTCGCAGCTGGACATCCCCCTGGGACCATTACCATATCGCGAACATCAGCAAATCCCAAAAAATGTGCCAGTGGATGACAGTTTGCCACAGATTTTGTTATGATGTCACAGCACCTTACAGTACAATACAACATTCCAGAGTGCCCAGAGTTTCCCAGTCTCACAGTTATGGCTTGCTACAGTGCCCTACATCACCACACAATGTTCCAAGATGCCCAGAGCCCCCCAATAGCTCCAGCAAATCCATTAAGATCAAGCCACAGTACATACAGATAGTACAACACCCTAGGAATCCCAGACATATCAGTAATACTATTGTGATTCACTTTGGTTTGATTCAAAGTCTAGACTTTGTCTCAAGTGTTAATGAATTACAAGAGTAGTGATATTAATCCTCGTGTTCAGAAGTAGCAAACTAATTGTCACAAAAAAAAAGCTTACTCCTCCCATTCGGAGGAAGGATCTTCACAACATGAAAGTACGCACATAGGACTATTCCTACACTATATACGGGCACTGTATCAATCAAGTTTAACCATAAGTATGTGCCCACCAGCGACAGGCTGTGTCAGAATTCCTGGTCCAACTTGTCAGCCCCGAAACGCTGAATACAAATGAGAACTTACCATTTGCGTCCGGTCCTTTTCGTGGTGGGGAGGGAGTGTCAGATATGCATAGTGGGATGCTCAGTTGGCTTCGATCGTGGTTGTTAAAAACAGCTTTGATCCACCCGACGTTGAGATCTGAGTTGTCGATGGAATCCTGCCTCTGATTTGCTTTGAAGCGATGGAGGTTGGCTATTTTCTCGTGCTCTCGAACGAGGCACTCCGCAAGAAGCTTTTCTGCGTGATGAACTTCACGTTGGGCACAAACAATTTTGAGTACTAGCGATGCTTCCTGGGTTTCTACGGCCTGAAAAATCAGTGATTTAAAATAATGGGTATCCCCCGTCAAAAGTATCTATGCACTTACATCATGCGTCTTTGGGTTGTCGCAGTACGCCATGTAAACCTCGTCTAGGAACGTACGGTCGGATCTGCAGCATACTTCCTCTGCAAGAGGAGAGCCCAGTGAATTCCTCACTTGCGAATGATGAGGCCTCCAGCTCGAGGTTGGTATCATGGATGTATAGTCAGGCATAATTCCTTTTGAAGTGGGAGTGCATGGAACCTCGCTCCAATGCTGCGCTGAGTCTCAGATCTGGCCATACAACGCGTTGACAAACACGTACCAAATCTGGAAACAGCCTGGTGCGCCTCACTGAAGCATCTCTGACAAGGTCATGCCCCGCTGTCCGAGCTGCGGGAAGGGCGGCTTTCCCGACCACGAAGCCATAGCGAGGCACATGAGCCAGCCGAAATCTGGTTGTTCCACCTGGTTCGATGATTTAGTCCGTATCCGAGAAGACATGCTGAACAATAGGAATCACGATGGCTCTACCGACCCGTGTACCGCATCTATCGACGAGCAACCCAGCGGTAGAGATGGATACGATCCTTGGATTGGCGGTGATCAAGAGATGTCTGATGGGACTCGAGAAGAAAATCCAGACTTCAGCTTCATCGAGTATTTTCCGGGTGCCATGCAGACGTATAAAGGAGGCTCTACCTTCATCAACAAGTTTGATGTGGATGAGTTCGGCCAACAAAGATCTTCGAACATCTATTATCCATTTGCCTCCAGGGGAGATTGGGAACTGGGCTCATGGCTTCTTCGCTCTGGCTTGAGTATGGGTGCGATTGACGTTTTTTTATCGCTTGATCTGGTACGTTTTACTTGCTTCATGCACCAACTACGTTCCGCTCACAGCAGCTTAAGGTCAGAAAATTGCCTCTATCCTTCTGCACAGCCAAAGAACTCCGTGGACGAGCAGAGCTGCTGCCCGGTGGGCCTCGCTGGAAGGTCCAGGAACTCTGCACATCGCACCCAACAAAAAGACCTGTCTTACTCTACTGGCACGATTCCCTCGAACTTGTACAGTCTCTTCTCAACAACCCTGGATTTAGGAACGCAATGGACTTGTCACCATTCCACTTATATGACTCGGCAGAATGCCTCTACCATGTGTATATGGAATGGATGTCGGGGGAAGATGCGTGGTCTATGCAGGTGAGTCCCACCCCGTTTCGATGTGGTTACTGCGTTGACATGTCAACCAGTCACAGATCCCCGCGGGCGCAACTCTACTCGGAACAATACTTTCATCGGACAAAACCAATATCTCAGTCCTGATGGGCGACCGTGTCGCACATCCACTGCTGATCAGCCTTGCGAACATCAAAATGGCGACCCGGCTCAAGCTTTCCTCTCATGCTTTCCTCCTCACCGCTCTCCTTCCTGTTCCAAAATTCGTCCACAAGAACAAGCACATGAAGGGTGTGCTTGAGGCCCATCTGATTCATCAGTGTCTCGATATCATGCTAGAACCGCTCAAGCAAGCCGCTAAGTTGGGAGTAATGCTATCCGATCCATGGGGCTACAGCCGGTATTGCTTCACTCCTATCACAAGCTATATTGTCAACACACCTGAAGCTGCGATGCTAGCCGTTGTTGGAGGGAAGACGTCTCCTATTACGATGGCCACATACAAGCAATTCGGCGATAACTTCCAGCACGAACCACGTACTTCTTCGACCACTCTTGCACAGCTTGCAGTTGTATCATCCACAGCTGACCCTAACGACATTGAAGTCTACTTCCATGAGGCGCAGAAGTTCCATCTGAACGGTGTCGATAAGCCATTCTGGCATGATATTGCCTTGTCATGCCCTAGCAAATTTCTCACTCCGGAGGTGCTCCATCACATTCACAAACAGTTCGGGGATCACGACGCCAAGTGGTGCATCAATGCGCTGGGCCCTGCTGAGATCGACTTCAGGTTCTCTGTCCTTCAACCTATCATGGGGTTTCGCCATTTCAAAGAAGGGATCTCAACGCTCAAGCAGGTGACGGGTCGAACTCTCCGAGATATTCAGTGTTTTATTGTGGGGGTCATTGCTGGTTGTGCCCCATGCGATGTTGTAATTGCGGTCCGTGCTTTGATGGATTTCTGCTATCGTATACAAGCATATCGCATCACGGATGGGGACATCGAAGTCATCGTTTCCGCTCTATGTGAGTTCCATTCGCACAAGCATTCCATACTCAATACCGGCCTATGCCGTGGGAAGGCCAACAAGCCAATCGATAACTGGTATATCCCTAAGCTCGAACTAATGCAAAGCGTGGCTCCAAGCATCCGTAGAGTTGGTGTTTCTATTCAATGGTCTGCTGACCTGACCGAGCACGCCCACATTGAACAGATCAAGGACCCCGCGCGAAGTAGCAACAACAATAATTACAACCCCCAGATTTGCCGACAGCTTGATCGTCTTGAGAGATGTAGGAACTTCGATCTCGCAATGTCCATCAAAGACCCGGCGCTGCGGAGGGATGTGGTTACTGCCACCACTGATGACCGTGAGTCTGACGACGAGCAGAGCAATCCACATGCTGGCTCACAGACTATGACGGATTATTTTGTGCATTCATGCCATCTAGCTCTTTCATCACCAGATACCATCCCCCTTCCTCGTCGTTCATTTTCCGTCGGTCCAGTTGCATTCAACCTCGCTTACTCCCCAAACATCCGTCGCATCTCTGTGGACCAGGCTGCTGAAGAGTTTAGTCTTCCAGACTTATGAGGGGCTCTTGCAGATTTCCTGTCCCACGACAAGATCCGTGGTGTGGATTCGGTGCATCCCATTGGTGGCGGGCCTCGTAGGGCTGCAGAGAACGCGGAACTTCTGTTTGAGCATATCCAAATTTGGTTCAAGTTGCACTTGCAGACGGTAGAGGTCCACACGAATTCTGTTTTACCTGCACAAACCATCTTTGCCTCCCCACCCAAAGGCGACTGGCAGTATGGGCGCTATGACTCAGTAGTCGTGAACACCGATCGCGCAAAGAATTGGCCTGCTAGTGGCCTTCAAGGTCTAGTATGCGTTACTTATCCCATGCATGCAATTCTCATGTCATCCCTACACAGGACACTGTATTGTACAACTTCGTCTCATCATGTGGCCCTTGGGGAAAGCTGGTGAGCCATGGCCTTGGGGCGACCGCTTTCTATCTTATGTCCAACGTTTCGACATTGTCCCACAAGCAGGTGCTCTCCATGATCCGTCAACTCAGATGCATATTCTGAAGAGAGCTATGCGGTCAAATGGACAACGCTTGGGAGATGTAATCGCAGTTTCTCGGATCAGGGCTTATGCAAATTTGATACCACGTTTTGGCCAATGCGCAGATGCGCGCCTCACTTCATTCAACAGCTTCGAACATTGCCGGGAATTTCTTCTGAACAAATACTTTGATAAGAATAGTTACTATCCTTTGTCATTGTAGAATATCGCAATACCGCAGGCCCATGCTCATGAGAACTTAAAACTGCTGTGATTCGCCCTTACCTTTAAACATTCAAGTGCCATTGTTTGCCACTCATGCATCCACGGTCCAAAAAGCTTCAGACGGTGGACTCGATACACAAGCTAGGATCTTATCCTGTGCCAAGGGAAGGTTGTATTGTGGCAACGATGGACAAGGTCACGATTCAAGAGCTTGAAGGAGCAATCTTTACCGAGGACGACCGCACCGCCAACATTTCGCATAATACTTATCTAGGATTTCTTCTAGACACAATCTTCTCGGACTTCGCCACCATCAATATAACTTCATGGGATACATTGATGGTGCCATGAAATATAATAGAAAGGTATCACCCCGAGATCGTTGAAAGGTACCCCACCGACCTCGAGATCCCACTCTACAACAAAGATACTTGGAACTGGCCTTTACCCGCAGAAACTACGGCGCCTACGAACAAAGAAATCAAAAGCAAGGGAGGATGGCAAGAGGTTCACCTTTCCGCTTTCTTTAATGCGATCGCGCTGGCCATTAAGCCAGCTATAAAGGCACGGGCGAAATCCTCCGAGTCCGTTGCTGAGTGATATTGGTTGGGGTCGTACAGCACGCGTCGTATGCCTGGCACTGCTGATGGGGCTGGCGCTTATAACCGTAAGCCAGACATGATCCTTGTCGAAAAATCAGGTATTTTGCATTTCCACTGTAAACTGGATCTATTCTCATCCAAAATTAGATCCGCCCTCTGACTCCATCTCATGGATGAGCCCGAAAGTCATTGCAGAATACTCCAGTCAGGTCTGGAAACCCTCTACTCGCCTCCAGAAAACCCTTCATACGAAAGCGTATCTCGGTTTCCTCAATCAACCTTGGAGATGGTTCGTGCTGGGTTTATCCGTTGCGAAACAACAAATGCGCGTTCACTTCTACGATCACTCCGGCTGTTCTATTTCACCACCGTTCGATATCCACAGCAATCCCCATACTTTAGTGGCCATTCTCACGGCTGTCATGTTTGGACCCCATCAGTGCATAGGATTTGACCCCACCGTGAATGTATGGCCGATACTCCCTTTACGGGTCTCACGACAGAAGGTGATCTACAATTCAACTTGTGCCAATGTCCTGGATTCCGTCCCTGAGGAATCGGAGGATAGTGACGAGGCCGTTGCAGGCAAGTTCATGCAGCCCGCCACTCTCCCTAATTATGTCGAGGTGATGACGCAAACCGGCATACCCACTTTCATTTTACCTGCCGGGGTGAATGCGAAGCCCCCCCTCACCAGTTCAGCTCCCGATCAAGCTGGTATCTCCAACAATCCTGTCGCCCCAATTGGACAGATCCAGGTTCGCGATGTGGTATACGAAATCATGGAGATTTTATTTTCCTCAGGCGGGTTCTTAGGGCGAGGCACCATGGTTTATCGTGCCAGACGCCTCGGGCAGATGTATATTATCAAAGACCATTGGGTAGAAAACCCATCGCAGGAGAAGCGCATGATGGATTTGGTGAAAGGAATACCCGGTGTCCCCACTCTGATAGACCACTGGGAGGTAGAAATCTTCCCCTCCGTCGTTGATACCACCTCTCGATATTGGTCGGAAAAGTCCCTTCCATTCATGAGAGGGAAAAGGACACATGTCCGGGCGGTTATGAGTCCATGCAGACGTCCTCTTACAAAATTCCGATCGAAGCGCAAACTGGTTACTGGTATCAGGGACATTCTTGTCGGTAAGTGCGGTCTGGCTCGTGAAACCCTTAGGCTAATGTCAAGTATAGTCCAAAAGCAAGCAGTACAGAGGGGTATCCTTCATCGTGACACCAGTCCCTTCAACGCTTTATTCGAAGATATGCCAGGTGGGGTGGCTCGCGGCATGCTCATTGACTGGGAGTTTGCAGTCGAGATGACCTATCGAGGAGAGTACAGTGTTGGTGGTACTGTGAGTACGGTTTCTTGATTGTGTTTGGAGTCACAATCACTCACCTTGAAGTAGGGTACCATCCCTTTTCTTTCAGTAAACCTTCTCATCCAAATTTCGGCTGCACTCGAAAAGAGGTCGAGGAACGCAAGGGCTCCGTGTTTCTACAATGAGGGTGGAACAATGTCCGTCCAGCTCGACGATGAGGATTTCCAGGTCAGGCATTTTCCAGAAGACAATATTGAATCACTCTTTTATGTTTTTATCTGGATCTTGGTTCTGTATGATGGACCACTGGGACGGGAGCGACAGGGTTTTGACTTTGAGTCTTTGATACTTGGCCGATGGAGCAAGAATGCTATTCAAAATCTTCGAAGTGCTGCAGACTCAAAAATGGTGTTCATTTTACTCTGCGAATGACACCCTTTAGAAACATGCGTCTCGCCATACTTCTTCGACCTCATTCCCCTTGCCAATGATTGGCGGAAAATTTTCGCGAAGGCAATTCATGAAAAGACTAGTGTCGGTGCCGACTCCCTACTGGAAGTAACCAATGCATTCCTTAGTAAGATGCCCCCGGAGGACCCCCCCGAAATCACGAATGAACATTTGACCAGGCAAGCCGAGAAAGACGCCTTACACATTCCATTTCCTCCCATCGCTGTGAAGCATACCGGACACCGTGTTTCTGGAACGAAACGTATACACGATGACACGATCAGGAGTGTAGGTGACTTGCCACTTGCCTGTCTGTCCAAACGTCCCAGAGATCACATTGTATAACTTGTTTCTAGCTTGTTGTATGTCTGTATGTCCCTTTCATGTACAATCTTATCCCTAGGATGTAAATGCTATCTCCTTTTTTCTCCTGTGTTACGACGTAAATACTATCACGTTTTCCCAACTACTGGTGGCTTATGAACTCAGCTACGCATTAGCCGCAGGTCAACTTCCGAGCGCAGTGAAGCACTTGCCACACGTTCTTCCTTTACCTTGACTGGCTGAGTTGTGCACTTCATGCCAGCTCACTCGCCATCAAAGGGCGGCGCATGAAGCCGGAAGCGGCGCGGGGAAGATACCGGTGGAGCTGTCACTCAGAAAAAACAAAAAGGAAGTGTTCCAGCTCAGCCTACCTCGTCAACCTCTGAGCGCACAGGACTTCGTCGTAGCGGCAGGACAGGTGCCGGGGTTGGCGGTCAACTTGATCAATTAGAGCAGATTGGTGCAGTAATTGAGGGATCGCAGCGCACGTCAAGGGCTACCACCACCCTCTCCAATGACACAATGCCAAATCCTGTAGCTCCTACTCAGATGAGCCGTGGCACAGGCAGGAGGGTAAGGCACTACCTCTTGCTACCCTAACTTGTTGGTTAGTAATGCTTTCCTTAGAAACAAGCTGAACAGCCGCCCCCCTACGTCAGCGATGTTCCCTCATCTGGTCGTTCTCATGTGAAGGGCAAAGGAGCCTATGGGCTGGCGCAGGTTTTTCCAATGTGCTTCTGCTTTTACATGTCCAGTTGAACTTATTCTATCAGGGGGACACTGCACCCGCACCCAGTTTTCACTCCCAAACGGTGGACGGTCGCTTCGGTTTTCACGAGCCAACTCATCTCGTTCCCCCTGGTTCGGAGCCTGATCTTCGGGCCGTAAATAACCCATACATGGCCGAACGGACTGTGGAAGGACACCGGTCAACTACTTCGCAAAATCAACGCCCAGTTTCTACTGGATCTGGTGTCTCTGATCTCGCTCATCAGCTACCTCGTCTTACATGTAATGGCCGATCATCTTCATCACTCTCTGCATCCCGACCGCTGGACTTCGAGCAACATCTTGACCCATCCTTACGAGATCCAACTGCCCCCAGGAAAGCAAGGCCGAACAGGAACGACGACAGTGAGGGCGAGTGTGTTGATGAGGATGGTTTCTGGCAAGGGTATCATGGCGAGGACGAGGACAATTTGAATGACAAGGCTTCTGAAGAGTCCGATGACGAGGTCGACCTTCGCCGTCGACAGCGACCCACAGGTTATAATCATTTTTATCTGTGTAGTGATACTGACATGTATATACAGGTTTCGGGGCTGAGAGTCAGAGCAATCATGTGGTCCGGCATACATCATTGCCACCCGACGACGATTTTGAATATTCTCGCGACGAGGCTGAAGAAAATGCCACAGATCTGTTGCGGACCCCTGAAGAGGTATTATTATCTATTCTGGATGTATCCACGCACTCATGTCTACAGTCTTCCACAATGCCGACCGCTGATGTTCTTGACCGCCACCAACAGACGAATGGACAGCCTCGTGCCCCCGACCCCGCAGTGCTTACTGCACTACAAGACCCACCCATGACCTTGGTAGATGACGGATGCCATGCACCTCACCACTCCCGACGCCCTCGTGACCAACCAGCGCCACCGAATCACATTGGTCACTATGGGCCTGTGTGGAAGGACTGTCTAGAGGCAGCGAAGATCGAGTGTAGGGCGGTGCATGCCCTGTCTAATCCCTGGCCCAGGTTGAGGATGGACGTCGATTCACTCACTGACAGTCTCACAACTGTTGTAATGCAGTGGACCCAGCATGGTGTGCGATTTGAACCCGGTGAGTATCTACTTCAAGCACATTACTTTATTAACTCCATCTCAGGTTGCTGGCCGGAGAAGAAGACGGCGATGATCCAAATGGTAAGTATTTTATTCATACGCATTCAAGCTCCATTGAGTATGTCTTTTTCAGCTTTATGAAGACTTGTCAACCTGGCGCTCTGAGATGAAAAAAGCGGCTATTAGTTCTGCCCATTTACTTTACCAGTTGGCACCTGCTCCTGGAGTCGAGTGCCCTGATCGTGTTGCATTTGTCCAAGATGCCGCGGCTACATTGCTTAACCAGTCGATGTTTTTAAGAGACGGTGTCAACGAGAACGTAAGTGCTCACTTCTGTGTTTACTTTATCTGACAAGTTTGCAGGGTAAAACACGCAATTTCGCTCACCCCGCTATCAAGGATGTTATCCACAAATTTTTTTACACTGGTTCTTACCGTATTGCACATCGACGACCTGACGTTTTCCGAACCCGCATCCCAAACCCATGTCTCGCAATGGTATGTACCACAGTACGTTTTTACTCTTTTTCACCTGCATTGTATACTAAATTCAATAGCTGAATTGTGCGCTTGATGGCTACTCGAAGAATGGCACCGGAAAGTGGTTCCCAAAGTTTTCAGCGAAAGCTTATGCATCCATTTACAATGCACTACTTGGACTAATCGAGGAGACATCGAAGAACCCTTATCACGGGCCCCGACTTTCCGAGCAACTTGCCTGCTGGGCACGGGAAGGCTGGTGAGTATTCCCAATCAAGCCTCTAAGTTATTAAGAACCGTTTTTAGGGCGGCGTTACAGCAGGTTGATATGTCAGTTGAGAGGCATGGCCATCTCCAGATTGTCTTAGATTGATGTCGCTACTACTCTTCATAGTATCATGTCTTCACTTACAATGAATGAGATCTGCTTCTGTGGTACTGCTTGAGTCCTTGAAGCCTGTACATTCTGGGCAAGCTACAGGTATCTGTACAGCAAGCCACAGCAGCCCATCTACACAGTACTTTGTACTGTGGACATGCACACACATCTAGAGTAATCTGTGATGAGTTGTACAGAAAGTCACAGCAGCCCACCCATACAGTGCTTTGTATTCTGGACATGTACATACAATTAGGGTGATCTGTGAGGACTTGTACAGAAAGCTACAGCTCACTGCTGTCTGTGGAAAGGTGTCCAGAGTGGACTAGCCTGGGGCTTCTATGACTCTGGGTGGCTCTGTCCAGTACTGTCTAGTACAGAGTAATTTGCTGATGAAGGAAGCCCGAAAAACGCATGACCTATTCGTTTGGTTAGCAGAGCATGCAGGTGATCCTGCAGTTGAGGTATGGCATGTTTAGGAACGCGTTTGACCAGCTTGTCTTACACTTTTTTTACAGAATTTTGTCGTGCGACTCAAAGACCACCTGCTTGCACGTCTCCGGGATTTGCCATACGAAGGTGATGAAAATGAATTCAGTGACAACGATCGGGACTGTGTGCTTATAAGCGACAACAAACTTTACGAGCATGTGACGCTCCATGTAAACTACACCACATATGACAAGCGCCGTGAACAAGACACAATCACACCACGAACGCATCGCGACATCATGGTGCTAGCACATGAAGACGAGCGAACCCACCCATACTGGTATGCCTGCGTCATTCGCATTTTCCATGTCAATGTCGAGTACCGTGACCCCATGACCCACATCTGTATGTCCCCAACCCGCATGAATTTTCTGTTTGTGCGATGGTTTCAACGTGATAGCTCACCAGCTGGTTGGGCAGCCAAGCGCTTACAGCGCCTCGAATTCTTCGATCAAGATAATTTGGCTGACGCCTTTGGGTTCCTCGACCCAGACTGCATAATCAGAGGCACGCATTTGATTCCAGCATTTGCATACAGCACCACTGACAAACTTCTTGGGACATCCTTTGTGCGGGAGTGGGACAAGGACAGTAAAGATACTGATCACGATTGGCGTTACTACTACGTTAATTGGTAAGGTACACAAACACAGCAATGGTCTGTTACTAATCATCTCCTGCACTAGTTTTGTTGACCGCGACATGTTCATGCAGTTCCGAGGTGGTGCGGTCAGACACAAGGCGATGAGGAATTGGGACGAATTTTTGCAGCATGAGGGGCATGGCATCAGAGGCAATGGGCAGGCACATGACAACGAAGATGATCATGACTCAGATGAACCATACGAGGAAGTTGCATCAGAAGACGAGGTGGATGAACTTGACGATGGCTCTGATGGTGGTGAGGGTGAGGAAAGACCCGGTGACGAGTCAGAGGATGAAGAGGACGACGTACGCATTGTTGCCGATGAGGGGGAGGTCTTGGACTATGATATATTCGAAGCGGAGGGGTATGACATGCCTTAGTATGATGCTATGGAAGTATTTCCATTGATATTATCAAGCGTGACATCCCTTAAATCTGCTAATATCTGCTAATGTCTGGTATGTGTCTGTATGACAGCGCTCTGTGAGATAATTTATCTAGCTGACATGTGATGTGTCGCTGCACTCGTCACCAGAGCTGACAGCAACATCATCGCCACTGCTTTCCCACGATGTGATGGGAAGTGCCGGAGGCTGTCACGCCGCATCGACTATATCAGGTAATATCCTGTTTCGGGAACTTTTGTGATGAGGGCGAGAAGGAGGTTCAGGGCTGCAGGGCCTACTCCAATATGAGTATGAACGTGGGTCGTCGAGGTCACGAGGGTGATCGCGGGAGCGGGGTTGACTCGAATGTGGATATGACCACGGGTCATCGAGATCATGACAGCGAGAGGGAGGTTTGGGGCTGCGCGGCCTACTCAAGTACGACTGTGGATACCTACGACTGCGGCTTGGTGAATCCTCGAAGTACAGGGGAGATGGCGAGCATGGGCGGCCATGGCCACGAGAGCGAGAGCGAGAAAGAAGTCGACCACGAGAGGTTGTAGGTAGAGTGTGAGAGGGTGAACGAGGGCGGCACAATGAGGCATCACTCGAGCTCGAGGGTGTGCTAGGTGCTCGAAAAGGGACTTTAGACCGGTTTGCTAGATCCCAGCTGTCCAAACGGTCCTTGAGAGTGTGCCCAGGTACTTCACGTGGTATCTCTTGCCCTGTAGGTAGTACAACCCAACCTTTCACTAATAGACACTTTCCCGCAGCTAAATATTCTTTGCACGAATCACAGTTCGCTCGAATATGGCCTTTCTGGCCACAGAAAAAGCAAAATGAATATGTGCAGCATGGTGAGCGACTCGCAGAATCGTTAGGTGGCTGCGCACGCGAATTACTGGCCTCTCAAAGGCCTCCACAGGCTCGAAGGAGTGACTTAGCGACACTTGCGACTCGGATTACATCTTCGAGAAGGCTTCGGAGGTCTTTCAGGGAGTACTGAGGGGGGTTCAAAGCTTCAGAAGGTCCAGGACATGGGGAACTCGGGCTGTGCATGATGTTGGGTGGGAACTTGAAGGAATAAAACAATATATAGATGGGAATACCGAGGGAAAGCGCTCCTCAGGACTGCGAGAATGCAAATGGAGAGTGCAGGAGTGAGACTGAGGTGGGAAAACTGCGAGAACACGAGCAACACCGAGGACACGAGACCTAAAACTGCGAGAACGAGACTGAATAAGATCAGAAAACTGATACCAGGCTAAGACAGAAGCCCCTCGCAGTGGGCTCCAGATGAAGAGAATGAAATAGAAGTGATGCTGGGGGTGAGCAGAGATCTGAGGGGAGGAATTCTTCCAGAGGGGCTTCTATAGCCTGGAGAGAGACTGTCTGAAAGAGGCACTCGAGGCCTTCTCGAACTCGAACTCAGAACTTGGACTCTCGAAACTCAACTTGTTACTTCCTAAGTAAGTACAATGTAATGTAAGTCGCGAGTGGCTTACTTAAGCCACCTCACGTGTCTAAACTCGAAGCCTTGAAGCACTAAGTCAATACTATAGTAAATGAACAGAAAGAAAAAAAGAAAAGAAGTAAAAACAATAAAATAATCAAAATCCCCTGGTAGGGAAATACCATTCCCTACAGCGATTCTTCCTTTTTCAGGTAAGGAGAAAACCTAATACGAGGAGCCAAAGACTCCGACTTCTTTACACGAGGAATCTTGAAGAGAGATTTTCCCTGCCATCAGTGGTGGTACTCTGTCTTGACTAATGTAAGGACTAGTAGGGATACGGTAGTATGCTTTCTACCTCCCGTGACGTAGGGGCACTACTGTTAAACTATGCGCTTCCACCCCCTAATGTGGGTTGCGCCTTCACACTACCCTTGACAGATAGCGGGACTACTGACTACGTTTCTTCTTCGACACAACCCCTTGCCGTAAAGGGGACGAGACTAAAGGCATTGTCTCGTGAAGAAAGAAAAGCGAGAAGATGAAGCTCCTTAACCCTGGAGTCCGGGTATGCGTTGCCCTATATGCCTGGGCGCAAGCGGAGTGAGGGATAACTTGGTAATTGAGTTCAAGTGTAACACTAACAATCTGAAGACTGTTATCGGTCACTCCTTGACTGATGGAGAGCTGAGGATGTGGGAACTGAGTTAATGCGCGATGCACAAATGAACTCGATTGGAGTGTCTATGACGAGAGAGACGGTATTTATACTAACTAGAGTGTTTGTACCGTGGAACATCATAGAACAAACCAAACAAAGAGAGATAAATGCTATTGGCTGCAGCGCTCCATGCTGAGTCAATGCGGCAACGCTGACAAAGCAGCTGACTAAGTAAAGCGTCTATGAGCGCATCTAAGGTAACCCTAACCAGAGAGTGGATAAATAAGGAAAACTACACTAAGAGTACGCTACAACTAGTAGTGAAAAAGTACGGGCCGTTACAACTAACCCCTTCCACCTTCCTGCAGTGGCAATTCAAGTTCTACACTGCCAGTCCCTTCTGACCCCAGGGAAACCTTCTCCTTCGCTGCCCAGTCACTCCCTCTGCTTCCTTTCTGATTCACGACCCCTCAGTGTAGGGAGAGCAATCTCCCTACTAGGTGATTTTCTTTATTTCATTGTTTCTACCTCACTTTTTGTTACTATATTTTTCTTCTACTTTTTGTTTAGTATTTTTGAGTAATGTGTGGTCGTGTTGTGGCTTATGTAAGCCACTCACAACTTCAAGTAGCTTGTACTTACTTAGAATAATAGGAAGACAAGTTACAGAGACAAAAAGACAGAAATCCGAGCCTGAAGGCTTTGGATAAACATTGCTCCTTCATCAGATGCATTCTGGCTGTTATCTTGACCATCTCTTAGACTTATTTGGGTGCATTTTAGTCTTCTCCCTGCTCTCTGACACCCTCTACCAGGCACTCCAGCCCCCTTGGGTCAAACTGACCACTCTTCTCACCCCAGGGAGACCTCACCCCCAGGTCCCCATCTACCAGCTTTACATCGGGACAAGCCTAGGCATAGCCTACAGCTTCCCCCCCCTTTTCCCCTCCATGCTCTCACAAGAAGAGTTGCCCACACCACTATGTCACTCAAGCCCACTGCTCTCTCACTAGCTACCCTGAATGGGCTATGCTCCACTCTGAAACAGGCAAGTTGGTCAGTAAATTCTTATTCAAGCAGATCCTTTGCCAATGGGGGCAGTGGGCAAAATAGTCACTGACAACAGCACACCCTATGTACTGGCTCTTGACTGGCTATGAAAACCTATGGCATCTGACATATTCGCATTTCCCCTTATAACTCACAAGCAAACAGTATCATTGAGCAGCAGCATTTTGATGTTAGAGAGGCAATGGTAAAGAGTTGTGAGGGAGAGGCATCCAAGTGGTCGGAAGTAGTGCCAACCATGTTCTGGGCAGAAAGGGTCACCATTCACAAAGCTATGGGTCTCTCTCCATACTATATGGCTCATGGTGTCCACCCTAGACTTCCCTTCGACCTCGCAGAAGCCACACTCTTGGCCCCTTATGAAGCTGACACCTATTCTACCATGGACCTGATAGCCAACCGAGCCTGCCAACTGCAGAAGTGGCCCAAAGATCTTGCTGCCATACATGAACAAGTACTGAGATCCCACTTCGCTTCAGCCAAAGACTTCATGGCCCTCTGTGAGTTGACGTGTGGATCTATGGCAAAAACACCAAAAAAACCCAACACAAAGACAATTGCCGAGTTGGTGGTTTACCTACGCGGACTTTGGCTTGAGGGATCGGTTACAGCGAAGTGGGGGAGGGGTTCTGCACACCTAGAAGGCTAGGGCAGAAGGGAAAGGTGCTCCTGACAAGAGGGGAGCAGGGGGAGACTGAGAAAAGCGAAGTAATATAGGCTACTCAGAGCCTAGAAGCGATGTAAAGTGATGAAGAATGACAGTAAATAGACCCTTAATGGAGCCTCAGATACTGCAAGAATAAAGAAGATAATGAAGGGCCTTAAAGCGACGACAATAAGGCAGATAATGATGATAATGATTAGGCAGCAGTCTCACTACAAAGGGGACGGTATCCTATGCAGGGGGGCTACTTGCTTGCTACTTGCTGCGACGTTTTGGTACTTATATACAAAAGGTAGTGCAGCCTGAAGTAAATAGAGGGAAACACTTTGTAAGGGGTTTGTAAGCGATTGGTAAGAGGATTGGTAAAGGATTGGTAAGGCCGAGCAAGGCTGAGTAAGGACAGTAAGCGATTGGTAAGTAAAATCAGTCAGCATGACAAAGAATATCACAAATCATTTGAAATAGAATGAGTCATTAAGGAACGGGTGAATAATGCGACAGAAAGGGGGATGAGTAAGCGCACTGGTCACTGCTGAATAAGGGGGTATGACTGCAAATAGTGTTGCCACAGATCAGCTTGGCTTTATTTGGCTCAGCTTTGCCCAGTTTGGCATAATATCTGTCTTGGTTCAGAAACCAAGCCACCTTTGAGCTGCAGCTTCAGCTTGGCTCAGCTTCTGAACCAGCTCAAGCTGGACCCACTACTAGTACCCAAAAAATTAGCTATTTCATAAGGAAATGAGCCCAAATTTGCAACTCGAAATTCCAATGATGAGGTGGCCATTTTGGGCCGTGGCGGAGGTCACGTGACCCCCGTCTTTGGCTGCACGCTCGGGGTATGGCGTGCACAAGTGTGGCCTTCTGCAAAACCTCCAAACATCGTTGCGTCCTGCCATGAAAATATCCACGCATAGGTCTACCGTCTACGAAGGGCACTCCCACTATGCCATGAACATAGCATTCAACCCAAAAGATGCCAACACCCTTGCATCCACTTGCCTCGACCACACCGTCAAAATGTGGTCCCTTGGTTCTCCGCACCTTAATTTCACGATGGATGCCCATGACAAGGGCATCGACTACGTCGATTTCTATCCCGGCCCAGATCGTCCATACATCATTACCACCGGTGATGACAAGACTATCAAAGTGTGGGACTATCTTAGCGAGAGTTGTGTACAAACGATGGAAGGACATATCAATAACCCCTCGTTTGCAGTCTTCCATCCGAATCTACCAATCATTATTAGTGCCAGCGAAGATGGCACTGTCAAGTTCTGGAATAGCAACACGTATAGATTAGCGAACACGCTGAGCTATGCCCTCGAGTGAGCTTGGTGCGTCACGTTGCGCAGGGATGCCAATGAAGTTGCTGTGGGCTATGACGAGGGTATCGTTGTTATAAAGGTATGTTCTTCCTGATTGTTTCCGCCCGCCCTCTTACGAGTGACGCTGCCACCGCCCTAGCTTGGCCGGGATGAACCGACATACAGCATGGACTCCTCTGGAAAACTTATCTACGCCCGTAACCAACTAGTTCTTTCCGGTAATATCCAAAGCTTGTCGCCCGACGACCCCTTACCCGAAGGCACACGCATTCCACTCAGCATCAAAGAACTCGGTACCACGGAGATTTTCAGCAATGCTCTCATTCGCGGCCCAAACGGCCGATTCGTCACTGTCGTGGGCGATGGCCAGTATATCGTCTACATGGCATTGGCATGGAGGAATAAATGTTTTGGAGTGGGGTTATCAGTTGCATGGGGAGGTGATTCGAACGCATATGCAGTGTTGGAAAACAGGGTCAAGCTGCATGTGTACAAAAATTTCAAGGAGAGAGGTGGAGTTGGCATGAAGGGATGCGAGAGCTGGTCCATCGATGCAATATTTGGGGGACCTGTATTGGGTGCGCGTGGGAAAGGGTTCGTGGTCTTCTGGGATTGGGAGACGGGGGAAGTGGTGAGGAGGATTGATGTTGAAGCAAAAAATGTGCATGCCTCCTTTGTTCGCATGGTGTCTCAGGCGGCCAGACTTTGGGCAATGAAGGTTGACTCTGACTCGAACCTTTCCGCGATAGATCTACTGGTCGGGGACGGGCTCGTTTGTTGTCATTGCCTCCGAAGACTCGTTCTATGTCCTCCGCTTCAATCGGGACGCATACAATGCCAAAGTTGAGCAGGGTGTGGACATCACCGATGAAGGAGTGGAGGAAGCATTTGACATCGTTGCTGAGATCCCAGATAGGTGTGTTCGTCGTTTTGAGTGGATTCGTGTCCTCGACACACCTGACTTGTGTGGTGGCTGTGTAGTGTCAGGACAGCGAAATGGGTCGGGGATTGTTTTATCTACACGACGGCGAGTAACAGGATCAATTATTTCGTCGGGACGGAGTCGTATACGATTAGCCCATCGGATATGTACATCTTACTCCCTCTGTCCTTGTTTCCCTACTCACTGCATTGCTGACCTGCTATGCAGACCGCTGTACATTCTCGGATATGTCCCCGCCCACAACTGCGTTTACCTGGCAGACAAGGACATGAACATATATGCATACAGCCTTTCTCTCAGTGTCGTGGAGTACCAGACAGCGGTGCTATGGGGAGACATGGACGCTGCAGCTGAGATTCTGCCCTCTATACCGAAAGAACAGTTAAATAAGGTGGCTCGGTTTCTAGAAGCTCGCAGTATGTTTCCCCTTTGGGTACCTTGTCCCCATTGCTCTTGTTGGAAAATGGAAATTTAACCGTTCTTCGTTAGACATGAAAGAGCTTGCACTTCAAATATCCACCGACCCCGATCACAGATTTGATCTCGCCCTTCAGCTCGATGACCTGGACGTCGCGACAGAAATCACACGATGCATGCCTGAAGCTGAGGCAGAGACGAAGTGGAAAGCCCTCGGGGATCGTGCTTTGGCGGTTTGGAGATTCGACTTGGCGAAAGAGGCGTTTGACAAAGCGGGAGATTTGAGTTCGTTGATTCTTTTGTCGTTGGCTGTTGGGAATAGGGATGGGTTGAGGAAAGTGGGCGATCGGGCTGGTATGCATTCGCTTTTCTTTTCGTTTCTTTACCCTCTACGCTTTGTATGAGGGGAAGTGTTATGCACTTGGAATACATGATGAGCGTGACTGACAACTTGTTCCCTAACAACCTGGCGTTTGTGACATTTTTCCAGTGTGGACTTGCTTGTGAAGACAAATCGTGCACCGGAAGTGGCACTGTTCGCACATACTTATGCACCGAGGTAATCATCCCCACTGCACACCCTTGGGCATGCTGACCAGATGATGTCTGATTGAACACACAGCCTAGTGCCCAAAGCAGTGGACGCATGGCACACTGAACTGCGGGGATGGAACAAATCGAAGATTGCCGCATCAATTGGCCATCCGTCTGAGCACGCTGACCTGTTCAAGGAAGGATGGCATGACATTCTCTGTCGCGAGGTCGAATCGAGATGATCATGAGATTGGGTGAATTGTAGTTTATTCCATTCGATCCCCTGGTTGTGATTGGCGGCACACCCACGAAGAATATAAGTACATAATTGGTAGAAGTCTAGACTTTGTCCCGTGTGAATTTTCCTGCACCACTTGGAGTCGTCTTCAGCTAACGGTTGGCTCGAGTCTTTGTCTTCCACTAATAGCAAGCAAGGTTGGCACCGCCACGGCTTATGTAATAGTTTAGTGCCACACTTGCAGTTGCGGGGCACTGGGAACTGTCGTCTTGTTATCTGATCTGCAAGATGGCTACTGGGCATCGTCGAAGCAGTTCCGCTCATCGTGCCCGCGGTGCAGATACAAGGCGGAAAACAGGTAGAACCCGAGCAGCCCTGCCTCCCACCCAAGGTACGTTCGCTTTCGTTGGAGGCGTTTTTTTCTCTCATGGGTATGTGCCTTACAGACGAAATGGAAACATTCAACTTGGACCAAATATCATCGTCATCGGACGATGATCAGCCAGATCGCCCTGCACCACCTGTACTCCCCACGATCCGCAACGATGACACCGACAGTGCGGCCCCTCCCTACGATCCACTTTTAGATACCGCCCGTTCAGAGAGCAAGACTTCTTCAACGTATGACGTCGACCATTACTTTGAGCAGGAGAAAGATAAACCAAGTGTCTGCAGAGTTTGCTCGTAAGCCTATTCTTACCTCGCTTTTTCGCGACTCAAGCGACATTTTACAGCAATCTTCGTGACAAGTATCCAGCTGAATATGCGAAACAGAAGAAACATACAATCTCGTACTCTCCAAATACGATGACAGGTGTCCTCCGCAGTCACATCAGAAAGTGGCATCTCCTTCATTTTATTAATTTGGCAATGGAACCGGGGAGGGCGTGGCCGATTCAAGTCTCACCTGTGAAGGAAATTCTAGCGCTCGGTGTAGGGAGGGAGTCCTCCCTACCATGGTAATTATTATATTTCCTTGTTTCTACTTACAGTTTTCTTTTTACTGTCTCTTTACCTTACCTTTTTACTTAGTATTTGTGCGAGTTTTGGCTTATGTAAGCCAGACTCGCACTTAGAGTCTTTGTACATACTTAGAAACATAACAATAGACGCATTACCACCAGACAAGACAGACGGAAATCCGAGACCGAGGGCTCGGATTATTGTTCTTCCTTCATTAGACGTTCTTCAGACGAATCTCGACCTTCTTTTGGATCTTAGGGCGCGTTTTGACTCTTCTCCACTCTCTGACTACCCTACCAGGCAACTCTTGCCCCCTCGGGTCGAACTGACCCAACCAAATCCAAAGGGAGACCTCTAGGTAACTCCCCTGACATTCCTTCATTTAACTTTACATCGGTTACACCCTTGAGGAGTTGAAGGCTTTCTTAGAGAAAGGTGTTGATCTCAAGTCGCTTCCACCTCAGGCTATGGGGGATTCGTTACCGGACCCTGCTGCTTCAAGGGATAGGGCCAATGTTCTGCCATTTTCCCTCCCTATTTTTCGGAAGTTCCTCGTTAACTTTATTATCGCTGATGACCAGTCACTCAATGTCGTCGAATGCAAGGAATTCCATCGCCTCATCCTCCTTCTCAGAGATGACCTCAAGGACAGCAACATTCCCCATCGCACGAAAATCCGGTCCAATATAATTCAAGTGTGGAAGGATTACTTCGCAATTTTGAAGATTGATCTTGCGGTACATATATCACGCCGATCTATGAACTATGTTTATGTCTGTGATGGACCAGAGTGCAGTTGGCGATGTATCGTTCACAGCTGATATTTGGTCTTCCGACTCTCGTCGTCCTTATCTTGCCGTTACTGCGCATTGGATCACCGAAATTTCACAGAGCCAATCTCTACAGCCAAGATCGGCCCTCCTCGCTTTTCACCGCATCCGTGGAAAACACACCGGGTCGTCTCTTGCGCGCACGATTCTCTACCTTCTCGACCAGGCTGGAGTAACTGCGAAAGCCGGTCACTTTACTATGGACAACGCTGAAAACAACATTACTATGATGACTCATCTCAGTCAGCTCCTCGTTCCACGTGAATTACCTCTCGGGTTCGATGCTAAGGACAGATGTATCATGTGCTACGTGCACATCATGAACACTTGTGTCCAACATGTCGTCGATGCATTCCGTTCACCCGATATGTTGGCTGAAGCATGGGATGATGCGATTGATGACGATGAGGTGGATAAGGATGAGTATTTAGCAGCAGTGCAGAGGGATCTGGTCTCACTTGGGCGTAGCATTGTCCGCGCCATACGCGCATCAGGTCTCCGTCGTGATGAATTTGAGAAGCTCGTTGCAACTGGAAATGATCAAGACTGGTTCAAGTCTCCGGATGGACAGCCCATCCAAGTTCCCGAAACCCAGCTCCTTCATGACGTTAGAACTCGGTGGGACTCAACATTTTATATGATCAACTGCCTTCGCACCCTACACCTACCAATTGACTGTTTCTTATCGCTGCCGGGTCAGAAGGACATTGGGCATTACCGCATGAGCGACATGGACTGGTTCGTCCTCCGGGAATATGAAATACTCCTTGATGTACGTATCGACTTTATATCATGCTGCAGGAAACTGACTGACATCACTCAGATACCTCACAAAGTCCAGCAGCGCATGTCCGCTGAAAAGCGAGCCACGCTGAACCGTGCTGTCCCCTCATTCAAATTATTCATGACTGCATGGGAGAAACTGTATGAGACGAACAAGCGCATTGCACCATTCATCGACGTCGGTCTCAAGTGGGCCAAACAGTACTACAACCGCATGGATAACACACAAGCGTATATCATATCCATGTGTAAGTTTTTGCATTACCAGAGGCGTTTTTATTGATGCCAGTCTGAGTAGTTGTTGATCCGTCTCTTCGATTTCGGTGGATCCGCAAATACTGGGGGCAGGAGTGGATCACGTGTGCAGAGAACATCGTACTAGCTTTGGTGAGTGGCGTCACCACTCTTCTCTTCTGTAAATCAGTTGATTTATTGTGCAGATGGAGAAATATCGTGCGACGAAGGTTTCAGCATCTGGAAATGTCGAATCCTCACCCCAGCCAGACTCCTTGGACTCCCTCGCTCGCCTCTACGGGCTTGACGACATGGAACTTGGGCCATCAAGACGCAGTGCCCTTCAGGCTGTTGAAAAAGAATACTGGATGTATGTCAATGGCGAACTTGTGGATGGAAGTATGGATCCTCTTAGGTTTTGGGAGGTATAGTATTTTACTTTTGTATGCTCAACTTTTTGATACTCATCACTCGTGATAACTCAGGTGAACCGCACTCGATTCCCAACGATATTCGCCATCACGATGGACTACCTTCCAATTCAGGCATCTTCTGTACCCTGCGAAAGAGTTTTTTCATCAAGTGCCAACACAGACACGAAGAAGCGGAACCGCATCAGCCCAATACTAATGGAAGCCCTCCAAATGCTGAAGTACCACTTGAGGAGTCAGCGAATCAACTTCCTGGCGAACTGGACTTCCCCTTATGCCGTCCTTGTTGAGGATGAACCGGAGGAACCGGATGACGCGGGCAACAAATGGAAGGGAGATGCTGACGTTCATGCCACTTTGCAGGCCCTTCTTAATAGGAGTGAGGCTGAGGAGGGGGAGGCGCTTCCAAGTAATGTCATCGTATACGCATAACATCTTTACCAGGTTCCATTCCGACTATCAAACTACTAGTTATTCCATAGAGTTGATAGTTTACATGTCTTCTACACCCGCAATTGACTGCGAATTCCCTGCACTGCACCGAAATGACCATGCACGTGACCATGTGTAAGTGAATGTAACATGACACTGCATGTGTACGATTAGGCCAAGGATGGCAGCAGCTTCGAGGGCTATGCACAAATTGGTGGATCCTACAATCGACTCGGTCAAGGATGGTGAGCACATGTCATTGAATCCGAGCTAAAGAAGTCTAGCTAATGGGCCTACAGCCTCTCCTATGTTTCATAGCACCGTCGACGTCCCTGCATTGGCTTCCTTCCATTGTGAATTCCTTCATCTATGCTGTCTCACCTGTGAGTGTTTCTTTTGTATAAATGGGACTCCTCGGAATGCCCATGCTACATGACTCAGATGGGAGCTACTGGGTCGTCCATCAAGGCTTCGGGAACAGCACGCTTCCCGACATCATTGCTCGTATTCGCAAGCACACCTCCATCCCCCTTGTTGTGAGTTTCATTCCGCAGGTAGTCGAAATCTTTTGCAGAGGCTCGGGGATAATCATCTTGTAGCTTCTCTACTGTTCGAGTCCAAAGTTCGCAATACGATCACTTTGTCATCGCGGGCATATCTCAACCGACTGGATTCCACCGTGCTTTGGCCATTTCAGCGGTCGGTACGTACTTGAAGCTCTTTTCGACTATCTCATCGAGATAGAGGGGACCTACAACACGACATGGAGTGATCCGACGTTCTGGGCCGAATTCGAAAGCCACTACGGATACGTGCACCGCCCTTCCATGTTATACTTTGCAGAGGGCTTGACCAAGTATGCTAACGGTGCACCAGTCTGGCTGAGAAGAGAAGTTCTGTACGTCCCGCCGATCATGCAGCACAATCGGCACCATCTCATCCTTCACAGAGACCAAACAGACAACGCAGTTGGTCAGGTACGCGTACCGATATTGGCAAACTTTCAGGCTCAACGTTGGTCAAGATCTTCCCCGGCGATGACTATGTCGTGCTGACTTCGAGAGAGCGGGCAATCCAGGACGATGAATATTGTTTCTTTGTCCTGGACTTGATGCTTAGAGGCGATGTGCGACGTGTGTATTTCTCTCTCTCCATGATTTTGACCTAATACGTTTCGGCTCGGTTCATTTTGAAGGGTTAGAAACTCTTCCCAAAGGCACGGCGTGCTTCCGTGTGGTGAAAATCGCACTGGAACTTGCACATTTCCACAAGCACTACATCATGCATCGGTGCGTTCGGATGCTTCTCACAAACAGTTCGCGTCTCACTTCTCCCAACTTGAAACCAGACAGCATCCTCCTCGATTTCACCGGTCACTCCCATCTGACCAACATCAATATCGCTGCCCACTCCTCCGATTGCTGATTACTGACCTACAGTGGATAGTGCCACATAGCTGCTGCTACAATCACGAACCTGCATTACAATTGACATCAGACTGGCCTGAAATTAAAGGGGAGCATAAGAGGACAGTAACCTATGTAGATCTATGGAAAACTACGGAGTAGTCAAGCATACTTAGAGGTATAATGATGCAGAGAAATCAGCTATGGAGGCGCCCCATTTTCTATGGAGGTGATTCCCATTTATGGCATACGAAGATAGGTCCGATTCCGACTGGTTCCTTGGGCCTCGCCACTCATCCCACGTGCCCCACGACGCACCATCGCCCACGTACATAACTCTGTTTACTAGCTTGTTCCCATGCCCGCCTCGTTTAATAAGTGCTATCGGTTGAAAGAAAGGCTCGGTTTGGGTTCATACGGTAATACTTGGGCTATCTCACTTTGTCGTTGAAAGGTTGACAACTTTTGAGGCAAAGTCTTTTGTGTTCGCAATGTACACACTAATGAGGAGTTCGCCGCCAAGTTTTCACCGGCCAATGACACAGACTCGATTTTGCGGCATGAATATGAAGTTCTTTCTAAGCTTCAAGGCATTACTGGCATACCTCGCGTTACTTTGTTCGGGAAGGAAGCCTCTTACAGTGTAATGGTCTTCGAGCACCTTGGGCCTTCGTTAGAGAAGGTATTCCACTCATGCCACCGGTCTTTTTCACACCATACTATCGCAGCAATCGGTGAACAGTTGGTGCGCAGTGTTCATATCCTTTTTCTTTCTTTCTAATAATGTATAGATTTGTTGCCTGCAGAACATACATTTGCACAGCTATATTCATCGGGATGTCAAACCCAGCAACGTCTTGATTGGCACTGGTCAAGATGCCCCCGCCATTTACCTTGTCAACTTCAGCATTGCGAAACCATACCGAGACCCCCACACGCACCTCCATAACACTTTCGGCAAATGTGGCGGCTTCCTTGGTAGCCCTGCTTTTGCGTCCGTCAACAGTCATCTCGGACTCGAAGCAGGAAGGCGAGATGACCTAGAGTCTCTTTCATATCTGCTTATCTACTTGGCCTGCGGCTCTCTTCCATGGCTAGGCCACACTCCATGCCTGGAAAATGATGCGATCGTCAATATGAAGAGGGATATATTTCAATGTGACGACATTCCCAAGGTACTTTTAACTCTACTCTCCTATTCGCGATCTCTCCCGTTTCCACAAAAACCGGACTATGTCTACCTTCAAGCGCTTGTGAAGACCCTTTGCACTGATCCACACTGCGATTCACGGTGTAGGGAGAGTATACTCCCTACCAGGGTATTTTCGTTATTTTATTGTTTTTACTTTCATTTCTTTTTCTTTCTGTGCATTTACTCTAGTGTGACTTAGTTGCTTCGAGTTTAGACACGTGAGTGGCTTAAGTAAGCCACTCGCGACTTACATTACACTGTACCTACTTACAAATAATAACAAGTCGCAGTTTCGAGAGTCCAAGTTTCGAGTTCGGGTTTGAGAGGGTTTCGTGTCCCCTCTGCAGTGTCTAGACAGCCTCAGACAGCCCAAGACGTCCCTCAGACAGGTTCCCTGCCAGGCTATAGAAGCCCCTTGGGAAGAATTCCCCCCCTCAGACTTCACCACTCATCCAAGTCTCTCTTATTTCAATTCTCTTCATCTGGAGCCCACCGCGAGGGGCTTCTGTCTTAGCCTGGTATCAGTTTTCTCATCTTATTCAGTCTCGTTCTCGCAGTTTTAGGTCTCGTGTCCTCAGTGTTGCTTGTGTCTCTCAGTTTTCCTACCTCGGTCTCATTCCCGCACTCTCCGTTCGCATTCTCGCAGTCCCGAGGCACGATTTCCTCAAGTGTTTCCCATCTAAATATTGTTTTATTCCTTCGAGTTTGCTTCGAGTTCCCACCTGGTGACCTGACATCATGCACGGCCTGAGTTCCCCGTGTTCCGGACCTTCTGAAGCTTCGAACCCCCCTCAGTACTCCCTCAAAGACCTTCGAAGCCTTCTCGAAGATGTAATCCGAGTCGCAAATGTCGCTAAGTCGCTCCTTCGAGCATCTCAAGGCCTCGAAGAGGCCAGTAGTTCGTGTGCACAGCCACCTACCGATTCCGCGAGTCGCTCACCTCGCCGCACATACTCATTTTGCTTTTTCTGTGGCCAGAAAGGTCATATTCGAGCCAGTTGTGGTTCGTGCAAGGAGTATCTAGCCGCGGGAAAATGTCTAATAGTGAAAGGTCGTGTCGTACTCCCTACAGGACAAGAGATACCGCGAGAAATTCCCGGGCGCACTCTCAAGGACCGCGTGGACCGCTGGGATCCAGGAAACCGGCCTAAGGATATTCGAAATCCTCCTTCGAGTCCAGGCAGGCTGCCCTTGGAGGATGTGGGTCGCCTAGAGCCGCAGGCCCATATGGTTTCACTGGCACTGTCCCGCACCCCCCGCTTGTCAGTGCACCCTACCACCCCCTCGGAACAACCATTGTGTGCACCACTCTCAATGGAAGGACCGAGTTATCCTACTCAAGCACCCAGTGCATCCTCGAGCTCGAGTGATGTCTCGTTGTGCCGCCCTTGTTCACCTTCTCACCCTCTACCTACAAGACACTCTCGCGGTAGGCCTCAATCTCGCTCTCGTTCTCGTGGCCGTGGCCGCCCTCACTCGCCTTCTCGTTTCAATCTCGAAAATCCACCAAGCCGCAGTTCTAAGTATGTGGACTCGTATTCTGGCAGTGGGTCCCACAGCCGCCATTCTCATTCCCGCGACTACCATGGCCGCCTGCACTCGCCTTCTTGTTCGCAACTCGAAGATCCACCAAGCCACAGTAATAAGTATATGGATTCGTATTCGAGTGGGTCCTACAGCCGCTGCTCTCGTTCCCGCGACTACCATCACCGCTGCTCGCCACCACCTGCCCCACAGCTTGCATCCTCGCACCTACCAACCCTCTCGAGAGATGAATCAGAACTGGAAGAGCTCACCAGTGAGCTAGTCAACAGACTTGCCGTCTCGAATATCTACAGTACTCGCTCGTCCTACAGGCCCAGTAGCCATGCACTGGCATCCTCGAGAAGGCCGCGCAGCCGCAGTCGCACTCCCCAGCCCTCGAGAAGGTGGTACTGAGTTGATGTAGGGCTGCATCGGCTTGTTGGGTATCATATTCTATGTTTTTTTTATGAATATATCATTCTTGAAGTTCCCTGCGCGTCTGCATCACCCCCAGCCCCGTCAACGCGATATCTCGACCGCCACTCACCCGTCCCTCTCGCAAACCGGGATTCGAGCTCTACTCAACGAGAGCTTTCGAACGGTGTATTTTTCGTCGCATTCAGCCCAGTACATCCGAAGATATCAGCCATTCTTTGGAGAAAGGTTTTGTAGGACAAAAATTGGGATATCTCGGGATTGGGTGCGCCGTTTTCCGTGTTTCCACGTTCTCCCAAGTCCCTATGCATCCTTCTACCACCCCCCGAGGTTTCGTAGGATTCGGCCCAGTGGTTCTCCACCAACGCGATGCTGTCCTCCCATCCCCTACCCCATTCGACGCATAACTCATGCACCCCTGGACCGAATCTCTCGCTTTTCACAGACGCTAATCTACCAGACGACACCTATCAGACGATATACAAGACGTTGCGAGTGCATCCCCGGTTCCAGAGTTATTCGAACTTTTGTGTTTGGACAGGATAGCGAGGTCAGGTTCACGTATCTCGCTCGTTTTCCCGTCGAGCCTCTTGCCCTTTTGCATGGTGGTACTACTTGTTCCCGGCTACCTGGTGATGCCATTTTCATGGCTTCGCGCTCGTTCGTTGCGGAGATATGGGTTTTTTCAGTGTACAGAGGAGTATGAGACAGTTTGGCAGATATCTCAGGAACGGGTGCGCCCTTTTCCACCATTCCTCGTTCTCCCAACTCTCCTCGAGCATCCCTATCACCTCCCGGAGTTTCGTAGGTTTCCACCAAGCCGTTTCACACCGATGCGATGCCGCCCTCCTAGCCCCTACCTCGCTTACACCGTAACTCATGCAATTCTGCGCCGAATCGTTCGCTTTTTGCAGACGTGCATCCCCTAGACGACATCTACCAGACGATATACGAGACGTCGCGTGCACATTCGCCGTTGCAGAGTTATTTGAGTTTTTGTCTCTGAACCAGGGTAGGGAGGTCAAGATCACATATCGCACTCATTCTCGCGTCGAGCCTCTCGCTTTTCCGCATGGTGGTTCTACACGCTTACAGCTACCTGGTGATACCCTTTTCATGGGGACACGCTCATGGGTTCCGGAGATATGGGAGTTCGTGGTGTATGAAGGGGTACGAGATGACTCGGCGGATATCTCGAGACCGGATGGGCCAATCGGTATAGTTCCTTTTCCCCATCTCGTCCCAGGTGCCCTTTACTGCCACCTACGGTTTGGTACCGATTGCCTCAGCGGTCGTCGCTCGGCGGCCTCTTCTTCTCCCCCACTGTGGTGCTCTACTCGCTGTCCACGCCGTATCTTCCTCAGATCTCCGCCATGCCTCTCGCTTTTCTGGGAGCCCATACTACTCGATCAGCCCTTTTGAATGGTATACCTTGTGTCACGATTCGTGCAGCCCTTGTCGAGAAATATGGATTTTCGTGCGGCGAGGAGTCTTGGGCCGGTTTTGCCGATATCTCGAGAAGGAGTGCGCGGATTGGGTTGGTTGTTTTTTCTACGTGCTCCCCACATTTCCCTCGACTGTTCTCCGCGGTTTTGTGTCGATTGCACCAGCGGTTATCGTTCGGGCGTCTTCCCCTTCTCCCCATCCCTGCTGTGCTGTGATGTCGCATACGGTATATCTCCCTCAGTTCTAGGCCGACCCTCTCGCTTTTCGGGGACATGGTACTACTCGATGACGGCTTTCAGGTGATGAATGTTAGGTGGTGACCGGCGCTACGAGTGCAGAGATATTCCCAATTTTGTGGGCAAGGGCGCATTCCGACAGTTTTGCGAATATCTTATCTCCGAGGGCGCGTATTCATTTGATTTCTTTTCCTACATCTTCCCTACACCCCTCTCCACCATCTCCTCGAGTTTCACGACGTTTCACACAACCGTCGTCCTTCGGCATCTTCATCTGCCACCTCCACCTGCTGGCGCCTTCGAGCTCGTGCTGTTGGTCCACAACCGAGGACGGTTGAATTCTAAAGTGGCCTGTGGATGTAGGGAGAGTATACTCCCTACCAGGGTATTTTCGTTATTTTATTGTTTTTACTTTCATTTCTTTTTCTTTCTGTGCATTTACTCTAGTGTGACTTAGTTGCTTCGAGTTTAGACACGTGAGTGGCTTAAGTAAGCCACTCGCGACTTACATTACACTGTACCTACTTACAAATAATAACAAGTCGCAGTTTCGAGAGTCCAAGTTTCGAGTTCGGGTTTGAGAGGGTTTCGTGTCCCCTCTGCAGTGTCTAGACAGCCTCAGACAGCCCAAGACGTCCCTCAGACAGGTTCCCTGCCAGGCTATAGAAGCCCCTTGGGAAGAATTCCCCCCCTCAGACTTCACCACTCATCCAAGTCTCTCTTATTTCAATTCTCTTCAACGGCCCAAATGGGTTCGCAGCGATGGTACTCTATCTATGTCTATCCTCACGAATAACTCGCCGGCTTGGGGGCACGAAAAAGAGAAGCCTGTGGTAGGGAAGAGACCCGCGATAGGGAAGAGACCAACGATGAGGTATGTGTTTCCATACTTGCTATGCACTTTCGCATCGAGACTGACTATACGTGATTAGTGTTATTGCCAGCAAAACGGTTACCATTCGACCGAGCAGTCCTGCAACTCCTGCTACGGTGCAGTCCGTACGACGCAGCAAGAGGATTGCCCAACGCTCGGCTGCTCTGGACTGCAGTCGTGTCTCGGGATGCTTGTAAGGCTATATACTTGGAGGCCGAAGCCTTCTGTATTTCATTCAACTATGTTTTACCTCGACATGTAGCCCATGAAATGTAGTATTCACTGTTCCGAGTTCTGACTTCATTGGGTACACTTTTCAATTTCTGTATTGACTTCTGCCATGTCGTGTTTTGTGATGCATGACATGGCTGGAGCCGAGCTCGAAGCCACGGCTCGGTTCAAACTGGCTAAGTGTAGGCTCGGTTACAGGACCCAAAATAAAGGTTTGTTTTCCCACAGTTCAACTTACATAATAGCTCGGCTTGGTTTGCAAGCTGGCTCGAGCCTGAGCTGTGGCAACACTAACTGCAAATGAGTCACTCTGACTCCTAGATCTGAGATCCAGATTCATTGGGGCGATATGCTGTGCGTCCGAAAGAAGAACTGTGGGGATTTCTGCCAGGGGCCATTTTTGGGGGTCTCCAGGGTAGTCAGGGCTTAGGATTTCGCAACTTTCCCCCCTCTCTCCTCTGTGCAAAGCGACCTGTACCAGGTGCAATTAGTGTTCTGGAGGGCATGAGGAGGAAGAGGGGCCATCTTCTCCAATGAGGGCAGGGAGAAGTGCTTCAAAATCGTCATGAATGCGATCAGATAGTGTAGATGATAGTAATTGGTACTGCAGCTGTCGCAATTTTGGGAGAATGAGAGATGAGATTGAGAGATAGACATTGCAGGGGGCAGGAAGGAAAAATCCGTAATCCTTTTCAACTGGAGAGACTGAAACAACCACATAAGACCTCTCAAGCCTGATGACAGACTTGAGGCGACCAAAGAACGTCTTCCTCGATGTCAGACTGATGAGAAGAATGTGCTGTCCCAGAGTGATAGGATGGGAGGTCATGGACGAAGGAGGGATGAACCAGGAGGCTTCAGGGCGAGAGCTAGTGGGGATTCCTGGCAAGTACTCGTAGTTATTCTCCCTAGCAAAGGACACGAGCGAAGAGACAGTTGAGGAGGTGGCCATTATGATTAATATTGGCAAAATGGGCATTTGTTGGTAGAAATGATGCAGAAAATTGTGGAGTGCACGGATCGTTACCAAATTTGGTAGGCAGGATGGCGTGGTCGAGAGCTTCCTGTGAGCGTGGGAATGGTGTCGATATCTTTAAAAATGACAGAGATATTCAAAAAATCGGAATGCCGTAAACTAGCACTCAAAAAGTTTTTTTCGGGTGCTCGAGTGGTTTCTTCCCTAACATTAAGGATGGTTCTTGTGCAATGGATGACTGCTGGCAATATCAGTCATTCTTCGCATTAGGGCTAGGCTTCTCCATTCTTCGTCATTCAGCTTCTGAGTCCATGCTCACATCGCCAAACACCTTTGGTGCATGACACCGCTTCAAGAAAACTAAACATGACTTTGACTTTGAGCCAGGAGCCCTCGTGCTCGTCCACAATTCCCATATTGAGAAGGAACTCGACCACAAGACTAAGCCACACTACCTAGGTCCTATGGTAGTAGTGTGTCAGACCAGGGGTGGTCATATCTCCTAGCAGAGCTCGATGGCATGGTCTCTAAATTTCGCTTCGCTGCCTTCTGACTGTTCCCCTATTTCCCCCAAAACAACTCTCACATTGAGATCACTCAACTGGTGGGTCTCGACAGTGCCACCATTGATCAACTCGAAGATGACTCCCTTCCCAACCCAGACCTCACTGGCATCCTTAGGGACGAGTCAGCTGGGTAGCTTATACCTTTCATTTCCTTTCCTTTCTTCTCCGTTTCTTTTATCTCTTGGATACCCTTTACAGACTCTCAACACATATAAAAACTTCAAAAACAAAAGCTACAAACCCAAAGACCATAACACCGAAAAAACATGGCTCACAGTTTCTTCTCTCCACCTTTGTATCTACACTCACCACTCCTTGTTTACTTACATATAAAGAACTGCTGCCAACACCAAATAGTTAAAGAAAAAGAAAGAAAAGTCTTCCTCTCGAATTCTCCCTCTCTTACCTTACTTTGTTCGATACTGAAAACTCACCGACAAAAGTTTTACAGACTCTCTACTTACCTTCCTTTTTCTTTTAGTACCTTAGTCATACTTAGCTTTTCACCACTGACTTGAATCCAGACATTGCATGGGACTACACTATGACACAAGAGATCTACAAGGGGCCTTCAACGAACTTCTTCCACTGCCACTTCCTCAGAGCCCAAAGCTGCTGCCTAGCTCGTTGAATGGCACCACCTACCTTGCTCATGTCCATGGCAAACATGCTATTACCACATGCATCCCGACCAGGTGATCTTCGCCCCACTCGATCGATTGCCTCAATCCTCAAGTCTAGTTCTTCGAATGGCAATGGCTCGAGAGACCTTTCGGATGCATCAGTCCGATCCTTACCTTTCGACAGGAGGGGGGCAGGTTCTTCTCAGGCTGGAGATGCTCGAGGGGTGGTCAGGTCAATCTCTTTGATGACCCTGGCAGGCTGGGTTTGGTCCTCAAGAATGCCACTGATACTAGTACCAAATGCTGCTGTATTGGCCATGGGGACATCGTCAGGAGGGGTAGGAGCATTTGGTCGACTTGAAGGGAGAAACAGTCAGCCAGTGGAGAAGAGGCAGGTGGTGCAGGAACTTCATAGGGTACCGATGATGAAGCAGTTGCTGCCATGGGGGGATTGGTCTTGCTGACAACATGAGGATGAACCTTCCGAGTGACTTTCGGAGGGGCTGAGGATGGCAAGGGATCTGTCATTGTCTTGGCCTTCTTGCTTGTCAAAGCCAATGATGCTGGCAGCTCCTCAGTGTTCTTCCACTATGTGCTCTCGTTACCTTTGTTCAGTTCGAAACCTGGGGAAAACTCACCTTCTTGCCTGGCACCTTATTGCAATGCTTCTTCCCTATGTGGCAAGCTGCACATGCCCCCCCCCAGGGCACTGTCCTTACACACACACTCAACCCCACACTTCACTCACCACTCGCAGGCCTCTGAGTCGACCTGCATACCGACAGCAGCTACTCCTGGTCTGCCACCCAACTCCACAACACCCTCACCGACAGATTCTACCTGAGACCGAGGCTGGGCAATGTCCCCTCCCTCACCTACTGTGTCTGTTTCGAAGTCACCTCCACCCCCACTTGTAAGCCAATCCTGGACCAAAGGGTAGTTGTCAGAGGCTTGGAATAATACGAGACATTGTGTGGTACACACCTTGTCACCCTCATCCCCCCTTGCAGTTGCCTTCTCTAGTTGCCACTGGGACTGCCTCACCCCCTCACTGTCCTGAGGCACATTACTCAGTGGGGGAGGGACCCTCTTGTGCTTTAACTTACCAGCTTGTTGAGGGAACTGTTCTTGCAGGGCCACCAATGTCAGAAAAATGGCCCTGAGGGCTTCCTCAGTTTTGTCAGGGTAGTCAGGAACTTTGGTACCCATGTCATAGGCAAACTTCTGGAGCCCCTTGATCTGGTCCTGTGGCCCCCTCAACCACCTGGCTAGTTGCCGAATGAGGAGAGCAGCTTACCGATACCTCATAGTACTGATCCACTCTCGCACTTCCTTCTCGTCTGCTGCCTCATCCAGGATCTCACCCATTAATGCCACCAGGGTCTTCATTTCCCTAGCCCACATTTTGGGCACCACTCACGAGCTATGTCAGGGGGGAGGTACTCAGGCTGGGTCAAGGCTTTCATAGAAAAGTCTAAAGTAAAAGAATAAAAACAAAAGAGTAAAGTAAAAGAAAAAGCTATAAAACAAAAGGAATATCATAGTGGGGAGTACTCACTCCATACAGCATACCCCTGACCAAGGATGGTCAGTATTCAAAGACCCCAGGAGTTGTAGGGAGTCCATACTCCCTAAGGCTGAATATCATAACCATATACCAATTTCCCTATCACCCTAGCCAGTCCCTGCAGGTCCACTGTCCCTCAGAAACATCGTCACCACCTAATCAGGAAGTAACCCCTGTCACCGACACTCATTGCCACTGCAAGTCGCTACTCACCCCTATCCTCGGCCCCATTCATTGTCCACCCCCTATCTTCGTCAGCCTTCAGCCCTTCATGTGCTTACCAAGTGTCTTCTGACTGTCGGCAGTCTACTTCATCACTTGTGACATCGGCTACTTGGTACCTATAGGCCCTACTCGAGAAACCGATGCCTGCCACTGCCAGTAGCATTGCTGCTCCACCCCAGACTGCCTTGAAGGGTTCCCGCAGCATTGGGCAGTAGTCCAGACACCCTGGGCAGGTTCCCTTCACTGCTTTTCCCTTTCTTTGGGCTTTCCTTGCTTCCTTTTACCTTCCTTTCATACCTACATCTTGCAGCACCTTACCTTGGCGCTTTTCCTTTCAAAATTTTATTGACATATGACACTTCCAAATTCACTGAAATATTCCTTTGTGACAGCTACCTCTATGATACAAAACACTGCTGTACTTAGGAAAAATATACCCACCTTTCTGGCATCACTATCTGTGTGTCTGAGTGTCCCCTTGAGTCCCCAGAGTCGTTTTCTGGTGTATCTTCAAGTCTTTTGAGTCCCCCTTGCATCTACAGAGTTCCCCACCGAGTTTCACTGCCAATTTTGAGTCCTTCTGCATTATAAAATTTTTCTGCTGCCTTCAGAGTCTTCCCTCCAATTTTACGAGCCCTTCTACACCCTACTAGAGTCCTACATCACTGCCTGTCGAGTTCCCAGCTTCTGAGACCTTCTAGCAGCCCATACCAACTTCCTCCTGCCATCTGGTGGTGGCATTTCAAGTTCTACACCACCTGTTCCCTTCCAACCCCAGGGGAGTTTCCCCTTCGCTGCCCAGCCACTTCCAGCACTTCCTTTCCAACTCACAACCCCTTGGGACAAACCTGGGATTAGCCTACAGCTTTCCCCCCCTTTCCCCTTGTGCTCTCACAAGAAGAGTTGCCCACATCAGTGGCAATACTTGTAGTGTAGAGGTGGTGGTAGCTATGTGAAAATTGGGAATTTTTGGAGGTGCCAAATGTCAGACAGAAAAGGTCTGACATATTGTAAATCACATGCATCACACTAAGGGAAGGGAAAGCAAAGTAAAACTGACCAGAAAATATGTAAGTAAAGAGAGAGTGTATGGATGGCATGCCTGGACAGCTAGGAAGTGCAGGGAAAGCTGCAGAAACTTTGGGAGACAAAACAAAAGGTCTGGAAGCAGAATTTCAGCAGAATATGCATCAGAACTGGCAGTGGGTCACAGGATTGACACCTGGCACTTTGGAAAGGGTTTCTGACAGCCAATGGATGGGTTTCACATGTCCAGGGGCTGAGGTGGTCAGGATAGACAAGGCTAAGCCCTCTGCATGGAACCTGGAAGCAAAGCAGGATTTTCATGGTGGAGATACATAGGGGCATATGATGTGGTGGGAAGGCACAAGGGTAGGTGGAGCTATTTTTAGATGGCAGAGGCAGTCATTCTGGCTGTATTGGCAGCAGAAAGGCAGCAGAATCCCATAGATGACAACAGGGATGATTACAGAAGTCATAGAGGTCAGGAATTGCTGCACTATGTATGGCAGTCTTAGGCCCTGAGGAGTGTCAGAACATTGTGGCAGTGAAGGAATACTGAAAGCAGCAGGTTTCAGCCTGAGGGAGTTGTGAATTGCCACAATATGGCAGTCTTAGGCCCTGAGGATTGTCAGAACATTGTGGTGAAGGAATACTGAAAAGTGGTGGGTTTCAGCCCTAGGGAGTGCACACTCCCTGCAGCAGGCTAAGGGCATGACACCCTTCATCTGTAAACATAAAATAGTGCATGTGATATGTGTTTGGAGGTCATGGGTTCACCTGTGATTTGTGAGCTGATTTTTGTCTAAGAATTTTCTGCCAGCTGCTGTGCTATGGATTTCTTCAACTGGGTTGTTGATTACTTCTGTTATCAGTATGGTGTGGCTTCTAGTGGTCAGGTGGGATGGGTTGGTGGCCATGGGCTGGGTCTGTGGGGAGAGCACCTGAGCAGCCACTTTGGTGGGTGGTCACACTGGTTGCATTAGTGTTGTGGAGTGGCTACTTCCCTACACATCCCTATAACCTGTGTGGGTGCTATGGGGTTCTAGGGTATTTCTAGCTGACAAAGGCATCATTGTCAATCTCCCTGGCTGCCACAAAACTTGCAGCACCTCTGTGTGCACTCTTGCAATCCTGTGCATGCATGAGTTATTGCAACTGTTGGGAATCAAATTGAGGGTGTCATTGCCTCATTCTGGCCATCCTCCATCTGTTATGCAGTAACTTATTAGCTCGTACTTTTTCACTACTAGTGTTAGTGCAGTCTGGCATAGTTTTCCTTATTTATCCATTCTCTGGTTAGGGTTACCTTAGATGCACCCATAGACACTTTACTTAGTCAGCTGCTTTGTCAGCATAGCTGCATTGACTCAGCATGCATCACTGCAGCCAATGGCATTAGTCTCTCTTTGTTTGGCTTGTTCTATGACATTCCATGGTACAAACACTCTAGTTAGTATAAATACCATCTCTCTTGTCATAGACATGCCAATTGAGTTCATTTGTGCTCAGTGCATTAACTCAGTTCCTCATCCTCTTCTCCATATCAGCTCAGGGAGTAACCAAGAACAGTCTTTAGATTGTTGGTGTTACAGTAACCAAGGTTGTCCACCAATGACACCCTCAATTTGATTCCTGTTACCAATCTGGCTGTTTATGAGTAATCATCTCATTCCCCAGTTAACTGGTGACCACCAGCTTAGATTACAAATACCTTACTAATATTTTGATTCATCCACACCACTCTCCAGTAGTCTATCACATCCTGGACATTGCCTTCTAACAATCTCTGTTGTATACAAGCCTTGTGTAAGTCCCAGCCCAATTACAGAACAGGGATCAAGCCCCTTAAGAATTTTTTTTTAGAATTACCCTCAACTACCCCACCATAGCTCGATATCCTACTAGGGAGGTTCCCTTCCATACAGCAGTAAGGAACATGGTCTACTAAAATTCAGGCACTGACATCAAGGCAGTATGCTGGCCAAATCCAGACTGCTTGTGGTATTTAGTGATGAATTTAGAGTCTTCTAGATTAAATAAACATTTTTACCTCATGTACTCCTTTCATGACAATATATCCTATCTGCAGCTCTGCAGTTTTGGAATGGTCCTGTATATGGCCAACAGTTGCAATAACTCATGCATGCATAGAATTGCAAGATGCACACAGAGGTGCTGCAAGTTCTGTGGCAGCCAGGGAGATTGACAATGATGCCTTTGTCAGCTAGAAATCCAGCACTGTCCACTTCTGTAGACCTCCTTATTAATAGATACCTTACTGTAAGACCTGTGGTGCTGTGAAATTGCATTATACAACCCTGTACAGCCTTGGGTTTGTTTGCTGATTAAGAATCACAAAATACAGCTGTAACAGTGGCTGCTCATAGAGTATGTACATACAAAGCATGTCAAAATTATTCAAATACCTTATAACACTCTTGCCATTGATTCCCATGAACCATGTGACTTAAATCCAGCTCTACACAAACACCCCTGGGGATGATTATTGTGTGCCATATAGAGTAAAATGGACTTCTGAGCTCTGGATGGATCCAAAGGAGATATCTGCCTTTTGGTCCTCTAATCCACCCATCATCTTGGAGTTTGACAGGTTCAAGCTTCATATTGGCATCTTCATCCTGGAGCCCATCAAGAAGCTGTTCACAGTCATGCAGTGCATGAGCTGAAACAGATGAAAAGTTAATGCAAAATTCTAGGAGTTTGGACATTTGAGCTAAATCAGAACACACATCATCTGGCATACTCACCATCCAGGTTGACAGGTCTATCATGTGAATTGCATGGCATCACTTTCAACTGGTCATACATAAACTCATATCCATGCACATCCAATATGCCAATAGCATGTTGAAACAAGCCTGAGGCTACCTTCTTACCATCAGGTGAGAATGCAACTGAAATAGGCCAACCATGCTGCCCCAAGGGGGGACCAACCTGCACAGCCTTTTCCACATCCCAGACCCTCACTGTATTGTCCCCTGAACCAGAGGCAATCCTTTTTCCATTAGGTGACAGTGCAACTGCTAGGATTGCATTTGTATGGCCCTGAAGAGGGTTGCCAACTTGCACTCTTCCCTCAATATCCCATATCCTCACAGTCTGGTCCTTTGAGCCTGAGACAACCTTCATACCATCAGGGGAAAATACAGCAGACCAGACATGGTCTGTGTGTCCTTCCAAAGAACTTCCAACTTGCACCCCTCTATCAGCATCCCAGATCCTCACAGTGTTGTCAAAGGAGCCTGACACAATCCATTTTCCATCAGGGGAGAATGCAACTGAAGAGACTGTGCTTGCATGCCCCTCCAGTGGGTGAGAAAGCTGCACACCTCTCTCAGCATCCCACACCCTCACAGTCATATCCTTTGAGCCTGAGACAATCCTCTTTCCATCAGGAGAGAATGCCACTGAATAAATTATATCTGCATGCCCCTCCAGAGGGCTTCCAATCTGCACACCTTTCCCAGCATCCCACAACCACATGGTCTTGTCTGCTGAACCAGAGACAATCCTCTTTCCATCAGAGGAGATTGCAACAGACCTGAAATGCTCAGTATGGATAACAAGAGGGTTTCCAATCTGCACACCACTTTCCACATCCCAAACCCTCACAGTTTTGTCCATAGAGCCTGAGATAATCCTTCTTCCATCAAGGGAGAAAGCAACTGATACAATTGGATGTGTATGACCCTGAGGAGAGGCACCACCCTTCCCAACTCTTTCTGCATCCCAAACCCTCACTGTCTTGTCTCCTGAGCCTGAGACAATCCTCTTTCCATCAGGAGCAAATGCAACTGATAAGACTGCATTTACATGTCCCTTCAATGGGGTACCAACTTGTATACCTTCCTCAACATCCCAAACTCTCACAGTCATATCCCATGAGCCTGAGATGACCCTCCTGCCATCAGGGGAGAATGCAACAGAAGAGACTGTGCTTGCATGTCCCTCCATGGAACTTCCAACCTGCATATGTCCCTCAACATCCCAGATCCTCACAGTCTTGTCCATTGAGCCTGATGCAATCCTCTGGCCATCAGGTGAGAATGCAACTGAAAAAACTATATCTGCATGGCCCTCCAGAGGATATCCAACCTGTATACCCCCTTCAACATCCCAGACCCTCACAGTCTTGTCCAAAGAGCCAGAGACAAGCCACTTCCCATCTGGGGAGAATGCAACTGAATAGACTACATCTACATCCCCCTCCAGAACTCTGCTAACCTGTACACCACTCTCAGCCTCCCAAATCCTCACAGTCTTGTCCCTGGAACCTGATGCAACCCTCTTACCATCAGGAGAAAATGCTACTGAGAGGACTTCAGCTGTATGCCCCTCCAAAGAGCTGCCAATCTGAACACCTCTCCCAGCATCCCATATCCTAATTATCTTGTCCCCTGAACCTGAAACAATCCTCTTTCCATCTGGGGAGAATGCAACTGAGTAGATTATATCCCCATGCCCTTCCAACGGCCTGCCAGCAGACACACCACTTTCAGCATCCCACACTTGGACACTCCTGTCCCCTGAGCCTGAGATGATTCTCTTGCCATTAGGTGAGAATGCAACAGAACACACTGGTTCCATATGCCCTGGCAAGGAAAGCTGAGCAGTTGGCCAGTCCTCCAGCCCTCCCACAGTGGGACCAGCAAGGAAAGAAAATTTTGGCATCAACATTGCTGACAATACACTCTTTGAAGGAGCAAATGGCAGTGCAGAGACATAGAGGTGTGGGGTACTGTGTGAAAATGCCTTAGCAAAGTTATGGATAAACTTGATTCCATCTTCTGCCAATGCCAGTGTATCCTTGAAATCATCCTGACCCTTTAAGATGATGTTAATGATGGCAAATACATCTAATATGAGAAGTACTGACCAGTAGCCAGGTTGTAACAGAGACAAGAGCACTTCCAGTATTTCCAGCCATACCAAGCAGACTCATGGTCTCAAGCCAGAACAAAATCTTTTCATTCCCAACAATGCCTTTCACCAACTTTGCAAGTATCACATCAAATTTGGTCTCCAATAAATGTTGAGCCCAAAATCGACATGAATAGGATAGATGAGATGGAATGTTTCTGTCGATCCTATCAGGCAAATCAAGAACCTCCAAGTTGCTTGAGTAGGAACTTTCCAGTTTACAGATATTGAATTGAAGCCCGATGTGAAGGATCTGCAGGGAGGCAAAAGCCAGCTCATACGGGTCTGAGCTGTCAATGAAGTACACTCCACTCCGGGAACTATCAACTAGGAAGTCATAGAAAGTTGCATGGAGGGGCCGAACGGGCAATGACCGATCTGTGATGCCACTCAACACTGGAGCCATGAACTCGAGGATGACCAAAGTGTCATAGTGGTCCTGCGTGCTTGGGAAGTGTGTACGCATGCAATCCAGAGACACCATAGGCAGGGGCTCCAGTGACATAATGACCTGTCGCATCACTGAACGGAACCTAGCAAGAGATTTCGGTTTTGCTGGTACAGCACTGGCCAGGATTGTAAAGTAAGTTGCGTCCAAAAGCAATCCTCCACCTTCGGACTGAATGTTCATCACATCATCAAAGCGTTCCATCATCGTGTCTCCAGCCCTGTTACATTTGATGAAGTCGCAGGCCACACGCGCCCACTCAAAGAGGCCCTCCGACTTCTCGACAATCATTTGTACTTGGGTATCTCCAATGCCTGAGAGATGTTGAAATTCGTTGGAAACATATAGGTGGATATCCCGTTCCACCAGCTGCATGGGGACGTCATCCAGTGAAGCCACTTTCACATGTATAGCCGCAGATAAGGCGTGCTCGATGTCCGGTAATAGTCTCGAGGTTAAAAGAATGCGGAAATTAGGGGGCAACTCAGCAGCCTGTGAAGTGAGAAGGGATAGGATATGCTTCCTTGACAGCACCGAGCCACTCTCATCCAATGCATCAATCACAACTACAATGTTCCCAACTACTGCTCCATCAACCTGGGACAATGGCTCCACGATAAGTCGCTTCCACTGCTGCATTACGTCCGGTGTGGTCTTCAAAGAATAGTCCTTTGTAATGGCATTTGTCAATGCTCGCCGAAACCCCGGATCACGGTCGGCAAGATCACGAGCAATGGTGGTGAAAATTTTCTCCTCACGTCGTTCGGAATGTCGATCTCTTGCAAAACAGAAGCAGGATCCAAATCCTCCCGTGTTCTTGAACCATGATGCAACCGTATGAGCAATTGCAGATTTTCCTCTTCCAGCCTGCCCATGAAGCCACAGGATGCGGGGGGTATCAAAGCCAGGATTATTGGCCCAGCTAATAATTTCCTGCAAAATTTCCATCCTGGTGCCTTCAAGGCATACCTTGGTCGTGATCAGGCCAGCACCACCTGCATAAGCCATGCCTTCAAGGTTCAGGTCTTCGAGAATACGGTAGGTGTTGATATGAATGTCTCGAACTGCGCGGTCCCGGAATTGTTGCATCAGGTCATTGAGCATCCCGTTATAGTCGTCGATTGTGCTCTGAGTCTCGCGCAATATATTTTTGCCGAGTCTCCCCCCTGGTGAAATATCAAGATCACACCCACAGTGAAGGGCACAACTGACATACAGAAGCTTTTCGTCGCAGAGTAATCCGTGATGAACTGCGCCGCATCACTTACTACCTGTGCAATCTTCCCTAGTGTCTGTCTGAGGCTCTGCATATTCCGGATTGTATCGTCTTCTGTAAGAAACTCGTAGACCCCTCTGACGGCATCCAGCAGGGTGTACACCCCCTTGTCTATGTTGGCTTGACGTATGAGCAGCTAGGATACAATACATGAGGTGTGGAAGGCGTACACGAGTGAAAACCTACCTGAGCAGCAGCAGTCAAGATTCCCAGTGCGACCTGAGCATAGGGATGGACCTGATGCACAGATCCAGTCATCGTATGGGCACAAATAACAGAGAGCTCACATTTGCAAGAGTGCTAACAACTTGATTGAAAGCTTTGAAGGGTTGAAGATACCTATCGCTGAGATTTTGTATATCGATAAATCCGGTATCGGCACCACCAACAAACTTCACAGCAGCTGTGCTGATCCGGGAGACGGGATCAATCTCATCAAATGCCTTTGTTGCAACGTCGACCTTCCCTCCAGCTACTGCCATTACAGGTTCTAATCCCGGGTTTTCGGCTGCATCTTGGGTCTTGAAGAAAATGGTCAAAGCATCATACACGACGGGAGCTGCGGGTAACATACCTGTTGGTTTGGAACGGGATTAAGCTGTTCTCGCAACCCCTGACCAACATCCACGCCGGTACCTGTATCAGCGATCCCTGTTGCCATAGTAGGACTTGGGTGGCTCTGGTTTGAGCGGTGGAGGATATGACCCAACCGGGCTAGCCTCCGCCGAAGAGTATTGCCGGAAGATTCGCTGCTAGGAGTGGCTTCGCAAGCGACGACCTGCGACGGTCCTTGTGGCTGGGTTTTCATTGACTGGTGAATCGTACAGCAATTTGTAAGAAGTTGTTACACACCAACGGAGCATGAGACGTAGTACTGGATGACTTTTTAAGTCTCCAGAAGTGGGGTTTCTTGCGGGACATTGAGGAATGAGTACGAGCGTTTCAAGAACTGTGGATTCAATGCGATGCGATGTCGACGGTGTAGTGATGTCGCAGGTGCACACGCCGATGACTCATGCCGTGGCTGTGCTCATTTTTTATTATAACGCCCAGTCCTGTTTACCAACTAGAAACCCCAATTGAACGACGATGCGGACGATGCACACTCTTCGAAGTTAAGGCTTTTCTCACTCAACCGATTTCGACCTGAACTTAGCTCAGTGGTGTCAACCAATGGATCCCGCCAGTGACTCAGGAATTCAGCCGGCAGAACTTGCCCTTGGGACTACAATAGAACCTCAGCGTAGAAGCAAGAGCGAGAACGGTGAGTATTGCGTATAGAAAAATTAACACGGAGGGTCGATGACAGCCATTCTGGCTTTCCGCGGGTCCAGGAGGATGATTATGTATCCCGGACTCCGCTTCGTGTCACAATGGTCTACCGAGTCCTACAGGCGGAAGCACGATACCTGGTAAAGACGCCTGGGACTGGCATGGGTGGGGTTTTGAGATTAACCTTGACATAGGACTATGATGTACACCAATTGGACTCGAGCGGTAGCTGGTCGGGTAACGGACAGTAAGAATGAGAGTCCATGCGTCACCACAAACGCCCAGGTTGGATTACTCACAGGACAGCGACCTGATGGGGGGTCTGATGGAACGTAATTTGTCGAACTAGGAAGGACGTTGTTACTGCTTCTACCCTAAAAACTGCATGGCGGCTCCATGACAAGATGAGACATGTACGAAAGTAAATCACTTGTGAGGAACAAACAGGGGAATCGACTTACACTACAGTCAGAATACAACGTGGTTTGGGTGTCGCAGTTGGCTAGCTGGGCATTCAGTTACGGGATAACACTAAGACGAATTCCAAGACAATGTTACCAAGTCCCACCTGCAAACGTTTAGCACGAGAGAACGAGACAACCGGCGGAAATATCAGTTTCCAACGCAAGAAAGATGAGGCCTTCATTTGACTTACCAAAAAAAAAACATGCCCTCGAGATGCTGCCTGTTGTCCACCCTAACCAGATGGACGCAAGCTGATGAAATGCAGATATGTCAGTTATCAATGCAAGAAGGATAGGACTACCATATGACACACACACATTTCCTCAGAGGCGCTTTGTCGGTTGACACTGATGTGCGATGAATCAGGAAATATGCAAGATGTATTCGGTGCACCGTGCACCGTGCTAATCATGCTGATCCACTAGGCACCGGAACAAAATGAGTTACAGGCTAGAAACGGAAACGGAACATACACATGTGCAAGGCGAAGTATCTTGTGTCTATGACATCGCTGCAGTAGGAGGTTGCGCATGTGCAGAGTAGCAACGATCGACTGTGGATGACCTACGCGATTCTTTCGCAGTTTGAACCATCGACTGCCACGCAACTATGGGAGAGATGCATGCAAGAAATACTGGGACATGTGATCTTGAATGCGATACTCGGTAAGGCGTTGAATTCTTCCCCCAGTCTATTGTCGTTTCCCACACAAGAACTACTAGCTGGACGGAGCGACGATTCCCACGAACCCGTAATTAGAACAGAAGGTTGTTGCAGGGCGTGGAGTACTCACAACGGTCGTTCGAGAGAGGGTACGCCGTGCAGGGTAGCGGTCGACCAATGACACCATGCCCCGTTGCCCAGCTTGACCACGGAGTAGGTAATACCGGATCGTTTACCAGGATGTACATGAGCGCTGCACGCTGTCATAGCGGGAATAGTCATAGGCATTCATGGGGATGCACGTCGAATGTGCGAGAAAAGACAAGTGAGGGACTGGCAGTGAGGCGATTGAACCGGTAGGCAGCGCTGGCGGGATTTATATGCGCATTGGAGGCTGACATGGTACCGTGGACATAGTCAGCCACCTCTCCGAGGCCTAGGTGTGGACCTGCAACCCGCGATGCTGGCTGGGTCGAGCGTCCGCCGTTGTGCGAGAGGTGGGACTTTGAACGACTCGTCCAAGGCGTATACATGCAGAAACGGTGCTGAACTAGCGATTCGGTTAGCTTCCGCAGTACTTAGCCACCACGCTATGCAAACCAACACGCATGCAATTCGGGCCGTGTCGAACGAACGTCGGGATGGTGCGCGGGCAATTGTCGCGGGCCACAATAGACGGCGTCTTGCAGACTGAACAAGTCATAGCCTACTCATTTGGGGCTCGCCACGTCGCGGACGGTACACTCATGCGCCCAAGGCAAGGATGATGATTTCAAAGAGTCTGTACGCATGTTCCGAGTCAGCTAAGCATTCAACTGGAGGATACACGGCAAGTACCCGTGAATCAAGCGAGGCAGATTCATGCCAGCGTGTCGACGCGAACAGTTGACTTTCATGCCGCGGCGCGCATGGTCCTCATGTACGTCCTGATAACTGAAGTCCACCATCGAATGGAAACGAGAGAATGGGGCGTTTGTTCTTCCGTGGGAGCTACGTCGCCTTGATGGTGCTCGCACAGCTTTCAAATCCTGGTGCGAAGATGAGCCAGGATGTCAGAGCTGTGAGTGCTTTTTGCATGGATCTCGCAGTCCAAATCCACGTCCAAGTCGACAGGAAAACAACTGTCGAAATCAGGTCTGAACTCCCCTAATGTTAGCCTTTACACCCACGCGCGTTCGATCCTCAGGAACATGCTATTCAACTGTATCCCATGGAAACTCATCCAATTTTTTCCTGTTCATAACTCCTCACATGCTGTCGTCGCAGTTATAGCTGGTGCGGTCCAGCTGTCACTGGACACAGTCAGTGGCTCTTGGCGCCCGAACTCACCGCCTCCTTGTTTATCCTACAACCTCCAACAAGACCGGAAGTTTGCACTGAATGGCCACTTTCTGATGGCCAGAATGCAGTCAGAGAAACGTCATCTCTTGGATTACGCGAAGCCCTCCAACTCCGCACCCAGCCTTACCTTGGTACATTCCCATCCTTTCCTAGAGACACAGCTCAGAGACGGATGGAAAATTAGCCGCCGGGAAGATCCCAGGCTCGAGCAGACGCCTTCCTACACAACGCTACCGTTCGTCCAAGGTTAATGGTGCGGATGCGAATGATCCATGCCGTGATAATCCTCCCATCGTGACCTTGCGTGGAACTACAGAAGCCGCTCCGCGACCGCAAAGCTGCGCCCAAGCGTGTGAGTCGATAACATTGTGTCTTGCCAGAATTCGGGTGTAGTTGTTGTTTACAGCAGGTGGTTGTTACGCCTCTGGATCATTCACAGCGTAGGAGTGCTTACATACCACTGAATGCGGTGTGTGGCTCTACATTCCGTTTGCTTTGCACGGATTGCTGACTTCTCTCTAGATCAACTCCGTAAGCCCTCCGAACATGTCAGAGAAACATCATCCCTCGGGTGACCCGAAGCCACCAAACCCTACCTTGGTACGTTTACACCCTTTCCTAGAGACACTGTTCAGAGATCTATGAAAAAACAGCCGCCGGTAAGGTCTCAGACTCGAGCAGGGGATTCCCTTTCCGTACAGGAAACATCATCTACGGAAAGGGTCGCCACCGGCCCAAGGCGCTCCTTCGATGGGTCGTTGCGAGGCACCCCGGCAACTATTACATCAGAAGTTGCTGATACTGGGATTGGCTCTGCAGTGAAGAAAATCGGGAACAACGAGAGGTGCTCCCACCTCAAAGCGTGTGATATCCACGTCCAAATGCTGCGATGATACTAAAATGTTCATCGAACAGGCCACTGCCACAAGTACCGGTCGTGGTGCTCAAGATGACCAAGAGGAATTTCGGGCAGCTTCCCCAAAAGACGTATGTGGTCTGTGGCTTTTACTTACCACGGTGATATTCTGTTGGACAGGCTGAGAAGTCAACTGGAAAGTCAGAACCTAAACTAGACCCCGAACCACACCCCACGACAGTGTCGGATGGTAAGGGAGTCGATGCTGTAGAAGCAGAATCTGACGGCGTAGACCCCATGTTTCCATTGCCAACCATTGGTGCTGTCGACGGCATCAATCTTCTCAATATTGGCGCCGAAGAGTCTGAGGAATTACGGGTACGCATGACTGAAGTCAACCCAACTCTCTTTTTTAGTTGGAATGACATCCTGTTGTCTGGTAGACCCAGTCAAGAAAGGAGCGGGCGGATGTCTTCACACGCAATGTTACCGTCCATTCAGGGTTCAGACATCAGTACGAATGATCCATGCCGTGATAATTCTCCCATTGTGACCTTGCGTGGAATTACAGCGGGCCCTCCCCACTCCCGAAGTTGCAGCCGTGCCTGTGAGTCGTTAACAAAGTGCCGTGCCAGGACACCGGCGTAATTGTTGTTTACAGCAGGTGGTTGTTACACCTCCAAATCATTCACAGCATGGGAGTGTTTGCGTAGTGGGTGGCTCTTCATTCCGTTTGCTTTGCGTGGATCACTAACCTGCTTTTAGATCAATTCTGTTGGCCCTCCGGAGGCAAACCTTCTGGATGACACCAGAAATGTACACACAAGTGATGGTGAACACACCGGATGCTGTATTATGTGCGGATTCAAACGTAGGTTGTCGTACTTGCCTATTGTGCCTCTTCTGACTGGGGTTTGCATGCAACAGTGCTGTGACCCAGAACTTCGATGTGGCGGTAACTAGCCGTGGCCGACTTCAGAGTTTCACGACTGTATAGGGATCGTACCAAGCATCTCCATGGTTTACATGACTATAGGTACTCTGATATTCATTCTGTCATCGATATCACCAGCCCTCGCATCTGCGATTCGATACTCTGGTGTGTGATAAAACAATGCTTATCATACTTCATGACATTATGATAAATCCGTAAACGATAACTGCTACTGGTAGGATGCAGTATTTTTGATAAAAGTGAGGGAGTATGGGTTTGACTGTAGTTACAAAAGCACGTTTAGATTACTCTTCCAAGTCTACAACGATTACAAGGTACGCACGAAGTGAACGGGAATACTCGGAGGATTGTTCGTCAACGAGTTCGGACACACCGGCGCAAGAAAATATGAATATGATTGGGTAAGTAGTCTAGGACGCATGCTCATGACAGCGATAGTGGTGTCTACGAGTAATTGCTTGGTCACGTTCCCGTCAATCTACCCAAACTACGTTCACCCATGTTGATTGCCGAGGCATGGATATGACGGTTCCGCCTTGGATCGCGATTCGCCAGTATTGGTAAGGGATATCCCTCTAGCAGCCAGCCGGACCGACGACATGTACGGACCGTAAAGGACAAGGACAGCGCGTGCTATCCATTACTTTCTTCGATATCCCTCAGACGTGTCGAAGAATGGCTCCAACAGGACAGATCCGGAACAACGAGAGGGTCGCACTTTGGTTTCGAGGATGAGTTGGAATTGACATGCGCATTCGAGAGGCACATCGACTCCATTGACCGCAATACTTTAATACTCGCTTTCGTGCTTGTAGCGTCATGGCTGGGCAGAAAAAAACAACAGAACCCGATGAGATATCAGTTACCGATACAAGGACACGGCCCGCCACATGACGTACGAGATGACCGGGAAAAACCGCTCTCGGGATGCCCAACAGCGGAGGGGTAGATCCCCGTAGGCCCCGTAGGCTGAGAAGTTAGAACTAACCCATGTCCGGAGAGATGTCAGATACCAATACAAGAACGGTAAGACGGCCATGCAACGTACCGGTCAGTACATGGTGGCTGGGAGATAGTGTTCTATTGCGTCAGCGCGCCCAACCCCTAGAATTCGGCCAGATGATCGCTACAGATCCACACAACCGACAGATACTAATCAATGAATTAAGTAACCGAGTTGCACGGGTGGAAGCAAAAAAAAATGGAGGATACGTACCATCCCATATGAACTGTGCTCAGCTGTGATGCCACCTCATTTGGACAACTTGTAGGAGTGAGAGCGGAAGCTACGGCTGACGCGGCAAGTCGTCTACATGTTCTTCCCCTTATCAAATACCTCTCGTTTCCAAACAATGATCGTAGGCACGGGTACGCGATGTGCTGGTGTGGTCTGGTTTAGAGTTTCTACGACATATTGTAGAACCCTTCCGTCACACGGTTGTAATTATCACACAGAAAACGACCACAGATGCGATGACGATTCCAGGCGACGAGCCCATTATTAGAAAAATGGATGCAGCAAAGTGTAGAGCACTCACAGAGGTGGTTCGAGAGGAAGTTTCTGTATGGGCCAGCAACCACCATGGCGTAGCCTTCCACGACCGCGAGTTGAGAAGTTCCACACTAGTTTGCCAGGAGGTACATGAGCACTGAGCTCAGTCGTAACGGGGATAGTCGTAGACGTTCATAGAGATACATGCGAGAAAGAGAAGGGAGAACTGGCGATGCGCCTCTTGAATTTGGGGGCAGTATTTATACGGGACTGCGCGGCTGACATGGCTCCATCGTCGGTGTCAGCCACCTCTCCGATGCCTGTGCGTACCTCTAATCGAGATGGTGGAACAGTCCATCCTTGGGCCGGAGATAGGAATGCGAGCATGTCTCATATTCTGGCATCGCTACTCGCCCTTGTTCTGGAAATTTGTTCGGATCGAATGCTAGCTCTCCGGTGGGCACATGATGCAGTCAGCAGTGCTGAGCTGAACGTTCCGTCAGCCTTCCTGGTCAGCCACTGCGCCAAGGATACCTGCCGACCAGGACAGTACCGTGTGCATGTGATTTTGTCACTAGGGGCGATCCCATTCACGCCGAATTGGCAGCTGCGTGGGCGATTGCAATCGATGACTGCATGTCAGCGTGCTTCATAGTTACCCACCTTGATAGTCTAGTTCCTTGCAGCTTACCGCAGTGACCCAAAGTAATATTTAGACAGAACTCGCTGCGCTGGACAATACCCGCCGCGACGGGTACCTATGAGAGAGGCAAAGCGTTAAGAATCCTCTTACCGGTGTATGACGATGGAGTTGAATACTCGGAGGACTATGTAAGCGTGAAATGCCTTGGACGGTCGTCGTATGTGCACGGAGCTTTTGCTCTTCATATTAGAGGCGACACGACGCGGCCATTCTACGACTAGTGAAACAACTATCACTGGGAATGCAGAAGTGCACCAGTGGTATGACGATGTGACGATGTGGTTGCACATTGCTCACCATGGGAACCTCCTGGAACTGCTGCTGCCAACAAATGCGACCTAACAAGATAGCCTATTGTACGAGCATAATGCCTACGTTGGTACGTATGTTCCGCAGTTTTTCTAGAGTCCTCTTCAAGACCCGCCTATCATCTTCTTTAGTGATTCTGAGATCGGTGGACACCCTACCCTCGAGTAACTCCTTGTTGAGGTTTCCTGTAGGATAGGATACTGTTCCATCTGTACCACCCCAATCAAAATCGATCAACTTTACAGAGTCGTCTTTGCAAAGGATATTTGCATCCCGCAAGTCCCCATGGACGACATCTTCCGAATGAAACTTGTCCATGAGCTCCCAGAGCTCTTTTTCCCAACGTTCTCCATGAGTAGCAAGTTGGGGGGACCAATTAATTGGGACCCCATGCTCGATATATTCCATTGCAACAGCATACCACCCACCAGAAAGTCGTTCAAAAGCGAGGATGTGTGGCGCATGACCCAATCGAGTGCAGATACCATGCAACTGGATAGAATACGATCGACTGAACTTGACAAGGACGGATTGCCCTTGCTGCGTCTCTGCAACATATAACAAGCGGTAAGATTGTCTGTCTGGAAGGAAAGACTGAATCTCAAAATGCAGATGGTCGTCGGAGGGCGGGTATTTGCGTAATTTAGAGACTGCCGGAAAACCACGCTTGGGAGTCAGGAGCTCAGAAGGGGGGTTATTACAGAGTCTCTCGATATCGTGGAGAATTTGAGCTCGGAGCACTGATGCAGCAGTAAAGGCCAAATAGAGTAACTTGCGGTCACGCCCTTCAAAGGCCGTTTGGATGCAGGAATACATTGATGTTAGACTAACGAGCTTGAAGCGGTGGTCGACCGCAATGACAGCATAGAACTGTAACATGTGTCCTAGGAATGTTCGGATTGTATCAAAAAAAACCATGAAACGCAGGAATTCCGGACTCACCAACGATGATTAAACCGAGATATGGCACTCTCCATCCTAAATGGAGTTTTCGATGAACCTCCATTCCTCTCAGATTCAGACGCGCAACATAACTCGTAAGCTCCACCTCAGGAATTGCACTGATTCCTGTAATCCTATTTTTAAACTCTACAACCATTGTCCCTGAGCCATAATCTGCATCATTAGGGCCATCACTTCCGACAGAACCAATCGCAGATGCGTGAAGAGAGGGAATCTGGATGTCTCGACGTGCTTTGAAAATGCGGTTGAGGTAGGGTAAAACTGCTTCCCTCTGGAGATCTTCATAAGCATAGTCTTCGTTCATCTTGCGAGCGAACTCGTCCACCTCGCTGAACAACTTCATGGTGTCAATATCAGCAAGCCCAGGAACGTCAGGACGACCGTCCATGATATCTAGGAAGTGTCCGAAACCTTCGTAAAGGAGAGCGGCAGGTGCGACGTCGGAATCCGGTTCTGGACAATCATCAAGTATCTTCTCAGACGGATCCTTCTGAAGAGACTGGTAGAAATCAGGTATCCCCACAATCGACGGCGGTGTTATGACAATTTTAGAGCGTTTGGCACGCTCGTAAAGACCTTCTGATATAGGTAGTCCACGTTTCTGTGGAACGACTATGGATTGGTTGCGGAAGATGCAGGACAAAAACGATCCAGCAGGAAGGACAGTAGAAATTTGCAGCGTTGTGGAAAGAGAATGGAATGAATTGTCAACTTGGGCTAAGAAAGCGTTGACGGAACGTACCAGGGGGTGCTTGTACCAAAACGTGTATGTGTCCATCCACCAGAGCTTCACTGAAAACCGAAGAAATCTTCGTCAGAGGTTCCAATGGTTGAACATTATTGACTGTGAGTTCTGGCGGGATGTTGTCCAGAGGGACAGACACCTTCCAGATGGTGAGCTCGGCGGCTACGACATGATTGAGTTTCGGGGACAGTGTCTCCTTGATCAAGTCTTTGAGGGTGCTGACGGATTGAGTCTTCAGAATGTGAACATCGAAGAGATTTGACGAGCGATTCCTCGAAGTCCCGACCACGAAGGGCCGATGCTCATCCGCTGGGAGGAGCAGACAGTTGAGCGTAAGAGATTTCGCGGGGTCAGGAGCTGCGACCGGCTGGTTCACTTCGACATCCAACGTTGTGGAAAGAGAATGGAATGAATTGTCAACTAAGAAAGCGTTGACGGAACGTACCAGGGGGTGCTTGTACCAAAACGTGTATGTGTCCATCCTCCAGAGCTTCACTGAAAACCGAAGAAATCTTCGTCAGAGGTTCCAATGGTTGAACATTATTGACTGTGAGTTCTGGCGGGATGTTGTCCAGAGGGAGAGACACCTTCCAGACGGTGAGCTCGGAGGCTACGACATGATTGAGTTTCGGGGACAGTGTCTCCTTGATCAAGTCTTTGAGGGTGCTGACGGATTGAGTCTTCAGAATGTGAACATCGAAGATTCTTGACGAGCGATCCCTCGAAATCCCGACAACGAAGGGCCGATGCTCATCCGCTGGGAGGAGGAGACAGTTGAGCAAGAGACATTTCGCGGAGTCAGGAGCTGCGACCGGCTGGTTCACTTCGACATCCAGGCAATTGGAGCGTTTTGGAAAGAGGATGGAATGAAATGTCAACTTCAGTTAAGAGAACGTTGATGGAGCATACCAGGGGGGACTTGTACCACAATGTGGACATATTCATCCACTAAAGCTTCATTGAAAACGCAAGAGATCCTCTGTGTAGAGCGCAATAGTTGACCAGGAACATCAGCGGCCGTGAGTTCTTGCGTAATGGCGTCTGCAGGGAGAGACACCTTCCAGACGGTGAGGTCCGCGATTGCGACATGATTGAGTTTCGGGGACAGTGTCTCCCTGATCAAGGTTTTGAGGGCGGTGACGGATTCAGTCCTCAGAATCTTGACGTCGAAGATTTTGGACGGGTCATCTCCGAGTATAAAGCAGTTGAGCTCGAGCGTGGACATGATCAGTACCAAGTGGCAGACGCGAAGGGCCCCTGTTTTGTTGTCTTGGGGAAACCAACACTTGGCTATCATAGTCGGATGCTAGAGGCCAAGTTACGTGTTGGCGACGGTTCCAGCTACCGACAGGCATTTGCTTGGGGAAGATGTACCGCGCCTCTTCAGTTCTGGTCCGTCCATGCCCTAGAGCGCTACGAACCAAGTGCGCCCGTGCATGAATTTTCTCGATTATCAACACGCAAAGGAGAGCAATCCGTGCATGCGAACAGCATCGCCCCGGTTTCTTTCGTTTTCATACGACGGTAGACTTTTCGAGTCAGGACCAATGCAAATCGTGGCAAAGTCGACTTGCTTCGTGCACGAAGTCCTTTGCGATAGCATAGTCTTCTAATCACAAGTTAGTGTGGATGGATGTTCCCGCCGTGCACTGACGTGGTTCTCCGGTTCTAGTTGAGTTGAGAATCGCGTTGTACGCCTTCCCGCTGGTGCGTGTCGTGTTGTCCTTTGAGACACGCATATATGCAGAAAACAACTTAGCCCCCCAGGGTCATCCAATTTTGCGACTCAAGGAACGATCTTTACCAGGCAAGTTCACGTCCAATTTATAGGTGGCTAATGGCTGACGTCGGCGTGGATGCCGCAGCTACCGGCTGGGAGGTTGGCTGACGAACAAAATCCAGGCTCGCCGCTTGCAGTTTCATCTATCGTTACCACTGATGCACGTTAGGACTGCTAGGCCCAGTAATGTATGGAATACGACCATCGATCTTGGCGGAGTAGCTTATATCTGCGTCATCTTGATAGGCTGAATACCGAGGCCCGACTCTCCGAGAACAGTGGCTGACCACGACCAGAGACCTGTCAGCCTCCCTGTGGCGGAGCTCAGCCTATAAATTCAAGTGCGGAAACGCCAATCCCGTCACCCACTCTGTCCTCTGACTTCCACCCACTCTATCGTGATTATCGTCCGCATCTATCCACTCTTTGCTACCACTCACCCCGTTCTCATGTACATCCTGGCAAAACTATGGACAGGCGCCTCATTCGGAAGATTTCCCCTGCGCTGATTGCTTTAGAAAGAATCAAACCAAAGGTCGCGTAAGCCTTTCAAATTTTACCTTTTCTCCATAACTTCACCTGTGCTGTGCGCGAAAGCCGATGGCGTTCCACGATACGGCATTACGTGCAGCCAGTTGTCGCCCTGCAGCTGTGGGGTCGGGATTGCTCTTTGCCAAATTCCCTCCCACGCTGACGTATGATAACTTTATCCGCTGTGGGTGCCTTATAACCCTTTACTGTATCGTTACTCACCTTTTACCATCAGATGAGTAGAGTAATCGTGCGTCTCCCGTGGTCGAGTTCTCCCCGAGACACATGTATACGACAGGCAATCTTCACTTCGCAAGTCGCAATGGCTGTATGCGTGCACCCAGCGGGGCGAGGAACACCTGGCCATTGGAGAATGGGTCGGTGCTTTGTGTTCGTTACAACAACTGAATCAGCAGCAACCAAATAGCAAGGGCCATGTCCCTGGTCAGTAACGTGATATTGCAGTTTTACTCTTTACAGTTCCATAGCTAATGCTCTCTGATCCGTCGCTGCCTTCATGTGGACTGTTGTGGCGACACCTCATTTCGCATATGCTGTTTCCCTCTCTCGTGCCCAGTACTCCAGCCTGCGTCGGATGCTTTAGTCACATATCGCGGTCGTATCCAATGAACAGCCTTTGATCTCAGACCCATTCACCGTGTACCGTATGTCCAATTGTATCACGAGACCACTCTCCACTTGAAGACGGAGTCCAATAAGAAGGTAGCAAGTTTTCCAAGTATTTGTCCTCTTAAGCCCGTGGTAAGCCAGCATAGCTACCATCGGACATTCGTCGTATTGATTTTTTTTCTTTCTTTGCAAGTTGTGTCACCTGGCAGGCGACGATCACAATTCTTGTTCCCCTTCTCGTGGTGGGTACTGCGAGTGACACCAGTTTTATTGTATACCGATTTGCCACTAGCTGCTGCTTAGGATATGGGCCCTGACTCCTTCATTAATTCTCTACGAGTATCGACACGCCGCTCGAGGAAAACTCGTGCCGCACAAGTCACTGACATCAAGACCGCTGCTACACCCACTCTCCGTACCGAGGCACACATGCGGTAGTTTAAAAGATTACTCGGCCGTTTCACCTTCATTCGGATGGGTGATCAGACCAAATGGATGCCACCTCGCGTTGTGCGTCGTCAAGTTTGCGACTGCCCTAGCGTACTAGACCTATGTTCCCGGTGACGTTTACTTACCCAATCATATTCTTTTCTTTTGTTCGACGGGATAGTCGCTGTTCAGGGATAGTTCTAACTGTGAGCTTGGACCCAACGAGCAGAAAAGCTAACCACAAGGTTGGATAAGAGGGTATAGTCGCTTTTACCACGCATGAGCTTCCGACTGGGTTCGGAAAGTTGCCTTTTTTAGAAGTGACGCGGTATAAAAAAGCGACGCGTCTCTGAGATCGAACGCCCCTTTCTTTCGTTTTCGTACGACGGTGGACTTTGCCAGGATGTACATGAGCACCATGCACGTCGTGGCAAAGTCGACTGTTCGCGTCGACGCGCTGGTATGAATCTCTGAGTACTCAGCTTCGCCATGCGGGTAGATTCGTACACTAGTCGAGGGCTTAGCTGGCTCACGCGGGGAACACGCATACAGACTCAATGCTGTACTTGCATCTGCATATACGCGGATGGATGGCTGATTAGGTGAGCTTACTAGTACTGTCCGGCTCGGCGAGGTCTAAATGAGTATAGCGACCTGTTCGAACACTCAGCGAGGCACTATCCATTGTGGTCCGCGACACCTACCCACGCACCACGCTTACATTCGACATAAACAAATCACATACATGTAGGTGTGCATAGTGTAGCGGCTGACTAGCACTACGGAAGCTGACGGAACTGCTAGTTCAGCGTCGTTTCTGCATGTATGCGCCTTGGGCGAGTAGCGACGCTGGAATTGAGGAACTGTCTACTGTGGCCTGCGACACTTACCCACGCACCTCGCTGACGCTCGACATGGACCAGATCACATGCATGTAGGTCTCCGTAGTGTGGTGTAGATTTCTACTTTGTTTCTTTCCAGAAAGGCATCCAACCCTCGCCTGAATTCGGAAGCGAACCGCGCTTGAGAACGTCTCGGCGTCGGGTGCAGTCCTAAAGCTCATGCCCAACGAAAGGTTCTTCCGGGAATATGCCCTCAATCCTACCCAGCCTCGCCGCTAGCTCTTCCAAGTTTCAGCCCCATTTCAGCAAGCTCTCGCTTTGAACTGTCTCCTGATTGGTTATTGTTCCTTCACACCTCGAACCACGTAAACATGAACATGATTGGGTAAGTCAAAGTAAATATCACTAGAAACAGCGATATGGTCCGCAAGGAAATTCTCAACTTGCAATATACAATCGGCGTAAGTAAAGGGTCAAGTGCTTCCTTTGAAACCACCACGTATTTACATGGCCATATAAGCCGCCCTACTCAAGCGGGCACGTGTGGCACCGCAGCTTGTCTATTTCCTATTAATTCCTAGCAGGTCTATGTGAAGCGCATTACTGTCAACCTCTTGCAAATGGATGTCTGTCTGGGCCTCAGATATGGCCGTGTAATTTGACCGGTGTTCTCAAGGCCAGCCATGTATCGACTAGCGAGTTCTCTGTGACTGAAATATTCAACCCCAGGATCGCAAAGGCCAAGGTCAACACACAGGTGGTTCCACATTTCTCTTACTGGCGTTCATGGCGATGCCCGGATAGAGTTCGAAGTTCGCAGCAACTCCATATAAAGTTGGACAGCGTTGGTGTTTCAGATTTCATGTTTCATGTTTCTCGTTTCGTCAAGAATGGGCCGGACTGAGTTTAATTAGCCGACTACTCTACTGAGCGCTTTATTCTGGGCAGCTTGAACTGCAGGTTAGTTTTCTGTTTGGTTCTTTTTCCGTACGATGGCATCATTGCCAGTACGACAGCTTCTCGATCTTCCACTGCCGTTGCCGTGGTCCGTTTTGCCGCTCAACTATATCGGTCAATCCGGGTCTCGGGAATGGAAGAAGGCAGTGGTGATTAGCTCTGCGTCAAAGCTCTAGGGTACAAATGCGGAGATCATAACCAAAGCATCGTCAGGCTCGTTCACACTGGAAGCATGTCACCCACTAATACTGTGCTCCTCGTTATCGACGTCCAGAAAGGCAAGTCCGTCCTCAGCTCTTCAGTGGCCAGAGGACTGTCTACGAGACACTTACCCTCATCCACTTGCAGGTTTAGATGACAATACATCTTTCCATGGCGGGCACCGCAATAACCCCCAAATTGAACACGCCATTTCAACCCTCCTCACCCTCTTCCGCACTCGCAACCTCCCCATCTTCCATGTCAAGCATAACTCACGCGACCCCTCCTCCACTCTTCACCCGTCTCATCCGGGAAACGCCATATTTCCCTTCGCAGTGCCCTCTCCATCCCGTCCCATCGACGAACCGCTCTACGAGAAATCTGTCCACTCTGCGTTCATAGGTACTTCTCTCGAAGCGGACCTCCACGCACGCGGTATCACTCGGCTCTTCGTTTGTGGCTTCACATCCAACATGTGCGTGAACACGACAGTGCGTATGGCTGAAAACCTCGGGTTCGAGGTTTTCGTCGTCGAAGATGCATGTGCAACGTTTGATAGAGTCGGACCCGACGGTGTGCTGCGGCGTGCCGAGGACGTGCATGCATACGCAATGTCGGATTTGCATGGAGAGTTTTGTACTGTCATCAAGGCGAGCGACGTGCAGGGTTTGTTGGGTAATTAGCAGCTTAAAGATGATACGACCGCGCCAAGATATGCACATATGTCGAGTGTATTGTCTTACTGCCAACTGACCGAATATGCTTCTCGGAGACTCGAGTATCATATATCAACCACAACACTCATCAAAGTGGCTCTCACCTGAAAACCGGGCGCTTAGTTGAGGGGGGGATTGTAATCTGATCAACTGGCTCGTCTTGTCTCCCTCGTATGCAAAAATTGACGAAGTCCTATTGCAGCTGAAGCCATGGACACCTACGGGCATGTGAATTGGCCCATGTCGAACTGTTATCGTCGCAGGCCACAATAGACAATTCCTCGATTCCGGCATCACTACTCGTCCAACGCGCACATGTACACTGAACTAGCGGGAGTTCGGTCGGCTTCCATAGTCCTAGTCAGCCACCATGCTACGCAAACCTACACGTACGTGATTTGTTTATGTCGAACGTCAGCGTGGTGCATGGGTAACATTCGCGGACCACAACGGACGGTGCCTTCTGGCTGCCATGATGGTGCTGGGGGATGGATGGAAACATGAACGGGTTGGAGTTCATGGAGTCTATAGTCTATACTACAGTAAGTACTTACGGTCACCGTACATATGCCACCGTTTTTCAGTTGATAACATAAGCAATCGCCACTGAAGTGAAACCACTCACGCAACCACTGACAAGCCTGAAGTCTCCTTTCCTGTCTACTAAGTTGAAAGGGCTGCCACACACTCTGCCTGGGAAGGCTCCTTCCATTCCACCCTCTTTCAAATCTGGTGTCATGGTCAAGCATCCTACCTCTCCTTCACCCACCCATTCGAACAATCTACATTATGGTAAGGACACGAACATGGCCATAGCTTCCTGTAACTAATCTTATTTTCAAGAGAGATGCGAGGAAATGTTGAGTGTTATTCTCGAGGCTCGACAAGAGTACTTGGTGGTAAGCTATGGCGACTACGGGTTTTAAGGTTTTGAAGGGTATTTGAGAGCAGTACGAAGGGGTGTCTATCAGTGATTATGATTACATCGTGGATCGCTTAGAAGAAAGTGGATATAAGAAAACATGGAACAGGTGTGCTACTTTGGCCGCTGTAGAGCTGTAACACTAACCTTCTTCGCTTGTAACTTAGACTGACTTACTTCCTGACATCCGAACGTCTAATGGTCTCAACTCCCTCTGCCCTTCATGACTCCATCCTGGGTACCCTTATGTCTCATCTTGGGAGGGTCCTGGACACCATCCCAGTTCCTAGCAAGATGGTGGTGCACCGAATCATGTCAACTAGATCTGTTTTTCTGGAGTCGGTGCACGCAATTCCGGACTCAAGCGTTATGATGTGTACTCGAGGTGGGCGGGTGGGGCGGCCGATCTGGCTGATGGAGTGTGCTTTTGCACAAAGCGACGGGGATGTTATGCGAGAGCTGGAGACTTACATCCAAGAAATTCCGAGCCTTCTGGTTGTTGGTAAGCTCGTGGTCAAACAGGGACAGCAATACCACAGCCCAGGATCAAAAGTCTCCGCTGCTCCGCAACTTCGGTCATCGGCTTTGCTGACACAAATGGAGTGGACCGATCGTCTTGGGGACGAATTTGGGCAAGTCATCTGCGATGGACATACATGGCTTTCTCTGTCTTCGGTGGAAATTCACATGTGGACACGCCAAGCTGGCAACTCTAAAATTGAGCTAAGTGACATGGACGGTAATGGATATGCTTTTGGGGTATGTAGTCTGGCACTTGTGCATGTATGTTGCTGTACTGATCTTCACTGATCAGACGCTGTTCCCGACCCTCAATCTAGATGACATCAACTGCTCCTTCCAACGCGGCCTTGGGCTTATCAAGCAAGAAGTCCTTACGGTGCTGGAGTCCATCAATGCAGATCGAGTGTTATTTGATCGCACGGTGGCGTGGTCACCCCCCTCCCCCTTAGAGCCTGCATTACTGAGAAACGCACTTGAATTTGGTGCGTGGTCCATGGCATATGATCGATATGCACATTGGCGCTCCCAGCTGCAGAAGAAACCATATAACAATGGCCCATGAGGGCGTGGAAACCAAGGCTGAAGCCTCTGCTTGTTGCACCAGTCTAATTCTTTGTATATCGAGCCTCCTCAGATTCCGAATCATGTACACTGCGTTTATGTGATATATAGTCATACCCTTCCCCCTTCCCCCTCCTCCTCCTCACCAAAAAAAAGGTGCGGGGGCGAAACTAAAAAGTTGCACGAAGGCAGAAAAAAAAGTTGTGCACTGCCCGAAAATATTTATTCTATTGTTAACGTTACAGATGCAGCGTCATATAGTCTTATCCAACCTTATGGCTAGCTTGGAACTATTTCTGATCAGCGACATCCCCTCAGACCCCCAAGAGCCAAAGAAAAACGAATATGATTGGGTAAGTAAACGTCAACAGGAACAAATGAGTAATATACTCGACAACACAAGGTGAAAAGGCCGAGTACTCCTTTGAACTACATACCACATATATGGCCCGGTACGGAGAGTGGGTGTAGGAGAGGTTTTCATGACATGTATCACTCGGGTGAGAGGTGTCTGGCGCCGTGTGTCGCTCTCACACCGAATTGCTCACGGACTATCCAAGGTACAACACCAGAATCTCTTGTTCGCAATAGTCCTCTAACCATAGAATCAACAGCGAGAGCAACCTATGCAATTTGATAAATTCAACACGAATGTCCGGCGGTAGCTATTCTGGCTTACCACTGGCAAAAGACAACGCTTGCAATTCGAAAGTGCATGATGAACTGAGCCTGCATGTGTAAACTGCTTTGGCGATTCATCTGATTCCACGAAATATCGATCTTGATCTTACACCGATGGTATCAATTTCTTCTGCCTCGGGAGACATCAGAACAGACCGTCATACAAGACTAGAATGCGTATTTCACAGTGCAAGCTGGGTACCGTGCACAAGAGAACCCGGGCGTCATCACACACATACACGCAAGGGCAGCCAGAGGACTGTGACGGATCGGAGAGTCCGACGAAACGTTAGCTAAGGGAGTAGGATTGCGATATCATAATACTGACCATAGACGTGAGCTGTGCTATCGGCTCTACTCCAATCTCTGTAGACAAAGGTAAATTTCTTTGTAGCGAGCACGGTTAATCGACTTACATTCCAATTTCCAGGTCTCCTTCACCACAGCTAGCCACACACATTGATGGGCGGATTCAGATTCTCCTGGTCAAGAATACTTTTCTACGGCTCTTCTGATAGTTAAATGTGAGTAACGGGGCTCGAAGATATATAATAGAAATCAGAACCTACCAGCAGCAGGCACCGGCTTACCGTACGATAATTTGTGAGGGACAATGTCAGAGAATAACCACAACCCCATAGCTGCAGCGCACCATCGCAGTTTCCAAGTCCACTTCTTAAAGCTCCATCTGCTTCAGGGCACTGTGCAAGTGAAATCATGGGAAACGGTAATGTTTGAATGGCTTGTCTAAAATATGGAAGCGGGAGAATCAGACGAACGGGGAGTTCCATTCTCTCATGCAGTCAAAACTTCTCCTTCCCGTAGTTTTGCCAGGATGTACATGAGAACGGCGTGAGCGGTAGTAAGGGGAGATGGATGAGGACCGTCATCATGATACAGTAGGTCGAAGTCGGAAGACAAGGATGGGTGAGGGGACTGGCATTTCCGCACTCGAATTTATAGGCTGAGCTCCGCAGAGGGAGGCTGACAGGTCTCCGTGGTCGTGGTCAGCCACCGTTCTTGAAAGAGCAGTCCTCAGTACCCTTTCCGTCAATGTGACGGACAACGCAGAGACAGAGATTACCTACTCTGCTAGAAATGATATTCGTATGTCATGAGGCTGACAGTGGTGAGGATTCTGTCCGTCAGCCAACGATAGCTGCAGAAACCGCGCCGACGTCAACCACTTGATAGCTCGGACGTGGTGACTCGCCTGGTAGGGAACGCTCCTCGTATCGACACCTTCAGAAACCAATTAGATTCTGAAAGGTATGTTTTCTGGCTGTATATGTGCTCAATGAATGTGACCAACGCGACACGCACCGACGAAGAGCCGTATGACATGGCGATGGATGCCGTACGCAGTGGCATTTCGTGCATGAACCAAGTCGACATGGTCCTCACGTACTTACTAGCAAAGTCTACCATCGTGTGAGAAGGAATGAAAGCGGCGTTTGCTTTTCGTGGAAGAGTTACTTTCCAAGAAAGGTAACCAACCGAACTCATCTCACTTCGAGTGTAATAACACGACGGACATGAGCGACTGTTCCCTCGCACCACAAAGAATGCAGAAACGAATATGTTTGGGTAAGTAAACGTCACCGGGAAACAAGTACGCTAGGACAGTTGAGAACCCGACAATGCACGACGTGACGTGGCATCCGTTCCTTCCGGTCACCCGTCCGAGCGTTTGGATAAGGTCAAATCATTTCTTCCATCTACCATCTACACGGCCGGATACGGAGATTTGGTGAAGGAGAGGCTTGCATGAGTTGTACCACTTGAAGTAAGAGTTTCCTTGCACGGCGCATCGATGCTCATAGAGGACTTGTATCTGAGTAGTCGCTAATCGGTGAACGTGAAATCTCGTCACTCGCCCGTACGCACCCTTGGGACCTAGAGTGGAACCTAACCATGGGGAGGAGGAATGAGAACTGTGAGTGTCGCCTACACAAGCTGGAAAACAAATTAACACGATTTCCCTGATGGTAGCTATGCTGGATTACCACGGCTTAAGAGGACGAATGCTTTCTCCAGTTCTTCTTAGACTCCGTCTTCGAGGGGAAAGTGGACTGGTGATTCTCCAGATCACACCTCTCATGTATCTCGAAGCGGTCTTTTCTAAAGTGTCATATCCGATTGAAAGTACGACCCCTGTTGAAACGGCCTGAGATCATAGTTTCCTCATCAGCACTAACCGCGATATGTGACTACAGTCGGGATCCCATGCAAGCTGGAGTAATGGGTACGAGAGACAGGAACAGCGAATGCGAAGGCAGGCGTCACTACAAAGATCCAGATTAGGGCGCCGGAGGAAAGCAAATGATCGGGGAACCTGATGGAGCGTTAGCTATGGAACCGTAAGAGGTAGAACCACGATATCATGTTACTAACCAGGAACACAAGCCTCGCTTTTTAATCCTACTCTGCATCGTTTGTAACGAGCACCCCAAACGAATCATTTTGCAGTGACCAAATATTTATCCCCCCCCCCCCCCCCCTGGGTGACACGCATACTGCCGATGCGACATGGCAAGGTTGATGGGATGGCTTGTAGATGGGTCTTCGGGAGCACTCAACCACGGTAAGTAAATGAATGCTTACTGTACACAGCCGACAGTAGAAGGCGTCTACCAGGATTCAATGATATGGTAAAAGGATTGGAATATACCTACAGCAGATGTGAATTTCCGAACAATCCCAAGCCAACAGCTGCAGTACGGCATGACTACTTGCAAAGCAGTATCGTGGAGCTCCATCGGCTTTCATGCTCTGAGCAGGTGAAGTCATGGAAAAGGGTATAATTTGAATGGCTTACGAGCGGCTCCGAAGGACTGGGATCGAATGAAAACTGGGCAGGGGCCATCTTTCGAATGGGGAACAAACTTCGCCTGTCCGTAGTTTTGCCAGGATGTACATGGGAATGGTGTGAGTGGTAGCAAAGAGAAGATAGATGCGGAGGATCATCGCAATCGAGTAGGTCGAAGTCAGAGGACAAGGATGGGTGACAGGACTGGCGTTTCCACACTTGAATTTATAGGCTGAGCTTCGCTGTGGAGAGGCTGACAGGTCACTGTGGTCATAGTCAGCCGCTGTTCTTGGAGAGTCGGTCCTCCCTTTTCATCCTAGCTACTCCGCCAAGATTGAGAGTCGTACTCCGTGCATCAGTGGTAGCGATAGATGAAACTAGCAATAGCGAAGGTGCTGTTTGTCAGCCAATATTCGAGACCGGTACTGCGGCATCCCCATGCCGACGTCAGCCATTAGCCACCTATAATTTGGACGTGAACTTGCCTGGTAAAGATTGTTCCTTGAGTCGCAGAACCGGATGATCGTCGGAGGCTAAGTTGTTTTCTGTCAATATGGGTGCTCAATGGACGTGACCAACGCGACACGCACCAACGGGAGGGCGTACTTACTGTAACTCAACTAGAACCAGAGAACTATGTCAGTGCACGGCGGACGCGTTAACGCGAGATTGGAGGAGTAGAGACATGGCAGCTGGTGCTGTAGATGCTGTTACATAGATCGTTCCACGATTTATGATCAGTTCGGAGACGGACATGCGAAAAAATGGATGAATTTGATTGGGCAAGTAGTATCCTCACACCCCGCTGTCGCAGTTAGCTGATGCGGTGCAATTCTTACTGGGCATATAATCGGTGGCAGTGGGTCCATGTGAGAGCTCCACATGTTCTTGGCGCCTAAACTCTCCACCTCCTCGTTTACACCTACAACCTCCAACAAGACCGGAAGTGCGCACAAAATAACCACTTTCCAATAGCCAGAACGCAGTCAGAGAAACGCCATCGCGACGTCCTTTAACTCCCCACCCAGTCCTACCCTGGTACGTTTCCATCCTTCCCTAGAGACACAGTTAGGGGATCTATGCAAAAATAGTTGCCAGGAAGGTCTCAGGCTTCAGCAGGCGATTTCCCGGCCATACTGAAAAAATCAGGCATGGCCTCTATGGAAAGACTCACCACCACGCATAGGCACTCCTTCGATGGGTCGTTGCGAGGCATCCCGGCAACCATTACACCAGGGGTTGCTGATACTGGGATTGGTTCGGGTGTCGAAGAACATCGAGAACAACCACGGGTGCCGCCACCTCAAGGCGTAGGACATCTAAGTCCAATTGCTGCGATGATACTGAAGCCGTCATCGAACAGCCTACCGCCACAAGTACCGATCGTGGGGATCAAGCTGACCAAGAGGAATTTCGGGCAGCCTTCCCAAAAGACGTATGTGATTTGTGATGTTTACTTACCACGATGATATCCCGTTGGATAGGCTGAGAAGCCGACCAGCAAGTCAGAACCTAGACTAGTCCACCCCATGGCAGCGTCGGATGGTAAGGAAGTCGATGCCGTAGAAACAGAGTCTGACGGCATCGATCCCGTGTCACTCATTGCCAAACATTGGTGCTGTCGATGGCATCAAATTTCACGATATTGGCCCAAAAGAATTTCATGAATTATGGGTACGCATGACTCAAGTCAAGATGACTCTCTTCTCGAGTTGGAATGACATTGTGTGGTCTGGTAGATCCGGTTAAGAAAGGAGCGAGAAGACGCCCTCCCACACAACGTTACCGTCGATTCAGGACCCCAGACGTGGGGTATGAATGATCCATGCTGTGGTAATTCTCGTATCGTGACCTCGCGTTGAATTACGACAGGTGATCATGACACCACTGCTGCACAAGTGCAAGTGAGTGCTTAACATAGTGTCGTGCCAGAGTACGGGCGTAATTATTGTTTACAGCAGGTGGTTGTTACACCTCCGGACCATTCACAGCGTAGGAGTGCTTCCATTCTACCGAATGCGGTGGGTGGCTCTTCATTCCGTTTGCGTGGATCGCTAACTTGTCTCTAGATCAACTCCGTAACCCCTCCGGATGACACCAGAAATGTACACACAAGTGATGGTGAACACGCCGGATGCTGTATTATGTGCGGATTCAAATGTACGTTGTCGTATGTCTATTGTGCGTCCTCCGATTGAGGACTGGATGCAACAGTGCTGTGAACCAGTCAACTTCGATGCGGCGGCAGCTAGCCGTGGCCGACTTCAGAGTTTCACGACTGCATATAATAGGGATCGTACCAAGCACTGCCATGCTTTACATGACTACTTACGGTACTATGATATTCATTTTGACATCGATATCACCAACCCCCGCATCCGTGATTGATGCACTGGCACAAGGTGCGTGATAAAACAATGGTGGTCATATTTCATGATATTATGATAAATCTGTAAACGATAATGTCAAGATATTGCTACTGGTGAGGTGCCGTATTTATGATAAAAGTGAGGGAGTGTAGGTTATGCGATATCCATTGTAAAGAGAGTCAACTGTAGTTACAAGGGCAGCACGTTTACAGCACTTATTACAAGCTATGCACGAAGTGAATGGTAATACTCGGAGGATCGTCCGTCAATGAGTTCGGACACACCGGCGCAAGAAAATATAAATTTGATTGGGTAAGTACACCGCCAATTGACCGTGGTATCGATCCTATACTGAAAAATCACGGTATCTGTCCGGTATGAAACCCATATTAGGACACTAACATTCTCACGATACCCAATTGGTATCGTAAATTATGTCAGTTTATATACCCAGCAGCAGATACGATGCGGTGATGGGATCCATACCGAACCGATACAGAAAGCAGTATCGGAACGATATCGACTGTTGGTATGGCTTCCATACTAAGGCCAGATGGCATACCTCATATTGTTTGCTCAGTATATAGGCAATGTACTTAGAGCTGCAGCCAATTTGAATTGCTCAATTTTCTCGACTTTGCTTTAGACTCAAAAAAGACTAGCATTTTCTATTCAATGACCACTACAGGATTGTACAGTGTAATTAATGGTATACATCCTTGATGTTGATGATCTGTGCCAGTGACTGTTGACACTGGCCAGCGGTGGGGCTGGCAGATGCTGGTAGTGGAGAAGTCATTGAACAGACTCGAAAGGAGAAAAAAAAAGGCTGACATTGTGGAGGCCTATCTCGTGACCATCCGACGCTGGTGGTGCATAACTGTTGATGTGGTGGTGGTCGTCGTCGTCGTCAATGGTGCTGGGCGGTAGTTGTTAATGGTGGTGGCAGCAGCTGTGGATGTTGGTGCCGGTGAGTAAAGCGAAGCGTACAACACAAAACGCACTTAGAAAAAAAAGACGACACACATACAATTACATCAGCCTTTCACACGGATATTAGTACTTACCATCTGTATAGGTTACATACTGGGTCGATGTTGTTACGATACCGGACAGCAGTATGGTATTGGTATTGGCAGGCTCACCAAGCCAGTACGAACGTAACAGTATAGTAGCTGTAGGCCAAGGATATCGGGTCGAGCCTGCCGACATACATACTTGGTAACCACTCTACAGTACCGATCCGATACTGACATAGCGGCATGGATCACATGATTACTCATGTTACCACATTCATGTCAACCAGTTATGGATGTGATACCGTTTCCACAAGGGTTAGATATCTTTCGCACGATTACCGATTCAGTCAGGCGGTCGATTGGCGGTGTAGTCTAAGATGTATGCTTATGACAGCGATAATGGTGTCTACCAGTAATGCCTTTGTCAAGGCCCCCTCGATGTGCCAAGTGGAGGGAAAAGTATGTTTCCCCCCGTCGAAACACTGACGTCATGGATGGCCGACTACTCGAACTGTCCCCATGAATTCACCCATGTTGATTGCCGAGGCACAGATACGATGGTTCCGCATCAAATCGCAACACGCCAATATTGGGGAGAGACATCTCACTAGCTGCCGTTAAGTAGGACCGATGACAAAGTTGAACCGAAACGGACAAGGACAATGCGCGGTATCCGATGTTCCTCAGACATGTCGAAGAATGGCTCCAGCACAGCTGGACACGTCCGGAGCAACGAGAGGGTCGCAGTTTTGTTTCGAAGACGAGTTGGAATTGACGTGACGCATTCGAGAGGCACATTGAATTTACTGTCCACAATGTGAGAATTAAGTTTCAGGCCTGTAGCATCACGGCTGGGCAGAAAACAAAAAGAGCATAACCTGGTGAGATGTCAGTTACCATTACAACGACACGGCCGCCAAGTGACGTACGAGATGACCCGGAAGAACCGCTCTCGGGATGCCCAACAGCGGAGAGGGTAGATCCCCATACGTGGTGATTGGGAGATACAGTTCCATTCCATCAGCGCGCCTAACCCCTAGAACTCCCCCAGGAGATCCACACCGTGGTCAGGCACTAATCAATGAAGTAAGTAACCCGAGGTGGATGTAGAGGCAAAAAATGGCGCGTACATACCAGCCGGTATGAACCATGCTCGGTTGCGATGCCGCCCCATTTGGGGAACTCGTAGGAGTGATAGCAGCAGCTATGCTGATGCGGCAACCCATCTATATGTTCTTCCCCTTATTAAAGACCTCTGGTTTCCAAACAACAATCGTAGGCACGGGTACGCGAAGTATATGTGCAATCGGGTTTTAAAGCATATCGTAGAACCCTTCCATCACACAGTTGTTACCACACAGGGAACGATCACCCCGACGAGACAACGATCTTAGACGACGAGCCCTTTATTAGAAAAACGGATGCAGCAAAGTGTAGAGCACTCACAGAGATGTTTGGAGAGGAGAATTTCCCTGCGGGCCAGAAACCGTCATGGCGTTGTCTTCCGCGACCGCGAGTGCGGGAGCATCACAGTAGTTTGCCAGGATGTACATGAGCACTGAGCTCAGTCGTAACGGAGATAGTCGTAGTATACGTTCATCGAGATACATGCGAGAAAGAGAAGGGCGAACTGGCGGTGCGTCTCTTGAATTATCGGGGAGTATTTATACGGGACTGCGCGGCTGACATGGATCCATCGTCAGCGTCAGCCACCTCTCTGGGGGCTAGTGCGTAGCTCTAATCGCGACGAAAGAATCGTCCATAGGAATGCAAGTGTTTCATATTCTGGAATCGCTACTCGGCCCTGTTCTGGAAAGTCGTTCAGATAGAACGCTGGCTTGCTGGTGCGCACGTGCAGTAAGCAGTGCTGAGCTGGACGTTCGGTCTGCCTTCCCGGTCAACCACCACGCTATGAATACCTACTCGTGCATGTGACTCCTTACCGGTGGCGGTCCCATTCACAGGGAAACAGCAGCTGCGTGGGCGATTACCGTGAGTTGCAATCGATGAATACATGTCAGCGTGTTTCATAGTCACTCACCTTGATAGTCTAGTCCTTAGCTTACCGCCGTCGCACAGACGGATACTCGAGTCCATACTCGTTCAGACAGACCTCGCTGCGCTGGACAATACCCACCACGGCGGGTACCCATGAGAGAGGCAAAGAGTTAAGAATCTTCTTACCGGTGCATGACAGTAATGCTGAAAACTACGTAAGCGTCCAATGCCCTGGACGGTCGTCGTATGGCCGCTCTTCATACCAGAAGTGACACGACGCTATTCAATATTCAATGCTTGCAATTGTCGATCGTAGTCAAACAACAAAAGTGTACGCGCAGTATGAGGCCGTGTGAACCACCTTCTCGTTTTGGATAGAACTTATGCCTCTCTTTTCACGTGACTCATAAACGACACACTGCCACCAGCCTGCCTACGGTAGTGTAGCTGTCGTCTCGTCCGTTTTCCCAGTCAGTAAACTGATCGTTTTGTCGCACAAATTGAAGAAGCAAAAGTCGAAACCGCGCCAGCCGTCCAAGTCAGCTCAAACCAGAAATAAGGGCCAGGAGAGGGGAAAAGGAGAAGCTAGGCATTTCGAAAGGGAGACAATTGCGATACCCACCGTTGATGACGCCGATACCTGTCTTTTACAAGAATTTGGAGATGTGGTCGGTGTTTGGATCGTAACGCTATCGCGAGGTGCGCAGGTCCATGGCAGTTCCTTCACATAGTCTTTTTTTATTTTATTTCATCATGCCTTCGGACTAACGTGATGGCAGGCAGGAAGATCGATGGTACTGACAGCCCTCTGTGTGGGTCCCATCTGCCATCTGGTTGTACTTCTTATCCGCCGCCCGCCGATGAATTACCGAAGCTTTGCAGCCTTGGTGTTTTTGCACAGTGTGGGCTGGGTGCACCACGACTTTACGCTCGGGAAAGGTAGGCAAGGCAGACGTGCGATTCAAACAGGTAAGGATCCTGGACTCCGACCTCACAGGCCATGAAATCCAGCATGATCTTTGTCACGTCCATGAAAGCGCTCCTTGGATGAGAAATCCACATACCGTTTCGACCTCGTGTGTTGTCTTAGAATCCGTATGTTTGGCGCATTCGAGGTCATATGCAGACCCTTCGGCTATGAGCACGAGTGCCCGTTTAGATTCAATACCCTACGCGAAAGTCTATCTGGTGCACTGCAACGTGAGCATTTCTATCATCATGCTGATCAGGACGCAGGCCAGGCATCGTCAGAGCGAATTAGGTGCTTCCACATGCTCTTCTCTGGACGACCTGGAGAGCGTACCAATGCATTTCTTATTGCTCTTAGGTTCAAATTGCTTCCGACCTCTTTTGTCCACGCAGGTTATGCAGTTGAATGCAAGCACCAAGGGATTTTGCAGCTTGCGCTAAAAGCGAGAAGAAAATGTCACCGGCCTACGTAAATCCACTTAAACACTCCACTCTGTCTTCACGGATCAACTTACATCCGCCGTTGCCCGCCGGAAGACGCCACGCCCGAAGACTGAGACCCGAAGCAACCCGAGATTCGGGGGCTGTTGCAGTTTACTACTCACTTTTAAAGAGCTGGAACCTAAAGTACAAGCAAGCGACTACCAAAGTAAGGCAAAGGGGAACAATCGGTGCATGCGAATAGCAGCGTGTCTTTCATTTTCATATGACGATAGACTTTTCCAGGATGTTCATGAGGACCAATGTACGTCATGGCAAAGTCGACTTGCTTCGTGCACGAAATTGTCTGCGATGTCATACTCTTCTAATCACAGGTTAATGTGGATGGACGTTCCAGCCGTGCACTGACGTGGTTTCTGGTTCTAGCTGAGTTAAGGAGCCCGTAGTACGGCTTACCGTTGGTGCGTGTTGCGTTGGTCCCGTCCATTGAGACACGCATATACGCGGAAAACAACTTAGGCTCCGAGGGTCACCCAGTTCTGCGGCTTGAAGAACAATTTTCGCCAGGCAAGTTCACGTCCGAGTTATAGGTGGCAACTGGCTGACATCGACGTAGTCGGTGCAGCTACCGCATAGAATGTTGGCTGACGAACAGCATCTTCGCCGTCGCCAGTCTCATCCATCGTTACCATTGATGTATATCAAGACCACTAGAACCTCTGATGCACGGAATACGACTCTCGATCTTGGTGGAGTAGCTCACATCTGCATCATCTTGATAGGATGAAAACCGAGGACCGACTCCGAGAACAGCGGCTGACTACGACCACAGAGACCTGTCAGCCTCCCTGCTGCAGCGCTCAGCCTATAAATTCAAGTGCGGAAACGCCTGTCCCCTCACTCATCCGGGCCTTCTGACGTTGACCTACTCTATCGCGATGATCTATCCACTCTTTGCTGCCACTCACCCCGTTCTCATGTACATCCTGGCAAAACTACGGGAGGATTTTTTTGGTTACGGGAGAGAGTAGCTGGACCGGTTTCGCCTGACTCCTCTACTCGTGCATGCCGCGTAAGCCTTTCAAACTTGTCTTTCGCTCGCCAAGACTTCACTTCTGTAGTGTGGGAAATCCAACGGAACTTCTCGATGCCGCCTTCAAAGTGTCTTGTTGTACCTCAGCTGTGGGTTGGCATTGTCCTTCGCCATCACACGCTGGCGTACGGCAACTCGCATCTGCTGTAGGTACGTTTCTAATCCCTTTACTGCATCGTCAAACCCTGTTACTCATCTTTGACTGTCAGACGAGTACAGTGAGTATTCATTTACCGTGGCCGAGCGTTGCCTGAGACCCATCTACAAGCAGTCCCATCAATATTGCCAAGTCGCGTGGACGGTATCGTGTCACTCACCGTAGTCGTTTAGCCCTATGACACATACCATTGTTGGCACCTCTCCATGGAAAGTGATTCGCCAACGGTGGTCGTTACAAACTGTGTGGGAGTAAAGATAAATAGCGAGGCTCGTATTCCTGGTTAGTAACGTGATATCGCGGCTGTACCTCTTACGGTTCCATACCTAATGGTCCATCAGGCTCTCTGATCCATCGCTTCCCCCAATCGCCCTCATCTGGACATTTGTGGCGGTGTCGACTTCACTGTTCCCGTCTCTCGTGCCCAGTCGGCACCTTGCATAGGATCTCCACTGTAGTCGCGTATCGCCGTTGGTGCTGGGACACAAAACTTGATCTCGAGCCTTTTTCCAGGTACGGGCGAGCACTGAGAGTGACCGATTTTGTTGTGAACTGATTTGCGACTAGCTTTTGCTTCGGATACAAGTCTCCGATCATTTCTCAATAAGCACTGACCCGCCGCGCGAGCACACTCTTACTTGAAGGGATACACGCCATGAAAGCCTCCCATAATCCAACTCTCCGTATCCAGCCCCGTAGATGGTAGGTAGAAGAAGTTTCGACCTTTTACAACCGTTCAAATGGGTCACCGGATGGAACGGCCCCCACGTCGGGCTGCGTATTGTTATCCCACTGTCCTAGTGTAGTTATCACACAGTTGTTGCCTGGTGACGTTTATTTACCCAATCATATTCGTTCTACATTCGTTGTGGTGCGAGGAAATAACTGTCCATCGCGTTACACGAGTCAGACGAGTTCGGTTAGTTGCCTTTTTTGGAAGTAACACGTCTCTTCCACAAATAGCAAAATGCCCCTGTCATTCCTTCTCACCCGACTTTGCTAGGAAGTCCACGAGCACTGCGTCCACTTCGTTCATGCACGAAGCCCCTGCATAGTACGACACCGCATCGCCATGTCATATGGCTGTGCGTTGGTGCGTGTCGCGTTGGCCACGTACCCGAGGAGCGATCTTTACCAGGCAAGTTCACGTCCAAGTTATGGGTGGCAACTGGCTGACATCGGCATGGCTTCCACAGCTACCTTCCGGGATGCTGGCTGACGAACAAAATCCAGGCTCGCCACTTGCGGTGTCGTCTATCATTACCACTGATGCGCGTCAGGAATACTAGAACCTCTGATGTACGGAATAAGACTCTCAGTCTTGGCGGAGTATCTCATAGTTGCGTCATCCTTGGTAGTATTGAAACAGAGGACCGACTCTCTGAGAATAGTGGCTGACCATGACATAGCGACCTGTCAGCCTCCCCGCTGCAGAGCTCAGCCTATAAATTCAAGCGGTGAACCGCTAATCTCGCCACCCTTCCCCGTTCTCTGACGTCGACCTACTCTATCGCGATGATCCTCCGCATCTATCTACTCTTTGCTACCGCTCACCCCGTTCTCATGTGCATCCTGGCAAAACTACGGACAAGCGCCTCATTTGAAAGACGGCCCCTGCGCTGATTGCTTTAGAAAGAATCAAACCAAAGACCGCGTAAGCCTTTCAAATTTTACCTTTTCTCCATAACCTCACCCGCACTGCGCGAAAGCCGATGGAGACTGCCTTGCACTCGGTCTTCTCGCTTTGCAGCTGTGGGGTTGGGATTGTCCCCACGCTGATGTATGCCAAGTGGTACCCGTACCAGCTGTAGGTGCGCTATAATCCCTTTACTGTCTTGCTACTCACCTTTTACTACCAGTTGAGTAGAGCAATTATGCGTCTCCCATGGCTGAGTTCTCCTTATGAGAAATGCATACGTCGAGCTATTTTCCCTTCCCGAGTCACATTGGTTGTATGCGTGTCACCCAGCGGGGCGAGGAAGACCTGGTCATTGGAGAATGAATCGGTTCGTGGTGCTCGCAGGGGCAACCGAATAGCAAGGGCCATATCCTTGTCAGTAACGTGATATTGCAGCCTTACTCTTTACAGTTCCATAGCTAATGCTCCTTCAGCCTCTCTGATCCGTCACTGACCCCTTCTGACCCTTTATGGCGACGTCCCGCTTCGCATATGCCGTTTCCCCCTCTCGTGCCCAGAATTCCAGCCTGCGTTGGACCTCTTCTATAGTCGCATATCGTGGGCGGATCCGATGAACAACCCTTGATCCCAGACCCATTCAATATTTACCGTATGTCCAATTGTTCGACACTTCAGAAAAGGTGCGTTCGGCGGAAGATCAAGATCAATGAGCGGTGTAATGAAACCATCACCAGATCACTCTCCAGTTGAAGACGGAGTCCGATAAGAAGAGAAGTAAGTTTTCCAAATGTTTGTCCTGTTAAGCCCATGGTGAGCCATCATACCTACCATCGGGCATTCGTGGTATTGATTTTTCTTTTCTTTTCAAGTTGCGTCGCCTGGCAGTCGACGATCACAGTTCTCGCTCCTCTCCTCGTGGTGGGTACTGCGAGTGACACCCGTTTTATTGTATATTGATTTGCGACTAGCTGCTGCTTCGGATACAGGTCCTGACACCTTCATTAATTCTCTAGGAGTATCGGCACGCCGCGGAAACTCCTACTTCGTGTCGTACGAGTCATCAGTACTACTGCTACACCCGCTCTCTGTACCGAGCCACGTTTGAAGGAGTACTCGGCCATTGCATCACGTTGTGCTATCAAGTTTGCGACTGTCCCAGCGTACTAGACCTTTGTTCCCGGTGACGTTTACTTACCCAATCATATTCATTTTTTGGTTCTTGGGGGTGTTCAAACTTTGAGCTTGGACCCGACGAGCAGAAAAGCTAACCACAAGGTTGGATAGGAGGGTACGGTCGCTTTTAGTATACTCATGATAGCTTCTTCCGAACTGGGTTCGGAAAGTTGCCTTTTTTAGGAGTGACGCGGTATAAAAAGGCGACGCGTCTCTCCCACGAAAAGAGCGAACGCCCCTTTCTTTCGTTCTCGTACGACAGTCGACTTTGCCAGGATGTACATGGGGACCATGTGCGTCGTGGCAAAGTCGACTGTTCGCGTTGACGCTCTGACATGAATCCCTGAGTACTCAACTTCACCAGCTGCGTCGTTGGATTCACGGGTACTTGTTGCGTCTCTTCCAGCGGAATGTTTAGCTGACTGGGAACACGCATACAGCCTCAATTTATCGTACCTGCATCTGCATTTACGTGCGCGAATGAGTGTACTGTCTGACGTGGCGAGCCCAAAATGAGTAGGCGACTTGTTCAGTCAGCGAGGCACCATCTATTGTGGTCCGCGATAATCACCCACGCACCATGCTGACGTTCGACATAGACCAAATCACACGCATGTAGGTTTGCATAGCGCGGTGAGGATTTCGACTTTTGTTTATATGCAGAAAGGCATCCAACCCCAGCCTTACCGTTAGCTCTTTCAGGTCTCAGCTGTTTTCGCAAGCTCTCGCCTAGCTGTCTTCAAGTCAGTGATTGTTCCTTCGCACCTCAAAGGACGAAAACATGAATATGATTGGGTAAGTAAACGTTACTAGAAACAGGGATATCGTTCGCTAGGAAAGTCGCAACTTGTAATATATAATCGTCTTTGCGCGTGCATGATTCGTTTCTTTCCATGACCCATCCGAGCGTAGGTAAAGGATCAAGTGCTTCCTTCGAAACCGCCACGTACACGGCCATATAAGCTGACCTACCCATACGCCGAGCTGAACACGGATTTGTATTCAACGCAATGCCTAGTCGCAGAACTCACCGTCGGGACCCCAGCCGCCGAAAAGGAGCGGGTATTGCCTACAGAGTTCGAAAAAATTAACATGGTGTTGGAAAGGCTGTAGGCAGCCTCAGTAGTGACTCAACTACTATCACATTAGATGTACCTGTAGGCAGCTACAGGAGATCAGTAAGTAGTGTAGTGGTAGGAATACCTAGACTTACCCTCAGTAGTGACTCAACTACTGAGGGAATAGTACCAAATTGTACTACTAAGTGCGCTCTAAGCGCTTATGTAAGCAGGTAAAAAAGCGTACCAAAATGGACATCACACAGGGGTGATTCAATCTCCAACACACCCCCTGAAGCTCCACTGTGTGATAAGTAGAAGTGCAGAAAATATGACTCAAAAAGAATGTATACTCAATAACTCAATAAAACGAGTGTATTCTGCTGCTGGTGAGCTTCGAGTCCATGTACGAGCGATGTTTGGTCGTGTTTGACGCGCCGCGTTGTCGCAACTTCCATTTCGGGAGTACTCTTGCTGTGCGCTGTCCTCTGCCTTGTACCGCTGCTGCGAGGCAGCCGCTTCGAATAACGACGGTTTGTCGACACTGCGAGTATGTTCGGGAGGCACCCCCTGCCGTCGATAAGGTCTGAGAACACCCCAGGGGGGTTTCAAGCGTTTCCTGGGTGCTAGAAATGGCAAAAGGGTGACACAGGCTTGTCTGTGCTTATCAAGGTACGGGTACCCTCTCGTTTGGACTTCCCTGGCAATGCTGACTTCGTTACAGCGTACGCTTACCATCCGTAAGCCTCCAGTAGGGTATCGGAGCCGTTTCGAGGGTAAGGAGAAGAGTCGAAGCAGCCGCATGGGGATGCGAGCTACCAGGTACGTGCCAACTCTCGTTTCGTCTCGTTTCGCACATCTGACCTCTTCATAGCCTATATTCATCGTCCATAACCCTCCCGCAGGGTATGTAGATGGTTTCGAGGGCGCGAGGAGCGGTGTAAGTGGCCGCACGAGGACCGCTTGTGCACGACAGGCGCTTCGCCTCGTAGGTGCATTGCTGACGTTTTCAGCTTTCGTTTTTATTCTTCCTCGATGGCGTGGGTCCATGAAGGCACTAGGAGCGTGTTTGAGGCCAATCGGAGGTGGTTCTGGCGGTGTAGGTATGGCATTCCGCATTCCAGCCGTTTTGGCGCTAAGAGGGCTTATCCACAGCTTCGTTGTTATCGGCTCGACGTCTCTGCTATCCCCCATACCCACTCGAGCATGCTTATGCACCCCCATCCCCCAGACCTCGTTAGGTGGGGCGTCCCAGGTAAAGCGTCCTTCGAAAATGCGAAATTTTCCTCCGGACATACGATCTCGATGAGGGTCGGGTCGCTCGGTCTCTCGCAGCTGCGAAGACCCTTCGGACTCCTCACTGGGGTCCCCTAGTGTACTTCCTGTCACCTCGGGCTCGATCTGTAGCATAGAAGATTCGATTTGCAGGGTAGGAAATTTGGCATGAGTGCCGGGTGGGTCCGGTACATTGGTGGTCGTCTCGCTACTTGTCCGGGTGTGCCGATTCTCTTCGGGTTCGAGAGCCTTCGAGCTCAGCTCTGGTAAGTCCCGGCTCTCCTCAACTTTGTCACTAGCATACTGACAGCCCTCGTCAGGTGCTTCGAGCGCATTTGTGCATTCGTCCAGCCGCATTCCACCTGCATCCCCAACCTCAACCTCTGGTAGGTTGTCCTCCACCTGCCGCGCATCTACGACCTCAGGCTCGGGTGTTAGGTACCCAGTCTCGATCTCAGTGCAGTCGTTCGAGCTGTCCGAAGAGCCCCCTTCCTCTCCTGGTAGGGTATCAGGCTCGTCATGGCTGTCGCAGGTGCTTTGAGCGGTTTCCCCAGCTGCACTCTCCTCGGGGAGTAGGTCGTTTTGCTGCATAGCCCTCCCAGCTGCTAGCCAGCTCTCGGGTCTCGGAATTCGGCCAAAACGGTTTTCGAGGTAATCCCACTTTTCGAGTGGCGATTTCAGGTGTAGCATGAAGGTAAAAATGGTATCCGGAATGCCGCAAATGATCATGTAGTTTACTGTCGCATTTCTTTGAGTCCATGACTGGTCGGCGGTTCGCCATACCGCGACCTCGTCTCGTTCCTCGTCGGTCCGAGGTGTCCATCCCTTGCCTCGACCTTCTAGCTCTGCTGGATGTATGGGTCGTCTCTCGGACCCGACTAGGAACCCCATCAAGCCTTCATCATTAATGGCGCATAGGACCGAGTTTCCATAACTCATCCAATTGTGCCCATTGTCTGTGAGCTCGGGAAGGTAATCCATCAGTCGTAGTATCCACTAGCTTTCGAGTAAGGACAGTAATGGTTTGTTGAGTAGTTTTCTTGTTCGAGTCGAGTACGAGTTGCCTTCAATAAAATTTTCTCCGCGCTATGCGGGGCTCATAACCTGTTGGAAAGGCTGTAGGCAGCCTCAGTAGTGACTCAACTACTATCACATTAGATGTACCTGTAGGCAGCTACAGGAGATCAGTAAGTAGTGTAGTGGTAGGAATACCTAGACTTACCCTCAGTAGTGACTCAACTACTGAGGGAATAGTACCAAATTGTACTACTAAGTGCGCTCTAAGCGCTTATGTAAGCAGGTAAAAAAGCGTACCAAAATGGACATCACACAGGGGTGATTCAATCTCCAACACATGGAGGGTCCACGACAACCATTAATCTGACCTTCTGCGGGTTTGGCCTTTGAGTCTCCGAACATTCGGTTTTGATCCTGCATATGGTAAGACTGTTCATTTCCTTCACGAAGATACGGAGTCGTTGTCGTAATTTGTGCAAGCATGATGCCCGGTGCAAACGCCTGGGACCGGAGCGGGTTGTCTGTGGAGATTAACCTTGACATAGGATTGGAATGTGTACACCAAGTGGACTCGAGTGACAACTGGGCGGGCAGTGGGGAGTAAGAATGAGAGCCTGTGCGTAGCCACAAAGGCTAGGTGGGAGTTGCGATGTGACGGGGAGTCTGATGGAACGTAAGTTGTCGAATTCAGAAGGGCAGATTACTGACTGTGGGCGTACTGACTGTGGGACAAGGACATTGTTGGCTTCTTCTACCCTACAACCAGCATGGCGGCTCTGTGACAAGATGAGACATGTACGAAGGCAAATAATTTGTGAGGAACGAAGGGAATTGACTTACGCTACAGTCAGAATATAACGTCGTTTGAGAGTTCGTTCGTGCGTCTGTCAGCTGTTCAAGTCGCCTTCACCACTACTAGGTACATGCACAATGCTCTTAGCAGTTGGGTAGCCGGATTTCGATGGCCCTTGGACATGTTTCAAGAGGCATTCGAGTATGGGATAATACTACGGCAAATTCCAAGACGATGTCATCAAGCCCAAAGGTAGCGGGAGAGAGGCTGAACGAGACAACCAACCGAATATCAGTTACCAATGCAAGAAAGATAAGACCTCCATTCGACTTACAAAGTATGAGGGAGGAACCACGCCCTCGAGATGCCGGGTGTTATCCACCCTAACCAGACAGACGCAAGCTGATGAAATGCAGAGATGTCAGCTATCAATGCAAGAAGGATGGGACTAGCGTATGACGTACACACGTTTCCTCGGAGGCGCTTTGTCGGTTGACACTGATGTGAGGTGAAGCAGGACTTATGCAAGATGTGGTCGGTGCGCCGTGTTAATCGTGCTGATCCTTGGTAAGACGTCAAACCTTCTGGCAGCCACCAGGCATCTACAACGAGACGAGTTGCAGGGTAGGAACGAAAGCGGAACATACATGTGTGCAAGGTGAAGTATCTTGTGTCTGTGACACTGCTGCAGTAGGAGGTTGCGCGTGTGCAGGACAGCAGCGATTGACTGTGCACAGTCAAGCATGAACCTACGCGATTATTCTTGCTGTTTGAACCATCGATTTCCACGCAACTATGGGAGAGATGCATGCAAGAATTACTGGGCCAGGCGATCTCAAAGTCGATCCTCTGTACGACCTTGCATTCTTCCACCGCTCTAGTAGTGGTCGTCGCCCACACAAGAATCCCTACAAGGGTGGGATGACAAATTCCCAACGACGAGCTTGCTATTAGAACAGAAATGTTATTTCTGGGCGTCGAGTACTCACAACTGTCGTTCGAGAGGGTGTGCGCCTTGTAGGTTAGCGGTCACACCAATGACATCACGTCCTCTTGCTCAGCCTGACCGGATCATTTACCAGGATGTACATGAGCGCTGCGTGCAGTCATAACGGAGGCATTCATGGGGATACACATCGAATGGAGGAGAACAAAGACGAATGAGGGACTGGCGGTGAGGCCTTTGAACTGGTAGGCAGCGCCGGCGGGATTTATATGCGCATTGGAGGCTGACATGGTACCGTGGACATAGTCAGCCACCTCTCTGAGGCCTAGGCGTGGAGCTGCAACTTGCGATCGGCTGGTTTTGTCGCGCGTCCGCCAATGTGCAAGAGGTGGGACTTTGAACGACTCTCGTATTCGGCGTCGCTACTCGTCCAAGGCGCATACATGCAGAAACGGTGCTGAACTAGCGGTTCGGTTAATGTCCGTAATACTAGTCAGCCACCACCCTATGCAAACTTACACGTATGTAATTTCAGCCGTCTCGAAAGTCAGCGCAGTGCGTGGGTAATTGTCGCTGGCCACAGTAAACGGTGGCTCGCCGACCTAACAGGATGTATAGCCGACTCATTTGGACCTCGCCGGGTAGGACAATACTGGTATGCTCACCTGGCCTGTCATCCGACCACATATACGCAGATACAAGTACGATAATTTGAGTCTGTATGCGTGTTCCTGGTGCGAGTCAGCTAAACATTCCGCTGGAAGAGACGCAGCAAGTACCCGTGAATCAAACGAGCCAGCTGGTGAGGCTGAGTACTCAGAGATTCATGTCAGCGCGTCGACGCGAACAGTCGACTTTGCCACGACGCGCATGGTCCTCATGTACATCCTGGCAAAGTCCATCGTCGGACGAGAACGAAAGAAAGGGGCATTTGTTCTTTCGTGGGAGAGACGCGTCGCCTTTTTATATACCGCGTCAGTTCTAAAAAAGGCAACCAGTCGAACCCAGCCGAGGCTCTTATCCAACCTTACGGCTATGTTTTCTACCCGTTGGGTGTAAGCTCACACTTCGAACTATCTCTGATCAGCGACATCCCCAAAGAACGAATATGATTGGGTAAGTAAAACGTCACCAGGAACCAAGGAGTAGTACGCTAGGACAATCGCAAAAACGAGTGAATGCACGACGCGACGTGATGTTCGCCTGAGCTGATGACCCATCCGAACGAAGGTGAAAAAGGTCGAGTACTACCACATATGCGGATCGGTACGGAGAGTGGGTGTAGGAGAGCTTTTCATCAATTGTGCAACACGAGTTCTCCTCGGGCGGCGTGTCGATCCTCATACCGAATTGCTCACGGATTTGGGTTCGGACGAAACTTAGTTGCAAATCAGGAACTGCGACTGTTCTTGTTCGCAGTAGTCCCCTAACCCGAAACCGTAAAATCAGGAGTCAGAACAACCTATGGAATTTGATAAACTCAACACCCGAATGTCCAGCAGCAGCTATGCCGGTTGCCACCCGGAAGAGACGATGCTTGCAAAGCTTTCTACAACGGATGTTGAATCCGACTTCATATGGAAACTGCTTTGGTGGTCAATCTGATTCCACGAGGCATCGATTTTGATCTTACACTGACGGTATATATTTCTTCTTTCTCGGAGGACTGGAAATATGGTGCCTGGCAGAATGGTATGAGATCACGGGTTATATATCAGAACAGACCATCAACAAGACGAGAATGCGTAGCTCACAACGCAGACTGGGTACCGGGCACGAGAGAACCCGGGCGATACCACACAAATATACGCAAGGGAAGCCGGAGGATTGCGATGGATCGGGAGTCCGACGGAATGTTAGCCAAGGGAGTAGGATTGCGATATCGTGTTACTGACCATAGACGTGGGCCGTGCTGTCGGCTCTAATCCGATCTCTGTAGACCAAGATAAATTTCTTCGTAGCGAGCACGGTGAATCGACTTACATTCCAATGTCCAAGTCTCCATTACCACAGCGACGTCGACTTCGGAATCCCCTCGTTATGGGTACTTTCCCTTACCTTCTCTGAAAGTAAAAATTGAGTGACAGGGCTTGATGATAAATAATAGAAATAAGAACCTACCGGCAGGTACCGGGTTTCCGTACGACAGCCTGGTTCATGAGGGACGGTGTCAGAGAATAACCACAACCCCATGGCTGAAGCGCACTAATGCAACTTTCAAGGCCGCTTCTTAAAGTTCCATTCATCGCAAAAGGTAAAGGTTGAAAGGCTTACGGCAAATTTGGGAGCAGGGGAGTCAGACGAACGACTAGTTTCATTCTCTCGCACGACCAATTCTCTCGTTCGCGTAGTTTTGCCAGGATGTACATGAGAACGGCGGGTGTAGCAGCAATAGGGATAGATGAGGATTGTCATCACAGATACAGTAGGTCGAAGTCAGAGGAGAAGGATGGGTGACGGGACTGGCGTTACCGCACTTGAATTTATAGGCTGAGCTCCGCAGAGGGAGGCTGACAGGTCTCCGTGGTCGTGGTCAGCCGCCGTTCTCGAAGGAGCAGTCCTTAGTACCCTTTCCGTCAACGCGACAGATAACGCAGAGATAGAAATTCCTTTCTCTGCTGGATATGATATTTGTAAGTCATGAGGCTGACAGTGGCGTGGATAATCGGATTCCGTCCGTCAGCCAACACTGCGGGATGGTAGCTGCAGAAGCCACTCCGACGTCAACCACTTGATAGCTCGGACGTGGTGACTCGCCTGGTAGGGAACGCTCTTCGTATCGAGATCTTCAGACGTCAAATTTTTCTGCCTGTATGCGTGCTCAATGAATGTGACCAAGGCGGCGCGCACTGACGAACAGCTGTACGACATGGCGATGCATGTCGTAAGCAGTGGGATTTCGTGTCGACTTTGTTACGACGTGCGTGGTCCTCGCGTACTTCCTAGTAGAGTCTAACGACCGTATGAGAAGGAAAGAAAGGGGCATTTTGCTATTCGTGGTAAGAGATGTGTTCCTGCCAAGAAAGGCAACCAGCCGGACTCGTCTCACTTCGAGCGTAACACGACGGACAGCGATTATTCCCTCGCACCACAAAGAATGCAGAAACGAATATGATTGGGTAAGTAAACGCCACGAGGGAGGCAACTGCATGATAAGTACACTACGACAGTGGCTTGACAATACACAGCGTGGCGTGGCATCCTTTCCTTCCGGAGACTCATCCGAACGTTTGTAAACGGTCGAACAGCTTCTTCCATCTACCATCTACACGGGTGAAGATGGACCGTGTATGTAGGAGACGATTTATCAGGTCGTGTCGCTTGAAGTAAGAGTTTCCTTGCGTGGCGCGTTGGTGCCGACAGAGAATTGATCAGGACTTGTTTCTTCGTGCTGATCACGGTCTCCTCATCAGCACTAACCACGATAGGTGGCTATAGTGGGGATCCCTCGAGAATTGGAGTAATGGGCACGAGAGACGGGAACACCGAGTGCGAAGGCGAGCGTCACCACAAAGGGCAGCCGGAGAAAAGCAAAAAAAAATCAACGAGCATAATGGAGCATTAGCTTTGGAACTGTAAAGAGGTAGAACCGCGATATCACGTTACTCACCAGAAACATAAGCCTCGCTTTTTAATTACACTCCGCACTGTTTGTAACGAGCGCCCCAGGCGAATCATTTTGCAGTGACCAAATTATTATCCCGCCGCTGCGCGACACGCATACCGACAATGCGACTTCCCAAAGTCGATAGGATCCCTTGTAGAAGGGTCTCAGGGAGCACTCAACCACGGACAATGAATACTTACTGTACTCATCTGAGAGCAAAAGGTGAGTCCCAGCGTTCAACGATATGGTAAAGGCATTAGAACGCACCTACAGCAGATACGAGTTGCCGAACGATCTCAAACCAACAGCTGCAGTGCGGCATGACTGCTTGCAAAGCAGTATCATCGGCTTTCGCGCACTGCGCAGGTGAAGTCATGGAAAAAGGTAGGATTTGAATGGCTTACGCGCGGCCCGGAAGGATCAGAGTCGAATGGCATCTGAGCAAAGGTCGTCTTTCAAACATGGACAATACTTCGCCTGACCGTAGGTTTGCCAGGATGTACATGAGAATGGCGAGAGTCGTAGCAAAGAGTAGGTAGATGCGGACGATCATCGCAACAGGGTAGGTCGGAGTCAGAGGACAAGGGTGAGTGATGGGACTGGCGTTTCCGCACTTGAATTTATAGGCTGAGCTTGGCTGCGGGGAGGCTGACAGGTCACTGTGGTCATAGTCAGCCGCTGTTCTTGGAGAGTCGGTCCTCCCTTCCTAGAGACACTGTTCAGAGATCTATGAAAAAACAGCCGCCGGTAAGGTCTCAGACTCGAGCAGGGGATTCCCTTTCCGTACAGGAAACATCATCTACGGAAAGGGTCGCCACCGGCCCAAGGCGCTCCTTCGATGGGTCGTTGCGAGGCACCCCGGCAACTATTACATCAGAAGTTGCTGATACTGGGATTGGCTCTGCAGTGAAGAAAATCGGGAACAACGAGAGGTGCTCCCACCTCAAAGCGTGTGATATCCACGTCCAAATGCTGCGATGATACTAAAATGTTCATCGAACAGGCCACTGCCACAAGTACCGGTCGTGGTGCTCAAGATGACCAAGAGGAATTTCGGGCAGCTTCCCCAAAAGACGTATGTGGTCTGTGGCTTTTACTTACCACGGTGATATTCTGTTGGACAGGCTGAGAAGTCAACTGGAAAGTCAGAACCTAAACTAGACCCCGAACCACACCCCACGACAGTGTCGGATGGTAAGGGAGTCGATGCTGTAGAAGCAGAATCTGACGGCGTAGACCCCATGTTTCCATTGCCAACCATTGGTGCTGTCGACGGCATCAATCTTCTCAATATTGGCGCCGAAGAGTCTGAGGAATTACGGGTACGCATGACTGAAGTCAACCCAACTCTCTTTTTTAGTTGGAATGACATCCTGTTGTCTGGTAGACCCAGTCAAGAAAGGAGCGGGCGGATGTCTTCACACGCAATGTTACCGTCCATTCAGGGTTCAGACATCAGTACGAATGATCCATGCCGTGATAATTCTCCCATTGTGACCTTGCGTGGAATTACAGCGGGCCCTCCCCACTCCCGAAGTTGCAGCCGTGCCTGTGAGTCGTTAACAAAGTGCCGTGCCAGGACACCGGCGTAATTGTTGTTTACAGCAGGTGGTTGTTACACCTCCAAATCATTCACAGCATGGGAGTGTTTGCGTAGTGGGTGGCTCTTCATTCCGTTTGCTTTGCGTGGATCACTAACCTGCTTTTAGATCAATTCTGTTGGCCCTCCGGAGGCAAACCTTCTGGATGACACCAGAAATGTACACACAAGTGATGGTGAACACACCGGATGCTGTATTATGTGCGGATTCAAACGTAGGTTGTCGTACTTGCCTATTGTGCCTCTTCTGACTGGGGTTTGCATGCAACAGTGCTGTGACCCAGAACTTCGATGTGGCGGTAACTAGCCGTGGCCGACTTCAGAGTTTCACGACTGTATAGGGATCGTACCAAGCATCTCCATGGTTTACATGACTATAGGTACTCTGATATTCATTCTGTCATCGATATCACCAGCCCTCGCATCTGCGATTCGATACTCTGGTGTGTGATAAAACAATGCTTATCATACTTCATGACATTATGATAAATCCGTAAACGATAACTGCTACTGGTAGGATGCAGTATTTTTGATAAAAGTGAGGGAGTATGGGTTTGACTGTAGTTACAAAAGCACGTTTAGATTACTCTTCCAAGTCTACAACGATTACAAGGTACGCACGAAGTGAACGGGAATACTCGGAGGATTGTTCGTCAACGAGTTCGGACACACCGGCGCAAGAAAATATGAATATGATTGGGTAAGTAGTCTAGGACGCATGCTCATGACAGCGATAGTGGTGTCTACGAGTAATTGCTTGGTCACGTTCCCGTCAATCTACCCAAACTACGTTCACCCATGTTGATTGCCGAGGCATGGATATGACGGTTCCGCCTTGGATCGCGATTCGCCAGTATTGGTAAGGGATATCCCTCTAGCAGCCAGCCGGACCGACGACATGTACGGACCGTAAAGGACAAGGACAGCGCGTGCTATCCATTACTTTCTTCGATATCCCTCAGACGTGTCGAAGAATGGCTCCAACAGGACAGATCCGGAACAACGAGAGGGTCGCACTTTGGTTTCGAGGATGAGTTGGAATTGACATGCGCATTCGAGAGGCACATCGACTCCATTGACCGCAATACTTTAATACTCGCTTTCGTGCTTGTAGCGTCATGGCTGGGCAGAAAAAAACAACAGAACCCGATGAGATATCAGTTACCGATACAAGGACACGGCCCGCCACATGACGTACGAGATGACCGGGAAAAACCGCTCTCGGGATGCCCAACAGCGGAGGGGTAGATCCCCGTAGGCCCCGTAGGCTGAGAAGTTAGAACTAACCCATGTCCGGAGAGATGTCAGATACCAATACAAGAACGGTAAGACGGCCATGCAACGTACCGGTCAGTACATGGTGGCTGGGAGATAGTGTTCTATTGCGTCAGCGCGCCCAACCCCTAGAATTCGGCCAGATGATCGCTACAGATCCACACAACCGACAGATACTAATCAATGAATTAAGTAACCGAGTTGCACGGGTGGAAGCAAAAAAAAATGGAGGATACGTACCATCCCATATGAACTGTGCTCAGCTGTGATGCCACCTCATTTGGACAACTTGTAGGAGTGAGAGCGGAAGCTACGGCTGACGCGGCAAGTCGTCTACATGTTCTTCCCCTTATCAAATACCTCTCGTTTCCAAACAATGATCGTAGGCACGGGTACGCGATGTGCTGGTGTGGTCTGGTTTAGAGTTTCTACGACATATTGTAGAACCCTTCCGTCACACGGTTGTAATTATCACACAGAAAACGACCACAGATGCGATGACGATTCCAGGCGACGAGCCCATTATTAGAAAAATGGATGCAGCAAAGTGTAGAGCACTCACAGAGGTGGTTCGAGAGGAAGTTTCTGTATGGGCCAGCAACCACCATGGCGTAGCCTTCCACGACCGCGAGTTGAGAAGTTCCACACTAGTTTGCCAGGAGGTACATGAGCACTGAGCTCAGTCGTAACGGGGATAGTCGTAGACGTTCATAGAGATACATGCGAGAAAGAGAAGGGAGAACTGGCGATGCGCCTCTTGAATTTGGGGGCAGTATTTATACGGGACTGCGCGGCTGACATGGCTCCATCGTCGGTGTCAGCCACCTCTCCGATGCCTGTGCGTACCTCTAATCGAGATGGTGGAACAGTCCATCCTTGGGCCGGAGATAGGAATGCGAGCATGTCTCATATTCTGGCATCGCTACTCGCCCTTGTTCTGGAAATTTGTTCGGATCGAATGCTAGCTCTCCGGTGGGCACATGATGCAGTCAGCAGTGCTGAGCTGAACGTTCCGTCAGCCTTCCTGGTCAGCCACTGCGCCAAGGATACCTGCCGACCAGGACAGTACCGTGTGCATGTGATTTTGTCACTAGGGGCGATCCCATTCACGCCGAATTGGCAGCTGCGTGGGCGATTGCAATCGATGACTGCATGTCAGCGTGCTTCATAGTTACCCACCTTGATAGTCTAGTTCCTTGCAGCTTACCGCAGTGACCCAAAGTAATATTTAGACAGAACTCGCTGCGCTGGACAATACCCGCCGCGACGGGTACCTATGAGAGAGGCAAAGCGTTAAGAATCCTCTTACCGGTGTATGACGATGGAGTTGAATACTCGGAGGACTATGTAAGCGTGAAATGCCTTGGACGGTCGTCGTATGTGCACGGAGCTTTTGCTCTTCATATTAGAGGCGACACGACGCGGCCATTCTACGACTAGTGAAACAACTATCACTGGGAATGCAGAAGTGCACCAGTGGTATGACGATGTGACGATGTGGTTGCACATTGCTCACCATGGGAACCTCCTGGAACTGCTGCTGCCAACAAATGCGACCTAACAAGATAGCCTATTGTACGAGCATAATGCCTACGTTGGTACGTATGTTCCGCAGTTTTTCTAGAGTCCTCTTCAAGACCCGCCTATCATCTTCTTTAGTGATTCTGAGATCGGTGGACACCCTACCCTCGAGTAACTCCTTGTTGAGGTTTCCTGTAGGATAGGATACTGTTCCATCTGTACCACCCCAATCAAAATCGATCAACTTTACAGAGTCGTCTTTGCAAAGGATATTTGCATCCCGCAAGTCCCCATGGACGACATCTTCCGAATGAAACTTGTCCATGAGCTCCCAGAGCTCTTTTTCCCAACGTTCTCCATGAGTAGCAAGTTGGGGGGACCAATTAATTGGGACCCCATGCTCGATATATTCCATTGCAACAGCATACCACCCACCAGAAAGTCGTTCAAAAGCGAGGATGTGTGGCGCATGACCCAATCGAGTGCAGATACCATGCAACTGGATAGAATACGATCGACTGAACTTGACAAGGACGGATTGCCCTTGCTGCGTCTCTGCAACATATAACAAGCGGTAAGATTGTCTGTCTGGAAGGAAAGACTGAATCTCAAAATGCAGATGGTCGTCGGAGGGCGGGTATTTGCGTAATTTAGAGACTGCCGGAAAACCACGCTTGGGAGTCAGGAGCTCAGAAGGGGGGTTATTACAGAGTCTCTCGATATCGTGGAGAATTTGAGCTCGGAGCACTGATGCAGCAGTAAAGGCTAAATAGAGTAATTTCCGGTCACGCCCATCAAAGGCCGTTTGGATGCAGGAATACATTGATGTTAGACTAACGAGCTTGAAGCGGTGGTCGACCGCAATGACAGCATAGAACTGTAACATGTGTCCTAGGAATGTTCGGATTGCATCAAAAAACCATGAAACGCAGGAATTTCGGACTCACCAACGATGATTAAACCGAGATATGGCACTCTCCATCCTAAATGGAGTTTCCGATGAACCTCCATTCCCCTCAGATTCAGACGCGCAACATAACCTGTAAGCTCCACCTCAGGAATTGCACTGATCCCTGTAATCCTATTTTTAAACTCTACAACCATCGTCCCTGAACCATGAGCTGCATCATTAGGGCCATCGCTTCCGACAGAACCAATCGCAGATGCGTGAAGAGAGGGAATCTGGATGTCTCGACGTGCTTTGAAAATGCGGTTGAGGTAGGGTAAAACTGCTTCCCTCTGGATATCTTCATAAGCATAGTCTTCGTTCATCTTGCAAGCGAACTTGTCCACCTCGCTGAACAACTTCATGGTGTCAATATCAGCAAGCCCAGGAACGTCAGGACGACCGTCCATGATATCTACGAAGTGTCCGAAACCTTCGTAAAGGAGAGCGGCGGGTGCGACGTCGGAATCCAGTTCTGGACAATCATCAAGTATCTTCTCAGACGGATCCTTCTGAAGAGACTGGTAGAAATCAGGTATCCCCACAATCGACGGCGGTGTTATGACAATTTTCGAGCGTTTTGCACGCTCGTAAAGACCTTCTGATATAGGTAGTCCACGTTTCTGTGGAACGACTATGGATTGGTTGTGGAAGATGCAGGACAAAAACGATCCAGCAGGAAGGACAGTAGAAATTTGCAGCGTTGTGGAAAGAGAATGGAATGAATTGTCAACTTGGGTTAAGAAAGCGTTGACGGAACGTACCAGGGGGTGGTTGTACCAAAACGTGTATGTGTCCATCCTCCAGGGCTTCACTGAAAACCGAAGAAATCTTCGTCAGAGGTTCCAATGGTTGAACATTATTGACTGTGAGTTCTGGCGGGATGTTGTCCAGAGGGACAGACACCTTCCAGATGGTGAGCTCGGCGGCTACGACATGATTGAGTTTCGGGGACAGTGTCTCCTTGATCAAGTCTTTGAGGGTGCTGACGGATTGAGTCTTCAGAATGTGAACATCGAAGAGATTTGACGAGCGATTCCTCGAAGTCCCGACAACGAAGGGCCGATGCTCATCCGCTGGGAGGAGCAGACAGTTGAGCGTAAGAGATTTCGCGGGGTCAGGAGCTGCGACCGGCTGGTTCACTTCGACATCCAACGTTGTGGAAAGAGAATGGAATGAATTGTCAACTAAGAAAGCGTTGACGGAACGTACCAGGGGGTGCTTGTACCAAAACGTGTATGTGTCCATCCTCCAGAGCTTCACTGAAAACCGAAGAAATCTTCGTCAGAGGTTCCAATGGTTGAACATTATTGACTGTGAGTTCTGGCGGGATGTTGTCCAGAGGGAGAGACACCTTCCAGACGGTGAGCTCTGAGGCTACGACATGATTGAGTTTCGGGGACAGTGTCTCCTTGATCAAGTCTTTGAGGGTGCTGACGGATTGAGTCTTCAGAATGTGAACATCGAAGATTCTTGACGAGCGATCCCTCGAAATCCCGACAACGAAGGGCCGATGCTCATCCGCTGGGAGGAGGAGACAGTTGAGCAAGAGACATTTCGCGGAGTCAGGAGCTGCGACCGGCTGGTTCACTTCGACATCCAGGCAATTGGAGCGTTTTGGAAAGAGGATGGAATGAAATGTCAACTTCAGTTAAGAGAACGTTGATGGAGCATACCAGGGGGGACTTGTACCACAATGTGGACATATTCATCCACTAAAGCTTCATTGAAAACGCAAGAGATCCTCTGTGTAGAGCGCAATAGTTGACCAGGAACATCAGCGGCCGTGAGTTCTTGCGTAATGGCGTCTGCAGGGAGACACCTTCCAGACGGTGAGGTCCGCGATTGCGACATGATTGAGTTTCGGGGACAGTTTCTTCTTGATCAAGTTTTTGAGGGCGCTGACGGATTCAGTCCTCAGAATCTCGACGTCGAAGATTTTGGACGGGTCATCTCCGAGTATAAAGCAGTTGAGGTTGAGCATGGACATGATCAGTACCAAGTGGCAGACGCGAAGGGCCCCTGTTTTGTTGTCTTGGGGAAACCAACACTTGGCTATCATAGTCGGATGCTAGAGGCCAAGTTACGTGTTGGCGATGGTTCCAGCTACCGACGGGCATTTGCTTGGGGAAGATGTACCGCACCTCTTCAGTTCTGGTCCGTCCATGCCCTACGAACCAAGTGCGCCTGTACATGAATTTTCTCGATTATCAACACGCAAAGGAGAGCAATCCGTGCATGGGAACAGCATCGCCCCGGTTTCTTTCGTTTTCATACGACGGTAGACTTTTCGAGGACGTACATCAGGACCAATGCAAATCGTGGCAAAGTCGACTTGCTTTCGTGCACGAAGTCCTTTGCGATGGCATAGTCTTCCAATCACAAGTTAGTGTGGATGGACGTTCCCGCCGTGCACTGACGTGGTTCTCCGGTTCTAGTTGAGTTGAGAATCGCGTCATACGCCTTCCCGCTGGTGCGCGTCGTGTTGACCGCGTCCATTGAGACACGCATATACGCAGAAAACAACTTAGCCCCCGAGGGTCATCCGGTTCTGCGACTCAAGGAACGATCTTTACCAGGCAAGTTCACGTCCAATTTATAGGTGGCTAATGGCTGACGTCGGCGTGGATGCCGCAGCTACTGCTTAGGATATTGGCTGACGAGCAGTATCTTCGCCATCGCCAGTTTCATCTATCGTTACCACTGATGCACGTCGGGACTACTAGAAACGCTGATATACGGAGTACAACTCTCAATCTTGGTGGGAGTGGCTTACATCTGCATCATCTCGATAGGATGAAAACCGAAGACCGACTCTCCGAGAACAGCGGCTGACCACGACCGCAGAGACCTGTCAGCCTCCCCGCAGCGAAGCTCAGCCTATAAATTCCAGTGCGGAAATGCCAGTCCCGTCACGCATCCTGATCCTCTGACGTCGACCTACTCCATCACGATGATCTATCACACTCACCCCGTTCTCATGTACATCCTGGCAAAACTACGGGCAGGAGACTTTTCCTTTTGCGAGAGGGTAGCTGGACCGGCCTTGTCCGACTCCTCTGCTCGCGAATGCCGCGTACGCCTGCCAAATCTTGTCTTTTGCCATGACTTCACTTTTGCAGTGTGCCAGAGCCGCCATCGAATACTTGTAATACGTCAACTGTGGGGTTGGCATTATGCTTTGCTAAATGCTCTCTCATGCTGATGTACGGCAATTCGTATCCGTTGTAGGCTATTCTAATCCCTCTGCTGTATGAATGCCCTGTTACTGACCTTTTACTCTCAGAGGAGTACAGTAAGTATTCCTTTACCGTGGTTGAGTGCTCCCTGAGACCCATCTACGAGCTTTCAATATTGCCAAGTCGCATTGGCAGTAGGTGTGTCACCCAGCGGCGGCGATGAAGACCTCGTCCTTGGAGAAGTGATTCGTCTGCGGTGCTCGTTACAAAACGTAGGGAGTGGAGATAAGTAGCAAGGCTTGTAATCCTGGTTAGTAACGTGATATCGCAGTTCTACCGCTTACAGTTCCATAGCTAATCCTCCATCAGACTATCTGATCCGTCTTTTCTCCCGACTGCCCTCATTTGGACCGTTGTGGCGGCGTCCGACTTCACTGTTCCCGTCTCTCGTGCCCAGTTGGTACCTGGCATAGGATCTCCACTGTAGACGCGCATCGTGGTTGGTGCTGGTGAACAAACCATGCTCTTTTGTCCAGGTGCGGGTGAGCACTGCGAGTGACCGATTCTGTTGTGAACTGATTTCCGACTCGGATACAAGTTCCCGATCATTTCCCTATGAGCATTGACCCGCCGCGTGAGCACACTCTTACTTCAAGTGATACAAGCCAATACAGCCTCTCCTAGGCCCACTCTCCGTATCCAGCCCCGTAGATGGTCGGTTGAAGAAGTTTCGACCTTTTACAAACGTTCAAATGGGTCACCGGATGGAACGGCCGCCATGTGGGGCTGTGTATTGTCAAGCCACTGTCCTAGTGTACTTATCATACCGTCGTTTCCTGGTGACGTTTACTTACCCAATCATATTCGTTCTACATTCGTTGTGGTGCGAGGAAATGACTGTCCATCGCGTTACACTCGAAGTGACACGGGCGGTTAGTTGCCTTTCTTGGAAGTAACACATCCCTTATGACCACGAATAGCAAAATGCCCCTTTCATTCCTTCTCATACGACTTTGTTAGGAAGTACGTGACGACCGCATCGACTTGGTTCGTGCGCGAAATCCCACTGCATAGTACGACATTCATTGCCATGTCATACGGCTGTTTGTTGGTGCGTGTCGCGTTGATCACATTCACTGAGCACGCATATTGGCGGACAGCATATTGTCCTCCAAGGGTCATCCAATTTTGCGACTCAAGGAACGATCTTTACCAGACAAGTTCACGTCCAAGTTATGGGTGGCAACTGGCTGACATTGGCATGGCTTCCGCAGCTACCGGCTGGGAGGTTGGCTGACGAACAAAATCCAGGCTCGCCGCTTGCAGTTTCATCTATCGTTACCACTGATGCACGTTAGGACTGCTAGGCCCAGTAATGTATGGAATACGACCATCAATCTTGGCGGAGTAGCTTATATCTGCGTCATCTTGATAGGCTGAATACCGAGGCCCGACTCTCCGAGAACAGTGGCTGACCACGACCAGAGACCTGTCAGCCTCCCTGTGGCGGAGCTCAGCCTATAAATTCAAGTGCGGAAACGCCAATCCCGTCACCCACTCTGTCCTCTGACTTCCACCCACTCTATCGTGATTATCGTCCGCATCTATCCACTGTTTGCTACCACTCACCCCGTTCTCATGTACATCCTGGCAAAACTATGGACAGGCGCCTCATTCGAAAGACGGCCCCTGCGCTGATTTCTTTAGAAAGAATCAAACCAAAGGCCGCGTAAGCCTTTCAAATTTTACCTTTTCTCCATAACCTCACCTGCGCTGTGCGTGAAAGCCGATGTCGATCACTTCAGCACCGTGGCAAGCATTTTGTCTCCAGCAAGCAATCCATCAACGGAGTTCCGCGATACAGCATTTTGAGATTGTTCTTCGCCAAATTCCCTCCCACGCTGACGTATGACAACCGTATCCGCTGTAGGTGCACTATAAACCTTTACCGTATCGTTACTCACCTTTTACCATCAGGTAATCATGCGTCTCCCGTGGTCGAGTTCTCCCCGAGCCACATGTATACGGCAGGCAATCTTCACTTCGCAAGTCGCAATGGTTGCATGCGTGCACCCAGCGGGGCGAGGAACACCTGGCCATTGGAGAATGGGTCGGTTCTTTGTGTTCGTTACAACAACTGGATCAGCAGCAACCAAATAGCAAGGGCCATATCCCTGGTCAGTAACGTGATGTCGCAGTTTTACTCTTTACGGTTCCATAGCTAATGCTCTGATCCGTCGCTGCCCCCATGTGGACTTTTGTGGCCACACCTCATTTCGCATATGCTGTTTCCCTCTCTCGTGCCCAGTACTCCAGCCTGCGTTGGACCTCTACTATAGTCACATATCGCGGTCGGATCCGATGAACAACCTTTGATCTCAGACCCATTCACCATGTACCGTATGTCGAATTGTATCACGAGACCACTCACCACTTGAAGACGGAGTCCAATAAGAAGGGAGCAAGTTTTCCAAGTATTTGTCCTCTTAAGCCCGTGGTAAGCCAGCATAGCTACCATCGGACATTCGTCGTACTGATTTTTTTTTTCTTTCTTTTCAAGTTGTGTCACCTGGCAGGCGACGATCACAATTCTTGTTCCCCTTCTCGTGGTGGGTACTGCGAGTGACACCAGTTTTATTGTATACTGATTTGCGACTAGCTGCTGCTTCGGGTACAGGTCCTGACTCCTCTATTAATTCTCCACGAATATCGACATGCCACTCGAGGAAAATTCGTGTTGCACAAGTCATCAAGACCGCTGCTACACCCACTCTCCGTACCGAGCCACATATGCGGTAGTCGAAGGAGTACTCGGCCGTTTCACCTTCATTCGGATGGGTCATCAGACCAAAGGGATGCCATGTCGCGTTGTGCATCGTCAAGTTTGCGACTGCCCTAGCGTACTAGACCTATGTTCCCGGTGACGTTTACTTACCCAATCATATTCTTCTTTTGGTTCTTGGGGGTCCGACGGGGTAGTCGCTGTTCAGGGATAGTCCGAACTGTGGGCTTGGACCCGACGAGCAGAAATGCTAACCATAAGGTTGGATAGGGTTCGGAAAGTTGCCTTTTTTAGAAGTGACGCGGTATAAAAAGGCGACGCGTCTCTCCACGAAAGAGCGAACGCCCCTTTCTTTCGCCTCCATACGACGGTAGACTTTGCCAGGATGTACATGAGGACCATGCGCGTCGTGACAAAGTCAACTGTTTGCGTCGACGCACTGACATGAATTTCTGAGTACTCAGCTTCGCCACTCACGCGGGGAACACGCATACAGACTCAATGCTGTACTCGCATCTGCATGTACGTCGACGGATGGCTGACTAGGTGAGCTTATTAGTACTGTCCGATGCAGTGAGGTCTAAATGAGTGACCTGTTCAGTCAGTGCGGCACTGCCGTTGTGGTCCGTGACTTACTCACGCACCACGCTGACGTTCAACATAAGCAAATCACATACATGTAGGTTTGCATAGTGTAGTGGCTGACTAGCACTACGGATGCTGACCGAACCCTAGTTCAGCGTCGTTTCTGCATGTATGCGCGTTGGACGAGTAGCAACGCCGCAATCGAGGAACTGTCTATTGAGGCCTGCGACAAATACCCACGCACCTCGCTAATAACGCTCGACATGGACATGCACGTAGGTTCCCATAGCATGGTGTAGCTTTCTACTTCCAGAAAGGCATCCAACCCTCTCCCGAATTCGGAAGCAAACCGTCCCTGAAAACAGCGTCGAACATGGCCTCTAAGGCTCATGCCCAACGAACGGCTCTGCCAGGAATATGCTCTCAATCCTACCCAGCCTTGCCGCCATCTCTTCCAAGTTTCAGCCCCGTTTCAGCAAGCTCTCGCTTTGAACTGTCTTCTGGTTGGCTAATGTTCCTTCGCACCTCGAAGGACGCAAACACGAACATGATTGGGTAAATCAAAGTAAATATCGCGAGAAATGGCGATATGGTGCGCGGGGAAATTCTCAGCTTGCAATATACAATCGGCATAAGCAAAGGGTCAAGTGCTTCCTTTGAAACCACCACGTATATGCATGGCCATATAAGCCCCCCTACTCAAGCGGGCACGAGTGGCACAGCTTGTCTATTTCCTAATAATTCCTAGCGAGTCTATGTGAAGCGCTTACTGTCAACCTCTTGCAAATTGATGTAAGTCTGTTTGGGCCCCAGATGTGGCCGTGTAACTTGACCGGTGTTCTCAGGGCCAGTCATATATCGACCATCGAGTTCATTGTGATTGAAATATTCAACCTCAAGATCGCAAAGGCCAAGGTCAACACACAGGTGTTTCTCTTACTGGCATTTATGGCGATGCGCCGGATAGAAAGGAGTTGGTCGCCGACCGGGTTCGAAGTTCACAGCAACTCCGTATAAAGTTGGACACCGTTGGTGTTTCAGATTTCATGTTTCATGTTTCTCGTTTCGTCAAGAATGGGTCGGACTGACCTTGATTAGCCGAATACGCTACTGAGCGCTTCTGGGCAGCTTGAACACTGCAGGTTAGTTTTCTGTTTGGTTCTTTTTCCGTACGATGGTATCATTGCCAGTACGGCAGCTTCTCGATCTTCCACTGCCGTTGCCGTGGTCCGTTTTGCCGCTCAATGATATCGATCAATCTGGGTCCTGGGAATGGAAGGAGGCAGTGGTGATTAGCTCTGTGCATCAAAGCTCTAGGGTACAAATGCGGAGATCATAACCAAAGCATCGTCAGGCTCGTTTACACTGGAAGCATGTCACCCACCAATACTGCGCTCCTCGTTATCGACATCCAGAAAGGCAAGTCCGTCCTCAGCTCCTCAGCGGCCAGAGGACTGTCTACGAGACACTTACCCTGATCCACTTGCAGGTCTAGACGACAATACACCTTTCCATGGCGGGCACCGCAATAACCCCCAAATTGAACACACCATTTCAACCCTCCTCACCCTCTTTCGCACTCGCAACCTCCCCATCTTCCATGTCAAGCATAACTCACGCGACCCCTCCTCGACCCTTCACCCGTCTCATCCAGGCAACGCCATATTTCCCTTCGCAATGCCCTGTCCATCCCGCCCCATCGACGAACCGCTTTACGAGAAATCTGTCCACTCTGCGTTCATTGGTACTTCTCTCGAAGCGGACCTCCACGGACGCGGTATCACCCGGCTCTTCGTGTGCGGCTTCACATCCAACATGTGCGTGAACACGACAGTGCGTATGGCTGAAAACCTCGGGTTCGAGGTTTTCGTCGTCGAAGATGCATGTGCAACGTTTGATAGAGTCGGACCTGATGGTGTGCTGAGGCATGCCGAGGACGTGCATGCATACGCAATGTCGGATTTGCATGGAGAATTTTGTACTGTCATCAAATCGAGCGACGTGCGGGGTTTGTTGGGTAATTAGCAGCTTAAAGATGATACGACCATGCCAAGATATGCACATATGTCGAGTGTACTGTCTTACTACCATTACCGACTGAATATGCTTCTCTGAGACTCGAGTATCAACCACAACACTCATCAAAACGACACTCACCTGACAACCTAAGCGATTAGTTGAGCGGGGGTCAACTGGCTCGTTTCGTCTCGTACGCAAAAGTTGACGAAGTCCTATTGCAGCTGAAGCCATGGCCACCTACGGCCATGTGAATTGGCCCATGTCGAACTGTTATTGTCGCAGGGCACAATAGACAATTCCTCGATTCTGGCATCACTACTCGTCCAAAGCGCACATGTACACTGAACTAGCGGGAATTCGGTCGGCTTCCATAGTCCTAGTCAGCCACCATGCTATACAAACCTACACGTATGTGATTTGTTTATGTCGAACGTCAGCGTGGTGCACGGGTAACATTCGCGGACCACAACGGACGGTGCCTTCTGGCTGCCATGATGGTGCTGGGGGATGGATGGAAACATGAACGGGTTGGAGTTCATGGAGTCTATACTACAGTAAGTACTTACGGTCACCGTACATATGCCACCGTTTTTCAGTTGATAACATAAGCAATCGCCACTGAAGTGAAACCACTCACGCAACCACTGACAAGCCTGAAGTCTCCTTTCCTGTCTACTAAGTTGAAAGGGCTGCCACACACTCTGCCTGGGAAGGCTCTTTCCATTCCACCCTCTTTCAAATCTGGTGTCATGGTCAAGCATCCTACCTCTCCTTCACCCACCCATTCGAACAATCTATATTATGGTAAGGACACGAACATGGCCATAGCTTCCTGTAACTAATCTTATTTTCAAGAGAGATGCGAGGAAATGTTGAGTGTTATTCTCGAGGCTCGACAAGAGTACTTGGTGGTAAGCTATGGCGACTACGGGTTTTAAGGTTTTGAAGGGTATTTGAGAGCAGTACGAAGGGGTGTCTATCAGTGATTATGATTACATCGTGGATCGCTTAGAAGAAAGTGGGTACAAGAAAACATGGAACAGGTGTGCTACTTTGGCCGCTGTAGAGCTGTAACACTAACCTTCTTCGCTTGTAACTTAGACTGACTTACTTCCTGACATCCGAACGTCTAATGGTCTCAACTCCCTCTGCCCTTCATGACTCCATCCTGGGTACCCTTATGTCTCATCTTGGGAGGGTCCTGGACACCATCCCAGTTCCTAGCAAGATGGTGGTGCCCCAAATCATGTCAACTAGATCTGTTTTTCTGGAGTCGGTGCACGCAATTCCGGACTCAACCGTTATGATGTGTACTCGAGCTGGGCGGGTGGGGCGGCCGATCTGGCTGATGGAGTGTGCTTTTGCACAAAGCGACGGGGACGTCATGCGAGAGCTGGAGACTTACATCCAAGGAATTCCGAGCCTTCTGGTTGTTGGGAAGCTCGTGGTCAAACAGGGACAGCAATACCACAGCCCAGGATCAAAAGTCTCCGCTGCTCCGCAACTTCGGTCATCGGCTTTGCTGACACAAATGGAGTGGACCGATCGTCTTGGGGACGAATTTGGGCAAGTCATCTGCGATGGACATACATGGCTTTCTCTGTCTTCGGTGGAAATTCACATGTGGACACGCCAAGCTGGCAACTCTAAAATTGAGCTAAGTGACATGGACGGTAATGGATATGCTTTTGGGGTATGTAGTCTGGCACTTGTGCATGTATGTTGCTGTACTGATCTTCACTGATCAGACGCTGTTCCCGACCCTCAATCTAGATGACATCAACTGCTCCTTCCAACGTGGCCTTGGGCTTATCAAGCAAGAAGTCCTTACGGTGCTGGAGTCCATCAATGCAGATCGAGTGTTATTTGATCGCACGGTGGCGTGGTCACCCCCCTCCCCCTTAGAGCCTGCATTACTGAGAAGCGCACTTGAATTTGGTGCGTGGTCCATGGCATATGATCGATATGCACATTGGCGCTCCCAGCTGCAGAAGGAACCATATAACAATGGCCCATGAGGGCGTGGAAACCAAGGCTGAAGCCTCTGCTTGTTGCACCAGTCTAATTCTTTGTATATCGAGCCTCCTCAGATTTTGAATCATGTACACTGCGTTTATGTGATATATAGTCATACCCTTCCCCCTTCCCCCTCCTCCCCCTCACCAAAAAAAAGGTGCGGGGGCGAAACTAAAAAGTTGCACGAAGGCAGAAAAAAAAGTTGTGCACTGCCTGAAAATATTTATTCTATTGTTAACGTTACAGATGCAGCGTCATATAGTCTTATCCAACCTTATGGCTAGCTTCGAACTATTTCTGATCAGCGACATCCCCTCAGACCCCCAAGAGCCAAAGAAAAACGAATATGATTGGGTAAGTAAACGTCAACAGGAACAAATGAGTAATATACTCGACAACACAAGGTGAAAAGGCCGAGTACTCCTTTGAACTACATACCACATATATGGCCCGGTACGGAGAGTGGGTGTAGGAGAGGTTTTCATGACATGTATCACTCGGGTGAGAGGTGTCTGGCGCCGCGTGTCGCTCTCACACCGAATTGCTCACGGACTATCCAAGGTACAACACCAGAATCTCTTGTTCGCAATAGTCCTCTAACCATAGAATCAACAGCGAGAGCAACCTATGCAATTTGATAAATTCAACACGAATGTCCGGCGGTAGCTATTCTGGCTTACCACTGGCAAAAGACAACGCTTGCAATTCGAAAGTGCATGATGAACTGAGCCTGCATGTGGAAACTGCTTTGGCGATTCATCTGATTCCACGAAGTATCGATCTTGATCTTACACCGATGGTATCAATTTCTTCTGCCTCGGGAGACTGGAAAAGTAATGCCTGGTAAAATGGTCGGAGATCACGGGTTATACATCAGAACAGACCATCATACAAGACTAGAATGCGTATCTCACAGTGCAAGCTGGGTACCGCGCACGAGAGAACCCGGGCGTCATCACACACAGACACGCAAGGGCAGCCGGAGGACTGTGATGGATCGGAGAGTCCGACGAAACGTTAGCTAAGGGAGTAGGATTGCGATATCGTGTTACTGACCATGGACGTGAGCTGTGCTATCGGCTCTACTCCCATCTCTGTAGACAAAGGTAAATTTCTTTGTAGCGAGCACGGTTAATCGACTTACATTCCAATTTCCAGGTCTCCTTCACCACAGCTAGCCACACACATTGATGGGCAGATTCAGATTCTCCTGGTCAAGAATACTTTTCTACGGCTCTTCTGATAGTTAAATGTGAGTAACGGGGCTCGAAGATATATAATAGAAATCAGAACCTACCAGCAGCAGGCACCGGCTTACCGTACGATAATTTGTGAGGGACAGTGTCAGAGAATAACCACGACCCCATAGCTGCAGCGCACCATTGCAGTTTTCGAAGCCACTTCTTAAAGCTCCATCTGCTTCAGGGCACTGTGCAAGTGAAATCATGGGAAACGGTAATGTTTGAATGGCTTGTCAAAAATATGGAAGCAGGAAAATCAGACAAACGGGGAGTTCCATTCTCTCATGCAGTTAAAACTTCTCCCTCCCATAGTTTTGCCAGGATGTACATGAGAACGGCGTGAGCAGTAGCAAGAGGGGATACATAGATGATGACCGTCGTCACGATACAGTAGGTCGAAGTCGGAGGACAAGGATGGGTGAGGGGACTGGCGTTTCCGCACTCGAATTTATAGGCTGAGCTCCACAGAGGGAGGCTGACAGGTCTCCGTGGTCGTGGTCAGCCACCGTTCTCCGAAAGAGCAGTCCTAAGTACCCTTTCTGTCAATGTGACGGACGACGCAGAGACAGAGATTACCTACTCTGCTAGAAATGATATTCGAATGTCATGAGGCTGACAGTGGTGAGGATTCTGTCCGTCAGCCAACGATAGCTGCAGAAACCGCGCCGACGTCAACCACTTGATAGCTCGGACGTGGTGACTCGCCTGGTAGGGAACGCTCCTCGTATCGACACCTTTAGAAACCAATTAGATTCTGAAAGGTATGTTTTCTGGCTGTATATGTGCTCAATGAATGTGACCAACGCGACACGCACCGACGAAGAGCCGTATGACATGGCGATGGATGCCGTACGCAGTGGCATTTCGTGCATGAACCAAGTCGACATGGTCCTCACGTACTTACTAGCAAAGTCTACCATCGTGTGAGAAGGAATGAAAGCGGCGTTTGCTTTTCGTGGAAGAGATGTGTTACTTTCCAAGAAAGGTAACCAACCGAACTCATCTCACTTCGAGTGTAATAACACGACGGACATGAGCGACTATTCCCTCGCACCACAAAGAATGCAGAAACGAATATGTTTGGGTAAGTAAACGTCACCGGGAAACAAGTACGCTAGGACAGTTGAGAACCCGACAATGCACGACGTGACGCGGCATCCGTTCCTTCCGGCGACCTGTCCGAGCGTTTGGATAAGGTCAAATAATTTCTTCCATCTACCATCTACGCAGCCAGATACGGAGATTTGGTGAAGGAGAGGCTTGCATGAGTTGTACCACTTGAAGTAAGAGTTTCCTTGCGCGGCGCGTCGATGCTCAGAGGACTTGTATCTGAATAGTCGCAAATCAGTGAACATGAAATCTCGTCACTCGCTGTACACACCCTTGGGACCTAGAGTGGAACCTAACCATGGGGAGGAGGAATGAGAACTGTGAGTGTCGCCTACACAAGCTGGAAAACAAATCAACACGATTTCCCTGATGGTAGCTATGCTGGATTACCATGGCTTAAGAGGACGAATGCTTTCTCCAGTTCTTCTTAGACTCCGTCTTCGAGGGGAAAGTGGACTGATAATTCTCCGGATCACACCTCTCATGTATGTCGAAGCGGTCTTTTCTAAAGTGTCGAACGATTGGAAGTACGACTCCTGGTGAAACGGCCTGAGATCATGGCTTCCTCATCAGCACTAACCACGATATGCGACTATAGTCGGGATCCCATGAAAGCTGGAGTAATGGGCACGAGAGACGGGAACAGCGAGTGCGAAGGCGGGCGTCACCACAAAGATCCAGATGAGGGCGCCGGAGGAAAGCAAATGATCTGGGAACCTGATGGAGCGTTAGCTATGGAACCGTAAGAGGTAGAACCACGATATCATGCTACTAACCAGAAACGTAAGCCTCGCCTTTTAATCCTACTCTGCATTGTTTGTAACGAGCACCCCAGACGAATCATTTTGCAGTGATTAAATATCTATCCCACCCCTGGGTGACGCGCATACTGCCAATGTGACATGGCAAGGTTGATGGGATGGCTTGTAGATGGGTCTTAGAGAGCACTCAACCACAGTAAATGAATGCTTACTGTGCGCACCTGACAGTAGAAGGGGAGTACTGGTTTCAACGATATGGAAAAGGGATTAGAATATACCTACGGCGGATATGAATTGCCGAACAATCCCGAGCCAACGGCTGCAGTACGGCATGACTACGTGCAAAGCAGTAGCAGGTGAAGTCATGGAAAAAGGTAGAATTTGAATCGCTTACGAGCGGCTCCGAAGGACTAGGATCGAATGAAATCTGGGCAGGGGCCATCTTCTGAATGGAGGACAAACTTCGCCTCTCCGTAGTTTTGCCAGGACGTGCATGAGAACGGCGTGAGTGGTAGCAAAGGGTGGATAGATGTGGATGATCATCGTGATAGAGTAGGTCAAAGTCAGAGGACAAGGATGGGTGACGGGACTGGCGTTTCCGTGCTTGAACTTATAGGCTGAGCTTCGCTGCGGGGAGGCTGACGAGTCTCTGTGGTCGTGGTCAGCTGCTGTTCTTGGAGAGTGGGTCCTCCCTTTTCATCCTAGCTACTCCGCCAAGATTGAGAGTCGTACTCCGTGCATCAGTGGTAGCGATAGATGAAACTAGCAATAGCGAAGACGCCGTTCGTCGGCCAACATTGGAGACGGGTACTGCGGCATCCCCACGCCGACGTCAGCCATTAGCCACCTATAAATTGGACGTGAACTTGCCTGGTAAAGATCGTTCCTTGAGTCGCAGAACCGGATGACCTTCGGAGGCTAAGTTGTTTTCTGCTAATATGGGTGCTCAATGGACGTGACCAACGCGACACGCACCAACGAGAAGGCGTACTACGCGATTCTTAACTCAACTAGAACCAGAGAACTATGTCAGTGCACGGCGGACACGTTAGCAGTGCTAACTCGAGATTAGAGGAGTAAAGACATGGCAGCTGGTGCTGTAGATGCTGTTAGTATGGAGGGCGTCGACTTCGTCACGACGTGCATGGCCCTCCTGTACATCCTGGCAAAGTCTACCGTAGTATGAAAACGAAAGAAAGGGGCGTTGCTGTTCGTGGAAGAGCGATCCTTCCAAATATATACACACACACAAATCTACGAACCAAGACTTGGCAGTGCGATCGTCAGCTATCCTACTACGCTCTTCTTAGCCCATTACCACCGCGGCGCAGGTTTTGAAGGGGTCATAGTCGGACTCATGTAGCTACTGCGATGATCGATGAACTTTCATCCTACAAAAGTGCTCCACATCATCGGGAACGCTCCCGAACATCATAGCACATTTAGGTCACTCTTCCAAGTCTACAAAGGTTACAAGCTACACACGACGCGAATGGCAACGCTCGGAGTATTGTTCCTTGATCAGTTCGGACGCTGACGCACGGACGTATGAATTTGATTGGGCAAGTAGTCTAAGACGCACGCTTATGACAGCGATAATGGTGTCTACGAGTAATTCCTTGGTCACGATTCCCTTGATATACCAAGTGGAGGAACAAAGTCGGCAGCACAATTCCCCTGGTCGGGACACTGACGTCGTGGACGACCAGCTACTCTGCACTCCACTCATGGATGAATTTCGCCGATGTTGACTGCCGAGTGCTGAGGCACAGATACCATGGTTCCGCCTTGAATCGCGACACGCCAGCATTGGGGAGGGATATCCCGTTTGCTGCCGTTAAGTAGGACCGACGACAAATATGGACTGAAAAGGACAAGGACGACACGTGGTATCCATTACTTTGATGTTCCCCAGACGTGCCGAAGAATGGCACCAGCTGGACGAGCCCGGAACAACGAGAGCGTCGTAGTTTTGTTTCGAAGATGAGCTGGAATTGGAATGACGCATTCGAGAGGCGCATTGACCGCGATGTGAATATTTTGGGCCTCTAACGTCACGGCCGAGCAGGAAGAAAAAAGGACAAAACGCCGTGAGATGTCAGTTACCAATACAAGGACACGACCGCCACATGACGTACGAGATGATCCGGAAGAATCGCTCTCAGCATTCCCAACAGCGAAGAGAGCAGACTCCCATAGGCAGAGAACAAAGCCATGGCATTTCCTTCGGCATCACGGGTGTACGCCTGAAACATCCATTTGCCACCATCGGACAAACGGTATCGAACGGTGTTATCACTAGGCACATGGTAATCAGCGACGCCAAAGGCGAAGAAATTGAACACGCACCCGGTTACCTCGCTCAAAGCGATAGCCAGACTAGTAGCTTCCGGCAAGCAATCCATCAACATTTCTTTATCATGTTTCGCTTCGACCAGCATGATACTATTTCCGGCGTACACCATAAGATCATCCAGCGACGATTGGACAATCTTGGCTGGGAAAGATTATCAAGGTGACGTTAAGTAAGAAGTCAATCAAGCAGGTCGTACCGCGACTTGCCATGTGTCTACAGGTGCAGACCCCATAATCAACGTTTCCGGTGAGCCGCAATCCCAGATGACGACCCGTTATTAGAAAAATGATGCAGAAAGTGTACAGCAGTCGCAGAGGTGTTTCGAGAGGAAGATTTTCTATGAGGGCCAGCAACCACCATGGCATGGTCTTCCACGACCGCAAGTTAAGGAGTATCACAGTAGTTTGCCAGGATGTACATGAGCACTGAGCTCAGTCGTAACGGAGATAGTCATAGACATACATGCGACAAAGAGAAGGGGGAGCTGGCGGTGCGTCTCTTGAATTTACGGGCAGTATTTATACGGGACTGTGCGGCTGACATGGCTCCATCGTCAGTGTCAGCCACCTCTCTGAGAGGTAGTGCGCGGCTCTAGCCACGATGGTGGAACCATCCATCCATGGGCGGGAGATAGGAACGCGAGCATGTCTCATACCCTGGCATTGCAACTCGCCCTTGTTCTGATAAGTCGTTCAGATTGAATGCTGGCTCTCTGGTGCGCACATGCAGTGAGCAGTACTGAGCAAAACGTTCCGTCAGCCTTCCTGGTCAGCCACTACACTATGGGAGCCTACCGCGTGCATGTGACTCCTTACAGAGCGATTACTGTGAGTTGCAATCGATGAATACATGTCAGCGTGCTTCATAGTCTAGTCCTTAGCTTACCGCCGTCGCCCAGACGGATACACGAGTCCAAGCTCGTTCAGACAGACCTCGCTGCGCTGGACACGGCGGGTACCCATGAGAGAGGCAAAGCGTTAAGAATCTTCTTACCGGTGTATGACGGTGAAGCTGAAGGCTCAGAGAACTACGTAAGCGTGCAATGCCCTGGACGGTCGTCGTATGGCGAGGAATGCGCAGGGCGCTTTCGCTCTTCATACCAGAAGTGACACGACGCTATTCTATGTACGCAGTTGTAGTAAAGCGTATACGCAGTCACGTGCATGAACGATGAGGCCGTGTGAAACACCTTCTCGTTTTGGATAGAACTATGTCTCGTGTTCACGTGACTCATAAACGAGACACTGCCACCAGCCTGCTCCAGCTCCTACATAGTGTAGTTGTCGTCTCGTCTGGTTTCCCAGTCAGTAAACCGATTAATTTGTCGCACGAATCGAAGAAGCAAAAGGCGCAATTGTACCGGCCGTCCAAGTCAGCTCAAACCAAAAATAAGGGCCAGGAGAAAGGAAAAGGATAAGCTAGGCATTTCGAAAGGGAGACGATTGCGATACCCACCGTTGATGACGCCGATGCCATCTTTTACAAAATTTGGAGATGCGGTCGGTGTTTGGATCATAACGCTATCGCAAGGTGCGCAGCATTATGGCAGTTCCTTCACATAGTCTTTTTATATATATATTTTATTTCATCATGCCTTCGGAGTTCGGACTAACGTGACGGTGGACGGGAAGATCGATGGTACTGACAGCCTTCTTCGTGGGTCCGATCTGCCATCTGGTCGTACTTCTTATGCACTGCCCGCTGGTGAATTACCGAAGCTTCGCAGCCTCGGAATTTTCGCACAGTACGGGCCGGGTGCCACCACGACTTTACGCTCGGGAAAGATAGGCAAGACAGATGTGCGGTTCAACAGGTAATCCCGGACTCCGACCTCGCAGGTCATAAAATCTAGCGTGACCTTTGTCACGTCCATGAAAGCGCTCCTCGGATGAGAAACCGCGTACCGTTTCGACGTCGCGCGTCGTCTTAGAATCCATATGTTTTGCGCATTCGAGGTCATATGCAGACCCTTCGGCTATGAGCACGAGTGTCCGTTTAGATTCGATACCCTACGCGAAAGTCTATCTGGTGCACTGCAACGTGAGCGTTTCTATCATCATGCTGATCAGGACGCAGGCCAGGCATCGTCAGAGCAAATTAGGTGCTTCCACATGCCCTTCTCTGGACGACCTGGAGAGCGTACCAATGCATTTCTTATTGCTCTTAGGTTTAAATTGCTTCCGACCTCTTTTGTCCACGCAGGTTATGCAGTTGAATGCATGCACCAAGGGATTTTGCAGCTTGCGCTAAAAGCGAGAAGAAAATGTCACCGGCCTACGCAAATCCACTTAAACACTCCACTCTGTCTTCACCGATCAACTTACATCCGCCGTTGCCCGCGTTAAGGGTCATCAGTATTTCTAGCCCCAGCGTTAAACGACAGCTGGAAGACGCCACGCGCGAAGACTGAGACCCGAAGCAACCCAAGATTTGGGGCTGTTGCAGATTACTACTCACTTTTGAAGAGCTGGAACCTAAACTACAAGCAAGCGACTACTAAACAAAGGCAAAGGGGAACAATCGGTGCATGCGAACAGCATCGTCTCTGTCTTTCATTGTCGTACGACGGTAGACTTTTCCAGGATGTTCATGAGGACCAATGTACGTCATGGCAAAGTCGACTTGCTTCGTGCACGAAATTCTCCGCGATGTCATACTCTTCTAATCACAGGTTAACGTGGATGGATGTCCCAGCCGTGCACTGACGTGGTTTCTGGTTCTAGCTGAGTTAAGGGGTGCATAGTACGGCTTCCCGTTCGTGCGTGCTGCGTTGGTCCCGTCCATTGAGACATGCATAGGTGGCAACTGGCTGACATCGACGTAGTCGGTGCAGCTACCGCCTAGAATGTTGGCTGACGAACAGCATCTTCGCCGTCGCCAGTCTCATCCATCGTTACCATTGATGTATATCAAGACCACTAGAACCTCTGATGCACGGAATACGACTCTCGATCTTGGTGGAGTAGCTCACATCTGCATCATCTTGATAGGATGAAAACCGAGGACCGACTCCGAGAACAGCGGCTGACCACGACCACAGAGACCTGTCAGCCTCCCTGCTGCGGAGCTCAGCCTATAAATTCAAGTGCGGAAACGCTGGTCCCCTCACTCATCCGGGCCCTCTGACATCGGCCTACTCTATCGCGATGATCTATCCACTCTTTGCTGCCACTCACCCCGTTCTCATGTACATCCTGGCAAAACTACGGGAAGGATCTTTTTGGTTACGGGAGAGAGTAGCTGGACCGGTTTCGCCTGACTCCTCTGCTCGCGCATGCCGCGTAAGCCTTTCAAACTTTGTCTTTCGCTCGCCAAGACTTCACTTCTGTAGTGTGGGAAATCCAACGGAACTTCACGATGCCGCCTTCAAAGTGTCTTGTTGTACCTCAGCTGTGGGTTGGCATTGTCCTTCGCCATCACACGCTGACATACGGCAACTCGCATCTGCTGTAGGTACGTTTCTAATCCCTTTACTGCATCGTCAAACCCTGTTACTCATCTTTGACTGTCAGACGAGTACAGTGAGTATTCATTTACCGTGGCCGAGCGTTGCCTGAGACCCATCTACAAGCCATCCCATCAACATCGCCAAGTCGCGCGGACGGTATGCGTGTCACTCACCCTAGTGTTTAGCCCTATGATACATACCACTGTTGGTACCTCTCCATGGAAAGTGATTCGCCAACGGCGGTCATTACAAACGGTGTGGGAGTAAAAATAAATAGCGAGGCTCGTATTCCTGGTTAGTAACGTGATATCGCGGTTCTACCTCTTACGGTTCCATACCTAATGGTCCATCAGGCTCTCTGATCCATCGCTTCCCCCAATCGCCCTCATCTGGACATTTGTGGCGGTGTCGACTTCACTGTTCCCGTCTCTCGTGCCCAGTCGGCACCTTGCATAGGATCTCCACTGTAGTCGCGTATCGCCGTTGGTGCTGGGACACAAAACTTGATCTCGAGCCTTTTTCCAGGTACGGGCGAGCATTGAGAGTGACCGATTTTGTTGTGAACTGATTTGCGACTAGCTTTTGCTTCGGATACAAGTCTCCGATCATTTCTCAATAAGCATTGACCCGCCGCGCGAGCACACTCTTACTTGAAGGGATACACGCCATGAAAGCCTCCCATAATCCAACTCTCCGTATCCAGCCCCGTGGATAGTGGGTAGAAGAAGTTTCGACCTTTTACAACCGTTCAAATGGGTCACTGGATGGAACGGCCCCCACGTCGGGCTGCGTATTGTTATCCCACTGTCCTAGTGTAGTTATTACACAGTTGTTGCCTGGTGACGTTTATTTACCCAATCATATTCGTTCTCCATTCGTCGTGGTGCGAGGAAATAACTGTCCATCGCGTTACACTCGAAGTGCACAGACGAGTTCGGTTGGTTGCCTTTTTTGGAAGTAACACGTCTCTTCCACGAATAGCAAAACGCCCCTTTCATTCCTTCTCTTACGACTTTGCTAGGAAGTCCATGAGCACCACGTCCACCTCGTTCATGCACAAAACCCCTGCATAGTACGACACCGCATCGCCATGTCATATAGCTGTACGTTGGTGCGTGTCGCGTTGGCCACGTACATTGAGCACGCATATCAGTAGAAAACATATTAGTCGTCCAATTCCGCGACCCGAGGACCGATCTTTACCAGGCAAGGCCACGTCCAAGTTGTAGGTGGCAACTGGCTGACATCGGCATGCCTTCCACAGCTACCTTCCGGGATGTTGGCTGACGAACAGAATCCAGGCTCGCCACTTGCGGTGTCGTCGGTCGTTACCACTGAGGTGCGTCAGGAATACTAGAACCTCTGATGTACGGAATACGACTCTCAGTCTTGGCGGAGTATCTTATAGTTGTGTCATCCTTGGTAGGATCGAAACGGAGGACCGACTCTCGGGAATAGTGGCTGACCATGACACAGGGACCCGTCAGCCTCCCCACTGCGGAACTCAGCCTATAAATTCCAGTGGTGAAACGCTATTCTCGTCACCCTTCCCCGTTCTCTGACGTCGACCTACTCTATCGCGATGATCCTCCGCATGTATCTACTCTTTGCTACCGCTCACACCCCGTTCTCATATACATCCTGGCAAAACTATGGACAGGCGCCTCATTCGAAAGACGGCCCCTGCGCTGATTGCTTTAGAAAGAATCAAACCAAAGACCGCGTAAGCCTTTCAAAAATTTGACCTTATCTCCATAACTTCACCTGCACTGTGCGCGAAAGCCGATGGAGCTCCACGAGACTGCCTTGCACTCGGTCTTGTCGCTTTGCAGCTGTGAGGTTGGGATTGTTCCCACGATGATGTATGCCAAGTAGTGTCGGCTGTAGGTGCACTCTAATCTCTTTACTGTATTGCTACTCACCTTTTACTACCAGTCGAGTGGAATAATCATGCGTCTCCCATGGCTGAGTTCTATGAGAAATGCATGTGTGGAGCTATTTTCCCTTCCGAAGTCACATTGGCTGTGTGCGTGTCACCCCGCGGGAGAATAGATCGGTTCGTGGTGATCGCGGGAGCAACCGAATAGCAAGAGAAGCAAGTTTCCCAAGTACTTGTCCTCTTAAGCCCATGGTGAGCCGGCATACCTACCATCGGGCATTCATCGTATTGATTTTTTTTTTCTTTTCACGTTGCGTCGCCTGGCAGGCGACGATCACAGTTCTCGCTCCTCTCCTCGTGGTGGGTACTGCGAGTGACACCCATTTTATTGTATGTTGATTTGCGACTAGCTGCTGCTTCGGATACCGGTCCTGACTCCTTCATTAGTTCTCTAGGAGTATCGGCACGCGGGGGAAACTCCTACATCATGTTGTACAAGTCATCAAGACTAATGTTACACCCACTCTCCGTACCGAGCAACGTTCGAAGGAGTACTCGGCCTTTTCACCTTCATTCGGATGGGTCATCAGATCAAAACGGGCACTACGTGACATTGTGCTATCAAGTTTGCGATTGTCCCAGCGTACTAGACCTTTGTTCCTGGTGACGTTTACTTACCCAATCATATTCATTTTTTTGGCTATTGGGGGTCTGATGGGAAAGTTTCCGATCAGAGATAGTTCGAACTGTGAGCTTGGACATGACGAGCGGAAAAGCTAACCACAAGGTTGGATAAGAGGGTACGGTCGCTTTTACTACGCATGATTCAACTTCGTCCGTGGGTTCGGTTAGTTGGCTTTTTTAGAAGTGACGCGGTATACAAAGGCGAAGCGTTTCTCCCACGAAAGAGCGAACGCCCCTGTCTTTCGTTCTCGCACGACGGTGAACTTTGCCAGGATGTACATGAGCACCTCAAAGGACAAAAACATGAACATGATTGGGTAAGTAAACGTTACTAGAAACAGGGATATCGTTCGCTAGGAAAGTCGCAACTTGTAATATATAATCGTCTTTGCGTGTGTGTGGTTCGTTTCTTTCCATTACCCATCCGAGCATAGGTAAAGGATCAAGTCCCTCCTTCAAAACCGCCACGTACATGGTTATATAAATCGCCCTACCCATACGCCGAACTGAACATGGATTTGTATTCGAGGCAATGCCTAGACGCAGAACTCGCCTTCAGGACCCTAGCCACTGAAAAGGAGGGGTATTGCCTATGGAACTCGAAGAAATTAACATGGAAGGTCAATGACGACCATTAATCTGACCTTGCGCGGGTTTGGCCTTTGAGTCTGCGAACCTTCGGTTTTGATCTTTCATACGGCAAGACTGTTCATTTCATTCACGAAGATACGGAGTCGTTGTCGCAAGTTGTGCAAGCATGATGTCCGGTGCAAACGCCTGGGACCGGAGCGGGTTGGCTGTGGAGATTAACCTTGACATAGGATTGGGATGCGTACACCAAGCGGACTCGAGCGGCAACAGGGCAGGCAGTGGGGAGTAAGAATGAGAGTCTGTGCATAGCCACAAACGCCCAGGCGGGGTTGCGATGTGACGGGGAGTCTGATGGAACGTAAGTTGTCGAATTCGGAAGGGCAGAAATGCGACGTCACGTACTGACTGTGGGACAAGGACATTGTTACTTCTTCTACCCTACAACCAGCACGGCGGCTCTGTGACAAGATGAGACATGTACGAGGGTGAATAATTCGTGAGGAACGAAGGGAATTGACTTACGCTACAGTCAGAATATAACGTGGTTTGAGAGTTCATTCGTGCGTCCGTCAGCCGTTCAAGTCGCCTTCACCACTACTAGGTACACGCACAATGCTCTTAGCAGTGGGGTAGCCGGATTTCGATGGCCCTTGGACGTGTTTCAAGAGGCATTCGAGTACGGGGTAATACTACGGCAAATTCCAAGACGACATCATCAAGCCCAAAGGTAGCGGGAGAGAGGCTGAACGAGACAAGCAACCGAATATCAGTTACCAACGCAAGAAAGATAAGACCCCCGTTCGACTTACAAAGTATGAGGGAGGAACCACGCCCTCGAGATGCCCGGTGTTATCCACCCTAACCAGACAGACGCAAGCTGATGAAATGCAGAGATGTCAGCTATCAATGCAAGAAGGATAGGACTAGCGTATGACGTACAGCCCTGCATGTACGGCGTTGCATTCCTCCACCGCTCTACTAGTTGTCGTCACCCACACAAGATCGTCTACAAGGGCGGGATGACAATTCCCAATGACGGGCCTGCTATTAGAACAAAATGTTGTTTCTGGGCGTCGAGTACTCACAATCGTCGTTCGAGAGAGGGGGCTCCTCGTAGCTTAGCGGTTACAACAATGACATCACGCCCCCCCATGCTCAGCTTGACCACGGAGTAGGTGATACCGGATCATTTACCAGGATGTACATGAGCGCTGCGTGCAGTCATAACGGAGGCATTCATGTCGAATGGGGGAGAAAAAAGACGAATGAGGGACTGGCGGTGAGGCCCTTGAACTGGTAGGCAGCGCCGGGGGGATTTATATGCGCATCGGAGGCTGACATGGTACCGTGGACATAGTCAGCCACCCCTCTGGGGCCTAGGCGTGGACCTGAAAACTTGCGATCGGCTGGTTGGGTCGAACGTCCGCCATTGTGCGAGAGGTGGGACTTTTAACGACTCTGGTATTTTGGCGTCGCTACTCGTCCAAGGCGCATACATGCAGAAACGGTGCTGAACTAGCGATTCGGTTAGCATCCGTAATACTAGTCAGCCACCACCCTATGCAAACCTACACGTATGTAATTTCAGCCGTCTCGAAAGTCAGCGCAGTGCGTGGGTAATTGTCGCAGGAAACAGTAGACGATGGCTCGCTGACCGAACAGGTTGTGTAGCCTACTCATTTGGACCGGACCTGAGCATGCTCACCTAGCCTGTCATCCGTCCACATATACACAGATGCAAGTACAATGATTTGAGTCTGTATGCGTGATCCCGGTGTGAGTCAGCTAAACATTCCGCTGGAAGAGACGCAGCAAGTACCCGTGAATCCAACGACGCAGCTGGTGAAGCTGGGTACTCAGAGATTCATGTCAGCACGTCAACGCGAACAGTCGACTTTGCCACGACGCGCATGGACCTCATGTACATCCTGGCAAAGTCCACCGTCGTATGGAGGCGAAAGAAAGGGGCGTTCGCTCTTTCGTGGGAGAGACGCGTCGCCTTTTTATATACCGCGTCACTTCTAAAAAAGGCAACCAATCGAACCCGGTCTGGGTGCAAGCTCACACTTCGAACTATCTCTGACCAGCGACATCCCCGAGAGCCCAGAGAACGAATATGATTGGGTAAGTAAAACGTCACCAGGAACCAAGGAGTGGTACGCTAGGACAATCGCAAAAACGAGTGAATGCACGACCCGACGTGATGTTCGCCTGAGCTGATGACCCATCCGAACGAAGGTGAAAAAGGTCGAGTACTCCCTTCGTACTACCACATATGCGGCTCGGTACGGAGAGTGGATGTAGGAGAGGTTTTCATCAATTGTGCAACACGAGTTCTCCTCGGGCGGCGTGTCGATCCTCATACCGAATTGCTCACGGATTTGGGTTCAGACGAAACTTAGTTGCAAATCAGGAACTGCGACTGTTCTTGTTCGCAGTAGTCCCCTAACCCGAAACCGTAAAATCAGGAGCGAGAACAACCTATGCAATTTGATAAACTCAACACCCGAATGTCCAGCAGCAGCTATGCCGGTTGCCACCCGGAAGTGACGATGCTCGCAAAGCTTTCTACAATGCGTGTTGAATCCGACTTCATGTGGAAACTGCTTTGGTGGTCAATCTGATTCCACGAGGCATCGATTTTGATCTTACGCCCACGGTATATATTTCTTCTTTCTCAGAGGACTGGATATATGGTGCCTGGGAGAATGGTATGAGATCACGGGTTATATATCAGAACAGACCATCAACAAGACGAGAATGCGTAGCTCACAATGCAGACTGGGTACCGGGCACGAGAGAACCCGGGCGACACCACACACATATACGCGAGGGAAGTCGGAGGATGCGATGGATCGGGGAGTCCGACGGAATGTTAGCTAAGGGAGTAGAATTGCCATATCGTGTTACTGACCACAGACGTCGACTGTGCTGTTGGCTCTACTCCGATCTCTGTAGACCAAGGTAAATTTCTTTGTAGCGAGCACAATGAATCGACTTACATTCCAGGTCTCCATCACCACAGCTACTCGCACACATTGATGAGCGACTTCAGTTCTCTGAAAGTAAAATTTGAGTAACAGGGCTCGACGATAAATAATAGAAATAAGAACCTACCAGCAGGGACCGGGTTTCCGTACGACAGCCTGGTTCGTGAGGGACGATGTCAGAGAATAACCACAACCCCATGGCTGAAGCGCACTAATGCAGCTTTCGGGGCCACTTCTTAAAGTTCCATTCATCGCAAAAGGTAAAGGTTGAAAGGCTTACGGCAAATTTGGGAGCAGAGGAGTCAGACGAACGACTAGTTTCATTCTCTCGCACGACCAATTCTCTCGCTCGCGTAGTTTTGCCAGGATGTACATGAGAACGGCGGGTGTAGCAGCAATAGGGATAGATGAGGATTGTCATCACGGATACAGTAGGTCGAAGTCAGAGGAGAAGGATGGGTGAGGGGACTGGCGTTACCGCACTTGAATTTATAGGCTGAGCTCCGCAGAGGGAGGCTGACAGGTCCCCGTGGTCGTGGTCAGCCGCCGTTCTCGAAGGAGCAGTCCTTAGTACCCTTTCCGTCAACGCGACAGATAACGCAGAGACAGAAATTCCTTTCTCTGCTGAATATGATATTTGTAAGTCATGAGGCTGACAGTGGCGTGGATAATCCACCACAGGCACTACTTTTCGGAAGCAATAGACCCCTTTTAGGCAGGTTGTTTTGTACGGCCAAACCTACCTCTGAGGTCAACCATCCGCACCGGCAATCTCCGTACGAATCTATTAATAAGCAGTGCTCTTCTGCGCTTCCTCCAAACCTCCACGGATCCTTCATGAAGTCGCGTCGCTGAGCCTCTCGCTGCAATCCAAGAGCGCATCCACGATGATTCTGGTTCTCTTCCTATCCCCACTGATAGTGAATATATTGTTCCTTCCGTCGAAGATTGATCACCCTTTGCCAGAAAGCATCTCTTCTTCGTCCTCCCCACCCTCGCCCGCTCCTCGTGAACGACTCGAATCACTTCCGTCATTGATTTCTACCACCGAGTTTGAATGCAGGAGACGAGGAGCTGTTGTTGATGTACAGTCTCGTACTGCAGTGCTGATACTGCCCGGGTATTGCTGTCAGTACGCCAGTGCCGTTCTTTCACACTGTTCAACTTTGACTTGATCACCCTTTGCCAGAAAGCATCTCTTCTTCGTCCTCCCCACCCTCGCCCGCTCCTCGTGAACGACTTGAACCACTTCCGTCATTGATTTCTACCACCGAGTTTGAATGCAGGAGACGAGGAGCTGTTGTTGATGTACAGTCTCGTACTGCAGTGCTGATACTGCCCAGGTATTGCTGTCAGTACGCCAGTGCCGTTCTTTCACACCGTTCAACTTTGACATGCCGCGTTCCCCCACGACCATTCATGCATTTGTCCAGAGCATGTGAATTTCTTTCCGTCATGCTTGTGCGTTGGACTCGTGCATAGTGTATGCTACAGTAACATCATGTGATGTGTCATAGAGCCTTGAGGAGAGTCCAGGAAGTATCTATCTTGAAAATATACGCTGCCAATTGTTTTCAGATTCGTTTCAAAGTACGCAGTACCCTCCTCGGCATCTTCAGATTCGGGCTACGTTCCTCAAAGCTTGTCGATATCCTGTGACTTTCAGCACATCTAGTAAATGCTACCGGCATATGAGGATTGTCGAGGAGCTGCTTCTAAGCTTTCACTGGGAACGAGGGCCAGCGCTTCCGATGAATACAAATACCGGCTTCACGAGTTTGCAAATGCTAACTTTGCACTCCTTATGGCTTCACGCCCTAGTACTCGCACAGCACTTCCCAGTACAACCGCAGGACTAGGCCTCCACTTTACTTCACCTCGTAGGGCTAGGGACAAGCGAAAAACACAAAGACATGTCAGCATCCCCGGACGAAACCACAAACGTCAGCGACTTCTCAAACAACTCGAGGACCTATTAAACCCAGTGGAACAGGCCAAACCGGAGACGACCCATAGTGCTGCTGCAACCAGTAATCTCCAATCTAACATAACTGGTGAAGACGTGGATGCCCCATTGGAGTCGTTGACGTCGGAAACTGCAAACGATCTAGCATTTGAGGCATCAGATGACTATGGTGTTCCTGAGGTCAACACGCTGTCGCGTACTGTCAAAAAACCGTATCCGTCATCCATGTTTCAGAATTGGAGGGCGGTGATCCCATCCCTCGTTGAGATATTTCTCCACTACTTAACACGGACGATGGGCAAATCCATTTCAACACCCCCTTCTACTATGTCTCGATGTGTCCGAGCATGCGAAACCAAGACTAGTGTGGTTCTATGCCTGTATTTCGATCGTGCGTTTACCTTCGTACTATTTGAATCTGACTGACAAGGTGTAGATTTCTGTTCCATTTCCGTTTGTTCCTGCAAGTGTGCATCGTTACCTCAAGTTCTCTTACACTACGGGTTATTTCCCACTTCTCCATCTCAACCCCGTATGGCAGTCTCAGTCGAGCTGCTGGCATTTTATAGAGCTCTCTTCGAGAGGTCTTGTGATGCAGTCAACGCGTTGGCGTCGGCACTAAACTCTCATTATATTCGCAGAGGATTCCGTATGTCTGACCGTGACGTATGTTTTCGCTTTTCTCCTTGCGGCTACATACGTACTGATCTATTTCTCAGGGAAAGTCTGTTCAGGACCCCTTCAGGCGCAGTTTAGGGAGAGCCATTCAGTGGTTCGATGTTCTGCAAGTCGAAGTGGAGCGTCGGGTTGAATCTATACTGATGAGGTGTCGCGACCGCGTTTCTCATGCACGCCTGTCAGCATCCGGCGTAACCTTCGGCTCACAAGAGGGCACATGTGCCTCGCTACTTGTGCAACGCTGCCCTGCGTGCTTTGGTGGCAACATCTTTGGACGGTCATTGGCCGAAGGTGGTGACATCCACATTGCCACCGATGGTAATTTCCACCATCGACATCGGCGCTCAGCAGGTGATTGCCCCATCTTTTACGACCCTGTCTATTTTCTCCCCAAAGCTCAAGTCGATGCCGTCGGGCAACGGATCGAGAAGGCTCGTAAGTGCCGGCCAAGAAAGAACAAAACAGCCGTCCCGGACGAAGCAATAGACCAGTGCCAAACCTCGTACGAGGCAGCGGACGGCAAAAAGCAAAAGGCAGCGATGGATAATTTTGACGACACCGGCATAATGGCGCTGATCTGCCGTCACGACATCCCCCTCTTTTTCGCCAACATTGATACACCGGGCGAACAGCAAAAATATAGTATCGCCCTTATTGAACATTTATTTTCACTTCTCCCGTCGCAGGCTAATGTCATCACCCTGTACGATGTGGGCTGTGTACTCTCCCGCTCATTGGACCAAGTAACTATACCCGCTGCCTCTGCTGTCTCCATTATACTGATTGTTGTTAGTATGACATACTTGATTCGAGTATCAGGTCACGCCTACGTTTTGCCACCACAGCAATGCACGCTTATGGGCACGAGTGGGCTTGTCAGCTTGTTTACAACCCTCGACTTATCGTGGGACTTGGGTTATCTGACGGCGAGGGGACAGAGCGGCTGTGGTCACGTTTTATTAAGTTGATAGGCATTGAACGAGTGTCTTCCGTAAGTCGACTTCTCTTCGGTACTCAAATCTCATGCTTTTGCGTCCTGTTTAACAGCGCCAGCGCCGTATCTGGCTCATTGATCGGCAGGCAGCTGCTGTAGGTTACGAAATGCGCCAAGATCTTGGAGCGTGGCTCAAACGCCGAATGAAGAAGGGTATTGAAGCACAAGGAAGCGCGGCTGAGGAAGTCCTAGCAAGTTGTGACGTTCCGGTCCCTGAACTGCAGAGCCAGTGGGCTAAACAACGGGAGGCTCAGCTCTCGATACGGGCTCGTAAGTGTATGCTGTCGTGATTCATTTTGTTACTCATTTGTATCTCGAGATGCACCCGCTAGACTTAGGAAGGAACTTGACAGTGTACTCGCATTACAGGCGGACTTTGACGCCTCTGAACGCGCCCTTCAGACAGCCCGTACAGTGATTGAACGAGACTCAAACGACGTATCTGGAAGGACTCTCGAGGTGCTGGACAGTATGGAGGGCAGCCACGCCCAGCTTTCGAACAAGCTGGAAACCTTGTACGCTTCACTTAATGTCCAAGACAAGTTCCCCGAGTTAGATGGCGTGCAGTTGGACTTTGTTCGGATCCTCCTAATGGCTAGAGACTTGAAGATTAATATTCGCAAACGAGCGGTTGGTAGCTTCTTCGAATGGGACAAGCTTGATCGAGCAGTTGGCGGAAAGGACAAGGCCTTAGGTACGTCTCTCGCCTGTTTTTCCGTAACATTTGCTGACTTCTATTGACACTTCTTGACTAGGAACCAAGCTTCATCAACAAACTCGGAAGGCCATCACAAAACGCCAACCTGCGCTCATGGCGGCAATCAGAAAATTCAACCGGTATTGTGAACAGCTCGAAGAGCTTTACGACCCTGCTTACGCCATTCCGTTACCTTTGCCGCTCCCCACGAAACTCGGTGAATTACGTGGTGACCCTAATTTACTGCAGGATGTCTGGATATCGCCCTCGACTGGAGAGATGCCCCGATGGCTGGAAGATTCAGCTGTGCGCGATGGAATCCGTGCGTTGCTGAAGCGCGACCGATGCCGCGAAGAGCAACGGCGCCTTGGGGTGGAAGCCGATAATATGTGTCGATGGTTCGGCGTTGAACTATGCGCTGTTGAGCTTGCATTGCGGCAGTCAGAAAGTGCGTTGAATGCATGTCCTGTTCATTGCTTCATCTGATCCGTCCTCAGACTCCCCTTTTTTCCTCCTCTTGCAGCATCGCCGTGAGGCTATGCAGAATCTGATGGGGCATTGGCCAACTCCGTTGGCATCCACGGTTCGTTATGCAAACCAAGCCAGTGAGGCGCTATCGCTTGCGAGGTCTCTTTCTGGGGTCTCTCCGACGACAGAGTTGCACTGGCTTGAGCCAGTTATTTGCTCGTGGCCATCGGACGACCTCGCCGACGATGAAGAGGACAGTTCTGCATTCGACGAAATCGGATCTCCCGAAGAGGGTGTGCAAGAACCGAAGGAAGTCCTTCTTGGTGATGTGCTGGAAGGAGACGATACCAATGACAAAGAAGGCGAAATTGAAGATCAAAGAGTGATATTACCAGTGGTGACACTCCTATGGCAACTTCCACACGTAAGGCCCACTCATAATATTCACGCCCTATGACCGCTTCTGAGACGTCCGCCCACAGAGATTGAAGAGCGACTTCATAAACATGTCGACTAACTCATTACCCGTAAAAGGCATCATTTCTAGACGAATTCGACCTCCTACCCATGGATTCCCGCAGCTTATCTTTGACCCGAAGGACATTAAAATTCTGGCCTCCAATGAGACTCGACTCAACGACATCTGTCTCAATGGATGTGCGGCGCTTCTATACTCACTCTACCTTCCAGCCCATCACGGTGAGATTGCTCTTTTTTCGACACACGATCTTCCTCGCATCCGGTATAATGCCAGTGACGATATTCTGTGGCGGACGATGTCCTGGACCAAATATTGGGAGAAGACAACCTGGATCATTCCTATTCATCGACCTTCACCCGGCGGTCACTGGGTCATGTGCACAGTTGATCTTGCATTGCAGCGCTTGTTCTTGTTCGACAGTCTCGCAGAGGAAAGGCCCTGGAAACAAGACATACAGGTGACGACACTCTAACCCTTCATTACTAACTCAGTTTTACATTCCACTCGCTTTACTAGGACATTTTAAAACTTGTGTCTCGCCTCTTCATGATTGCCACGGCGAAGATGGTGGCGCCTGTGCGGGATTTTGGGGAATGGACGGCATTACCTGTACTGGTAAGTTCTCATGACCTCGTCGGGAGACAACATTTTATTTCCCGCTTAGCTCCATGCTATACAAACCAACGGATATGACCTGGGGCTTTGGGTGCTAGCTCAAATCGCAGCCGTGTTGAGGGGATGTGATATTACAGGTTTGAGAGAGGAGGATATGATAACATTCCGAGAGTTCCTCTATATACAGGTCCTCCGCATACCCACCGTTGTTGCCTAGGTTACTAAGCATGCGAACTGCGACAAACTTACATACTCATTTCATTGTGGAGGACAGTTTATAAATGAAAAACCCAACCGTATCTCTGAACCGGATTCAAGCTGCGTGAAATTCTTCCGAGCCTTGAGGAATATCTTAGGATGGGGTTTCGAGGGGTCAACGTTGCCATGACTAACATTCACACAAATTCTCGACACGAAGCAGGACTAGACGTAAATTCGTAGTACCCCTGTATACGCATTCCAGCAGATCTAAACTATGGACGTACGAGGTGATCCGAGAACTTCTCTTGGCCAGAGAGTGTATCTGATCCAACCAAATATCTTGCTATCTTGAAGTATCTCGTATTCCATCGGCAAAGGCTCTGAATACACTTCCAATTTGCATGCCAAACAAGTCGTTACCCGAGCCTTTGGGTGCGTACCGTTTAGATGGCGTTTCGATTGGGTCCATGGACGAACTGCACCACACCTCGAGCATCCCATGGGCAAAGCCTTGCCCCATGGACGCCGATGACTATGGTACCACGAGTATTGGTACCCAACAATTGAGGGAGGCTGGGCGACATCAGGTGTGCAGGGAGTCCTCAAACCGAATGGTGCCCTCGGGGAAAGCAAGCCACTGATATAAAACACGAGCACGTCCGTGTGCATCCTCAAATCGAGGGAAACGTTCAGGAGGTCATGAAATACGTCGAGGAAGGAATGTCCATGAATGAGAACTTGGATAGAATATGCCACGGCGAACAGTTTAGTGGCAGCGACGATGAGTTCCGGGGCGGTGAATGAGATAGTGTATTCCGGTCGAAGGCTAGTGGGTATCAGTACAGTCTTCTGCGAATTAATTAAAGATACTCACCGCGTGATCGATTTTTTCATTGCTGAATATGATTCTTCAAACCTGACCATATGACCGCAAGTCAGCATGAACAACGTGGATCCGTATACTACCTCGTTAAGGGGGGAGATAAAGAGGTAGTCCATGAACTGAAAAAAAAAAAGGTTCGAGATGACACGCCACAGATCGTTTGCATACGTACATCCCCCACCGTCATGGCGACATCACCATCTTTATCCTTTCCTGCAAACAAGTCGCCACGTGTCACTACACTGTGGACCGTGACGAAAATTATCTTGCGTCCAAAATTCCGCCCCTCGAGTCTCGCGTGCAACTGCCCCGCCATCTTCGTCCAATGATGAAGCTTCTTTTCCGTCCCAAAATCAAAAATCACTTCTTCGTACGTCAACGAGTCGGCTGTATGATACTCTTCGAGAGTCGTGTGGACTAGTTTAGGCAAGGATCCGCGGACTTCCATGCCAACACACACGAGGTGCAGGATGAGGATCGACTCAGCGCACACTTGTGCCTTCGAAGCCCTTTCGCAGACGCCTGCCAAGGTCGTGGGTGCGTCAAGCACACGAATAAATTCTCCATCGACGATTCGCATAAAAGCCTTGTAAAGATGTTACACTAAATAAAAGCATGTATCAAAACGACTCACATAATAAGGCGATAACTTGCAATTAATCGCGCGCTCCCCTAGTTCGTGGCAGCCGGGACATCTGAATTTGACGTCAGAGGCGTAGAGTTCGGGCTTAACCTCTTCCAACCCCAGGCAGCGCTGGCACACCACCCGTGGACAAAAATCGCAACAAAACAAGCACTTGCTGCCATCATGGCAGATGTAGCAATACTGGTTGCGTCAGTATTTCATGGCGAAGCGGGTTATATAGGACGTACTCTGTTGGTTGTCCATGGATGCATCTCCCGAGAGGAATCCAATGATAGAGCACGATGGACCGGAGACGACGGGAGTGTCGTCAGGGAGCTGAGCGATGAAGTCGATTCGGTAGACATGCTCCTGCTAATCCTTTTGGTGGATTTGGTCGCTCTGCTAGATCTAACTCTGGTTGTGTTCCCAGGAATGATGCGAGCACGCTTGACTGTAAGCCGCACCCGCCGTGCGCTACCCGATGTGGTTTTTTTGGCGGTCTGCGCTGTCCTAGCCATACTTACAGCGTATAGACGACGATGAGCTGGCAAATACAAACGTCAAATAAGTTAGAATTGCTAATTGCCCAAATTTGGTCATTATAGTTCGAAGCGGTTGACACTGACTTAGTGCGAGAAATTTGCAGGTGGCGGCTTAGTAAAGGGAAAAAGCGTCCGGACCTACGTGTCGATTCGGAAGCCTTCGGAAGTGACTAGTGGCCTCCGATTCAACCCTTAGGCATCGCCGCGTCGGTCTGTCCGAAGGGTAACCGAGTGTGTACCACTCGTCTCAGCCGTTGAGCCTGACCCCCCTCGTGCACCATATGCTCGCTGATACTCGTTGGCAGATGTGTCGCCCGTTTTAGCGTGCGGCTTCTTGCACCCGCCCTACACCTACTGGCTGAAAACTGTTGGCAGACGTATGTCGCCCATTTCAGCGCGTAGTTCCTCTCACTCTCCCATACCCGTTTGCTGATAATTGTTGGCAGACGTCTGTCGCCCGTTGCAGCGCGTGGTTTCCCGCACCCACCCTACCTACTGGCTGAAAACTGTTGGCAGACGTATGTCTCCCGTTTCGGCGCGTAGTTCCTCTCACCCTCTCAGACCCGCTTGCTGGTAATTGTTGGCAGACGTCTGTCGCCCGTTGCAGCGCGTGGTTTCCCTCACCCACCCTACCTACTGGCTGAAAACTGTTGGCAGACGTATGTCGCCCGTTTCGGCGCGTAGTTCCTCCCACCCTCTCAGACCCGCTTGCTGGTAATTGTTGGCAGACGTCTGTCGCCCGTTGCAGCGCGTGGTTTCCCTCACCCACCCTACCTACTGGCTGAAAACTGTTGGCGGACGTATGTCGCCCGTTTCGGCGCGTAGTTCCTCAGACCCGCTTGCTGGTAATTGTTGGCAGACGTCTGTCGCCCGTTGCAGCGCGTGGTTTCCCGCACCCACCCTACCTACTGGCTGAAAACTGTTGGCAGACGTATGTCGCCCATTTCAGCGCATAGTTTCTCTCTCCCTCCCTATCTACTGGGTGATAATTGTTGGCAGACGTATGTCGCCCGTCTCAGCGCGTAGTTACCTATTTCCTGTATGCTGGGACTTGTTGGCTGACATATGTCACCTGTTGACTAACCTTTCCTACCCGCTTTCCGATACTCGTTGGCTGACGTACGTCACCCATTTGATCTCGTACTTTCACGCTCATCTGATCTTTCTTTGCTGATGTATAAAGGTGAGAACACTACCCTTCAATTTTGACATTTCTGACTCTATTGCATGCACTTTCTAGGATATTATTAAATGCGTGTCTTACTTTGTCGAAGTCACGATGGCAAAAAGGGTGGTACATTCTTTCATCTCACACACTTTCTTTAGAATATAAGGAAACTTATCTCTTGCTTCTTCATAATTGCGGTGGCGAAAAAAGTTGAGACTTCGGGGATTAGATGGCGCTCCCTTCATATGCTACAAGGGTCTAGGTTACGCCGCTCTCTGAGCGCCATATATATGAAAATTGAGACGACCTCGTGAACTGGTGGTTTGAACAGGCCAACTAGTGCGAGGTTTGCGATGGCAGACTCAACTCGTTGGTTGGTAATTGGAGGTGGTTCGAAAGCAGGAGTCTATCGTACTTGGTGTGTGCACACAACTTTTCCGTCATAATTATGTGGCTTGACGACGTGATTGTAAATAGCCCCGTTTTTCCCTGTGGACGGTCGACTCCACCACTCCCGATAGCGATAGAGTGCGAGTCTGAGACGGAGGCCCGATCCCTCTATCGCATCTTTCAGCCGACGCTCTCAAAACTGTCACCTAAGTCCGGCCCTTCGGATATCCTAACTGGTTTCCAGCATTCAGATGGTATCCGTAATTTCTTCCCAAATGGCACTCGTGACTTCTATGCGGTGGTGATTGGAGCTCCCGCTGGTATCCATCGCACAAGGTAAGTGTCTGCCAATCAAGTACACGACCATATGATCACGCCTGAGTTACAATACACAGAACTGGCGCCGAGAACTCGAAAGGTTCATTTGCGTACCATTCTTACCGTCACACACAATCTTTCTGGGAAGCACTCGCTTTCATGGTGGTGAAAGGGCAAGAGGCGCACATGCCACCATTGCTGACGTCCACGGAGCTTGCAGAAGGTATGTGATTGTCTTACGAGATACACCGCAGACACTTAGGCACGTGTCAGAGAGTCATGTCTCGTTGGAAGAAGCTTTCGACCGGAATTTGCACCTCGGATCCTCCTCCCCCACCCTTGGTACCACGACACCAACTGATTCCTTACGTTCGAGCTTGTCACATGGTGAGGATGTCTGCTGTACGAGAACTATGTCGCTGAAATTAATAGACCGGCGCCATGACGACCCAGTCTCTCCTCCGCGCTACGCACCCGAAGCTGATCATACCAATCCCCGTGCCAGCTCTTCTGCTACCCCGATCGTCTATATTCATGTCCGTAATTTGAGCGGTGTGGTTTCCAGCCAGCATCATGTCACACGGCCTTCTCTGGAAGCTACGGCGCAAGCTCGACGACTGGGTGAAGATGGTGCACGGTATGTCCTTGCACATGGCTATCAACCTTCAGATATAGCGACTATTGTTCAAATTTATCGCCGCAACGACTCCAAGGAATCATTCGCACTGCAGCTTGCTGCTTTGGGTATGGCCTTAGCAGAGGCGACATACTTAGGTGATCTCATATATCTGTAGCTCATGTACAATTTTCAGGGGACTCGGCTTAAATACCTGTATGAAGCTCTCATAGCGATTCTAAGGAATACCAGAGTATTATTGTGTTACTCAACACACTGGATATGCCGATTACGGAAGTATTGCAGTCGCCGTCGCTTGAGCTACGTGGTTTCTACGTCCCAGCGAGTGTTCTATTGACATAGATAGCTTTCTTCGCTCATCAAACATCACGCTACCACTCGCATCACAGTTCATCCCCACTAACTGCGACTGGGCTTCCTGAGCACCAATCATCCCAGCCATAAGATGAATAAGTCTACTGCTTTCCATGTGATCCGTCCTACGGTGATCGGTAAGATGCTTCTAGGCACTTTACCATTGACACAGATTAACACCGCGACGATCGTTGCCTTGATCGGATCCGGTTCTCTCCCATTGCCATCGAGTGCAGAAACTTGGCGTTTTTTCTTCCAGATGGACTCGTTTGAAGAGAAGGTCTGTTTGATTGCATTTCACGATGCTGTGTCAAACTTTGTGCGAGCCACAGGCCCACCGCACAATCTCAGTCGTGGCAACCAGGTACGCATGGTATCACATCGATCTCATCTTCAGGCTAGTCGGACGCTAAGTGGCTTCCCTTGCAGATAGTTGTTCGGCCGCGCTTTGCCGCAATGTTTGAACAAAGCTTGTACGAGCCACCGCCCGTTCCCTCACAGTAACCATGTATGTATAGCGTCTCTTCGATTTCATCGTCATACTGGACGGATGCTGAATGCCTTCCGGACGGAATTATTGACAAGAGAGGTTTATTTGGCTGCATCTCAGTGTAGATACAGAGTATGCACACGAATCTCGTGCAAGCCCAGCGTGTTCATGCGCACTCGCAAGGTATATCAATCTCATCATCTGGCCAAACGGGTGCTGAGTGGCTTTTCTTGCAGTGAAAATTGCTGAAAAGGTCGTATCGTATACTCGGCTGTGTCCAACTGCAAAGCGATTGCACGAGCCTCGCGCGACCCTCTCAGTTTAAGAGGTACGTATAATATTTCTTCGATCTCATCTCTTCATTTTGAGGTATTCTGAGCGGCTCTTCTTCTAGCTAGAGTTCTTATATCACAAGTGTCAACAAGGTCTCTCGCAGTTTCCAGGTACGTGTAACATTTCATCGATCTCATTTTTGGTTTGGAAGGGTTCTGTGCGGCTTCTCGCTCAGATAGTTCCTAACGGCAACCCTCTCAATAAGCAATTTTTATTGGTTCGTATATCAACCTCGCCGCCAAGAGGCTTTCTTTCTTTTTATTTTATTTTATTTCCATCCGCCTCCCATACAAATAAGACGTGACCACTACCGGTAAGATATTACCCCCTCATCCTCCCTCGCCCGGCCGTCACATAATATTTTCCAGATGGCTCAGAACGTTCTTCCCTCGACCGGAAGCCCTCCCCTAAGTCGCTCAATTGACGTTCCAAATATTGAAGATACCGTAGAAGAGCAGATTGGTGGTGGTCGCCGTCCACCATCCCCCCCTCCCCAACTCACTCCGACTCGGTTTCGCACCCACGTAAGAGCTACCGTGCGTGACTCGGGACTTGTCCGTGAAGCACAAGCACGTCGCGAGCGTCTGCTCAATCCACCCCAGTCCGACGGAGCGCTCAATAACAATGAAGATATTTTCGGGGTGAAGTCTACCCCGCCGTCGGCGCCTTGTACCAACACGGATGTGCAGTGTGCCAGCCTTTTGTTTTGCGAAGCTCAGGATACCTCTAATAATTCACCTTTCCCCTCGCACGAAACCAAATCTGATGGGGTGTAATTCCGTCTATAATATTCGTACTTTGGCTAACATTGTCTCACAGAGGTGTCAAGTCCTGCATCGAAAGCACAAATAGTTTCCCAGTGTACGATACCCACGCGGTTCAATGTTGCAAGCTGCACCCCGTCCTATAGCGGTAAGCCTTCCCAAAGTCTGAATGTCCTGTATCTTTACTCTTCCGATTTTAGAAAAGGAGAAAGGAGAAAAGAAAATGGTGGAGGCCCAGCCGTCGAAGTCAGATTCTACCATGAATAATGAACATGAAAACACTGCTGCCACTGAAGAAGGTAGGGAATGCCCACCTTCTGTCGTCGTTGCACTGATATATTCGGTCCATGTGACTCTGCAGACGGGCGGCCTCCATCAGCAGGAGGTTCGCGTTCTGGGCCTCTGAAAAATACCGCGCCCGCATCTTTCTCGCGGATATCTTTTCAGGACAAACCAGACTCCGTACACTTCGAGAGCGCACTACCTCTGCCGGATGTTGCTCCGGTTCCCCAAGCAGACGGAAGTCGCGAGTCAGACGAGGATACCCCTCGTCAAAAGGATGTATCAAGTGGGAGTCTGAACGTTTGGCCTGACGGCACGATCTCGTTTGGAGATTCTGCTCACGCGGAATTCGACTTCGATGCTGACTTCGACCGTTCAGAAACACCCTCACCGTCCAACCAGAGGGGGTCTGTGCAGTCTGGTTCGATGCTCGTCGACGAGGGCAACACAAAAGGTCAGTCCACAGCCGCTGATGAGCCCACCTTCGTGGTTGGCAGAACCCCAGCGTCCGTGGCTGCTCTATTGGAGGAGGGGTTTGATCATATCAACGATGAGTTCAATACTCTCAGTGGCCGGGTTAGGATGCCGATTCAGCAAGTCATTCAACGCTTCACCCAACAATATGCACGCTCCAATTCTGCAAATGAATGGAACACTTATCAGCAGTACTTTGCCGCAAACAAAGCTCGGGAACTACAAAGACTGCAGGGTGGTGACGATGTCGCTGGAACGCCGTGTGAGTACTCCAAATCTTTCTTACCACAAGATGTACTGAATACATCTCAGCGGAGAAAATGTCTAAATGCTACAAGCTCTTCTGCGAACAATTCCCAGACACGTACAAGCAAATCTTAGCAGTTTACAAAGATACTGTGATCTTGGGGAATGCTGATAAAACTGTTGCCCAACGTCAGCAGCTGTTCCACAATACCTCTAAGCGACTCGTGCAGCTGGTAAGTTGGCGTTTTCCACAGCTCACATGTGGTGACGTATGGTCTCATGATGGCCTAGTTTAACTCCGTTGCAAAATGCCATGCATTCGAAGGAGCGTTCTTGCTAGCAGGGAGCGTCGTCAATCAAGACGGTGGTCTTGGATACATGCATACGACCCCCAATGCTGAGAATGTAAGCACGTTGTTACCCCTCCAAAGCCGACTTCCGATGGCTCCTGTAGTTCTTTTTAGAACGGTGTCGCGCTGACGAAGACGAGATGGTAGGCCACTTCAAGGCACATATATAGTACGCCGAAGGCCGTCCCTCGATTCTACACTACTCTAACATGCAATATAGCAGCAGGTCGTCTCTCGCCATCGTCGCAGAGGCATTTGATAGTGGCAAGCAGTATCAAGGGCCTTCTGCAACAAAAGATGATGGCAACAAACGTTCTCAAGGGGCTTCCCAAACAGACGTTGATGACAGAGAACCCTCTGAATTGGTAGACAAGAGCCGCAAGCGATTTCACGGGTCCCCTTCATCAAAAGATGGTGAAAATTGTGCTGTCGAGCAGAGCACTGTGGATTCAGAGGAGCGCGGTGATCATGGACGCCTGCGAACTCTACTGGTACAAGCACTTAGTACGTCCTCAGCATGCCGCATTGCATTAACTCATCGTCATTCTCGCTAGTTGAACGTGGCTGCAACTGGGCATCTGGCAGACTTTTTCCCTGGAAGAATTTACCAAAGAACTTGGCGAGGAGCTCAGTTGTTTGCTACAATTTCCCCGACAATGTTTTGTTTCCTGGTGAGGAACGTCATCCACGCCCAAAGAGCGGATCAAAAGGGATCTCAGACCTTACACTTGCGGAGTGCGGGATTCTGATAGCTGCTCTCACGGATAAGTCTAAAAATGGACTCCATTTTGTGGTCAAGCCGGACGCCCATGGTAGGTCATTTATTATGTGACGACGAATTGATTGACCCAAGTCATCTTCCAGATGCACTCTATTATTCTCGGAGTCCCGTAATCTATGGTGCCCCTCCAGACTCAGACTCGAAACATGCCTTCGCCAAGAGGATGTACGCCAACCTGAAGTGCGACCGCAATGGCGCAGCGCGCAAATCTAGCGCTTCCGCCACACGCTTAAAGAAAAAGAAGACCGGTAAATCTACACGCGACGTCGAAGTGATCAGCATCCCCGACTCAGATGAGATCATGCCTAACGCGGTGCCCCATACGAAGGTCAAACGACCTGCTCCATCTGCAGATGATTCAGATGAAATCGAAGAAATCCCCCCCGTTGTCAGGAAGTCCACCCGGCTGCAACCGAGGGTCGTGATTGTGCGGCCCGCAGCGTCGAAGAAGCGTACCAGACAAGTCGTCGAGTCTGATGAGAACGACGATGACAGTGTCGACGTTGGTGATTCGGAGTATAATCCTGATGACAAGGCAAGTGGTGACGAGGGAAGCAATCCCGAGGAAGCAAGAGTGGCGGATGAAGGCGATATGCTAGAGGATGAAAGGCAGTCATCATCACGCAAACGCAAGCGCACCTTCGACGATACTGGGCGCGCCTCGAAAAGACTAGCCATTAACCCCAAGCCCGTCAAGCGACCTTCTATCAATCCCGCGAGCCTGTCGTACAAAGGTAAGGGAAAGAGCTCAAGCATCGTTGCTGATGTAGCTGTGGAGAATGAAGATGATACATTGGAGAATGAAAGGCATACGTCGCACGAGTCCGGGACCACTTTTGACGATACCGAGCGCACTTCGAAAAGGCCAGCTATCAGCCCGATGCTTATCGAGTCCCCTCCAATCTGTCCTGCCGCGTTATCCTCCAGGGATAAGGGCAACAGTCAGAACGTTATTGACGACAAAACTACTGACGTGTCACCCCGCGCTGAGTCAGGTCTTGATGCATCCGAAGCCAACCAGGGCTCGCACGCTATCTCCTCAGCCGTCCTTCCGTCGCCTGATGAGGATGGGCATGTAGGGATACCTAAGAAAATACAGGTGAGCACGGGCAGTATTAATGGCATGACCCCTGAACTCACGCATGTTTAACAAAAGACTCCTGTACTTAGCGTTCAGCACTGGTCGTCGGACCTTCCTCGCAGCCCACGAACGCCACCTGCTAATTATCCACTTCGCGAACCAGCTAAGGACAGTCCACCAATCACGCATCCTTCTGATGAGAGCCAAGTCCCCCCTCCTCCTGCACGTTTGTATTCTCCCTTCCCATACCAGCCGCCCCCTGCTCCTCCCTTCAACGAAGCGAGTCAATCTTCCAAGGAGCCCTGTACTTCAACAGTGGCAGGTAGGCGTCCGAAGCCCCGGCCAGTCACTAGAGACGGGTATGTCCCAGCACAGGATTCCAAGAATGCTTTCAACTTGCGCCATAGGATGCGGAGGCCAGGTGGTAATGTCGCCCCTATGGTCCTCTCGGCATCATCCACAGACCTTCTTGCAGCTGAAGAGGGACGAGTTTGCGAAGAAGCGAGTCGTGTTGAGACAGGAGGGGCAGGTCGCATGGAGATGGAGGATGCTCGACTTGGGGCAGAGAAGGGGGTTATGGATAGTATGCGAGACATGGCCCGCGAACCAACGGGTAAGGAGGCCATTACGTCGCGGGGAACTTTCCATCGTGCTAATTGTACTGCACCGCGTGAAGGTTTCCCTCCTTCGTGATATGCCTACGACTATCACCCCATGCATCGTCCCCCGATACGCTATGAGCGGGATCCATACGCAGCTGAGTATCGTGCAGCGAGAGGCTTCCCTGACCATTCTTCCGGCTTCGTACATGACCCATGGGAAGATGGACATGCTGACTACGAGGGTCAGTTGCAGTACATGAGGGGTGGCAGTCGGTATGGTCCCCAGGATCCCAATAACCAGTTCTCAGCTTACCAAGGCCCATATCCACCCCCGAGGGCCTATCCGAACGACGCCATCCCCGGTTACTACTACTATGGAACGCGCGCCCAACCACATGCGCATTTCCGCCAATCGCCAGTGCTGCGCAATGGCCCACTTCCAGACTTCACTTCCGGGACAGCTCCAGGGCCACCTCAGCAGCGCAACCATCTTCCTCCTGCTCAGTCTACCACGCCGCAGAGTAAGGACAAGTCTGAGGTGAACCCTAGCTAGCTGTAGAATACTAACACTCCAGTTCCTTAGTCTTACCATGAACTACTAACACACCCTCAATTAAAGACGTTTAGACGACGAAAGCCGAGAGCGCTGAGCATTATCATTAGTGACGCTACCAATATTGTTCTTAGCGATAATCGTATCCACCAATCCGGATTCGTTTGGCGCTGTTTGCCTTCATCTTGGGTTGCCACCAGTCGTCGTTGCATGTAGGTGGATGCCACATTTCTTCAAGGTAAGGTGAGATATCGTTGGTATGGTGCCATAGGGAAACATCTTTACGATCCATTGAACGTCCAGGCAGTTTCAAAATGGCTTTTTCTGCTGATCACCCTCGGAACTTGTAGATTTCATCTGACTTTCGTCCCCAGTTGAACCCTCCCTCCCTCCCTGCGCTTTCTAGCCTGAACCTGGGCCCCCGATTCCTCCATTTCCCACTTCGAACCTTTCGATTCTGGTCACTCTCTTGGAAGCGATGGTTCCCTACCAGCCAACAGTAGCTGCAGAGGGTACGAGGTGCGTCACCCGGTAACCTAACCTCTGCTCGATCGTAATACTGACGCCATCCATTACACCTAGAAATTCAACTGCGGCCCTCACGACCAGCACCAGAGTTCCACTCCCCACATCAGCGGCTTCCCTGCCCACTACACTCCTCAGCATTAGCATGTGTCCGCTTCCAGCACAGGCGGATCCAAAGCTCTCCGCGCATGTAAGAGGTGTCTCATCGAAGCTACAGAATCCCGTCCATCTCTGTCGAGAGTAAGTCATGTGAAGTTATCACAGCCCGAGCCATGCGTCTCTTTCCTCTAATGTTCCCTTCACACCTTTCGCACGCCGGCTCCGAGCCATGCGTTGGGACTTTATACCCTCCCACCCCCCTGCATGTTGCATCAGAATATGCCAAAGCTTAGCTTTCTTCCCTCCCCGCAGTTCTTAGTTGGTACCCGGTGGTTCTCGGCAGTTCGATCTGGTCCTGACGACAGTCCGGGGCCCCCGATAGGCTCGTGCCACTCCAAGATCCTGCGATGACCCACTTGGCCCTGTGATCCTGGCCAGACCACTCCCTTCATCCTGACACCTGTCTATTTCGTTTTCATTTTCTGTTCTTGCAGTCGTTGTTGACATCCTTCCCGGTTTCGGCCTTTCATCCTGGGTATGCTTCCCTACTGCTACTAATGTATGGGTACTTTGTCGTTTCCCAGTCTCTTTCCGTTAGGCCGACGATGAATATACTTCGTTCCCGTGCACCACATAATGCTTCCTTGTCAGTAGAGTGTAACCCGTTTTGCAGGGATCACACACAAATGACTTTCAGTGCGCCGGAATACTACGAGATGTACGGACAGTCAATATATATAAGGTAAATACAAACTCATTAATAACGAGTAAACTATCCCCTGGAAAGCACAAAGAAACAGTGGTAAATAAAGTAGCACCGGAGCATCGCGCGCGAGGAATAATGCATGTGATCCAGCTGCAGGTTGGAGATGCCGTGGCGAGGCTCGCCAAAGCGTCGAGAAGATAATCCTACGAGCGTCCTACGAGGGTGAGAAAAGCATCACGTCAGTGGGGTAAACCAACCATTTTCCATCTTGGGAAATAGCAGGGGTCGGGCCGCGGAGGTGACACCTCAGAGGTATATTTAGCCCCATCAAGAAACCCCCCCTAAAGGGCGTGTGAACATCCTCAAACTGGTGCCAAGGGTGGGATAATCGGATTCCGTCCGTCAGCCAACACTGCGGGATGGTAGCTGCAGAAGCCACTCCGACATAAACCACTTGATAGCTCGGACGTGGTGACTCGCCTGGTAGGGAACGCTCTTCGTATCGAGATCTTCAGACGTCAAATTTTTCTGCCTGTATGCGTGCTCAATGAATGTGACCAAGGCGGCGCGCACTGACGAACAGCTGTATGACATGGCGACAAATATCGTAAGCAGTGGGATTTCGTGTCGACTTTGTTACGACGTGCGTGGTCCTCGCGTACTTCCTAGTAGAGTCTAACGACCGTACGAGAAGGAAAGAAAGGGGCATTTTGCTATTCGTGGTAAGAGATGTGTTACTTCCAAGAAAGGCAACCAGCCGGACTCATCTCACTTCGAGCGTAACACGACGAACAGCGATTATTCCCTCGCACCACAAAGAATGCAGAAACGAATATGATTGGGTAAGTAAACGCCACGAGAGAGGCAACTGCATGAATAAGTACACTACGACAGTGGCTTGACAATACACAGCGTGGCGTGGCATCCTTTCCTTCCAGAGACTCATCCGAACGTTTGTAAACGGTCGAACAGCTTCTTCCATCTACCATCTACACGGGTGAAGATGGACCGTGTATGTAGGAGACGATTTATGAGGTCGTGTCGCTTGAAGTAAGAGTTTCCTTGCGTGGCGCATTGGTGCCGACAGAGAATTGATCAGGACTTGTTTCTTCGTGCTGATCACGGTCTCCTCATCAGCACTAACCACGATAGGTGGCTATAGTGGGGATCCCTCGAGAATTGGAGTAATGGGCACGAGAGACGGGAACACCGAGTGCGAAGGCGAGCGTCACCACAAAGGGCAGCCGGAGAAAAGCAAAAAAAAATCAACGAGCATAATGGAGCATTAGCTTTGGAACTGTAAAGAGGTAGAACCGCGATATCACGTTACTCACCAGAAACATAAGCCTCGCTTTTTAATTACACTCCGCACTGTTTGTAACGAGCGCCCCAGGCGAATCATTTTGCAGTGACCAAATTATTATCCCGCCGCTGCGTGACACGCATACCGACAATGCGACTTCCCAAAGTCGATAGGATCCCTTGTAGAAGGGTCTCAGGGAGCACTCAACCACGGACAATGAATACTTACTGTACTCATCTGAGAGCAAAAGGTGAGTCCCAGCGTTCAACGATATGGTAAAGGCATTAGAACGCACCTACAGCAGATACGAGTTGCCGAACGATCTCAAACCAACAGCTGCAGTGCGGCATGACTGCTTGCAAAGCAGTATCATCGGCTTTCGCGCACTGCGCAGGTGAAGTCATGGAAAAAGGTAGGATTTGAATGGCTTACGCGCGGCCCGGAAGGATCAGAGTCGAATGGCATCTGAGCAAAGGTCGTCTTTCAAACATGGACAATACTTCGCCTGACCGTAGGTTTGCCAGGATGTACATGAGAATGGCGAGAGTCGTAGCAAAGAGTAGGTAGATGCGGACGATCATCGCAACAGGGTAGGTCGGAGTCAGAGGACAAGGGTGAGTGATGGGACTGGCGTTTCCGCACTTGAATTTATAGGCTGAGCTTGGCTGCGAGGAGGCTGACAGGTCACTGTGGTCGTGGTCAGCCGCTGTTCTCGTAGAGCCAGTCCTCGGTTTTCATCCTACCAAGATAACGCAGGTATAAGCTACTCCGCCGAACGCTTCTTGACTCCGCTCCAAGTGGCACCCCGAGAAGGACCCCAGAAAATTTTCTGCTTCTTCAGCCCAGCCCACCAGTAGCAAGCCCGTCTCTCAAAATAGACGTTAAAAAAGGCGCCCACTCCCTGGCCGCACCCCTGCCCCGAGAAAACTCGGCAAGCCCATCCTTTGCACCCCCCACCACGGTCGAAGGACCAGGCTCGATGCCGAACCCGGACACGCCCCCTGGCACCGCCAGAACCAAAGCGCCCGTGACACGTAATAACACCCGCTCAACAACGCTGCACCCTTGGCACCACTTTTGAGCTGTTCCCACGGTCTCGAGACATAGTTTCTTTGTTGGGATAAACCCGTCTCATCACATATAGTAGTCACAGTTAGTCACAACATATGAGTAGCCTGCGCGCCAAACTGCCAACACATATGGACAGGCTGAGGCGGGCCCGTCAAATTAATTAATACGTGACTTATAGGCGGGCCGGAGTTCCCTGAGTGACAATAACAAATGAGCGGGCCCGAGAGTAAGGACGCAACGAATATGTACAACATATATACTGGCCCGCCTATTTGAAAGAGCCAAGGGAATACCCTAACAAATGTACGGGCCCGTCCGAGAGAGCAGATAAGACTGCACCACTCATGGGCTGGCCCGGCCATGATGCCAAGGTAGTACCGCGCAATTCACGGACGGGCCCGTCCAATGTATAGGTAGCAGTGCATAACCCATGGACGGGCCAGCCCTTGAGGTGACAGCCATACTGCACATCTCATGGACTGGCCCGTCCAAGGTGTCAGGTAGTAGTACATAACCCATGGACAGGCCAGGCCTTGGTATGGCGGTCATACCCCGCAACTCATGGACGGGCCAGGGGTTGGTACAACGGCCATACTGCGCAACTCATGGACGGGCCAGGGGTTGGTACAATGGCCATACCGCGCAACTCATGGACTGGCCCGTCCAAGGCATCAGGTAGTAGTACCTAACTCATGGACGGGCCAGGGGTTGGTACAACGGCCATACGGCCGCACAACTCATGGACTGGCCCGTCCAAGGTGTCAGGTAGTAGTACCTAACCCATGGACGGGCCAGGCCTTGGTATGGCGGCCATACCGCACAACTCATGGACTGGCCCGTCCAAGGCATCAGGTAGTAGTACCTAACTCATGGATGGGCCAGGGGTTGGTACAACAGCCATACCGCGCAACTCATGGACGGGCCAGGGGTTGGTACAATGGCCATACCGCGCAACTCATGGACTGGCCCGTCCAAGGTGTCAGGTAGTAGTACCTAACCCATGGACGGGCCAGGGGTTGGTATGGCGGTCATACCACGCAACTCATGGACTGGCCCGTCCAAGGCATCAGGTAGTAGTACCTAACTCATGGACGGGCCAGGGGTTGGTACAACGGCCATACCGCGCAACTCATGGACTGGCCCGTCCAAGGTGTCAGGTAGTAGTACCTAACCCATGGATGGGCCAGGGGTTGGTATGATGGCCATGCTACGCAACTCATGGACTGGCCCGTCCAAGGTGTCAGGTAGTAGTACCCAACCCATGGACGGGCCAGGGGTTGGTATGACGGCCATGCTACGCAACTCATGGACTGGCCCGTCCAAGGTGTCAGGTAGTAGTACATAACCCATGGACGGGCCAGGCCTTGGTATGGCGGTCGTACCGCGCAACTCATGGACTGGCCCGTCCAAGGCATCAGGTAGTAGTACTTAACTCATGGACGGGCCAGGGGTGGGTATGAAGGTCAAACCGCGCAACTCACGGACTGGCCCGTCCAAGGTGTCAGGTAGTAGTACTTAACTCATGGACAGGCCAGGTGTTGGTATGGTGGCCATACCACGCAACTCATGGACTGGCCTTGCCACCCAAACTGGTGGAAGCGCAGCTTGCATGGCAGAGCTGCTGCGGGTTGTTTGGATGGGCGGGCATAGTGGCTACGGGTAGCTGTAATATGGATCTACTTACTGGAACTCAGTATGCAATTTGTTTCCCTTGGAAAATGCATGCCACCCAAACTCGGAGGGGAAGCATGCCGCACAAACTGGCGGAAGTGCGGCTTGCATGGCAGAGCTGCCACGGGGGTTTCAGATGGGTGGCTATGGGTAGCTGTAATATGCTTCTGTTTACTGAAACTCCTTCCGCAGTTTATTTCCTGTGGTGATTGGATGCCATGAAAACTGGCGGAAGAGCAGCTTGCATGGCAGAGCTGCCACGGGTTGTTTGGATGGGCAAGCTTAGTGGCTATGGGTACCTGTAAAATGTATCTACTTACTGAAACTCCTTCCGCGATTTCTTTCCCATGGTGATTGAATGCCGTGCAAACTGGTGGAAGGGCGGCTTGGGCGCCAGAGCTGCTGCGGGTTGTTTGGATAGGCGGGCTTAGTGGCTGCGGGTAGCTGTAATATGTATCTATTTACTGAAACTCGGTCCGCAATTTATTGCACTTGGAAAATGGATGCCGCCCAAACTCGGTGGGGAAGCATGCCGCGCAAACTAGTGGAAGCAAGGCTTGCATGGCAGAGCTGCTGCAGGTTGATCAGATGAGCAGGCTTAATGGCTACGGGTAGCTGTAATATTTATCTACTTACTGAAACTGCTTCCACAATTTATTTCCCACGGTGATCGAATGCCATGCAAACTGGTGGAAGTGCGGCTTGCGCGGCAGAGCTACCTCGGGGGGTTCAGATGGGTGGAAGTAGTGGGTATATGTATGTATAACATGTATGTAGTTACTGGACCTCATTCCATGATTTGTTTCCCAGAGAAAATGGTTGCTGTACCAACTTGGTGTGGAAGCATGCCATGCAAACTGGCAGAAGTGCGGCTTGCATGGCAGAGCTGCCACGGGTTGTTTGAATGGGCGGGCATAGTGGCTACAGGTAGTAGTAATATGTATCTAATTACTGTAACTTGGTCCGCAATTTGTTTCCCACGGTGATCAAATGCTGTGTAAACTGGTGGAAGTGCGGCTTGTGTGCCAGAGCTGCTGCGGGTTGTTTAAATGGGCGGGCATAGTGGCTACGGGTAGCTGTAATGTGTATCTAATAATTGGAACTCAGTCCGCAATTTATTGCCCTTGGAAAATGGATGCCACCCAAACTCAGTGTGGAGGCATGCTGCACAAACTGGCGGAAGTGCGGCTTGCATGGCAGAGCTGCTGCGGGTTGTTTGGATGCGCGGGCTTAGTGGCTATGGGTAGCTGTAATATGTATCTAATTACTGTAACTTGGTCCGCAATTTATTTCCTGCGGTGATCAAATGCCGCGCAAACTGGTGGAAGTGCGGCTTGTGCAGCAGAGCTACCTCGGGGGGTTCAGATAGGTGGATGTAGTGGCTATGGGTAGCTGTAATATGCATCTGTTTACTGAAACACCTTCCGCAATTTATTTCCCACAGTGATCGGATGCTGCGAAAACTGGTGGAAGGGCGGCTAGCACAGCAGAGCTGCCACGGGTTGTTTGAATGGGTGGGCATAGTGGCTATAGGTAGCGGTAATATGTATCTAATCACTGTAACTCGGTCTGCAATTTATGTTCCCATTGGAGGGATCACGTAGTCTAATTGCCAGATTGGCTGCCTACCCGCCTTTTTAGGGCTTCATGTCATGCGTGTCCTCCCAGGGTAACCTGCCCCAAAATCCCATATGCTAACTCTGGGCTACCATACCTACCACCATTCAAACATTCAAACCCATTTACTTTGAATTGGAAGGGCCGCAAAGGAAATGACATATGAAGGCCGTGGGAAAGTGTCCGATGATTTTAGGAGACTCTGAAAACATATGAGAAACCCATCATAGCATGCTGCACAGTGAGTTGACCATGAATCTGACTGCAGGGGGAGAATGCCATTGTCATTGTTCACCATCCATACCCATTTCTACATGATCATACCTACCCACAATGCATGCCATGCAACAATGCCCTATCACACTCCTTCAGTCTAGTAGCAAATACATGTAATGCACTTGATCAAGTTTTCGTGCTTGTGACAACTTTGGCAATCATGCCCTGCAGTTAATGTTGCTGAAGTATCAATGAGTGTACCCACAGGCACTCCCCAAATTATCCAGTCCTCTGGGTCACTGTGCAGCATGCTATGACGGGTTTCTCATATGTTTTCCGAGTCTCCTTAAATCTTCGGACACTTTCCCACGGCTCTCATATGTCATTTTTCGTCCAGTGTGTTCAGCTATGACTGGATGGGCCTGAAACTTGGAATGTCTATAGAGGTACCATGTGGGAACCACAACAGGCCCTTACAGGACGCAAATCCATGAAGGTGACTTGTAATGCCCAACCGAAATAATTGCAGATTCACAGGTGTCATAATGAACCCCACAACAAATGACAGGCACAGTGTGGGGAAGTACGTCATATGGGTCATTTAATTACTTATGTCACCATTCTGGCAGACCAATATGCGCTTATGCCCTCCCACTGAAGCTGGGCTTCCACACCGACTTTGCACAGAATACATTTTTGGCAGGAATGAAATCGCAGAATGAGGTCCAGCAATTGCGTACGGTCTATGGCTACCCATGGCCATTAAATCTGCTGATCCAAACCCATGAGGCAGCTCTGCCATGCAAGCTGCATCAAGCTGCCAGCTCCAGCTGCGCTGACTTTGCACGGCACATGGATTCCGAGGGAGATTAATTGCGGAGCTGGAATTAGAAGTTACATACATAATGCAGATATGAATAGGCCCTAAGGCCAGTGACGAACAGCCCCTGAGGGAGCTCCACAAGAGTCCACCTCCTGGCACACCCACTTTGGGCAGCAGATGTGTCCTGTGGGAAATTAATTGCAGAACATGGATTAGCAGTAACATACAGGGTAGTATTACATGTAGCCCTTAGTGCCGCTAATGCGGATCCCCTGAGAAAGCTTGCCGCACTGCTTGCTCCTGCTGCATTCACTTTGCGTGGCACATGGACCCCAAGGGAATCTAATTGCGGAACTTGAATTAGCAGTTACATACATGGTACCACTACATGTAGCCTCTAGCACCGCTAATAAATATCCACTGAGAGAGCTTGCCGCAATACCAGCTCCCGCCACATTCACTTTGCGCGGCACAAGAGCCCCGTGGGAACCTAAGTGCGGAACTTGAATTAGTAGTTACATACATGGTACCACTACATATAACCCCTAGCACCACTAATCTGGATCCCCCAAGAGAGCTTGCCACGATACCAGCTCCTGCCGCACTCACTTTGTGCAGCATATGGGCCCCATGGGAATCTAATTGCAGATCCCAGATCAGTAGTTACATACATGTTGCCACTACATATAGCCCCTAGCACCGCTAATCAGGAGCCCCCGAGAGAGCTTGCTGCGATACCAGCTCCCGCCACATTCACTTTGTGCGGCACAAGAGCCCCGTGGGAACCTAAGTGCGGAACTTGAATTAGTAGTTACATAAATGGTACCACTACAAGTATGCACTAGTGCCGCTAATTAGTATCCCCCGAGAGAGCTTGCCGCACTGCCAGCCCCTGCTGCATTCACTTTGTGCAGCACATGGGCCCCATGGGAATCTAATTGCGGAACCCAGATCAGTAGTTACATAAATGTTGCCACTACATATAGCCCCTAGCACCGCTAATCAGGAGCCCCCAAGAGAGCTTGCCGCGATACCAGCTCCCGCCACATTCACTTTGCGCGGCACAAGAGCCCCGTGGGAACCTAAGTGCGGAACTTGAATTAGTAGTTACATAAATGGTACCACTACAAGTATGCACTAGTGCCGCTAATTAGTGTGCCCGGAGAGAGCTTGCCGCACTGCCAGCCCCTGCTGCATTCACTTTGTGCAGCATATGGGCCCCATGGGAATCTAATTGCGGAACCCAAATCAGTAGTTACATACATGTTGCCCCTACATATAGCCCCTAGCACCACTAATCGGGAGCCCCCGAGAGAGCTTGCCGCGATACCAGCTCTGGCTGCATTCACTTTGCACGGCACAAGAGCCCTAATTGCGGAACTGGAATTAGTAGTTACATACATGGTACCACTACATGTAACACCTAGTGCCACTAATCAGTATCCCCTGAGAGAGCTTTCCGCACTGCCAGCTCCTGCCCCTATGCACTGCTAATGCCATCATTAACCCCAAATATTGTGAGTTATGCCGTCCCACCTGCTATCGCGGCCAAGGCTAGTGCATCCTTTGTGCGGCGCATCGTCATATCACCTGACACCTTGGACGGGCCAGTCCATGAGTTGCGCGGTATGGCCATTGTACCAATGCCTGGCCCGTCCATGGGTTATGTAGTACTACTACCTGATGCCTTGGACGGGCCCGTCCATGAGTTGCGCGGTATGGCCGCCATACCAAGGCCTGGCCCGTCCATGAGTTATGCACTACTACCTGATGCCTTGGACAGGCCCGTCCATGAGTTGCGCAGTATGACCGTCAAATCAAGGTCTGGCCCGTCCATGGGTTATGTACTACTACCTGACACCTTGGACAGGCCAGTCCATGAGTTGTGCGGTATGGCCATTGTACCAATGCCTGGCCTGTCCATGAGTTATGCACTACTACCTGACACCTTGGACGGGCCAGTCCATGAGTTGCGCGGTATGGCCGTTGTACCAACCCCTGGCCCGTCCATGGGTTACTACTACCTGACACCTTGGACGGGCCAGTCCATGAGTTGCGCGGTATGGCCATTGTATCAACCCCTGGCCCGTCCATGAGTTAGGTACTACTACCTGATGCCTTGGACGGGCCAGTCCATGAGTTGCGCGGATGGGCCAGTCCATGAGTTGCGCGGACGGGCCAGTCCATGAGTTGCGCGGTATGGCCGCCATACCAAGGCCTGGCCCGTCCATGAGTTATGCACTACTACCTGACACCTTGGACGGGCCAGTCCATGAGATGTGCGGTATGGCCGTCACCTCAAGGGCTGGCCCGTCCATGGGTTATGCGCTGCTACCTATACCTTGGACGGGCCAGTCCATGAGTTGCGCGGTATGGCCATTGTACCAACCCCTGGCCCGTCCATGGGTTATGTACTACTCCCTGATGCCTTGGACGGGCCCGTCCATGAGTTGCGCAGTATGACCGTCAAATCAAGGTCTGGCCCGTCCATGGGTTATGTACTACTACCTGACACCTTGGACGGGCCAGTCCATGAGTTGCGCGGTATGGCCATTGTACCAACCCCTGGCCCGTCCATGAGTTGCGCGGTATGGCCGTTGTACCAACCCCTGGCCCGTCCATGAGTTATGTACTACTACCTGACACTTTGGACGGGCCAGTCCATGAGTTGCGCAGTATGGCCGTTGTATCAACCCCTGGCCCGTCCATGGGTTATGTACTACTACCTGCCACGTTGGACGGGCCAGTCCATGAGTTGCGCAGTATTACCTTGGCATCATGGCCGGGCCAGCCCATGAGTGGTGCAGTCTTATCTGCTCTCTCGGACGGGCCCGTACATTTGTTAGGGTATTCCCTTGGCTCTTTCAAATAGGCGGGCCAGTATATATGTTGTACATATTCGTTGCGTCCTTACTCTCGGGCCCGCTCATTTGTTATTGTCACTCAGGGAACTCCGGCCCGCCTATAAGTCATGTATTAATTAATTTGACGGGCCCGCCACAGCCTGTCCATATGTGTTGGCAGTTTGGCGCGCAGGCTACTCATATGTTGTGACTAATGTGACTACATGGGGTCGTCTCATAGAACCTACCAGGCTTCGGCTGTTCCCGCCATGTCCAAATATGGATTGACCTTCTTCAACTGATTCTCGTAGGCATCTACAAGAGGATTCTAATGCCCAAATAAGATTTAACCTTCTTCATCTGTTTCTCTTAGGCCTCCACAAGCGGATTCCTAACCGTTAATCCGAGCTCCTTACGACCGTTGTGTGAACATCATACAATTAAGTACCCGGTAGTGCAGTAGAACTGTGAGCCTCCTTCGAGGTTTCCGAGCGCCTCGCGCAGACTACCCCGCCTGTAAATACAAAACCATTTCCCCTCGCATGGCTATCATTTCCAAAACTCATGTACAGGTGCTCGAACAAACACTTTTGATGAATTCAGCCCATGTTATGATCACTTTTGTTCTCAATCATATTCTCGCGACAGTCGAAAGCTCGATGACTTGATTCACGACACTGCTACGGCTAGGGAACATACAAGAAAGTATCAAATTTTCTAGTATTATTTCTTTTTTTTTTTTGGCGGGGGTAGGGGGGAAGCGAAAAGCGAAGAATACCGGGAATTCGGTGCAAGTTAAATCTATATGCGGCATCAGAAACTGAGAAGAGAAGGGAAGATTAGACATACCGTGGGACTTGTTCAAAGTCTAAACGCAATCGTTTCCCTGCGCGTCTTTATCCCCCCCGAGGACATCGGGAGGATGGTTTGCGCCGCGCGAGGGGTTTTCATTACCATCCACGCGTGAGACGGGAGTGGGGCGTGCGGGAGGAGCGCGAGGCGGATGGAAAGGGTAGTAGGCAGGCTCTCGATAGGCGAAACGGTATTGTTCATTGCCACTTACCATGCCAGGGTGGTACATATCAAGGTACCGAAGCGGCGCGTTGTGACTACCGTGTGCCGTGTGCTCTGGCTGTGCAATAGGCATCGTCGGAGGGCCACGAGGGTCAGGCAAAGGGTACGTATGGCGGTAATGTTGCGACATATACGGAATCGAAGGGTAGGGACCTTGCTGCGCGGTGTACCAGCTATTGTTGTTGTCGACGTTGTAATGCATATGGTTGTCGCCCTGACTTACACCCGGCTGCTGTGCATATAAAGGGCGCATACCCGGCCCAGGAAGTCGATCAGGAATAGCCTCAGCCTGCGGTGGGCGAGCGAAAGGATTGGCGGCGTCATATGAGACAGGGGGAGGGATGGGAGAATGTACTGCTTGATGACCAGACACCTCTAACGGCGAATTCAAATGCTGCGCGTCGTGATTACCTCTGGACACTGGGTGTCCTTCTTGATTCCCACCAATAAGTCCCTCCTCGGCAGCTAGAAGCTGCGCGGACGCAGCGGATATGGTAGTTGCGTCGATAGTGGATGTGCAAGTGGGATATTGCCTCGTACGCAAGCTGAAGGCATCCCCGGTATCGTTTCGCTGTACACGGCCCGCAGCGTTGTGCACTTGTCTGGGCCTGGGACGCCGGTTCTGGCCGCTCGAGTTGCTGCGGGACGGTACTGGAACGATGGTCATGAAAGTTTCAGTGAAGGATAAATGGTAACTTACACGTCTGCGTATGTCCGGGAAGGTTCGCTGACTCTTCCACCACTTTCTGCTCAACTACTCCGGGTGCCGCGGACATCTCAACGTCTGGCACGGACAGCCGCTCAGCGTCCCGTGCTTCGTCGCGAGGCTTGGTATTAGGGATTGGAGGGTGCTCCTGGAATGGTGTCGTGAAACGAAGTGGCTGAGCTCTATCGGTCTCACGGCACTCGATAATAGGTTCCGCTGCGGGGGCTGGCTCGGAGCACTCCGTGGCGGCTTCCTCCATGATTGCTATGATTGGGGTGCAACTAATCAAAACAAACGCTGAGGCACAACAAAAACAGACGCACTTAGGGATGATGACGTGCACGAGTTGACAGAAACGCGCTGATTCGGCTGCTCAATCGAAGGGAGTTCGTTGCGAGGCCCCGCAGATGGTTGTGGATGATGCTCGGTAGATAGTCGGTCGGGTTCCTCCGGAAGCGATGTCTCCTGTACGAGTGGTGCTGTTTCCTCATCCGAGGTAATGACCATTGACCAGGTGGATGGGACGCGCTTGTTGCTTCGAGTTTGCCCAGCTACCGAGGCGGGTCCGGCAGGCTGCTTTCCCTTCACTTCACTGGACGGGGAAAGTGGTGGTTCATTGCCCGAATCGTTAGGCGCGATTATCTTGAGCTTGCGGGAAGATGAGGTAACCTTCACTTTACGTTTGCGGGATGACGTGGGTTCCTTGTACTCGGTGTCCACAGAGTCGGTGTGTGAGTCCTGACCTCCATCGTTGCTGCTTCTTGTCTCGCTCTCTTCCATGGGCTTATAGTCAGACGCAGATGGAGACACAGAATCACTTGAGATCTCGATGACGGAAGGCCGCTTCTTCTTCGGCAGAGTAGAAGTAATGACGACCCGAGCAAGGTTCCGCTTTGTACCACGGGTGTTCTTCTGAAGGGAATTCCCAGTGACGCTCTCAGGTGCATCAACTTCGTCACAATCCTCAACACCAACAGTGGTGGTACTTTTCTTCACCCGAGTAGCAGCCTTGTTAACCATACGCTTGGGCCCTAGCCGGTCAGTCTTGAGGTTGCAGAACATACGTTTACCTCGGACCTTGTTAGAGTCATATGGAGGAGGAGCGCCAATTATGACGGGTTCCTCGGAGCTGATCAGTGCGGCTTTCTCAATGTTAGCTGTTTTGTTGTGTACCATACGACATATACACGCACCTTTATGCCTTGGAACGGATCGAATATGTAGCCGGGTATCCTCTGTATCATTCAACGCCGCCAGAAGCTTGGAGCATTCTGCTCGCGTGAGGTCAGAGATGCCCTTGGGCATGGTGCGGGAAGCACGCTCCTCTCCTGGAAACATTACTCCCTCGGGCCAGTTGACTAGGACGAGTTCGGATGATGCTAAGCGACGAAGCATCTGCTTCCATGGGAAAAGCTTGCCGGATCCCCACGTTTGGCCATGCTCCTCTGTTAAGAGGTCAGCGGAAGGCAACGGACCGGGTATCTCGACGCACCGAATAAACCACGCAGACGGTGCTTGACCTGAGAGTGGTCCTCTCTTTCCTCAGAGCCATCCCATGTAGGCCTGTCCTTCATATCACTAATTATTTCTACTTCGTCGCCAACGCCATCCGTCTTCGGAGTTTCGAAGACCTCATCTACAGCTTGTAGCGACACCATATTGCTGCATTGGAAACTTAGCCAGCAGTGTAGATAGACCATGTTACTTCCTTACTAGATATGCGCCTTGAAATGACCGATGATTTCATCCTCGCTGGCACGACAGCGCGTCACGAAGAACTTTAAATCTATTTTAACACCCTGAGAAACTGCTGGTGGAGAAGGCTCACCTTCTCTGCGCCGGGGGTCATGAATACATGCCCAAGTCCGCCATCTTGATTGACCACTCGTCCGGCCAGGAGATAAGCACCTTCAAACCCGTGGGCTTTGCTCAGCGCAGTGAACTAGAAGTATTATACGTCAAGAGTGCATCTGGTACACAGACACTAACTTACCGTATGATTGAGATTTTTTTTGGACTTATCAAAAAGTTGTTGTCGTTGAGCAAGCGTACCACCCATATTTTCCAATTCCTTCGCCTCTTTCCACGTCTCGAGAATTGTCGAATATGTATCCTTATACTGTGCCTTGAAGAGAGAAAAGCAACGTTTTCGAATGTCAGCTGTAGGAGTCCCAGTGATCTGCTCGCCTTTGGGAAGGCGGCCCAGTTCGCGCTCCATATTTTTAGCGAAATACATGGAATACGTATTCCAGAGGTTTGTTCCATTGGTACGGGAGTGTAGGCGAACGTAACGATCGGATACCTGATGGAAGGGCATCTTGACTCGGGCAGCTAGCTTGCTCAACATCTCGTCGATCTCGTTAAAACCTTCCGTGAGGACTGTGAGGACCGAATCAGGGACGCGCCCTACCACAGACGCCTGATCGCCCTTGTCGTTAGGTATTTCTGTTTCTTCGATATCAAAGAACTCTTGTGAAACGGCTAACGAGCCGGATGGTGCTCTGCTTGGGGAAGGAGAGTCGGGGCAAGAGGGGGGGATAAGCGTCGGAGGCACAATTTTGATAGATGGGATGGCTTTTGCCATTGGAGGCGGCTGCAGTACTAATGAGATATGAACATAAGATCACAACTTGCTGTACGCACCGTAATGACAGGATAACCGGCCGGTTCAAACCCCAGCTTGTCCAGCAGACCCGACGGTGCAAGGCCAGGCTTGGGAGCCCGGCGCGGAGGTGGCACGGATGAGCGGCTACCTGCTCCTCCAGAGAGGGAACCGCGGCGCTCGACAGCAGCCCCCTCCGTCGACGCTCTGAGTGCGGATACGTTGACCGGCCGCTGCTGAGGAGTTTCCTCACCAGGTTCAGGTGAATCATTGGCCACAGACGGCGTAGTGCCACGAAAGACCTCGCCCTCGGGTTGAGACAGAAACGGATCATCTTCTGTAACAGATTCCTTGCTAGCTGGCGGCAGAGTGACTTCCTTCGGGAGCTGACTTCGGCGGAAAGAAGCGTCTCGAACAAGCCCGGTGTCTCTTCCTGTGGCTTTGATCTTTTGGCGCAAGCGAGTGGGCGTGACGATGACAGGTGTTGGCTTGCGACGGCCACCACCGACCTGTACTTGAATGTAGTCCTCGGTGGATAAAATGGATATGTTGTCAGCCTCGGTGAACGGGTCCACCTCCATGGATTGTTCCAGGGTACCGCTCCGTCTCTCGTCGGGGATAGAGGCCATCTGTGAATACTCCAGTAGTATCTTGAGGTAGTAAAAATGATAACCAGACGTACCGAGTGCAACGATACACAGAGAGGTGAAAAAAAACCAACGGAACCCAGAGATAATATGAGAATACTGCTTGGCTCGAAAGATCGAACCTGAGAGTCGCTTTCGTCCCATGCCGGTAAAACGAGCATCGATGGAAGTCGAGTATATGCCAGCGACCATAATTTGCGAGGATTGGCAGATACATATACCGATTTAGGAGGATTATTCCTGAGATGTAAAACGTAGCGGTGGGTACGACAGGCTTTTTGCTTCCTGGCCAGCAAAACAAGCACGAGAGAAGGTCAGTGTTTCCGACAATAACGATATGTGAGGATAGGCTACACGAAAACCAATTCTGGAACATACTTAAGATGTACGACGGAGCAGCGGCGAGGAAGATCGATGAGCGGTAGGAAACTCCGAGGAGCAGAAGTCAGAAGATCTTGAGAGGGTCCCAAGAGGGCTTTCTTGCGAGAGGGTCTCATAAAAAATTCGGAGCCACGTTTACGGGGAATAAAGACATGATTGTGGTGCGAGCGATCCAAAGTATTGGAGAAGTGCATCACCGAGCAACTGCAGCAGGGTTGGTCTCTCAGATCCACGTCGTCGTGTTGGGTGAGTGAAGCGCTGGGAGGGTTAACCCTAACCCTATCTACATGGAACCAGCAGGAACTTCCAGGGAACCACCAATCGTCATGAAGCACACAAAGTTCACACACAAAGGGGATTGAAGAGTACGGGTTCAGCACGCAAACAGACTTTAGACACAACGATGCACAGTATAGACAATCCTACTTATACCGCCTCAGCCTGTCCCAAATCGATGGCCTTCATGATGCTTTCAACTCCTGCTTTCACAGACGGCACTCCGACGTAGCAGGCCCCTCTGATGCCATTGACGTAAGGAGCTGTTCTCGTCCTCATGAATTTTCCAGTATAAGTATAATCGAAAACTGCAACGCAGTAAAAACATTTACCATGTCGCAAGAACCCCGATCCGCGCGCCTTTTGTCACTAGATAGTATGGCCCGCCTACATCAGGGCCAGGGACGTCGAAATATGTACCTTTGTGACACTGCTGCCAGCGTCTTTCTCCCTTGGCCGTCTCGATGATAAAGACTGGAAGCCCGGTGCGTCCAATCGGCGGGAGCGACTTGAGTGATTCAGGAACAATTTCGAAGCGGGTGAAACCGGAAGATGAGATGTTATCATTACCAAACGCAGTGGTGAACGCCGAGGACGTGGACCGTGAGCTAGATGAAGTTGACGAGGCAGGTTTGCCAGGTACAGCCGTAGCTTTGGCGTGCACTTTGACAGAAGTGGCTCGAGCCGCTGGGAGATCACGCACGCTGGTTGCAGACTGCTCACGGTCCACGTGAATCGCTTTAAAGGTCGTCAGCGGAGACGGAGAGGGTGGGAGATCGCGTGCGCTGGTCGCAGGCCGCTCACGGTCCACGTGAATCGCTTTAAAGGTCACTAGCGGGGACGGCGCGGGAGTGTGGATCGAAGGGTATATTGCTTGCGCCCGAGGGGAAGAAGAGTCGCGGGTAGAGTGAGGCGAAACAGGAAATGTTACTGGGGAAGGAGGGGGCGTGCCAAACAGAGATGGACGAGCCCGTGCCCGAATTTCCGAGATCGCCGCATCAGCAGTCGACGCATTGAACGAGAGCCCAGACAAAAAGTCGATCAAGTCGGCTGTATGAATTGTGAGTAACGAAAAAATAGGCAGGAGAGTACTTACCTAGAACAACCGAATCCACACCACCTTCATGTCCGTGCTCGGTCTGATTCCTGGGGGAAGACATTTCCACTGAGGGGGGGAGGAAAAGACAGAGATGAAACTTGATGGTCGGCCTTCGAACGCGCAATTTATCTAGGTCGGGGAGCTGACCAGCTCCGTTGAAGAAGGTTCTATAACCCTTCAAGAGGAGCCATGAGCACAGCATTGCCTGCAGGATATCAATAAAGAACTTTCTTCAATGGAAGTTATCGTAAGCGGAGTGAGAGGTATACGTACCTCTCCAGGAAGCTCCATTTCTTTCTTGGAAGGTAGGTCACTTCGCCGGACGATGTGGCTAGAGGAAAGGCAGTTACTAGTTCTGCTGGTTTGACAGGAGCTTTGAGTCAGGGTGTAAGTCGACCGTCTCACGGCGGAAAATGCCGAACCAATCACGCAATGAATAAGCATCATACTGACTCTAAAACACGTCTGGTGCTCGTGAATCTATATCTTCTGAGAATCGGAATATGTGAGGATGTTTGTATATGTCCCCCCAATCGAATAGTTCGAAAAGTTGTTGACATTGAGCCTGAGATCCACTTGGAATGAGCACCGAGTAGCGTCCTCTAGTTCGTCTATGGGGTCACAATTGCTCGAGTTTGGCTAGTTACACAGACTACGGCACGCATACCTAGCAAGAACGAAAACGTTGCTCAACTGGCACTAGCGTACCCTAAGCTCTCATGGGTCGCAAGGCGTTATATCTTACTATTGCTGAAAGGCAATCAGCCGAGCGTGCATGGAAAGCTCGCTATGCAGCTAGTACTCGGTACGCCGGTGTATATTCTCTTGTACATATATTGCAACTCACTCACTCAATGTCTAGATGCATAGCGAAGCGACACTGCCAAAACTCCAGGGCGTATCGTAAGAGGTATGGTCGACATGCAAGCAAGTCCTCGCTATCCGACCATACAAAGGCCCTCTCTGTTCCAGACTTACCGTCATCTCTTATATCTCTCGCTTCGACACCATTGCCAACGTCAACTCTGTTTCACGATGCATCACGCAGCGCGGACGCTTTGGATGAATCCGATCTCTCTATTTGGGAACAGGAGCCTCCCTATGCATATCCTGAGCCTACCGCGACAGTACATGAGGTGCAGTACACTAAGAACCTGGTAGACGTGATGCTTGGTCGGCGCTGGAGGTTATCGAAGGCGGTAAGGGATGGACGTGCACTTCAGTTCATAGATGAGGAGTTTCTAGTCGGAACGCTCAAAGATCTTACCGGGCGCATTTCCAGGTGGTCCTCTGTAGCTTCACGCGTGGCAGGGTCAGAGAGTGGCAGGAACAGGGAAATGGCACACTGTTGGCTGCAATGGCAAGCCCGAGATATCCTCACGGATTGCAAGGAGGTGGAGATGCTCAAAAACGGCGAAAATCCGTATTGTACTTTGATGCAGACTACCCCACTCTGAAGTAATTAGCGAATGTTTGACGGCCCGGGGTATGTTCGTATTATGTAAACTCTGACGGGTGGAGTATTCGTGATAGAAAATCGAACACTAACTGTCCACGAAATATATTCATTCTCTTTCGAATGTGGGCTCACATAATGCATACATGAAACTTCCGACTAAGTAGGGATACGAAGAATGAGGTCGTGGAGATAATGACGAAGTGTGGGCATGTCGTTCTCATGCAAACCAGTGATTTCAAACCCCCTTAAAACGGCAGCGACCTGTGCAAGAACCCAGAGTCCACAATCGTACCCATTGCTCTGAACAGGTTCAGTCTTCCTATATCAGTCCCAACACATCGAAGAGAGGATAAAGAACCTACAATGACAGGCTGCGCGGACCAAGCGTCCTGGTCTCTTATAGGGGCCGCGACTTTCTCCGAAGCAATGCGTAATAAGCGGCTAATGAGTTGAGCGATGTCCTAATCGTACATTAGTTACCCGTCAGCCAAAAGAATGAAAACAAACCTGTGTGTCCTTCTTCCATGGTTTACGTTCAGCGAGGCTATCGAAGAGTAACAGTCGCCTGGAAGAAAAATCAACGGTGCACACCACCCAGTGTCCAATGGATGATGGCCGATGAATCGGGATGATCCATATGTCCTTCTCCCAATACCGAGTCCACGAAGTGTTCCGCCAGAGGACCTCATCTGCAGCGTTGTAACGGACACGGGGTAAGTCGTGAGTTGAGAGAATAGCACAACGCTGGGCAGATGCGGAGAGAAAAGCCGAATATAGTAAGGCCGCACAGCCGTTAATGCAAGTGTCATTTAGGGGCGCATTCGCAGTCAGGAAAAGGCTGATGTCGTCTGGTTCAAAAGTTTGTCGGGGAAATCCGTCACAAGGGGGCCGAACACGCGGGGACCTGACAGTGCGCAGATAGAAGGAATCGGTGGTGGATATATCGATGGTCGAGTCTACCCGAAGGGGCTGGAGAAGTACCATTAGTAAAATTGTGGCAAAGATCGAGATCCTCACCGTTATGATTTGCCATTCCAGACTAATCTTTATCGGCCCCTCGTCCTCATCCTTAATTGAGAGTCCTTCCACATCATCACCTACGTCCTCGAGAAGATGATCTGCTAGCGCTGTCTGCGTCAAGTCTTCCGGCTCGGTATCCATTATCGTCTCGGGCCCATCTGTCTCTAAATATTTGTTGGAAGGCAATTCGCACACAACAGGGGTAAGCCATTGTAAACTTTGTATGTTTGGACATCCGGAAAGGGATGCAGCGAGTTTGGTGGCGGCGAGGGCCTCACTGGCATAACGGGCAGCAGAAACTAGGGGAGTTGACCATCGATCTTGTAAATTACGCACCACTTCGAGGTGTTGCTTTAAGATGAAGTGGTACATGGAGTCTAATAGGAAGAGGTTAGCAATAGTATCGACGATGATAGTGGACTTACGTTGTGGCTGTCGTAAAGCAAGCTCAATTGCGCAAAGCTCACGCCCGAACCACCGACACATGTTGTCGGCTTCTATCCCCAAACGGCGTTGCTCCTCACGGCAACGTTCCCGCTTTAAGAGCGCCCGGATTCCCTCTCTAACGTCCCGATCCTCGAGCCATGGTGGAATTTCTCCGTGGGAACGCGTGGTCCAAACGTCTTCTAGAAGAGACTGATCGTTCCGGAGTTCTGAAAGTTTGGTCGGGAGCGGTGTGGGCAACGGTATGGCGTATGATGGGTCATAAAGTTCTTCGAGCAGAGCACAGTAGTTATTGAATTTGCGTATGGCGGTCATTAATGCTGGCTGCCGTCTGGCGATGGCCTTCCGTGTCTGTTGATGGAGTTTCGTGCCTAGAGTGTGCCGTCAGGAAGGTCAATATTGCTACTTCAGAAGAACATTACCTAACGCCTTTTGTTTACCACCAACAGCGCGGTCGAGCTTGTCCCACTCGAAAAAACTTCCGATCGCTCGTTTGCGAATGTTGATTTTGAGATCTCGGGCGAGAAGAAGGGTCTGCACGAATTCGAAACTCACACCATCTAACTCCGGAAATTTGTCTTGGATGTTCAGCGAAGAATAAAGAACGTCGACCTTGCGTAGAAGCCTCTCGTGACCACGTTCAAGACTGGCGAGAGCGTCAAGAGCGCTGTGGGGTGCGAGACCCTTTTCGACGATAGCTCGAATTCCTTGCAACGCTCTCTCAGAGCCGTCAAGTTCGGTCTGGAGAGCAAGGACCGTATCGAGTTCTTTCTTCAGTCGTGCAGGTGCATCTGTAGCAATGTTCAGCCCCTAAGGTTAGTAGGGGTCAATTAGCAACGCACGCGATCGGATGGATAGCTGGGCGGCACATTGATCTGACCACTGCTTCCAAAGTTCGGATACGTCAAGCTCGCACTGATCCAGAACTTCCTGTGCGGCAGAACTTTGTCCCTGAACACCTTTTTTGAGGCGTCGCCTAAGCCAGTCACCGAGGTCACTAATCATATCTTTGGCAACAGAGGCGGCATGCCGATCAATCAACCAGATGCGACGCTGACGCTAAGAACAGAACGAGTTGAACGTCAAACAAGTATAACAGTAATAGAACTCACCGAAGACGAACGCTGGATACCAATAAGCTTAATGAAGCGGGACCAGAGCCTCTCCGTGCCCTCGCCATCTGACAAGCCCAAACCTTTGACAAGTCGAGGATTATATACAAGCTGGCATGCCCATTCATGCCCGTAAGCATGCATTGCGGTGGTAGCAAACCGTGTGCGGGAGGTGATGCTGGGACTGAGGATATCATACTGAGAGTTGTTAGTAGGAAATTCGCGAATAAATCGGTTTGCGTACCTTCATTAGTGACCGCGCCAACACGCAGCCGACATCATACAAGATGACCACGTTAGCCTCGGAGGGGATAAGGGAAAAAAGATGTTCAACTAGCGCCACACCGTACTTCTGTTGTTCGCCGGGAGTATCGATGTTTGCGAAAAAAAGAGGGATGTCATGATGACAGATAAGTGCCATAACACCCGTATCATCGAAGCTATCCATCGCCGCCTTCTGCTTCTTCCCATCCGCCGCTTCATACGAAGTCTCGCACTGATCGATAGCTTCGTCAGGCACCAACATGTTGTATTGCCGCGGTGAGCGCTTGCGTGCGACGTCAATCCGTCGCCCAACGTCGTCAACTTGTGATTTGGGAAGAAAATAAACAGGGTCATAGAAAGCCGGGCAGTCGCCTGCAGAGCGCCTGTGACGGTGGTGGAAGTTACCATCCATGGCAACATGAATATCGCCGCCGTCGTCCAGTGGGCGTCCAAAGTCTCGCCCTCCGAAACACGCCGGACAGCGCTGAACCAAAACGGGCGCACATGAACCCGGGGAAAGACGGTGCTTAGTCGGAGAAGACGGCAACGAGGAGGGGAGTGGTTCTCTACATGACCTGGCACTTGAAGCGGCGTCCCGACATCCCTGTAGTATGTTCGCTACGTTCTTCTCGATCTCCACTTGTAGTATGTCGTACCACTGGATGGCGTGACCAAGACTCCGGCGGAATGGCTCAAGAATAATCGAACCCTGTATGGGCATCGCATACAATAACACTATCCCAACAAGTAATAACGCACGTCTTTTTTGGATAGATGGAAACCTCGTCGAACGTACTGCGTGTGCAGTGCGGACGCAAGAGCATTGACGGCATCACAAGAGCGCTCGAAAAGCGCACGATAGAAACCTAAAAGCTCCACAGAGACGGCCATGCGGGGTTGTGATGGAGCAGTAGGAAACAAGCCGTTGCGGACGAGCAGCTGTGGAAGAGTAATGCATTCACAACACCAGACGGCTATGGATGTAAATGCTAAGGAGTAATTAGCGTCACTTCGGTATGCAGAGCAATGACGAACTTACAGTCAAAATACAAGCAAGTAATGTTCGTGAGTTTCTTGTCACAATCTTGCGAACACGCAGAGAGCGAGGAAAGTTGTTGAGCCAGTGGCTTCCCAAGCGTCTCAGAGAGGTATTGCATATAAGGATGGACGACCGTCGGGATAACCGACTTCCAGCTGCTAAAAAAATGGTCGTGTCGCACGCGCTGCGGGATAGGATACTCATGGTCGCCGTTTTCTTCAGTATCAGTAGTGACAATCATCTCCGAATCCACAACGAGGTCGTCAGGAGGGGTATCAACGCTTGGTCCATCAGAGGGTGCTGAGGTAGCGGCGTGGTTGAGCAGGTCATCGAGGCGGGCGAGAAGGTGCTGCCGCTTGTGGGTTTGACCTGGAAATGAAAAAAAGGATTGAGTTTTCCGTGGGTTCCTAACTTTTCGAGGAGAGGTGAAATGATGGCCCATTCCCTTCGTTGTACTAGAGAGGGCCGCCCGTGTTCCCGTACTTGGCTTGGGAGTCATGGCTGCAAAACGAGTGATCAAGCGCGGGACATGCACCAAAGGTTATGAATAGTTTCCAGCGGTGACGGCCATCGTCCGCGCAGAGGGTTACCAAGGGCATTGAGAACGCGCTCCAGAGGAGAGGAAGGTTGCCAGAGCGGCGTCCAGAGGGAGAGCGGACCATCTGCGAAGAACGAAAGGGAGCGCACGGAAGTAGTGCGAAGAGGATATTCTAAGAATAGAATATTTCGGGACTTACCGGAGTGGATGGTTGATCTGTTTGACCCGTTCTTCGCATCAAAAGAACCCTATCTAAAAGAACTCTATTGCTACCGAGAAGTAGTGCCTGAGGTGCAACGCTGTCAAACCTTAGAGATCCTCTAACAGTCCAGACCACCACTGTGACAGACCATGTCACAGGCCTTCGCTACCTCCAGAAACACGAGTTCCTCCCTATAGGTATCATCCCCACTCCAGCCCGTCTAACGACCGCCCTTTTCCAAGTTGCCCAACTCCCCCATGTCCCAGCCTCCGCAATTGATGGCATTAGGGCTGTGGCCTTCCTCCTAGAAAGAGTGGAAGCCAACTCCCTAGTGTCCGAGTTACAGAAAGCTCTCCCCCCGACTATATCCGAGACCGTAGCCAATCACGTCGTAGCATCCATCTCGCCCCATATCGCCTCTCTGCAGGACGCTGCCACCAAGCTCAGCCTCCCCACCCGAACCCAAACCGACGACTCGCCCAACCCGTCCCAAGCGACCGCTAACCAGGCTGTCAGCGAGTTAACCCCCCAGATCACCTCGATCCACAAATCCCTCAATCAATTCCAAGAAAAGCTTTCCATTCTTGACGCTATCCACCAGCACCTTGTTGAACACGCGCCTAACCAGTGCAGCGTGGGAAGTAGTTACTACATAGGTAGAACAACACTTAGTCCAAGTACGGTAGACAATAGCTACGACTATTTAGGTAGTTGTCACACGTCACGTCACACTCACCCTGTAATATATAAAGGCAGCCTATGGCGCCCCAAAATCAATCGCTTTTGCCTTCTTACTTCGTCTCAACTCGTTATTACTCAAACCTAAGGTGAGTCCAGTGGAGCTGGCCTCTGTGCCATGCACCGTTGCTCAACAGGTTATGAGCCCCGATGAGCAGCCCTCTCCAGCGCCATTTCTGGCAGCGTTGAGGAGCACTCTGGCTCGCCTTAGTGGCGCCTTCATTGGCTGCCTCGTTGAGAACGTTGAGCGCCGTTATGGCTGCTCATAGGCAATGGCCTACAGCTGAACACGTCGTTCGCTGGGCCAAGCTTTTCATTTCTTTGTCGTCGCACCTCACAGTGCTGACTTCGGTCTTTTGTTGCAGATATCATGTCTAGCGCATTGACCAACCTCGTCCCCGTCTTCACCGGTGCCAACTGGCAGGAATGGTCTCCAGCAATGGAGGCCTTCTTAATGTCTCAAGGTCAGTGGTGGGTTCTTAACAAGACCCGCCCTGCCAGCGATGACGATGCTGGCGACTGGGACGACAGCAACTCCCAGGCTCTTGGGAACATCCGTCTTCGCCTTGCGCCTCCTGTGCGCATTCAGGTGTCGACCCATTCGACCGCCAAGGCTACTTGGGACGCCCTTCAGGCTGAGTATGGCAAGCCCGGCATAGCCGCGGCCTATGCCGACTTTAAGACCCTGATCGAGACCAACGTCCCTGGTGACCAGCACCCCGCTCCTGCCCTGACAAAAATTATGGCGCACTTCGCCAAGCTCGCCGACGCCGGCTTTGAGCTCTCCGCCCCCGTCCAGGCTATGATCGTTCTGGCCAAGCTCCCTCCAACCATGGAGGTTGTAGCTCAGCTACTTAACCAAGCCGGCAGTGATGCCGAGAATATCAAAACGCTAAAACCGGATGGGGTGGTGCGTGCCGCCACTCTAAGTTGGGAGCAGAGGAACTCCCGTCGCAAACCACATGCGTCCGCCAACAAGCTCAGCGCTGTTAAGCGCAAGCAGGGCGACCCCCACTTCTCGCAGCAGCAACAGCAGCAGCAGAAGCCCTCCGGTTCTGGCGGCAACAGTGCGCCGAACCAGGAGAAGGGGAAGAAAAAGAACAAGCGTGGTAAGCGTGGAGGGAAGAAGCGTCAGCACGACGACGAGGAGGCCCATATGGCCTCCATGGTTGTGACCACTGGCCCTGAGCCAGTTCCTGACCCTAGGAAACTTGCGCACACCATCGGTGCAGCGCAGTATGGTCCTCCCGGCTTCCCCCAGACGGTGAAAGCCTTCGAGCTGGCCCATCGCATTGGCATCCAACCGACCCCTCAGCGGGTCAAAATACTAGATTCCTGCATCCCGTCGCCCTTCGAGGCAGGTCCTTCAAAACGCCCTCGTCTTGAGGTGTGCAACCCGTCTCCCGATGATGAAGACATCGTCTCCATCGGTACCATCTACGACGGGGATATCGATGCCGACATAGCCGAGGCGGCTGGCATCGACCTAACCATGGATAGGTTCGTCACCTTTTCCGGTTCACTTAAGCAGGATACTAACTCCGCTTACGCTTGCACTTCTGCGCGGTGTATAGCGAGTAGTAGTAGCAGCATGTATTCTCTTTCGAAAAATGCTACTTGTATCCATGCGCTCTCCTTTGCGATGTGTGTGAACTGTAAGGGAAAATGTAAGCATGACGACCCCGAATGGGTGCTTGACTCCGGTGCTTCAAACCACTTCACGAATGACTTAGATGATTTCGTTGATTATGAGCCACTCAAAGGGGATCAACAACTCCCTATCCAGACTGCGAATGGAGCCTCCGTTGCGACTGGGAGAGGAACTGTCCTCGTTTATTCAGGACTACCAAATGAGCGCCAAGGAGATCTTGTGCGGCTCTATCCCGTTTATTATATGCCGGATTTACGGGGCCGGCTAATATCACTAGGTGTGCTCCTCAAACAAGGTGCTGTCGTGCGCGGTAACTCGTCGCATCTGACGATATATAGCCCTGATGGAAATGCATACCTGACCTGCGTCCCCAGGGAAAACAAGGACACTATTTTCGTACTGAAGTCGCCTGCTGTGCTGACTGAGGCAACACTTTGCATGGTAACCTATGATACTATGCATCGACGTCTGGGACACCCCTCTAAAGACGTCCTGCGCCAAGCGCAGAAACATACCAGGGATTTCCCTGAGATCGAGTTACCCACCAAGGACGAGATATGTCCTGGTTGTGCTCTGGGCAAGATGCCTAACAGAGCCTTCCCACCGAATGAGCGCAGAGCTTCGCAGCCGTTCGAGTTAATACACTCCGATCTGAAGTCCTTCCCCATTGCGTCTTATCGCAAGTTTAAATATGTGATTGTCTTTTTAGACGACTATTCATCACATGCATGGACAGTAAATCTGCGCACCAAAGATGCTGCGATTTCCGCGACCAAAAATTTTCTGCAGATGGTCCGCGTTCAATATAATGCCTACGTCAAAGGCTGGATGTCCGATGCAGGGGGAGAGTACAAATCTGAAGCCTTCGATCGAGTTTTACAGGAGAAGGGAATTCGTATATTCCAAAGTGCGCCTCGCACCCCTATGCAAAATGGTCGCGCAGAGAGAATCATGCGCACCCTCATGGACAAGGCCGAGTCTATGAGAATCGAGGCTTGCCTCCCTGACTCCTGGTGGGAGTTCTCTTTCTCACATGCGACCCATGTTTACAACAGGTCACCGATGCGCCGTATTAACTGGCGCACCCCATATCAGTTGATTAATGGGGAGGAACCATCCATCGATCACCTTCGTGTCTTTGGATGCGGCGCATATGTATATTTGCCTGCCGAGGCTCGCGCCAACAAAATGGCTGCGAAGTCTGAATTAATGACTTACATTGGTGTTGCTCCAGGGAATGAGCGCAATTATTTATTCATGCGCCCCTCCAATGCCGTATTCACTGCGGCACATGCAACTTTCGATGAGAGCGCGTTCCCCCGCTGCTCCTCGACTAGATCTCGCGTTAGACAACCAGTCCGCGATGATCATGAGCCCACTCATGAGGCCCCTGCACCACCTGAGGATGACCCTCCTCGTCCTTCGCGCCCCACTCAGGGTAGACAGCGTGCTGAGACTCCAGTGGAGCAGGAACCTGTTCCTCCGCCGCCGAGAACACCTTCTCCGGCTCGAAACCCACCACCACCCCAGGAACCTCGCCGCCCTCGTAAGGAGCGCAGGCCCCCTGTACCTCCAGCACCAGTGCGCCCCCAAAGGGAGCGCAGACCTCCAGTTCGCCCAGGAAATATCTATGGCGAACGGCGCCACCCTGTCGAACAGTTCAGGGATATTGAAAATGAGCGCCGATGGAGAGAAACAGTTGGCGAATCGTCAGGATCTCGCCCTGTGCCAGGAGGATTCCCGGAACCACCCCCTGCTCCGTCCCCCAGTAGTGAGGATGACGTCGAGCGGATATGCCGGGAAGGGGGAGTAGACCTGGCAAATTTCCTCCTCGCCAAAGCGGTCCCCTCTAGTGAGCCTCCCAAACTTAATGTGCGGGAATGGTCTTACCGCGACATCACTCGCCTACCCAAGGCTGAGCAACAGCAGTGGGAAACTGCATGTCGTGAGGAGCTTGACATGCTCCGAAAGCGGAAGGTCTTTGACCTCATAAGCCGCCCAAGGGGGAGAAAGGTGATAAAAAACCGTTGGGTATTCGACGTAAAGTCCGATGGCCGGAAGAAAGCTAGGCTTGTCGCCAAAGGGTACTCCCAGGTCGAAGGTTTAGACTTTGACCAAATCTTCTCACCAGTAGTGCGCTACGAAACCGTGCGCCTTATGTTCGCGCTTGCTGCGCTTGAAAACTGGTACATCTCAGCTCTCGATGTCAGGAGCGCCTATCTATATGGCGAACTTGAAGAAGAAATCTATATGGAGCAACCTGAGGGCTTTGCAGTGCCTGGGCAAGAGCAGAAAGTGCTCCGCTTAAAGCGTGCCCTCTATGGCCTGAAGCAGGCTGGCCTGGCCTGGTGGCGAACACTAGATAAATCCCTAAAGGAACTAGGTTTTGAGCGCCTCAAGTCCGATGCTGGACTCTTCCTCTACAAGAGGAAAAATACAGTCATCGCCATTATATATGTGGATGACGCCCTCTTCTGTGGCCCTAGCAAGGCTGTAGTCGATGAGGTCAAAGCGCTTTTTATGCGCAAGTGGGAATGTAGAGATCTTGGAGAACCTAAAGAGTTCCTCCGGATGTCCATCAAGCGCCAAGGCCGCAAGATCTATCTTGATCAATGCGCCTATCTCGACAAAATCGTTGAACGCTGTGGACTCCAAAATGCCAAACCGGCAAAGACTCCACTACCCACTGGGTACTACGCCCTACCGAACGACGAGCCTGCCGACCCAGAGCTCAGAACTCGTTTCCAGACAGTGATTGGGTCACTGCTCTACATCATGTTAGGCACCCGTCCTGACATCGCATATGCCGTGACGGCTCTATCGCGACACTCCGCGAATCCGTCCAAAGAGCACCTAGACAAAGCGCTGTATATCTGCCGCTATCTACTTGGGACAAGAAATTATTCCCTCGTTTTCAATGGTGATTCTGGCCTAGGCATCACTGCATGTACAGATTCAGACTGGGCCTCTGACCCTTCCACTCGCCGATCGCAGACAGGATTCTTCCTGAAACTCGCTGATGGCATCTTCAGTTGGACATCACATGCCCAAAAGACAGTAGCCCTGTCGTCCACTGAAGCAGAATACATGGCGCTCAGCGACTGTAGCCGCCAAGTAATCTGGATTCGTAACCTGCTCGAGGAATTGGGATATAAACTGAAACCCAATCCGATTTGCGGTGACAACCAGGGAGCCTTGTTTATGGCTTCAAACCCTGTGACCGAGAAAAGGTCCAAGCACATCGATATTCGCTACCATTATGTGCGCGAAGCTGTGGCTGACAGTAAAGTCGCCCTATTCTTCATCGATGGTGCAGAAAACCCTGCGGACATGTTCACCAAGAACTTGGGTCGAGACAAATTTGAGAAATTCAGGGCACAACTCGGGCTTGAAATCTATCAGGCTGACGACTAAATCTGGCTGCACTTAATTGTAGCGCCATCCTATGCTTGCACGCTTTAACCAGCGACTTAGCAAGGGGGAGTGTTGAACACGCGCCTAACCAGTGCAGCGTGGGAAGTAGTTACTACATAGGTAGAACAACACTTAGTCCAAGTACGGTAGACAATAGCTACGACTATTTAGGTAGTTGTCACACGTCACGTCACACTCACCCTGTAATATATAAAGGCAGCCTATGGCGCCCCAAAATCAATCGCTTTTGCCTTCTTACTTCGTCTCAACTCGTTATTACTCAAACCTAAGGTGAGTCCAGTGGAGCTGGCCTCTGTGCCATGCACCGTTGCTCAACACACCTCGCCATCACCAACACCTCAGCTGAGACCGAGGCACTCGGTGCAACTGTAGACCGGCTCGAAAACTTGGTGGAAACAGTCAACTTCAACCTTAATGATACCAGCAACGCCATCAACATCCTAGCCCCTTCCCTCGAAGCCACTCAGTCCCAAATCAACTCCCTGCACAAACGCTTAACCACCCCCCCTCAAGCTCAACCGGCGCAGACCCAATCCCAAACCACCCGCTCGTACAGCGAAGCAGTCAAAAATGCGACGACCACGTCCCGGGTAGCCACCAAGGCTATGGCCAAGGCCGAAACCCGCTCCCATCAAGTACTTTTCACCCCACGCCCAAACCAGACGCTCTACTCGAAAGATACCGACCCAGCAGCCATCGTAGCAGACATCACTGACCAGTTGATCAGGATCCAAGGCGAAGAGGACCCATACGTCAACGTCAAGTCAGCGGTCTGCCTGAATAACGGGAATCTCCTCCTCGAACTCAACTCCACGGAAGCAGCAAACTGGATGAGGGACGACCCCGCCAGACGGGACCTAGCAGAGTCCCTAGGAATAGATGCGGTGGTGAAAGAACAAACGTTCCCCATCGTGATCCCATTCTTCCCAGTCACACATGATGTAACTGACCCCACTTTCCTCAACGCTATAGAGCTCGAGAATGACCTTCCTAACGACAGCATACACTCAATCCGTTGGGTCAAGAACCCAGAACACCGGAAGCCTGGCCAGCGCGTGGCCCACGCACTCCTACTCACCCGTAACGCAGCCCCAGCAAACCACCTACTCAGAAATGGAATGTACGTCCTCCGTACGAAACTCTTCCCCAAGAAGGAAAAGAAAGAACCTGTCCGGTGCGCCAAATGCCAACTATGGGGTCACATAGCCAGAGAGTGCACCGCAGTACAGGACGTGTGCAGCGGATGCGGGGGGCCCCATCGCTTCACGTCCTGCGACCACCCCCAACGCAAATACTGCGCTAGCTGCAAGTCAAATGATCACCCCAGCAGCAGCCGGGACTGCAAGGAATTCATCAGGCGTTGCGCTGCTCTCGATGCCAAACATCCAGACAACTCCCTCCCCTACTACCCCACGTCAGAAACCTGGTCCCAATCCTTGCTACCACTCGACTACACCCCAACCCCGCCACCCTCCTCCCCCCCTCCTGCGCCAACCCCGCCCGCTCACGGGGCAGGCGAACAGGCCCCCGCCCCAAGCCACCAGTCGCAAGCTCACCCCCCTGGCCACCAGAGAAAACAACGCCAACTAGTCGTCCTAGGAACCAAGTCACGGCAGGCCACCCTAGACGCTTACGCCAAAGGAACCAAGACGACCACCATAGTCAGATCCAGCGCATCCACCCTCCCAGCGGACGTCCTGAACTACACCTCCCCATTCGACACCAATGCTTTCAGCGACCCCCCTACTCTCCCATCCCCCCCCTTGCCAGGGCACCCCAACCCCTCACCCACGCCTCAACCGGACCCCGCAACCCTGAATGGCCCCTCCGCTAAGGGAACTCACCCCACCCGTCCTACGCATGACTGAAGCGTCGAACGCCACCCTCAAACACTTACGCATCTGGCAACAAAACCTCAACCGCTCTGGCATCGCTCAACACTCTCTCCTCCACGGCCCACACTCAGCTAACTGGGACATTTTTGCCCTACAGGAACCCCATGTGCGCCCCAACGGAAACACTATCTCCTCTCCAAAGTTCTACACAGTCTACCCTTCCACCCACCTCTCCAACCCAAACCTCACGCCCAGAGCAGCCTTGCTGGTCTCCACCACGTTAAGCACCAACATATGGCACCAAATTCCCTTCCCATTGCCGGACGTGGTGGTCATCCAGCTGACCACAGCCACAGGTAAAACCACGCTGATCAACGTGTACAACGACGGCGACAGCCATGACACAGAGAACCTGCTGGATGGATTCCTGACCTCGGAAGCCGAGGTCGTTCAACCGTCCCCCGACGACCACGTCATCTGGCTAGGTGACTTCAACCGGCATCACCCTCTCTGGGACGACGACGCCAACACCCAGCTGCTCAACACCAGGGCCCTCGACAAAGCCCAACCGCTGATAGACCTCCTAAGTAAATATGACATGGTGATGGCCCTGCCAAAAGGCATCCCAACACTACAGCTGTTAAACACGAAGAACTGGACCAGGCCAGACAACGTATTCTGCACTGAACACACACTGGGTTTGTTCGTCAGCTGCTTCACTGACCCGTCCAACAGAGGCCCCAAAGCCGACCATGTCCCAATCATCAGCATGCTGGACCTAACCCTGACGAATTCAGACCCAGAACCCAGACACGACTTTAGAGCCGTGGACTGGGAGGAGTTTCGGAACGCCCTGCAGATGAAGCTTCACACCCTAGGACCCCCGAGGACGCTAATGGATGCCACCGAGTTTGGTGCTGCTACTGCCAACCTCACCTGTGTCGTCCAAGAAACCATCACCCTCACGGTCCCCGTCTGCAAACCATCACCCTATGCAAAAAGGTGGTGGAACCACGACCTGACCAAGCTCCGCAAGGAGCTCGCCAAAACAAGCCGCGAAGCCTACAGGCTACAAGAAGAGGGACGAACCCCACCACCCAATCCATGAGCAACTACGCACTCAGCGCAACACCTATTCCGAGACGATCAAGAAGACCAAAGCTCAGCACTGGATGGACTGGCTAGAAACAATCGAGGGTAACGACCTATGGATTGCTAACAAATACATCTCCTCAGATCCAGGTGATGGTGGATGTGCTAAGATACCCACCCTCAACATCAAAAGAAACCACGAGGAAGTCCAGCTGACCTCGAACGAAGCAAAAAGCGAAGCTCTCACCGCTGCCTTCTTTCCCCCCCCACCTGCTCCACTCACCCCCAGGGACACCGACTACCCAGCCCCCGTCGACACCCCCGAACTCATAACTGAGGAAGCCATCCGCAACAACATCGCTCGCCTCAGTCCATACAAGGCCCCCGGACCAGGCGGCATCAGCAACTGCGTACTCATCCAGTGTAAAGACCACCTGATACCGTATCTCCTACCCATCTTCCGAGCGGTCTTCACACACCGCACTTACTACAAACCGTGGAAGGACTTCACCACGGTGGTCCTCCGCAAACCAGGTAAATCCAATTACTCGCTGACTAAATCCTACAGGCCGATCGCTCTCCTCAACATGACAGCCAAACTGCTATCAGCAATAGTGGCCGAGCAGCTCTCACACGCAGTCGAGTCCAACCACCTACTACCACCCACCCACTTCGGGGGAAGGCCCCGAAGATCGACCACCGACTCCCTCCACCTACTCACGTCGACCGTCAAAAACGCTTGGAGATCAGGTAAGGTAGCGTCCGCCCTGTTCCTAGACATAGAAGGAGCGTTCCCAAATGCGGCCACCGACCGCCTCCTACACAACATGCGCAAACGCAGAATCCCAACAACCCTCGTACTGTTCGTCGCACGTATGCTAGAAGATAATGCAGGTATGAGTTCAGTGTTCGGGAGAACCACTAAGTATATTATATCTACCTAATGCAGGTATGAGCTAAAGTATGGTCAGTACATAGCGAGAAGGTACGAAAAGGTATCAACTCACTTCAGTGTTCGGGAGAACCACTGAAGTGTGTATCGTACGAGAACGCGAAGTGAAAATGAACGTGATTACATAAGCTCGTAGCGTGACTACTGTAAGTGTAAGTGCCGGCGGGTGTTAGTTCAACACTCCCCCTCAAACGCTGGCACGTAGTCCCAGTGCGGAGGCGAAGTGTTTGGCCTTTAGACTTGGGAGAGGCTTAGTAAGCGTGTCCGCGACCATAGAATCAGTTGGGCAGTAAACGAGTGAAATGGAACCTTTATCAATAGAAAAACGAATGAAATGATAGCGGATGTCAATGTGTTTCGTACGTGAATGAAATGCACCAGTTTGGGCCAGAGCAATGGCTGACTGGTTATCGCAAAAGAGAGTGGTCGGATGGGATAAGGGGCGGAATACTTCCTCGAGAAGTCGGCGAAGCCAGATTGCTTCTCTCGCAGCGTGTGTGGCAGCAACATACTCGGCTTCCGTCGTCGAAAGGGTGACTAATTCCTGCTTTTTGGATGCCCAGGATACTGCACCACCATCAATTAAAAATGCGTAGCCTGAGATTGCGTGCCGGTGCTCCTGCGATGCGCCATCTGCATCTGTGTACCCCTCAAGTCCAACTCGCCCATCTCCGTATGTCAGAGCGTGATTTTTGGTTCCTAATAAGTAACGGTATATGCGCTTAACGGCCTCCCAGTGCACTTCACCTGGGTTTGAGCTGAATTGAGCAACGAGTGCAACTCCGAACGCTATGTCGGGGCGTGTCGCAACGGCTAGATGCATGAGTGAACCGACGGCTTCCCTATATGGTATATTACGCATGCGTGCGACTTCGGCGGGCGTGCTCGGTGACTGGCTCTTCGTCAGCGGGATATTGGGGTCCATAGGGGTTGAGAGTGGACGCAGCTCGGTAAAGTTGTACTTAGCAAGAATTCCTTCAATATATTTCTCTTGCGAGAGGGATAGAGTGCGGGTGATACGATTGCGTGACACTTTGATGCCCAGAAGAGACGAGATTGGGCCTAGGTCTGTTAACTTGAATTTCGAAGCTAGGTTTGTTTTTAGTGCATGGATAATTTCTTTATTACTGCCTGTAATTGTGCAGTCGTCGACATGCGAAGCCAGGAGGGTGATGTTCGGGCTGTCGTATCTATAGAATACAGCCCAATCTGCATCGGAGCGACGCATACCCAGGTCCGTAAGAGCGCCGCAGAGCTCATTATACCATTTAAGTGTTGAGAGATGAACGAGTAAGGAAGCTTCTATTTGATAGAAGGTGATGGTAGGAACAAGTACGGAGTTAGGTATAAACAGTTGAACCATACGAAAATATTATGTAAGATATTACCGGTGCAAACAAAAAGACAGGTCAGGGGACCATGTCACAACACACCCCCTCAACGGTGAATATCTCAACTAGAAAAAATACCCATACCCATAGAAAACCGAATATGTTTCTCCCTAGAGAGTCCCTTAGTAAGGATATCCGCTACTTGCTCATTGGTAGACAAGTAGGTCACAGAAACATCACCCGACTCGATCTTCTCTCAAATGAAGTGATGGCGAATGGAAATATGTTTCGTACGATCATGAAACATAGCATTACTTGCAAGGGAGATTGCAGATTGATTATCCACACGAAGAGAGATAGGATCCTTCCGTGTGACCGAGTCAATTTCTCCGAGCAAAGTGCGGATCCAAACAGCCTCTTTTGCAGCGGCAGAGATGGCCATATACTCAGCTTCAGTACTCGAAAGAGCTACTGAAGATTGCTTCTTCGAAGACCAACTTACTGCACCACCACAAAGAGTGAATACGTAGCCAGTAATAGAGCGGCGATCATTAATGTCGGCCGCCCAGTCCGCATCTACATACCCAATAGGGGTAGTCTCAGATGCAGTGGTATACCTGAGACGAAAGTCTACAGTACCACGAAGGTATCGATAGACCCGTTTAAGGGCTATCATATGTTTTTCGCCTGGAGCAGCAGCATGTCTACTCAAGGCACCCACTGCGAAGGCAATGTCGGGACGAGTAGCTAGCATAGCATACATCAGCGCCCCAAGAGCACTCTGATACTGTTCGAGATCAGACTCCAGTTTATCTAGTTTCTCGAGCTTAAGACTCTGCTCGATCGGAGTACCCACTGAACGCCCATCCTGCATGCCTTGCGATTCTCCGCAAAACCAAGATGAGTACACTCCAGTGATTTTACATCAAGTTTCTGACGTTTTTCTTCAGGAATATGGACATGAGCCTCACACCCGAAAATCCTCAGGTGTGAGAGTGAAGGTTTGTTGCCGGTATATGCCTCGTACGGAGTCTCGTGCCGTTCGAGGGCCCTTGTCGGTAGACGATTTTGTAGATGAGCCGCATGTAGTATAGCGTCTCCCCAATACTTGTTGGGGAGACCCGCATCACTTAACATAGCTCTTGCACTCTCCACGAGAGTGCGGTTCATCCGCTCCGACACTCCATTTTCCTGTGGAGTGTATGCATTCGTCTTCTCATGGTGTAGCCCTTTCGACTTCAGGTACTGCTCGAACTCTCGAGAGCAGTACTCGCCCCCTCCATCCGTTCGAAGGTAGTTAGCCTTCTCTCCGGTTTCAGCCTCTGCTCGTGCAAAATACTCCTTTGTTGCAGCGAGCACCTCATCCTTCGTCTTCAGTAGTTTCACCACTAGGTGGTGCGACTGCCCATCAATAAATGTAACGAAGTACCTGTGGCCAGTACGGGCGAGTGTCTCCATCGGACCACAGACATCTGAGTACGTCCGATGCAGAAGTCGTGGGTTCTCCACACCCGACTTCTGAGATATGGGGTTCCGCTGCTGCTTCCCCTCGAGGCAGCCCCTGCAGTCATGAGTACTATGACTCCGTGACCCAACTATCTCCATGCCGGTAACCATGTCCTGCTCTTCGAGCTTCAGGACATGCCTTGCGTTCGCATGACCAAGACGCCGATGCCAAATGGCCAAAGGCGCCTTCGAGGTCCCTACGCGGGTTGCGAGAGCCGTGAGGGGTTCAGATGCATTCATCTGAGCGGGATCCGATACCACATAGGCTGAGTGGCTCCCAGAGACAACCATCGCATCTAGTACATAGAGCGACCTCCGTTTCTCTGCCACTGCTGCAACCGTGTTGCCAGCCAGTATCCTGCAGGCATTTTTCTCGAATGTCACCTGCAGACCCTTCGAAGTGAGACAAGGTACCGAGACCAGATTCGTATCCAGGTCTGGTACATAGTAGACATCCCGTAGCATGGTCTGTCTACCTCCGCTGCAGGTTCCCTGCATGTCGAGCTCCACTTGGCCCTTCCCGACTGCCATTATGGATCTTCCATCACCGATGACTACCGGCTCCGATGGTTCCAAGACCCTAAACGAGGCAAACCACCTCCGCTGACAGCACATGTGTGCCGAAGCACCCGAGTCCACCACCCATTCGGTTGGACTCGTTACTGGACCCTTTTGAGCCATGAACAGTTGTAATGACTGTTCCCCGACTTCCTGCACCTGCGCAACCTTAGCTGTCAGGTTGCCCTTGTCTCCGGACTTCTCCTTGTCCTCCTTCCCATCTGACGAGGCCTTTGCCTCGCCAGCTGCCTTCTGCGGACACTTGTCCTTCGTATGCCCGACTTCCTTGCACTTGTAGCACTTAATCTTCGACTTATCCTTCCCTTTCCCTTTCGACTTTGACTTCGCACTCGAAGTCGTTGCTGCAAGTGCACTATGTGCTTGCGAGCCCTGGTGAGTTCTCTCCTCTATGAGGACCTGAGAAATCACCGCATCGATTGTCAACTTGTCATTCGTTGACATGAGGATGGTCCGAAGGGTTGAGTACGATTGTGGTAGCAAGATGACCATGGCTATCGCGACCAGACTCTCGTCGAGAGGCTGTCCGAGTGAGCTCAGAATGAGCGACTTCTGCCGCATCGCATTCAGTTGCGTCTCCATTGGGGTATCTTCTACCAGGGTGCCACGAAACAGTTCTCCTATAAGATATGCAATTGTCTGTTTCCCCTTGCCTTCGTAGCGTTCGCCGAGCTTCTTCCAAGTCTCAGCCGCAGACGAGGCATACATGACTCCACTCAAAGGCTCGTCCTTGAGTGTCAGGGTAATTTGGGCACAGGCCTCATTGTCTTTCATCACCCACTCAGCATGTTCATCTGGGTGGGTGGGCGCATCCGGAGGTGTAGTATTGTTTCCACCCACAACCTCCCAGAGTCCTCGAATACCTAGTACTTTCGTGACTCGGAACTTCCACATCTGGTAGTTCGAACCATCATCCGCAAGAGATGGTATGTCGTATAGGCGACTCGAGGGTGCTGCAACCCTGTTCGCAGTTGAAACACTCGATGAGGTAGGTGCTGAGGGACCGGGTCGTCCCACAGACACAGACTGAGGCGAGTTTGACATATCAAATAAAAGTAGTCGAGCGAGTTACGGAATATCAATTAGAAGTTAGAGCTTGACGGGGCTCATAACCTGTTGAGAGATGAACGAGTAAGGAAGCTTCTATTTGATAGAAGGTGATGGTAGGAACAAGTACGGAGTTAGGTATAAACAGTTGAACCATACAAAAATATTATGTAAGATATTACCGGTGCAAACAAAAAGACAGGTCAGGGGACCATGTCACAACATTAAGGGCGCCTTGCTTCGATCCGTACAGTGCGACGTGCAAACGAGCGACTGGGGACTTGAATTTCGGGTCTCTTTCAAGTCCCGGAGGCAGTTCCATGTAGATAACTTCGTCGTCGTCGAGTTTTCCATTTAAGTATGCACTCTGGAAGTCAAAAACGTCGATCTCCCAGTCATTGCGAGCTGCAATTGTTAAGATAGTGCGTAGCGAAGCTAAACGGGCGACTGGAGCATAGGTGTCGTAGTAGTCGATTCCGTGTACTTGTGAGTATCCCTTTGCAACCAAGCGTGCTTTGTACTTCTCGATTTCGCCGCTCGCATTGCGCTTGATACGGTAGACCCACTTGCAGCCTACTACATTCACACCTGGGGGTTTTTCGACAATCGACCATGTATTGGCGTCCCGCAATGACCTTATCTCAGCGTCCATCGCGTCCTTCCATTTCGGCCAGTCGGGTCGTGCCTCAGCTTCTTTTAGGGTCGTGGGATCAGTTCCTTCTATCTCCGCAGTACTCGCAACCATTGCGAAAACTTCCTCGTCATCTTCATCCACTCCCCCATCATCTCCCAGCATCCCGAGCTCTGCCGCAAGGTTTCCAGAGTCCGTAGTGCCACCTTGGAGGCCTGTAGGTAATGTATTTCGGCCATCGACTGTTCCTTCACCCTGACGAAGTCGCTTTACATAAGCTGACTCGATTCGAACTCGACCAGAACGATGCAGGGCCACTGGTGCTTCGAACTGTGGGCCTAAATGATCTGTAGGGGATGGTTGGATGCTCCGAGGTGAGACTTCTGCTTGTTGGCTGCCTGTTTCAGGCTTGTTACCCTTATCAGTTGGCTGATTGTGTAACACCAACAATCCGAAGACTGTTATCGGTCACTCCTTGACTGATATAGAGGATGAGGATAGGAACTGAGTTAATGCGCAAACGCACAAATGAACTCGATTGGAGTGTCTACGACAAGAGAGACGGTATTTATACTAACTAGAGTGTTTGTACCGTGGAACGTCGTAGAACAAACCAAACAAAGAGGGACAAACGCCATTGGCTACAGCCGTACACGCTGAGTCAAGGTGGCAACGCTGACCAAGCAGCTGACTAAGTAAAGCGTCTATGAGCGCGTCTAAGTAACCCTAACCAGAGAGTGGATAAATAAGGAGAAGTACGCTAAGACTACGCTACAACTAGTAGTGAAAAAGTACGGGCCGTTACACTATCCCCTCCTATGGCTCGACTTCCAGGCGAGACCAGATAGGCTGCACAGCAGTCAAAGGGTCGGGTACGGCGGAGAAAAAGAGACCTTCAGTCGAGAGTAAACGAAGTTTGCGGGGGGCACCGGGGTGGAGTTTGTAAAAATCGTCTATCGCCTCCTGGGCATTCTTAAGAGCAGACCTAGGCTCCCAAGTGCGATCCTCTTCTGGGTATCCCCTCCAATGCACGAGGAACTGAAGATTGCCACGCTTCAAGCGGGAGTCGACAACTTTCTCAACTTCAAACTCGACATCTCCTTCATCCGTAACCCGTTGTGGGCCGGGCCGAGTAACCGGTTGCCCATCAAGAGCACCGAGATAAGGTTTCACCCGTGAAACGTTCACTACCGGATGTATGCGCATCGAGCGTGGTAACTTTAATTTAACGGCGTTGGGTAAAACGTCCGAGACCTCGTATGGGCCTATCCACTTTTCGGTCAATTTCCGGCTCTGCCGATCTTTCAGCGATAAATGGTCGGTAGCCAGCCAAACCTGCGAGCCTACGGAGTAAGCAGGGGAAGGGGATCGTCGTTTATCTGCCTGAGTCTTTTGACGAGTCCTAGCTTTTCCCAAACTTTCGCATACTTCCTGGAACACTTGGAACCAGTCTTTAGCGGTCTCCTCCGCTGCTTCTACCTTAGAAGTCGTCGGTTCGACGCCCATTCGTGGTGTGTAAGAACGGGTAACTTCAAAGGGGCACTTGCCAGTAGAAGAAGACTTGGAGTTGTTATACGCGAATTGAGCCAGGGGAAGCCAATCCTCCCATCGTTCCTGCTGATGGTTTGCATACATCCGTAAGTATTGCTGAATTTCGCAGTTCAACCGCTCTGTTTGACCATCCGTTTGTGGATGAAACGCCGTCGAGAGCTTCTGCTCAACACCCAACATTTTAAATAACTCCTTCGAGAACTGAGACGCGAACTGCGGTCTGCGATCCGAGACGAGAGACTGCGGAAGGCCGTGATGCTTCCAGACGTGAGTTAAATAAAGCCGAGCCGTACTAGCGGCAGTTTCCTTTTCGGTGCAGGGAATGAACTCTGCTTCCTTAGAGAACCGATCAACGACGACTAAGACGTAAGACTTTCCAGAGGAGCTCCTGACTCCTATATCCATAAAGTCGGTCGTAAGATCCTTCCAAGGCCCATCAGGGACGGGTAAAGATTTGAGTTCGCCTGCCGGCGGCTTGTTACTAGACTTGCTAGCTTGACACGTCTGACAATGCTTTACATACTCCTCGACATCGGGCTTCAAGGTGGACCACGTGAACCAGCGTGTGATCAACTCCTGAGTTCCTTTTACGCCTCGATGACCCGCTAGGGGTGAATCGTGAAGAGCAGCGAGTACCTTCTGTCTAAGTGCCTCAGGCACGAAAACTTTGTCTCCGTCATACAGCAAACCGTCGCGTCGGTCGAGCGTTCCAGCGTCAACCTCGGCCATTACACTGCGCAGTTCTTCTATGAAGGGACTTTCCAAGCGCACAGCGCGCACCTGTTCGGGTTTTATAAATAACGACTCCTCCGATTTAGCATTTTCACGATTTTCTACTAAGTCTTCGCGGCGGGAGAGAGCGTCCGGTCGTCCCATCGAAACTCCTGGTTTGTGGACGATGACACAGTTGAAACGACTAAAGTACTGCGCCCAACGCGCCTGGCGTGGTTGAAGCTTCTGTGACGTCATAAACCATTTAAGGTTGTGGTGATCCGTCCAAATCTCAAACTGGTACGGAGTTGCCTCAAGGTAGTGACGCCATTGCTCTAGAGCGCGGATGATGGCTAGCATCTCTTTGTCGTGAACCGTATAATTTAGCTCTGCTCCACTAAGCGAATGACTCGAATAGGCAACTGGTCTCCAGAGACCATCATCGCATTCCACCGAGAGCACAGCTCCGGTTGCGTAATCCGAGGCATCGGTTTCTAAACGGAACTTCCGATCCTGATCGGGGAACATAAGAATAGGCGCGGTCGTGAAGGCTTCCTTTAACGTATCAAACGCTACTTGGCACTTGTCGGACCAGAGAAACGGAGTGTCCTTTTTAGTTAGGTCATTAAGGGGGCGCGCGACCTGCGCGAAATCCTTTATGAAACGTCGGTAAAAGTTCGCAAGGCCAAGGAAGCCTCGAACTCCACGAACAGAAGTGGGAACCGGCCAATCGCGCACAGCAGCGACTTTAGCGGGATCCATCTTAACTCCATTCGTGCCAACTATCATACCCAGAAAGTCGACCTCTTCTTGTTTAAATAAGCATTTCTCCGGCTTGACGAACAAGTCGTTCTCCTTCAACCTTCTAAGCACCTCTAGCACGATCCTGTCGTGCTCCTTTTCATCGTCCGTTTTCGTGAATATCATAAGATCGTCTATATATACTACTAGAACGTCCTCCATATCACCGAAGATGTCGTTCATCATGTTTTGGAACGTGGCGGGGGAATTACATAAACCAAAGAACATAACCAGCGGCTCAAAGGCTCCACGGTGACAGACGAAAGCGGCTTTCCACTCGTCACCTTCTTTGATCCGGATGTTGTTGTATCCCCACCTAAGGTCCATTTTCGTAAATAATTTACACCCTTTCAACTTGTCAACAAGCTGCGAGATAAGCGGGAGCGGATACGAGTTCTTGACTGTATGCTCGTTTAAATAGCGGTAGTCCTGTACCATTCACTTCTTTCCATCCTTCTTAGGGACGAAGAACACGGGAGAAGTCTGTGGCGATTTACTAGGCCGAATATAACCCTTCTTGAGTTGTCCATCAACGAAGTTGCTAACTTCGGTTTGCTCATCAGGGCTGAGAGGGATCAACCTTCCCTTTTTCGGAACAAACGACTCCTTTAGTTCTATCGCATGATCCCATGGTTTCCTAAGCGGCATGCGTTCGGATTCCTGGACAGAGAAGACGCTTAAATATTCGTGGTATTCCTTTGGAACCAGTTCCTCAGGGGTTTTATCCTTTTTAGGAGCCTCCTGCTTGTCGGCTCTGAATATGTTATGCCAGTCTTCGAGGGCCTGGACCTCCTCCTTTTCGATGCGTCTAACGAAGGCCGGCTTCGGCGCGAGTTGCCTGCAGCTACGAGGACACCTCTTCATCGAGATTTCACCGGTTTTCCAATTGACATCCGGGTTGTGAGTGGCAAGCCACGTGTGACCCAAAATCATGTCATGAGATCCCAGATCCGTGACGTCGGCTACTAACTCTTCGAAGTGATCTCCGAACTGAACTCTAAGCGGTACTTGATGCGTAATCCTTCCAGCGGAGTTAAGAGTACCATCGACGTTAAATACATCCACAGCTCGTGGGAGAGACAACTTTGGAAGTTTCTTTCGATCAACGAATTTGGCGTCCACGAAAACACCGGTGGCACCAGAATCCAACAAGGCCTGCACAGCGTGTGCGTCACCCTTCCTAGTGCGAATAATTATAGGTACAGCCACGTGATCCTTTAAGTTGAGCATGCGAACTCGGGATTTCGGCGGTACTGTCGCCTGAGCATCGCTAACCGACTCGGATCCTTCCGAAACACTATTTTTGGGGATTTTATTGCTTGGAGAATTAAGCGGTGCCAGTTTAACGTCCGGTCCCGAGCCCTTTCGGGACCCTCCAACAGACGGTGTAGGTACAAAGTCTGAATCATCATCCATGCTATCTACAGAGAGAGAAGAAAACTTATTTATAGTAACTATGTCCGAGAACGAAACCTTTTTTTGTGTTTTTGTATTATCTATTTTTGTGTTTTCTTTTGTATTATTTTTAGAAGATGAAATCGAAACGCAACGAGAAGAGAAACTATAAGGGGAGAAAGAAACAAGTCCAGTACCAACATTGTCCGAGCCTGCAGGACCCGACTTCACTGCAGCTCTGATTCTTTTAATTTACTAACATGGGCGACTATCTGCTCGAACGTCATCCCATCCATCGCGGCGAGCCGCGGATCAACACCTTCAGAGCGCACCTGGCGCCCTTTTCCTTTGTTCCCGGCCTGCGGGCAATGCGGACGAATGTGGCCTTTCTGGCCGCATGCGTAACATTGATAATTAGAGAAGTCCTTTTTGGGGCGGCTTCCCGATCCGCCTTGCGCAGCCCCAATGTCCATGGGTGCGCCTTGCCCTGCCGTCACCCCGGGCGAGGGTCTTGAAAAACCTTGTCCCCATCGAGAGGACGCGCCACCAGTTTTTAACCTAACTGCCTCCAGGGCAGCTCCGAGGCACCTGACCTCGACATCGTACTCAGCCCAGGTAGCCTTTCGGCATCCCTGGACAAAGACCTGCTGAAGAATTTCGGGGCGGATAGCCCTCTCCAGCATGAAAATGGCATAGTCGTCGGATACCCCGGACGCGGTCCTAAGTGCATTGAATTTGGCCAAGAACTCCTCCGTTCTGGCCGTTCCCTGACGTATTTTGGCCAGCTGATCCTTGGCCCAGTCCTTGTTATGAAGCGGCCTAAAGCGCGCCTCGACTTCGGCCACCAAGTCGTCATAAGATGGCCAGGTTCCCGTGGGGAGACATTGGTCAATACGCGCCCGCGCGTATGCTCCAGCGATCGGACCGGTCATCCTGGTCCAGACCATGAGAGTCCTGGCCCGTGGACTAGTTGATTGGGCCGTGACAATGAAGGCCTTCATCTTGGCCCACCATTCCTCGGAATTTACTAATAGACCCGTCGAACATGCCTGGGTCTGCGACGCCCTTTTTCGTAGGGTCCACGTTTTGATTGGGGTTAGCGGCGGCCCCTCCGCCTTGTTGCTGCTGCTGCACGTTCGCCACCGCGCCGGCGACGTGCTGCGTGACCTGGTTGGCGACCTGCGCCGTGATCATCGCGGTCATCTGCTGCATAAACTGCAGCTGGTCTTGGGTAAATTGGTCCATGTTGATACGCTGTTAGGACCACGGGGAGACGGGGAGGAGGGATAACGGTTTGTCTGTTCCGTAAGTTGTACGGTACGTGTAGGACGAAACCTAGAAGATTGGGGTCGGGAGAGGGGGAGCGCAGAGGGAGTGGCGAGAGGCAGGGAAGAAGAGGTTCGGGGGTGCCAAAGATTTGTTGCTCAAGGGGAGTGACTTCCCGAGCGAACAGGAGCGGGGGAGCGGGCGACTCTTCCTTTTTAAGGTAAGGAGAAAACCTAATACGGGGAGCCAAAGACTCCGACTTCTTGACGCGAGGAATGTTGGCGAGATTTTCCCTGCCCTCAGTGGCGGTACTCTGTCTCAACTATCGTACGATAACTAGAAATACTGGTAGTACGTTTCTACCTCCCGTGACGTAGGGGCACTACTGCTAAACTATGCGCTTCCACCCCCTAATGTGGGTTGCGCCTTCGCACTACCCTTGACGGATAGCGGGACTACTAACTACGGGTCTTCTTCGACACAACCCCTTGCCGTAAAGGGGACGAGACTAAAAGCGTCGTCTCGTAAAGAAGAGAAACGAAGAAGGTGAAGCTCCTTAACCCTGGAGTCCGGGTACGGGTTGCCCTAAATGCCTGGGCGCAAGCGGAGTGAGGGATAACTTGTTAATCGAGTTCAAGTGTAACACCAACAATCCGAAGACTGTTATCGGTCACTCCTTGACTGATATAGAGGATGAGGATAGGAACTGAGTTAATGCGCAAACGCACAAATGAACTCGATTGGAGTGTCTACGACAAGAGAGACAGTATTTATACTAACTAGAGTGTTTGTACCGTGGAACGTCGTAGAACAAACCAAACAAAGAGGGACAAACGCCATTGGCTACAGCCGTACACGCTGAGTCAAGGCGGCAACGCTGACCAAGCAGCTGACTAAGTAAAGCGTCTATGAGCGCGTCTAAGTAACCCTAACCAGAGAGTGGATAAATAAGGAGAAGTACGCTAAGACTACGCTACAACTAGTAGTGAAAAAGTACGGGCCGTTACAGATTGCACTGATCGTTTCCAGATGACTCCTGCTCCCCCTCGATCGGTGCACCGGTTGGCACAAGGACATTGGGTGAGGCAAAGCGGACACTCCGTTCAACTGCGACACGCTTCGTATCGCTTAGGTAAATCCTGTGACCATTACTCTGGTGGTCGAAACCAACCCATCTTCCCTCTCGAGCTCGCATGTCAAGTTTCGACCCATCTGTCGAATGGACTTTGACTCGGCATCCCCAAACTGGTATGCCAGATAGATCAGGTTTCTTGTTGTATAGCATTTCGTAGGGTGTTTTGCCATCGAGTGCACGTGTTGAGGACCGGTTCTTCAGCCATACTGCATGCATCATCGCTTCTCCCCAGAGCGATTTTGGCAAGCCACTGGCATGTAGCATAGCACGTACACGCTCTACGAGTGTCCGGTTAAGGCGCTCGGCAACTCCGTTATGCTCTGGAGTGTCGTGAACCGTGAGTTTTCGTTCGGTTCCTTTCTTCCCTAGGTGGTGACTGAACTCGTCACTAAGGAATTCACCACCGCGATCGGAGCGCAAACGTTTGATCTTTGTACTGAACTGAGTGTTGAGCCAAGCCTCGTACTTCTGGTAGGCTTCAAATGCTTCGTCCTTTGACTTTAACAGGAGTAAGTTTGTGTAGCGTGTGTGGTCGTCAGTAAAGGAAACGAAGTATTTGCTTCGGGCATTTGTTTCGACTGGTGAAGGTCCCCAAAGGTCTGTATGGATTTCATCTCCAAGCTTGGCACGTCTTGGTGGGTCCCTGATCTTCCCAATAGGTTTTCGAGTTGCTTTCGCATACTCGCAGGACTCACAAGAGCCCATGGTGACATGTGTGGGGTCGAGTGTGATTCCGGTAATGATGTTTGCCTTCAGCATCTTGCGGATGGACTCGGGTGCGATATGGCCCAATCGAGCATGAACCTCCTCCATAGTAAGTGGCTCCTTTGCTTTTGCGATGCCCGCAAATGGCTTCTGGGGGCTGTTCACTGCATAGAGCCCCTTGCTGACTGGTATTTCTCCAAGCAGTTTCTTTTTGCTGTCGAAGATCTTGCAACGTGAGTCACGGAATAAGGCTGCATACCCTGCAGCATCTAGCCTGCTGATTGATACGAGGGTAAGGCCCATCTTTGGTGCATAGAGGACGTCCTTGAGTAGGATATGGGTAGTGCACTTTCCATTTGGGACTGTTATGTGCATGTCGCCCTTTCCTGTCGCTTCGAAGGTTCTCTTGTCCGCAGTAGTGATCGGTTTAGGGGGTATGGGGTGGAAATTGGTGAACTGGTCACGGTATGAGGACATGTGTCGTGTCGCACCAGAGTCGTAAAGTTCTGTGCGGGTTGCCTTGCTGCCACCTGCATTGGCAAGTAGGGCATATGGGAGGGACGATGTACAGGGTTCCTTTTGGCTGCTCTCTGCATCTGCAAACCAGATCCCATCAGGTTCGCTGTCACTGTCGCTGTTGTCTTTGGCAGTAGCAGCCTTTTCCTCATGGCGTTTTCCCTTTCCTTTATCTCCTTTCCCCTTTCCACGTTGCTTTGACTTTGCATGGCCTTTGCCTTTCTCTCCGTTATTGGCCTTGCCTTCTTTGTCATCATCAGGTGTTGGGCATTCGCTTGCCCTATGGCCACGCCCTTCGCATTTAAAACAGATGCCGTTGAAAGGCTTCTTGCGGGAGCGGGTGGAGCTGGCTGAGTAGGCTGCATCATCCCCATCATTGGTGGTTGACTTTTTGCTCTTCGTAGCTCGACGGTCATACTCGTCTTCGACTGCAGCCATTATGACATCAGACGTGAGTGTAGTGCCTCCAACCTTGGCAAGGGTCGTGATGGCACTGAGCTGGGCATCGTAAGCTGAGGGGAGTGAGCTGATGACCATAGCCATGAAGGCTTCGTCGGTTGGTGCCTGACCCATAGAGGCAAGTTGCTCTTTAATGGCACGCATCTTGTCAAAGTGCTCGCACACATTTCCCCGGTCTGGGCACCGCATGTTCTGGAGTTTGCGAAGGAGGTCGACTGACACGATACGAGACCGCCGTTCAAACATGCTGGAAAGTTGGGTGTAGATGTTATGACTGGTGCCGAGCCCCTTGACACGGGTGAATAGACTGTCCGGAAGGGTGGCGACGATCTGTTGCTTTACGATCGCGTCGTTCAGGTGCCACTTCTCATCAGCCTCTTCGAAGATCTCCATCTCCTTTCGCTCTTCGTCCTTTGATGGCTGCCAGGAATCTCCTCGGCCAGCCTTCGTGTTTGGGTGAGCAGGCCTGTGCTTGGTGCCTTTTAGGTACCCTAGCAACCCTCTGGCCTCTACTGCGAATACAAGCCTGTCCTTGTAATTCACCCAGTTCTCGCCATCTGCTTCGAGTTTCGGAACGCGTAGGAGGTGCTCTTCAGGCTTGGTGGAGCTGTACATTGCAACTAATGACTCTTCTCAGTTGCGCAGTTAGACAAGCTCGGGGCTCATAACCTAATGCAGGTATGAGTTCAGTGTTTGGGAGAACCACTAAGTATATTATATCTACCTAATGCAGGTATGAGCTAAAGTATGGTCAGTACATAGCGAGAAGGTACGAAAAGGTATCAACTCACTTCAGTGTTCGGGAGAACCACTGAAGTGTGTATCGTACGAGAACGCGAAGTGAAAATGAACGTGATTACATAAGCTCGTAGCGTGACTACTGTAAGTGTAAGTGCCGGCGGGTGTTAGTTCAACAGAAGACAGGCGCACAAAACTCAAGTTCGACGGCTACATCTCCGACTGGATCCCTATCAATAACGGGATAGGTCAAGGAGACCCCCTCTCTATGCTCTTATATGTCATCTACAGCTCAGACTTAGCAGAAATATCCAAAGCGGGCACAAAGGACGAACTCACCTTAGCTTTTGTAGACAATATGGTACTCATCGCTATCGGCAAATCCTTCGCCGCCACCCACGCAACCCTCCATGACATGATGACCAGACCCGACGGAGCCTTTGCCTGGTCACTAGCCCACAACTCCAACTTCGAACTCTCCAAATTTGCGCTGATCGACTTCCATATACACAGTAAAACCCCCCGCCCCCCCCTCACGCTCCATAACACCACCATCACTCCCTCCCGTACTCACCGGTTCCTAGGTGTCATCATCGACCAATCCCTGCGTTGGAACGCACACGCCGCACACGCCCTAGCTAAAGGAACAAGCTACGTCATGCAAATCCGGCGCCTATCAGCAGCGAACAAAGGTCTCCCAGCAACACTCATACGCTGCCTGTACCTGGCGGTCGCAGTCCCAAAAATGCTCTATGCAGTGGATGTCTGGTGCACCCCTGCTTTTAGCCCGCACAGCCAACGGGAGACAAGAGGCTCACTGGGGGTCATTGCAAAACTCAACCGCGTCCAACGTCAAGCCATCCTGACCATTACAGGTGCTTACAAGACTACAGCCACTGACGTACTCAAAGTATACGCCAACGTCCTTCCGCTAAAGCACCGCATACAAAACCTATGCCACCAAGCGGCACTTCGCCTCGCCTCGCACCCCGCCCACCACCCACTCCACCCGCTGACACGGAAAGCCTCAGCCCGGCTGGTCAAACGACACAAATCCCCCCTACACCGCCTCATGCATGCATACAACATCGCCCCCAACTCATTGGAAAAGCTTGACCCCACGGAACGCAACCTACCTGGACCCCCTCCCTACACGTCCGTCATCGCTAACTCCAAGGAGGAAGCTGCAGAGCTGCACGAGGCCAACACCTCCCCCACGAAAATCTACTGCGACGGATCGGGTACCAAGGAGGGCGTCGGCGCAGCGGCCGTGCTCTACCACCCTGACCGCCCCAGACGTAGGCTAAGATACCATCTGGGCCAGCCAGACTCACACACAGTCTACGAAGCGGAGGCGGTTGGCCTCACACTAGCAGCGAGCCTCCTCGCAACCGAACCTGACCCCATCTTCCCAGTCACCATATTCGTTGACAATCAAGCCGTCATCCAATCCGGTGAGCACCCGTCAACCAAATCAGGCCACCATATTATCAGAAAGTTCCACAGCTCCCTCTCCCGCCTACGCGACACCACTCCGACAAGAGAATGGAAGGTAACACTGCAATGGATACCAGGCCACTCAAACATTCCCGGCAATGAACTAGCGGACCAAGAAGCTAAGAGGGCCGCAGAAGGCCCCCAGTCAAGCAGCCCCCTAAACCGCCTCCCCCCCTACCTAAGGAAGAACGGCCTCCCAGGAAGTATCTCAGCAGCCATCCGGGCCCAACGGGACCTCTCCTGGAAACGTTGGGCCAGCGCGTGGTCTAAATCCCCGCGCCACAAGCTAGCATCAGAGTTCAACGCTGGCTCGCTATCACACGCTAACGCGAACCAGCTACTGACCCTCCCAAAATCCCAGACAGCAACGTACACAAGACTCCACACCGGTCACGCAGGACTAAACAAGCACCTCTTTCGTATCAAAAGAGTCAACTCCCCAGCTTGTCGCTGTGGCTTCCCACAAGAAACAATCAGACACTACCTCACGGTTTGCCCACTTTACAATCGAGCACGTCATAACTTACATGTCAACCTAGGATGCAAAGCATCCCAAGTAAACTACCTCTTGACTGCCCACAGAGCACGCCCGCACCTGATGAAATTCATCGCCGCCACCGGACGCTTCGCACCATGACATTACAAAAAGACCCTTCTACACTCAAGACCACAAGCCAACATACGCGAAGACCCACCTTTAGATTGAGACCCAAATCGAATGGACGACCCACTAATGGGATAACAGTAGCGAGGCGAGAGGCGGAGAGACAGCTACTCAGAGAAGAGGGGTCGGAGGAATGGTGCCTACAAGACACACCACGTGGTTACCCTGCGCCGGGACACGCGCAGCAACCAACCTATCAAACCCCTTCATGAACTCCCATCATTCCACTCTCCCCACACTCGGGCCCCCGGGCCCAGTAGATGTTACACCACAGTCGCGAAGTCACACAAAAACGGTCAGGAGTAGGAATACCTAACACACACGCCCATATATCCCTAGGCATCTAAAACGCAGCCGGCGGGAACGGAGCGGACCGGTCACTAGCTCGCTGGTGCCGGGGCATTTGCAACGGGACGGGATGTTCGTGGGGGGCAGGGGGCCCCCGGGGTACTGGTAGTAGAGTCCTACATAGGGTAGCGCACCCCAACAAAGGACTTTAAAAGGAAAAAAAAAAAAAAAAAAAAAAAAAAAAAAAAAAAAAAAAAAAAAGCTACTCCGCCAGAACTGAGGGTCGCATTCCGTGCGCCAGTAGTTCTACTAGTCCTGAGAGATGCATTAGTGGAAACCGTAGATGAAACTGCCAGTGGCGAGAATGTTGTTCGTCAGCCAACATTCTACGCGGTAGCTGTGGCATCCACGACGTCAGCCACTTGTCAGCTATAACTTGCCGCGGACGCCCACTCGCCTAGTAAATATCGTTCCTTGAGTTGCAGAACTGACCTTCGGAGGCTAATATGTTCTCTGCCTACATGCGTGCTCAATGGACTCCCGTGACCAACGCGATACGCACCAACGGGGGCACGTACCGCGCGATTTTGAACTCAACTCGGACCAGACTCACAGCCGTGTCAGTGCATGGCAGACACGCTAACTCGTGATTAGAAGAACCTGCATTGGTCCTCATGTACACCTGGCGAAGACTACCGTCGTATGGAAGACGAAATGGGCATTTCTCTTTCGTGGAAAGGACGCATCGTCATAAAGGTCAGTTCGTTACACTTCGGGAAGTTGAAGTGTGGCCGAACTACCACTTCGATTTGACTTCGTGTGGTTCACGGCAACACTAGTGCACAGTTGTTTACAGTTTAGGTACTGACAAGAGCTCGGAGGATATTATTGAGTGCCGTTGCCCATCACTTCCTGTAGCTAAACATATGACATTAATATCCAAGTAGTAAACTGCAAAGGGCCCAAACCTTGGCTTGCTTCGGGTCTTGGTCTTCGGATGTGGAGTCTTCCAGCTGTCGCTTAGCGCTCAAGCTAAAATGACTGATGCCCCTACAGTGGGCAACGGTGGATATAAGTTGATCGGTAAAGACGGAGTGGAGTTGTTTAAGTGGATTTGCGTAGGCCAGCGGCATCTTCTTCTCGCTTTCAGCGTAAGCCGCCAAAATCTCTCCGCGCATGTATTCAACCGCATAACCTGCATGGACAAAAGAGGTGGGAAGCGCGTTGAACTTGAGAGCAGTAAAAAATGCAATGGTACGCTCCCCGAGACATCCAGGGAAGAGTTTGTGCAAGTATTCAAGTTGCTCGGACAATGGCTCGCCTGCCTGAACAGCGTGATAATAGACTACCCACATCGCCATCCACCAGACCGACTCCATGTCGTGTAGGGGATTGAATCTAAACAGGCAGTCGCGTTCATCGGCATAGGGTCTGCATACGAGCGGTTGAAACAGGAGATTCCGGGCTCCAACCTCGCAGGCCATAAAGTCAAGCGTGAGCTTGAAAACGTCAATGGAAGCGCTCGCCGGATGAGAAATTCACATACCTGTCGGAGCTCATGCGTTGTCTCAAACGAATCGAGACGCTTCGCGAATTCGAAGTCATCTAACTTGGCCATCTTTCCAGAGCGTACAACATTGCAGGCATTAACGTCGCGGTGGACCCAGTCCACACTGTGCAAAAACTCCACGGCTGCAAATTGCATATAAGTTACCCGCTACAGTGCGGATTTCAACTGAGCAAACCCTTACGGGCATCCTCTAACGTGGAAAGCACAGTATCGAGGTTGCGAAGGTCGTATATAGACTGGAAAATGTCCCGGGAAACAAAGCGGGGGTCTGTCCTGTGAGGAGCTTTCGAATGTTTGGTGGGACTGGGGACGGAAGGGAAAGTCGGTGTCAGCTCTTCACCGGTCCCGGTCGGTTTCGGCTTCGGTACTTCATCAGCGGGCAGCGGATAAGAGGTACAGCCAGCTGGCAGATCGAACTCGGGCAAAAGGCTATCAGTACTGTCGATCTTCCCGTTCGCCATCCCGTTCCCCGCTGCAAGAACAGTGAGGAAATACTTCTTAGCCTACTTTTTCTCTCTCAGGCCCCTGCCGCAAATCGGCGACAATATGTTGCAGAAATGATGTCCTCGTGGTCCCGGTCAAAGTCGAGTTTGGAGTTGTTTGTCAAGAAATGGATATACCGCGACACTTCCAAGAAAGGCAAGCCAATCAATCACTGCATGTTTACGAACTGAAAACTATAGAATCATAATCTTATTTACGACCGAGCCTGATCTTATTTTACAACGGACTCAGACGTGGATATGCAGCGACGGATAGAAGTGGGGTGTAGAAAGTACGCGTCGGGGACGCAAATGGCCGGAAGGCAGATGGACGACGCGGATGCCGCCATGTTCCCAAAAGCCTGAGCCGGAGCGGGTCAGGTTTCCGCAGACCAGGACCCTCCCCCCCATCCCGCTGCCCGCGCCCGTCCCGCTCTCATTTAAAACACTTCGTAAACCGATCCGGCCAAAATCTTGGTAGGTTCTTTCCCAACGCCCGCGAGATGAGCTCCGTCGATTCACTCCAGGACACCTACGCACGACTCTTAGTGCACGCTGAACCAGAGCGGGGGTATCCTCTTTGGTTCCCGGAACCCAGCGTAAGATTTCCCCCCGCATACCTCCGCGAAGGCGTTCGAATCGGGGACGTGGGCATCGTCACGCCCAACGGAAGCTTCGACGTATTCTTCAACATATGTCTCCCAGGGAATCACCCGCTTCACCATCGTTACGGTGTTCCAGATGGATTTAGGCAGATAGCGCTTTCCGAGAAGGACATCGAGGTCGTCGAAGATCCCAAGTATCGCGGCTGTATGGTCACTACACACTGCTCTCCGAAGCGAAGCATAGATATCACGGTTACCGGAGCGAACCCAAAGTGAGCGTAGCCTTCCAAGCGCTCGTCTGTTGGGTTTTAACATGCGACCGCAGCATCGTGACAGTCAAAGGCAACGAGACGAAGTCATTCGCCAAGGCTGCAATCCTAGCGCTTCCAAGTGGTGCAGACAAACACGACCTTCTCGACACCTCCATCTTCCAAAAGGAGGCGATACGGATGGGTAAGAAATGGTACGAATTTGCTCTGAAGACATTAGGGCGGGCGACGATGGGTCACGACTCGCTCTACCTAATCACCGGGTATCACAAGGCGTCCACTTGGACGCTCGCGGCCTTCCACAATCCCAACGCCAACTGGACCGTCGACGTGCAGTACACGGGAAACGGCGACGTTATCGTGACCGACCCGTGGCGCAGGGTGAGCGTCAGCCCTTGTCCCATCCGTTTCGATGGGCGGAAAGACCATACCGTTACCGTGCGGGGATTCAAGATCGCGATCAGAGAGAAAACGTTCCGTTCTCTCCTCCCGTCCTGTGCACCAAGAGGTCTCCTCGCTATGGTCCCTCCGTCACTCCACTACAGACCGCCCGTATCGAAGGGACACATTCCCAAATTATACCATCCGTTGGATGGAATCAATAGCGTGTTGCTAGAGAAGGTATATCAGGTCGTCTCTTTGGTCGCATGGTCCTGCACTCATGTCTTCTGCCAGGCACGTCACTGCGACACAGTAGTGACGCACGACGATATTTGGAGAGACATAGTCCATGAGGTACGCGTTTCCAACTCACCCAAGTGATCTCTTCCCACTCTTGTACCAAGCTCCCCTCGAATCGCAGTCGTGCACGAGATATGATGGTGGTTATCAAGAAGAAGGGATATGTGGTCTCGTCCAACGCTGGTACGCACCGTATGCACTTTGCGCGCTGCTTTGAACTCACCTTAGTTTTGACAGGATGTGTGTATCTTACGAAACATACAGCAGACAGCCCCAGTTGTACAGCTCTCAGCGTCAACCATGAAGGGGCAGATTTAGCTCTCACGGTCAAGAAAAACGAGAAAGAGCAGCCAGAACACGCTGATACTTATGTGCGTTCAATCATGTCTTCTGATATGCTTCCCACTGATTGTAATGGGGAGCAGGAGAAGGAAGAGGACCGGGAGCAGAAGCAAGAAGAGGTTGGAGAGCAGAAGAACGAAGAGACTGGAGAGCAGGAGGAAGAAGAGGTCGGGGAGCACAAGGACGAAGGAGGGGTCGGGGAGCAGGACGAAGAAGAGGTCGGGGAGCGGAAGAACGAAGACGAGGTCGAGGATCAGAAGGGCGAAGAAGAGGTCGGCGAGCAGAACAGGGAACAAGAAATTGGGGAGCAGAGCAAGGAAGAAGAGGTCGGGGAGCAGAAGGAAGAAGAAGGGGTTGGCGAGCTAAAGAACGAAGGAGAGGACGGAGAGGAAGACGAAGAAGAGGTTGGCCACGAAAACGTAGACACTACTGAGAACTCTTCCGAGGCGGGCATGTACATCACTCCACAGCAGACCGGGTAGAGACGAGAGCAGTGCGGAAAGTCGAGGACAAGCTCCACAAAAACCCTGGCGTACTTACCAATAAATATCTGATCGTGTGCGAATCGTAATTCATGAAACACCCTCGGGCTCGGTAAGTCGAAACTCTGTACCTACCTAGTCGACCGGTGGGGGACGTGCCGCGCGGCATCAACTTCCATTATCTAAAAGGTCATGGCTATCGATACATCAACTGTTAGTGCACCTAGAAAGCCTCTGAGCAGCCTCCCGTACTCCGGAGTCATAATGATGTTGCTGAAGCAGTAACAGTTCAAAAAACGACGTCCCGAACGGACGACTAAGTTGCGGATCGTCAATCTGTGGGAGATAAACGCCATCTGCACTCCTATCTTCGGTCGACAAGAGCGCTTCCAGCTTTGGATCTTTGGCGACGAGGGCTTCGATGAATTCGAGAGCGCGTAAGGTTATGTTGGGTGGCCAGTTGATCGAGGCGATCAGCAGGCGTTTGGCAAAAGCGGCGGAACGCCATGGTATGACTGTGCCTCCGGATGTACGTGGGGAGAAAACGATGTTGAGAGCTCGGAAGAGCATGTCAGCGATACTTTCTGGCTTAGATATTCGGAGATTCGAGGTGAATTTAGTCGGTGGAGGGTCATTGATCTGTGGCAGTAAGCTGATCGGGAGTATAATAGCATACAAATGCTTTACGAAGTCACTGAGGTCGATGTTCAAGGCTTCGCCTTCACACGCCAATATCAGAGTCGCCGGTATGGGAGAGATCTGTAAGATGACACGAACCTTGACCTGAAAGAAGCTCGAAAGCGGTCACGATACAAAGCAATCGATTCAGGATATCCGCCGCATTACGAGCGGTGTCCCAGTCAGGAGATTCGGGGTCGTCTTCGTCTGTAGACTCTCGGACAATGAGTCCCCGCAGAACCTGCATTAGGTCTTTGAAGAAATCGACGTTGACAAGATGTGCGAACTTAGATATACCCCTCAGGGCCGCGGGAAGTAGTGGGGTCGGGTGGGGATTTTTGAGGATCCTGAAGTATAGCACGAACAAGAGCTTGAGAGTTTCGGTATGCTTTATCAAGCGACGTCAGTAGACAAGGATATGAAACCACGGTGCACCACGTACCGTCCTTGCTCGTTCCTCCTTGTCGACCTCCGCCTCTGCTTCGCGTACTTCCTTTTCTATTTCTTTCCTTTCCTTGAATGCTTTCTTCGCCTTCTTGCTCAAATGGGGCTGATCGGTGGGCTTGCCCTTCGAGCGACGGCTCGCAGCTTTTCCTTGGGAATGCTTCTTAGGTTTCTCAGCCCTATCGACCTTCGTATCCGAAGCTCGCACGTCTAGCTCGCTCTTGAGTCGCAAGTGCAAAAGGCAAGTGAGGACTTCCGGGTGGACCTTGAAATGCCGCTCCTTGATCATCCTGTTCAACAACTGGACAATCTCCAGGGATGGCACACCTGTCAGGTCATTCCGGAAGATGCTGATCAGGGTATTGAGACAAAGGTCCGACGACTGGCGTGATGTATCGTCGTCAGGCCACGTGGATAACTTGAGCGGAGGGGGTCCTACCTTGTCCCAACTTTTTTTGCTTAGCTGACCCACGATACACGACATGAGGTTCACTCGGAAGTTGAAGTGGGTAACCTCCGCGGCCAGCGTACACATGCACTTGAGTGCGATATCAGACAACTCACCCTTAGCTGTTGATCGTGACGAAGATGAGAGCGTGCAAGTCGATCAAGAGACATGTCACCTTACCCTTCAGTGAATCTTCGAGAGCGCGCAGATAAGTCTGATATACGACAAGGAGACCCTGCTCCCATTCGCGCGTATGAGCAACCATTTGGCTGACTTTCTCCGCCTTCTCTTTTTCTGTCAGTGCACGTATGCGGTAGCCAGGGATAATGTCTTTGAACACAGCCAATTGAGAAAGCATGGCTAATTTTCGAATCATGAAATCGTTCGTGACAGGTTCTGGAAGCGCAGGGGACGTGATTTTCTGGAGGGAGAAAGTGTGCAAGCGACGAAGAAGTCCTAGCTGCAGAAAAGTATGAGGCGAGGTAAGATAGATGGAAAATAATAAGGCAAGCTCACGCTGTTTTCTGGGTCAGCGATGATCTCCTGGCATACGCTGGCAATCTGCTCTTTTGCTTCGTGTATTCGCGCCGCGCGCGATGTGTTGCCTACCACATCCACCACAGCCGGTCGACCAAAACGAGCACCGGTGGCTACGTCTTCAACGCGTGTGTTTGCCTCATCCGGATGAACGTTGGTGGCTTCCTCTTCCTCTTCGCTCTCCGATGGCGTGGGGGCTCTGGTCATCTTGCCGGTCGCTTGTATTCGGCCGTCTGCGAGCTTGATAGGCAAACCCTGTATATGTCGGCGGGAGTCCGATTCCACAGAAGCCTCGCGTCCTCTCGGAATGCGTTCGTAGGGCATCTCGACGTCCGAATCAGAATCGAATCCTTGAGAAGTCTGCCGCTCGGCCTCAAGCTCCTCGTGCGACCCATCCTCATCAGAAGATACACCTGAATCAGACTCGTCTGTCATAGAGTCCCCAGAATGCTCAGCATCCTCGTCGCCAGAGGCTGTCGACGGTAGATCGTCGTCTCTAGGTTTGCGGACGGGTTTGTGTAACTGGTGCAGTCTCTCTGTTGCCGCTTTGCTCCTGAGGTAAGATGAAATAAATAAATAAATAAAGAATATGTGAAAGAATTGCCATAGAACTGCGCACCTTGCGATAGCATTACGATCCAAAGACCGCAGAAAGCCGACGGCATCTCCAAATTCTTGTAAAAGACCGGCATCGGTGTCAGAGACCTCACTGTCCTCGGTATTGGCGTCACCAACGGTGGGTATTTCAATCGTCTCTCTTTCGAACTGCCTAGCTTTTCCTTTTCCTTTCTCCTGGGCCTTATTTTTGGTTTGAGCTGACTTGGAGGGCCGGGTCGGTTGCAACTTTTGTTTCTTCGGTGGATGCTACAGAATAATCGATTTAATGACTGGGTAACCAGACGAGATGACAGCTACATTACCGTAGGAGCTGGAGCAGCTCTTTTCTTTGGTTTAGTACCCATGGCTGGTCGCAGTGAGTAGGAAAACTAGTGCTGTCCAAAACAAGAAGGTGTTTCACAAGGCTTTGTCGTTGTCGTCTCTCTCAGTCCAACCCACTTAGTCGGTGTTCCCGCAGAGCCCGTTGAGGCTCGTTCGGTCTTTCCTGCCCCACCCACCACTCCCTCTCTCAGGTCCGAACTGCCTGCCGTCCTCGGCCAGGCACCCTCGTCCTCCGAAGTGCTCGACACGTTGTCCCTCTAGACAAAGCTAACCGGGCTTCGTTTCGCCCCGGAAAAGCCCCACGGGCTTTCGCCCAAACCACTTATTAGTCAGAAGTTCTCGTTTAGTACTCACTCTGTCATCTAGCTCGTATCGAAATCCCCTTTGTTAAGCCACTAAGTAACGAAAGGCATAGAACCCGACGATGGCAGAGTCTGGGATCTGGTTACACGTGCACTGATGGCTCACCGGGTTCCGACATGACTACACCCCTTTGAATGACGACACCGTCCCGTCGGACCCATCACACTGATACAGATTCGCTGCCGTGAATGTTTAAGACATGTACGTGGACAGCATCCGCATGATCAATCAAGTTCGTTCGTTGAACGTTGAAAGATGTTACTCATTTTCTAGTTGTGGGTCTCAATTCAAGTTTGGGGCTCCCTGGCCGTCAACTACGATTGACCAACCGCAACCGACACACTCCCTGTGATTAGAGTAATATTTGATATCTCTGCTGAGCTCTTGCTGGACGACCTCCTTCCGTTTCTGCAAAGTGGTAGCTCTGTCCTCGCCATCTTCATCATTGGGTGCGTGCGTATATTCGCTCTAGTTCTTAGTGACGAGAACAGCGCAAAATATTTGAAGCAACCTGCACAGCGCGTGACGGACGGCGGTAAGTTTATTGTACAAGAGAGATGTGGTTGACTCAAGGCTGTGAGTGAAACTACATACCTCCCGAGCAGCACTACTATGGCGGTATAGCCTTCCCAACTCCACAAATTCTCCTTTCATTTCTTTGACATCATCGTTTACATTTTAGCGACTTGAAGATGGCATTAGTATCCCCTTCCCACTGGTCACATGCCCTCCCTCCTCTCTCCGACCCACGGAACACAGATCAATTTTGCGTTGTTGAACCGCGGAAGTACATATGTACCATGCAATTCAGTAGGGCTTCCAGGCGTTTACGCCCTGTACCGGTTGTTCACCGAGATGTACACGAAGATATACCCACCGCTGACATTCATCGTAACACACGTAAGTGCTTGCAATGCCGAAAGCCAAAGAGTGGTGGATGCTTGGGTTTTTCTTCGTGAACCTATATTAATTTCTGCATGAGGCTGATGTAGTTAAAGATCACCACGCGCCATGAACCACTCCCTTGGCTGTTTCCAATCTCAGCTTTCAATAATCATTCGGATTCCGCTCTGCTCTGCATGACTTCTGCCCGACTCCACTTGTTCGGAACAAAGCACTGGCACACTATTATCTTCCTGCAAGTTTACACACACGGCCGCGTACCGTCGACGGTAGTCTCAAAATAGATAAGTACTTCGAAAAATGACGACCTTCAACGCTCATGAGATCCTTTAATCTGGGCTGGTTGACGAAGAGGTGGCGTATGTAGCCCCCTTGGGGCAAGAGTTATATCAGAGAGAGTCCCCTCGGACGTTTAGCACGTCTCTGCCATCACGAGTCGACGTGACGAAAGTGAGTGCTTGGACGTTACATGCCATTTAGCCCCTGACGTGCTCGACGAAGGAGCAGTAGAGATCTCAGATAGGGGCCGGGCCCTTGCATCTGAGTGTGTCCACCCCACTCCCTGCTTTCATCCTTTGCACGAGCCATGAGAAGACAAAAAAAAAGGTGCGGACCAAGTAGGGTAAAATATATGCCTCAAGCAAGGCTCGAACTTGCGACCTCAGGATTGCCTGGAAGCTGCGTTCCAGTCACACACAAACGTATGAGACCTGCGCTCTAGCCAACTGAGCCATTGAGGCGGTGTTGTAGCCGCCACTAAGAACCTACGTGGAGTGAAGGCCTCGCCCAAAACTCCTGCAACTTACGTTACAAAAAAAAAAAGAAAAAAGAAAAAAAAGACAAGTCGCCCCGCGCATTAAGAAACTCAGTAATCTAGTGGCTACCAGATGGGGAAGGTATGGAGCTACTCCTGAGTGCTCATTGTTCATCCCTCGTACCGCTTCACGCGCAGCGGTAATCTGGCGCCCTGTTCACCGGCCACCTTTGGGCGCACAGACAACGCTCTTCCCAGCTCTATCTTCGTGTCCGGGCCGTCTCTCATTTCGAACACATAGTTCTTGACCAACACCGAAAAAACCACCTAAGATCGAATGAGAAAACCCCAATTTCATGGTCACACGGTGTCATCGGGGGTAGAAAATATTATGTACCTTGAACATCGCCAAAGCGATCCCTTTACCGATGCACATCCGCGGACCATCCCCGAAAGATAGCAAATGCCGATGTCCTTGGACTTCTTGAGCCTTCTTTGCGATGCCATCTCTTTCGATCCACCTTTCTGGCCTGAATTTCTTCGCATTCGCACCCCAAATCGCAGTAGAACGGTTGATGGATGGTGTCGATATACCAACGAGAGTGCCGGCCGCGACGTGTATACAGTCGACGACCTCGCCCGTCTTGGTTCGCACAGGTTCTGAAAGAGGAATCACGTCGTCTTCCTCAGCCTGTGTTGAATTGGTGAGAACAAAGACCAGTGAACAGCCGAAGTGACACGCACGATACGTTCAAAGTCAGGTATAGATGGATGGAGCCGCAATGTCTCGTGCGCGACAGCATCCAGATAGGGAAAGCCTTTGTTTAATTGTTCGTAGGTTGGATCCTCACGGCAAGTTAGGAGTTCTTCTCGTAACGTTGTTTGGATCTCTGGATTCCGAGCAAGCTCTACCAACGCCCAGACCAGGTTGACTATGTCGGGAAACGGTTAGGTAGCGTGCCGAATGACCAACGATTACACGTACTCGCACTGCTTTCGTAGGCAGCAATGAGTAATGCTTTCATCTTGTGCAGAAATAGGTTTACTTCGTGCACTGAGGTTAGTGGTTACATATTTACCTGGGCCAGAGCCTCCTCCCGAGTGGCATAGAACGCAGTGTCTGTTCCCTCGGCCTGTACTGTAACCCCCTAGGTTAGTCTAGAATTCCAGATGACACTACGTTCGTACCCAACACTTCAATTATCGACTTTTCCCTCCCATCCAACGCACCTGCCTCCTTCTCTTTCTTCGTTTGATCCAGAATAGCGTTGCAAACGTCTACCATCGCGTAGTGGAGTTCTCTCACCAATCTCATTCTAGGTGAGGGAATATACACCAGCATAGGGAATACCTGCAAGAGGAGAAACACTCCTGAACTCATATCATTCCGTTTGGATGACTCCTGAAACGCTTCGAAAATTCGCGTCACTGGAGCCTTTCTTCCATCGAGAGCGCCAAAGTCATGCGAAAAACCTGCCAGTCCGATGGAGTCGAGCCTAGTGGACGTTGCACCAAACCAGTCAAGAGATCGTATTTTTCATGAAGGAAGCCGCTTAACGCACGAAAGATGATTCATCCTATATATCCTGTCTGTCAGTTGTTTCGTTGCAGGTATCGGTATACTGGACATACCACTGGGAAACTTCTATGACGGCACCTTCCTCTCCACTCATGCCAATGATCCCATCCCACGCCGCCTTCACCTAATACACGAAATCCCAATGATACACAAACATGAAACAAAAAGTACGAAGAAATCCACAGACCTTATAAACGCAATTGTAGAAGAGAGGGGTTAGCTTCCCGATGGATGTGTAGGTGAAGGCCGGGGACATGGACCTGCGCTGTCTAATTCATAATGGGCAACAGAAATAATAAGAGTTACAGTTCAAAACAACACTCTGACCGCACATACCTACGGTGATCTTCGCCCATAGCCCAGAGTATTCCTTTTCCGACCTAGGCACCACGACATCAACTGAATGGTCAATAATACTAGCGTCTCACCACGTACACTACGCTCGAGAGTGACTTTATCCAATGCCGTGTGGCCATAAATCCGCGTATCCCCCGCAAAAAAATGTGCAACGGCCTTTGGATCGCATAGAAGTACTTTCTTCCTCCCTAGTGCGAGTGGGACCTCATACACGGCGCCGTACTCTTGGGCCCATGCTTCGTATACTTCTCCTGTATCAGGTGAGTCAAGGACATCCTTCCCAGCTCCAAAGATGAAACTGGAGGGAGGCGGTCCTCTGAGCTTTGTCGTCTTGAACCTCTTCCTGGTTTCACGGATAGCAGCGCGAAAGGCAAGAATGCCAACGAGAATAGCAGCTACGTTGACCGCACTAAGCGAGTGAATTATAGTAGCGAGGCGGAGTACGATAGCTGTCGTGTCCATGGCCATGCCTGAACGGGGTCGGCAGGGCTGTAAGCAGAGATATAAGTTTGACAATCATGCAAGAAGGATATCTCCGCATCCCAAAATCCATGGTGATTGCCAGGTCATCGACAAGCACCTTCGCTCAGATGGTGCTTCTTATGATGTGGTCTCTACAACAAGTGAAGAGTGCCAGATCAAAATGGACTTATATGGCATTACGTCTATACGTCCACAGAAGCCGGCGACGCCGGAGTGCTGAGGTAGAGACACTGTACGTAGGTGGTCGATATGGGATAATCTGAGCAACCACTGCATGGGTTGGTGTGTAATTTAGAGAAGAGATGGGACTTACCAGGTGGTGAACATAAGTCCTGAATCTAAACGGCAGGATAGATGTCTCACGGAAGAATAGTTTCGCGGGCCAACTACATATCGCCAGCAACGAAACGCATCCCTGTGGGAACGAGTACGGGATTGTGCCACTGGTTATAATCTGGGTAATGACGTGGCATCAGCCCCCCTCCCCTGCGAGATAAGAATGGCTGGAAGCCGTCACTACAAAATCAGAGATTGCTGAAATATGCCGTATACGTCCACTGACGACACAGTCTATGGGGGCCGCCGAGTCGAAACGTGTGTGGACTGAGGCAGAAATGATAGGTAGCTATTACGTAAGCGCCCCTCCACCAATCGGATCTCAGACTAATCAAAAGTAAAAACGTTTATTTCCCCACTAATGCCTGCGAGCGCAAGCCGGTCGGACACTCTTCAAGTTGACACGGTCATTATCAGAGGGGAGCACGCTAGCAGCACCTGGAAAGGAATAGTCCTAATCCATGGCACGTGTAACTCATGAAACTCAATTCGCGGGAGCTCTGGTACGCAGTCAGACGCTATCAATCTTCAAAGCTCAGCACTCACAACTGTTGTAGAGATGCGCGTCCTGAACTGCCTACTAGCGTTGGCTCCTGTGGTCTCTGCTCAGTTCATTCCCGGTGGAAGCTGGGGTCGCCCTATGTCCAATCCCGGGCCCTATAACAATTGCTCTGGCACGCTCACCCAAGTCCCCACAGACGCTGTTGTCGATACACTCCCTAACCTCAGTCCAGATGGCCAGAGTGGCTGGGAACGATGGGACCTAACTATCTACCAGTCAGACATCTTCCTGAACTTGCGCTGGTTGCAGGGAGATCCTTCTTCCAACGCTTCTGTGCCTGCAGATGGCTCGTTTGAGGTCTCCGCACGGTTCGCGAACGGGACGATCTTCCACACGCGCATCACCGGGGAGAAACTCACCTATACTAATTCTTCGCCGTACTCCATTTCAATCGGACAAAATACCCTCACGTGGGATGACAGTCAAACTTGGTACAACACCACACTGAACCTGAATGGGTTAACCGGTTCATTCGGAACTGAATCGTGCGTGGTTTCCACCTACGTGTATATTGTCTTCGCGCGGTTTACGCTATCGTCTCATAGCATTATGCTGGACAAGTTCTCTCCGTATGCAGGTTGGATTATTGGCCAACTGACCGAAGGCCTCTATAGCGACATCCCTGTGACGCGGGGCCACACGTAGGAAACTCCTTGTTTACCCTGCCCCCTTGCTCATTATCATGTCAGTCGTGCTGGCTCTATCCAATTCCCGTCTGGTCAGGAAGTGAAACTTAATGCCCAGTCCGTGTTATCGCATATGATGGGCGAGCAGCCCGTTCAATCACTGGCTGTCAACTACGCCATACGTACTTTCTGGTCGATAGGAGCGACCTTTGGCGACACGTTCATTTACGAGAGTGCGCGCGCACCAAATTCGAGTGGTAGGAAAATGTTGTCTCACGCGTTCCTTTTAATCTCAGTCATCGATGCAGACTATACCGCCTTCTTCCTGGCCCGCGCAGAAGTTCGCGGTGCTGGTTTTGAGCGTTACCCCATTTACGTGGGTACGGACAGTAACGATCTGTCCGTCAAACGGATCAACCATACCTCTACCGAAGCCCAGATGGCTGGTTGTGCAAATACGAACTACGTACCTTTCACCTGGAAGTATACTCTTCCGTCACCCGTTCTCGAGCAGTTTGACAGTGCTGGAGGAAGAACTACCTTCTATGCCTTTCCAAGAATCAGTACCGCGGAACCCTTTGAAAGCGAGTACGTGTCCTACCAGGGCGGGACGGGCATAGCATACATATATCAGACACCCGGTGCCATCGTAGTTGACCAATAACTAGGTGAAGATGATGAGCCCTCCGAACAGTAATACCAGGCTGCGAACGAGACCCCAATGGTTTATTCTGTCGTTGATTGCCAATGCTAAATTCCCGCCGGTGCTTCTCTTATCAAGGCTCCATACCTGGTCGCTTTCTCAATCTTTAGGACTGCCACAATTTTGTTAGTCAGAGCGACTTATCAATCATGATTTGGGTCCTTCACGAAGCTGAATGACACCAATTTGTGAGGTGTTCGCTGGGACATGAGAATTGTATGTTGAGTGCGCTTTTTCCTTCCGAGTGCATCGTTCACGATGAGTCGGACTCACGCTAATTGGGGGCTGGAGCATAAGCCGTTTACGTCAAGAGTGCAGAAAGGGTTATTACCCACCCTAAGGGGAAATAGTCGGGGAGGGATACTAGGTGAGAATCTAGGTATTGCATTCTTCCAACTCCTGTTGAGAACGAGTCTATCTCAGCATTCAAACAGTAAAATATCTCTTATCCTCCCGGAACCTCTCGCGGCAACCACACCTCATAGAAACCCAGAGACAATTGCAGGAAACGCACCAAATATTCCGATTCATGTAAAAAGACGAGTCATCAGGTATCGACATATTCATCCTGTTCCACGATGTCTACCAATGAGCATAGCAGTATTCGTATCACGTCTATTTCTAGGCGACGCTGCTTTGAGCAGCGAGCATCGGTTCATAGAGTCCATGTTGAGAACCGAGTCCGTATGTTAGCGTGAGGGAAGACAGTATGTCCGGTGCTACAGTGAGCTAGGGAGTGGTTAGTACTCCAGGTGAAACAACCAATACAAATGCGAAGAAGAGGATCCCGTATAGAATGTCCAGATACACAACGCCTTCCCATCACAGAAATAAAGTGAAACGGGGCAAGGAGCACCGACGTACCAATGAGATGATATCATCCAAAAGGTGTGCCTGTCCAACCGTCATGCCCATTATTCCACTTTGAGAAGCATGCACGATGTGTACGTGGAAGTGGTCTGACAACGACCAGTTTCCAGTCGTAAGATCACAAGGACCATAAAGTAGAACTGCTTACAGTAAGAAGGCTGATAATGGACGTACAGTCTCACGCTCCCTCTCACAAGTCCATATTTTCGCTCGACGACGGAATGAGCAGCGTCCCTGATGGCTTTTAACAACGACAAATGTCCGCTTTCACCGCCCCGCAGGTCACGCATAGATCGTATGGATGGATCTCTGACGAGTGCGAGCAAATACAGAGCCGTCAGTGGGGATGTGGTAGGATCCCACTTCATATCGGGTAAAATGAGGAACTCCTCGGTGGAGTGGAGCAAGCTTTGAGCTTCTGAGGTACCATCGAGGATATTTCGCACCCTGGGCGAGTTAACGTCAGACAAGTGACGAAGTTCTGGAAGACGGGTAGTCGGAAGTGGAAGTGTGTACATACCATTGTGTCCTCGAAAGGGGGAATGCTTCAATATAGGGTTTCACAACCTTTTCGTACAGTTCGGGTGTCTCGTGTACCATCAAGATGTCCTGCTTCGAGTACTACTAGATAATCATGCATAAGCAGCAGCCGACACCGACGCCAACACGGCAAGTATATCAAGATCGAACGTACCTTCCGAATATGAACGTCAGTAGCGGGACAAATCACGCTGATCTTAAGATCGGGCAGGTCGTCTCTGCGCTTCAACCAGCCGTTCATCCAAGTGTACTGTTCGAGCGCCAATCAGTATCATCACACTCCGTCCTCAACACGATATGTGTGGCTGACAATATCGGTGTTTCCGAGAAATTTGGCCTGTTCGAGAACTCCAGAAGAAAATTCTTGAGGGAGGGTAAGCGGGAATGGTGTTTTCTCCAACCGAAGAATGGCTGGGAGACGGCCATCGGAGGTAGACCCAGATGACGATGCGTCACTTGAGGATATTGACGACGCAGGTAGAGTACCCAGGACGTTTAGACATCGAAAGTAGGGATCTACGAAAAAGCAGAAACGTTTTCTTAGCAAATGAGAAAACCAAGACGAGTAGCAGTCACACTTTCGTCGAGGACCCGCTCGAACTCAAAATCTTGGAGTTGGATTGGCATCGCAGCGAGTGTCAGTGGGCAAGTGTCGATTGCCTTTTATGGTAGGCTATAAAGCTTGACCGCACGGTTCGGTTCGAGGCTACTGACATCGACGTCTGTCCTGCCGGGGTGTGCGCGAGCATCGTGCACATCGACATAGAGCGGTTTGCGATGCTCCGCTCAACCCCAAACCGTACCGTACGGCTCTCGGGATGGCGCAATTCATTGGAGGTTTCATCGTTTCCTTCCTCAACTGAGTGTTCATCTGGTGTATCATGCCTACAACGTCGACTGGCCAACGCGCGTTTGAGCCCCGAAATATCGCCCTCCCGCTCCTTTTGCAGATGTCAGCCGTACATACGCACGGCGGACATCTGTCGTTCGCCGCTGCTTCGTACGGCTGCGAGGGATACGCCATGCGGGTCTTTAGTGAACGCGTCTGGTGAGCTGCTTCGCTTGTATGTCCACGAATGCTAGACCATCGAGCTAGCTTGACTACGAAATACAGCCTTCGTCTAGAAAATTCTCTCTCGTCTTTGCCGCCGTGATGATTCAGATATGTAAGGTGGCTGACAGAACCAGAGCAGCGGCTGACTGCCAGCCGTCCTGCCAGCCTAGTATAAAGTCAGGACACGCTTCGCTCATCCCAGCAACCCCTTCTTTTCTACCAACGTCGACTTATACCTCGATGACTATCGCACACCCACCTTTCCGCTGCACCGGACACGGTGCCTCATGTACATCCTGGTAAATGGTGAACATACGGCATGACGAGTCGCCTATGGACGCCTTCCTCTCACCGCGCGGCGCACTACTATGATGCTCGCCTTACGATTGGGTAGGCTGCTACATGAAACTCTGTGGTTTCGGCTGAATCATTCTTCGTCACAGTACGTCTGTGAACACTAGCGCACCACCGGAATGGGGTATGTTGGCCTCTCCCTCATTGCGAGGTATAGCGTCTGACAACCTCTCATTGGCTACAGCACACTTACTGTCAATCGTCGTCATGACCTCTGTCGATTCGACCATCCATGGCAGTCCATGCGAAGTGGCAGATGGTAACAAGTACGTGAATTGAGCATCGGTATATGGTGACACATTCTCATGGGTAGTATGCGGGGTGGCGTCAGCAGTAGATCCCCTTTGGGCAGTGTAGGAGAAGTTTCACTGAGTCCGCACCATAGAAGCATTGTAAACACTCGGTCTCCGGGTGGTGATTTTTGTGACAGTGACTCCTGCCTGCCCAATGTTCCGTGCTTTGTTACGCCGATACCATTTGGCCCACGTCGGATTTCCACCGGAAGCCCACCGATAACTAGGATGGTTCGGTCGGAATATACTGTACGTAGTGCACTCGCTCTGGTTTGTGCGTCGATTCTCACCTGCATTTGCCGCCATTCCCCTGACGTCCTTATTTTCCGCTGTCATCGCGGGCCGTGGATATCAGAGCAGTCCGAACTATCATGGGTCAGACCTACGTGGTATGTCTTTTCAAAATTATAGCCTTCTGGCGCCATACTTTGTCGATTAACAATCTACGAAGCTTCGGACGGAGTTAGGGGAGTTACCATCGGAGCCCAGTACAAAATGCCTGCGGTGTGTCCATCGGTATATTAGGGGCAGCCACTCCGGTATGGTTGGTACGTGCCCTACTTCGATAGCGAGAAATATGGTTTACGTCTAACCAACGAACTAGTGCGCAGCAAGATACTGTATTGTATGCACCGTGAAACCATCGACTCTGCAGCATGCCACACCACGACTCGGGCAACTAGGCTTTCTCCCTTGCACAGCACCAAATACATCTGTCTGGCAACGCTCTTCGTACGTCAAAGCCAATCGACATCAGTCGTTGGCTGTTCCCCTGACTTGGTCGAAGGTCATATGTGACGGAGGTATTGACGGGGTCACTAAAGTTCACTTTGCACGTGTAATTTTGAAGAGGGAAGACTGTACTTACTCAATCATATTCATATTTTATCGCACATGTCATGTTGACTGTAGATCTCGAATACGCTCGTTGTTTGCGATACGGTTAGAGTGTGTTATATCGGAACGCGTTTTTGTCTGTCGTGGAGGTCGCCTTCCTGTTTCTGACGGGCTATCACATTCGTGGCTTGAAAACGAGGGACTCGATCTCGTGTTCAACGTAGCGATATCAAATCGGGACGTGTTGGCAAAGTTGGTGGCTCACTACGTCCTCAATGAGTCCAAACAAGGGAGATGAGACGTACAATTTATCTGATGGGAGATTTTCAAAGTGAGAAGGCCGTCCGTGACGAGCCGCTGGGATTGTTTGGAGTCAAAAACTAATAGCAATTCAGCAGGTGTCCGAATCTGAAAGTCGTGGCACGGCGGGAAAGGCGCACCTTCAGCAGTACTATAACGCGTATGATCAATTTGACCCTGGTATCTATCTATGTATCTATGCCGAATACCACCTCCCCCTCAAGGGCCTCCTCCTCACCACGGGCCTCACGAGTCCAATCGCAAGCGCAAGCCCTCTGCGACGGCTTGCCAAGAGGTCTTCGCGGGTGTAAAAGTCTCCATGGTACGGAATGCACGGCGTGTCTACGGCGTATTCTCCGGTCTAGTGGACTGGTTCAATATATGACCCAATGCAGCCCTAACGCCCCGGGTCCTCCTGCACAATACTCTTCAGCACGATCCGCATCCCCGGTTTTGCGTAATCCGGTACCCCGTAGTTCAAGTCTTGCAGGCTCCGCATAGATACCCCGTTAACTCGTTCCGCTGGAGCCTGTTCTGGCCTTGCGAGTGCCATTGGGAGCAATCCTTCTCCGTCACCACGCACCACAGGATTTGGAGTTCGGGCATTGATACCGGGCGGACTTCTTGGTTCGAGAGGAGGAGATAGTGCAAGCACCACGAGCGAGAGTCGAAGTCGCAGTGGTAGTGTTAATCGGGCGGGATCCGGTGGTGGACGGAGACGTGGAGGCTGCAGAAGGGGTTGGTGATGAAAGCCTCATCGAACCGTTCCCGTATGATGCAGCTAGCGTCACGACACATCAAACCCATTCTGCACACGTACCCAGTACACTTGCACTGTCCCATGCACAGACACCCCGAGGACCTCAAGTCAGCTCGCCACTGCAACACAACAACAAAACATTCAGTCATGTAATGATGTCAGAATGGAATCAAGAAAACAACCGATCGAAAATCAAGGCGACACTCACCGATCAGATTCTTGGGTGTGACGCCAAGTCGGGTCGATGTCGTTGAAAGTGCGGTGACCCCGTACGGGATAAGGTATGCCTGCTCGTATATCGTGAAATCGGTCGTAGCGTTCGAATAATACGATAACTCCAAACTACGAAAACGATACGCGAGGAATTCAATCAGCTTCTCCAAAAGTAAGGAAACAGAATACATGCCCCACCTGCGCGTCACATCATGCGACTTCTTCCCCTGATACATCTCCACTGAAACGACCCTCCAACCCTTCGTACCGTCACCACCCGCACTGGTCCCATCCTCGAAATACGAGTATACCAACCAATGATCTACCAACGCCACGCGGACATCGTCGCATATAAAACCGTCCCCTCGACACTAGAAAACGCACCAAAAATCAGATTCATGTAAAAAGACGAATCAGCAGGTATTGACATATTCGTCTTGCTTCACGATGCCTACGTATAGCATCACAGTATTCGTATCACGTCTATTGCTAGGCGACGTTGCTCTGAGCAGCGCGCATCAGTTTATAGAGTCCACGTTGAGAACCGAGTCCGTATGTTAGTGTGAGGGAAGACAGTACGTCCGGTGCTACAGTGAGCTAGGGGATGGTTAGTACTGAGTCCGGGTGTTTGGAAACAACCGATACAAATGCGAAGAAGAGGATCCCGTATCGAATGTCCAGATAGGAAGGATACACAACGCCTCCCCATCACAGAAATAAAGCGAAACGGGGAAAGGAGCATGGACGTACCAATGAGATGATATCATCCAAAAGGTGTGCCTGTCCAACCGTCGTGCCCATTATTCCACTTTGCGACGCATGCACGATGGGTACGTGAAAGTGGTCTGGCAACGACCAGGTTCCAGCCGTAAGATCACAGGGACCATAAAGTAGAACTGCTTACAGTAAGAGGGCTGATAATGGACGTACAGTCTCACGCTTCCTCTCGCAAGTCCATATTTTCGCTCGACGATGGAATGAGCGGCGTCCCTGATGGCTTTTAACAATGGCAAATGTCCGCTTTCACCGCCGCGCAGGTCACGCATAGATCGTATGGATGTATCTCTGACGAGTGCGAGCAAATACAGAGCCGTCAGTGGGGATGTGGTAGGATCCCACTTCATGTCAGGTAAAACGAGGAACTTGTCGGTGAAGTGGAGCAAGCTTTGAGCTTCTGAGGTACCATCGAGGATGTTTCGCACCCTGAGCGAGTTTGCGTCAGACAGACGACGAAGTTCTGGGGGACGGGTGGTCGGAAGTGGAAGCGTGCACACACCATTGTGTCCTCGGAGGGGGAATGCCTCGATATAGGGTTTCACTACCTTTTCGTACAGCTCGGGTGTCTCGTGTACCATCAAGATATCCTGTTTCGAGTACTACTAGATAATCATGCATAAGCAGCAGCCGATACAGACACCAACACGGCATTCATATCAAGATCGAACTTACCTTCCGAATATGAGCGTCAGTAGCGGGACAAATCACGCTGATCTTAAGATCGGGCAGGTCGTCTCTGCGCTTCAACCAGCCGTTCATCCAAGTGTACTGTTTGAGCGCCGATCAGTGTCGTCCTCAGGAAGACATTTATGGCTGACAATATCGGTGTTTCCGAGGGTCTTGGCCTGTTCGAGAACCCCAGAAGAAAATTCTTGAGGGAGATTAAGTGGTAATGGCGTCCTCTCTAGCCGGAGAATGGCTGGGAGATGGCCATCTGAGGCAGACCCAGATGACGATGCGTCACTTGAGGATATTGACGACGCAGGTAGAGTACCCAGGACGTTTAGGCATCGAAAGTACGGATCTACCAAAAAAAAAGAGAGATGTTCTATTAGAGAATGAGAAAACAAAGACGACTAGCAGTCGCACTTTTGTCGAGGACCCGCTCGAACTCAAAATCTTGGAGTTGGATTGGCATCGCAGTGAGTGTCGGTGAGCAAGTGTTGATTGCCTTTTATGGTAGGCTATAAAGCTTGACACGGTTTCGAGCAGAGCTGCAACTGACATCGACGTCTGCCCTGCGCACGAGCATCGTGCACATCGACATGGAGCCGTTTGGGATGCTCAGCTCAACCCAACGCTGTACCGAACAGCTCTCGGGATGATGCAATTCATTGGAAGTTTCATCGTTCCCTTCCCCAACTGACTGTTCATCTGGTGTATCATGCCTACAACGTCGACTGGACGCGCGTTTGAGCCCCGAAATATCGCCCTCCCGCTCCTTTTGCAGATGTCAGCCGTACATACGCACGGCGGACGTGTGTCACCGTGATACAGATATGTAAGGTGGCTGACAGAACCAGAGCAGCGGCTGACTGCCAGCCGTCCTGCCAGCCTAGTATAAAGTCAGGAAACGCTTCGCTGATCCCGGCACCCACTTCTTTTCTACCAACGTCGACTTATATCCCGATGACTATCACATACCCACCTTTCCGCTGCATGCAGCGGTCATGGTACCTCATGTACATCCTGGTAAATGGTGAACATACGGCATGACGAGTCGCCTATGGACGCCTTCCTCTCACCGCGCGGCGCACTACTATGATGCTCGCCTTACGATTGGGTAGGCTGCTACATGAAACTCTGTGGTTTCGGCTGAATCATTCTTCGTCACAGTACGTCTGTGAACACTAGCGCACCGCCGGAATGGGGTATGTTGGCCTCTCCCTCATTGCGAGGTATAGCGTCTGACAACCTCTCACTGGCTACAGCACACTTACTGTCAATCGTCGTCATGACCTCTGTCGATTCGATCATCCATGGCAGTCCATGCGAAGTGGCAGATGGTAACAAGTACGTGAATTGAGCATCGGTATACGATGACACATTCTCATGGGTAGTATGCGGGGTGGCGTCAGCTGTAGTACGCAGGATCCAGTTTGGGCAGTGGCTAGGAGAAGTTTCACCGACTCCGCACCATATAAGCATCGTAAACACTCGGTCTCCAGGTGGTGATTTTTGTGACAGTGGCCCCTGAATACACAGTGCTTCGTGCCTTGTTACTCCGATACCATTCGACCACAGCGGATTTCTACCGGGAGCCGTCACATTTGTTCATGGATGATTTGGGTGGTTCTGTTGGAATATACTGTACGCAGACCGAAAGGGGTAAGAGAGCTTGTCGTCCGGCACTTGTTCTGGTTTGTGAGTCGATTCTCACCTGCATTTACCGCCATTACCCTTACGCCCTATTCTCCGCCGTCAGCGCTGGCTACAGATACAGCAATGCGGACTATCATGGGTCAGACCTACTTGGTATGTCATTTCAAAATTATAGCATACTTTGTCGACTAACAACCTACGAAGCTTCGGGAGGAGTTAGGGGAGTTACCATCAGAGCCTAGTGCAAAATGCCTGCGTTGTGACCATCGGCATATTAGGGGTAGCCACTCCAGTATGGTTGGTGCGTGCCCTACCTCGATAGCGAGGAATATTGTCTATGTCTAACCAACGGAATAGTGTGCAGCAAGATATTGTATGCACCGTGAAACCATCGACTCTGCAGCATGCCACACCACGACTCGGGCAACTAGGCTTTCTCCCTTGCACAGCACCAAATACATCTGTCTGGCAACGCTCTTCGTACGTCAAAGCCAATCGACATCAGTCGTTGGCTGTAATCCAAGTTTTAATCCCCTGACTTGGTCGAAGGTCATATGTGACGGAGGTATTGACGGGGTCACTAAAGTTCATTTTGCACGTGTAATTGCGAAAAGGATAGACTGTACTTACTCAATCATATTCATATTTTATTGCACATGTCATGATGACTGTAGAGTCTCGAATAGGCTCGTTGTTTGCGATACGGTTAGAGTGTGTTATATCGGAACGCGTTTTCGTCAGTCCTGGTGGTCGCCTACCTGTTTCCGACGGGATATCACTCTCGTGGCTTGAAAACGAGGTAATCGATCTTGGGCTCAACGTAGCGATATCAAATCAGGACGTGTTGGCAAAGTTGGTGGCTCACTATGTCCTCAATGAGTCCAAACAAGGGAGATGAGACGTACAATTTATCTGGTGGGAGATTTTCAAAGTGAGAAGTCCGTCCGTGACGAGCCGCTGGGATTGTTTGGAGTCAAAAACTAATAGCCATTTACCAGTTGTGCGAATCTGGAAGTGGTGGCACTGCGGGAACTCCTGGACAAGGCGTACCTTGCGCGGTATAACGTATGGTTGATTTGACCCTGGTATCTATCTACGTATCTATGCCGAATACCATCTCCCCCTCAGCTGCCTCCGCCTCACCACAGGCCTCACGAGTCCAATCACAAGCGCAAGCCCCCCAATCGTCAGCACCAGCTGTGCCTTGTTGAAGTTCTCCGAGAGGACGTCGAACGTCCCCGATGGGGAGACGCGCGTTAGGAAGAGGTCGAGACCTATCGCGAGAAAAAGAGATGTAGATTCCAGCCGGGACGGTGCACTCATGATTTGGCGGACGTTGGCCACCTATAATTCCATTTGCAGTACGCAGTTGAGTAGAACGAAGCGAATGAACATTAGATGTATTAGTACGGGATGATGATTGGTCGTTCATCCATACCTCGTAATTATGCGATAGCGTAAGCCGAGCATCGTCTGGAAGTACCGCATCATACGTGACGAGTCCTTCCTCCACCTCAGATGGCGACGGTTTGCCAAGAGGTCTTCGCGGGTCTAAAAGTCTCCGTGGTACAGAATGAACGGCATGTCTACGGCTCGCCACTGCAACACGACGACAAAACATTGTCAGTCAACCAATGATGTCAGAATGGACTCAAGAAAAAAACCGATCGAAAATCAGGGCGATACCCACCGATCAGATTCTTGAGCGTAACGCCAAGTGGGGTGGATGTCGTTGAAAGCGCTGTGACCCCATACGGGATAAGGTATGCCTGTTCGTATGTCGTGAAATCGGTCGTAGCATTCGAACAAGATGATAACTCCAAACTACGAACACGATACGCGAGGAATTCAATCAGCTTCTCCAAAAGTGAGGAAACAGAATACATGCCCCACCTGCGCATCACATCATCCGGTTTCTTCCCCTCATACATCTCCACTGAAACGATCCTCCAACCCTTCGTACCGTCACCACCCGCACTGGTCCCATCCTCGAAATACGAGTATACCAACCAATGATCTACCAACACCGCACACACATCGTTGTACCTCCCTTCCGGAGCGGGTAACCTCACTCGGTATAAAACCGTCCCCTTGACATTAGAAAACGCACCAAAAATCCGATTCATCAGGTATTGACATATTCATCTTGCCCCACGATGCCTACATATAACATCACGGTATTCGTATCACGTCAATTGCTAGGCGACGTTGCTCTGAGCAGCGAACATCGGTTCATAGAGTCCATGTTGAGAACCGAGTCCGTATGTTAGTGTGAGGGAAGACAGTATGTCCGGTGCTACAGTGAGCTGGGGAATAGTAAGTACTCCAGGTGTTTGGAAACAATCAATACAAATGCGAAGAGGAACCCGTATAGAATGTTCAGACAGGAAGGATACACAGCGCCTTCCCATCACAGAAATAAAGTGGAACGGGGAAAGGAGCGTCGACGTACCAATGAGATGATATCATCCAAAAGGTGTGCCTGTCCGACCGTCATGCCCATTATTCCACTTTGCGACGCATGCACGATATGTACGTGGAAGTGGTCTGACAACGACCCGGATTCCAGTCGTAAGATCACAGGGACCATAAATATGGAACCGCTTACAGTAAGAAGGCTGATAATGGACGTACAGTCTCACGCTTCCTCTCACAAGTCCGTATCTTCGCTCGACGACGGAATGAGCGGCGTCCCCGATGGCTTTTAACAATGGCAAATGGCCATTTTCACCGCCGCACAGGTCACGCATAGATCGTATGGATGGGTCTTTGACGAGTGCGAGCAAATACAGAGCCGTCAGTGGGGATGTGGTAGGATCCCATTTCATATCGGGTAAAATGAGGAACTCGTCGGTGGAGTGGAGCAAGCTTTGAGCTTCTGAGGTACCATCGAGGATATTTCGTACCCTAAGCGAGTTAATGTCAGACAGACGACGAAGTTCTGGAAGACGGGTAGTCGGAGGCGGAAGCGTGTACATACCATTGTGTCCTCGAAGGGGGAAACGCCTCGATATAGGGTTTCACTACCTTTTCGTACAGTTCGGGTGTCTCATGTACCATCAACATGTCCTGTTTCGAGTACTACTAAATAATCATGCATAAGCAGCAGCCGATACAGACGCCAGCACGGGAGATATATCAAGATCGTACCTTCCGAATATGAACCTCAGTAGCGGGACAAATCACGCTGATCTTAAGATCGGGAAGGTCATCTCTGCGCTTTAACCAGCCGTTCATCCAAGTGTACTGTTCGAGTGCCGATCAGTATCATCACCACTCCGTCCTTAGCATGACATGTATGGCTGACAATATCGGTGTTTCCGATGGTCTTGGTTTATTCGAGAACTCCAGATGAAAATTCTTGAGGGAGATTAAGATGGAATGGCGTTCTATCCAACCGAAGAATGGCTGGGAGACGGGCATCGGAGGCAGACCCAGACGACGATGCGTCACTTGAGGATATCGACGACGCGGGTAGAGTACCCAAGACGTTTAGGCACCGAAAGTATGGATCTAAGAGAAACGTTCTATTAGGGAATGAGAAAACCCAGACAATTAGCAGTCGCACTTTCGTCGAGGACCCGCTCGAACTCAAAATCTTGAAGTTGGATTGGCATCGCTGCAGTGAGTGTCGGTGAGCAAGCGGGTGGTTACCTTTTATGGTAGGCCATAAAGCTTGACACAACGGCTACTACAGTAATCGACGTCGATGTCTGGCGTGCGCACGAGCATGTGCATATCGATTCAGACATGGAGCGGTTTGCGATGCTCCGCTCAACCCAACACCGTACCGTACAGCTCTCAGGACGGCGCAATTCATTGGAAGTTTCATCGTTTCCCTCCCCAAGGACCCCAACTGACTGTGTATCTGGTGTATCATGCCTTCAACGTTGACTGGACGCGCGTTTGAGCCTCGAAATGATGACTCGCGCTCCGGCTCCTTCTGCACCGGATGTCAGCCGTACATACGCGTGGCGGACATCTGTCGCTCGCCGCTGCTACGTACTGCTGCGAGGGACACACCATGTAGGTCTTCAGTGAACGCGTCTGGTGAGTTGCTTCGCTTGTACGTCCACGAACGCTAGACCATCGAAATAGCTTGACTGGGGAATACAGCCCTCGTCTAGAAAATTGTCTCTCGCCTCCGACGCCGTGATGATTCAGATATGTAAGGCGGCTGACAGAACCAGAGCAGCGGCTGACTGCCAGCCGTCCTGCCAGCCCAGTATAAAGTCAGGAAACGCTTCGCTGATCCCAGCACCCACTTCTTTTCTACCAACGTCGACTTATACCCCGATGACAATCGCACACCCACCTTTCCGCTGCACCGGACTCGGTGCCTCATGTACATCCTGGTAAATGGTGAACATATGGACACCTTCCTCTCACTGCGCGACGCGCTACTTCGCAATTGCCGCACAAATTACAGTAGGCTGCTACATGAAACTTTGTAATTTCGGTTGAATCATGCTTCGTCGCAAGGACTCTGTATAACACCGACGCCTCACAAGGATTGGGTATGTTGACCTCTCCCACGTTGCAAGGTATATTGGCTGACAACCTCTCACTGGATATAGCGCACTCGCTGTCAATCGTCTTTTTGACCCCTGCGCTTTCGTGATTCCTCGGCGGTCCATGCGAAGTGCTGGATTGTGACAGGTACGTGAATTGAGCATCGGTATACGATGACACATTCTCATGGGTAGTATGCGGGGTGGCATCAGCTGTAGTACGCAGGATCCCGTTTGGGCAGTGGCTAGGAGAAGTTTGACCGACTCCGCACCATATAAGCATCGTAAACACTCGGTCTCCAGGTGGTGATTTTTGTGACGGTGGCCCCTGAATACGCAGTGCTTCGTGCTTTGTTACTCCGATACCATTCGACCACAGCGGATTTCAACCGGAAGCCAACACGTTTGTCCACCGATAACTAGGGTGGTTCGGTCGGAATATACTGTACGTTGACCGAAAGGAGTAAGAGAGCTTGTCGTCCGGCACTCGTTCTGGTTTGTAAGTCGATTCTCACCTGCATTTGCCGCCATTCCCCTGACGTCCTTATTTTCTGCTGTCATCGCGGGCCACATATATCAGAGCAGTCCGAACTATCATGGGTCGGACCTGCGAGGTATGTCTTTTCAAAATCATACCCTTCTGGCGCCATACTTTGTCGATTAACAACCTACGAAGTTTCGGGAGGAGTTAGGGGAGTTACCATTGCAGCCTAGTTCAAAGTGCCTGCGTTGCGTTCGTCGGGGTAGCCACTCCGGTATGGTTGGTATGTGCTTTACTTCGGTAGGGAGATATATGGTTTACGTCTAACCAACGGAATAGCGCGCAGCAAGATGTCGTGAAAGCCTCCATATGCCACACCACGACTCGGGCAACTAGGCTTTCTCCCTTGTACAGCACCAAATACATCTGTCTGGAAACGCCCTTCGCACGTCAACGCCGGTCGACATCGGTCCTTGGCTGTAATCCGAGTTTTGATCACTTGACTCGATCGAACGTCGTATGTGACGGAGGAATGGAAGGCGACGCCGAAGTCCGCTTTGCACGTGTAATTTGAAGAGGGAAGACTGTACTTACTCAATCATATTCATATATTATCGCACATGTCATGATGACTGTAGAGTCTCGAACACGCTCGTTGTTTGCGATATAGTTAGAGTGTTATAACGGAACGCTTTTTTGTCTGTCGTGGAGGTCGCCTTCCTGTTGCTGACAGACTATTACTTTCGTGGCTTGAATACGGGGGACTCGATCTCGGGCTCAACGTAGCGAAATCAAATCAGGACGTGTTGGCAAAGTTAGTGGTTCACTATGTCCTCAATGAGTCCAAGCAAGGGAGATGAGACGTACAATTTATCTGGTGGGAGATTTTCAAAGTGAGAAGGGGAAAGGGACGAGTAACGAGTCCGTCCGTGACGAGCCGCTAGCGGGATTGTTTGGAGTCAAAAACTAATAGCAGTTTACCAGGTGTCCGAATCTGAAAGTCGTGGCACAGCCGGAAGTCCTGGACAAGGCGTACCTTGCGCGGTATAACTGATTTAATCTTGGTATCTATGTATGTATCTATGCCGAATACCATCTGGTCCTCAACTGCCTCCTCCTCACCACAGGCCTCACGAGTCCAATCGCAAGCGCAAGCCCCCCAATCGTCAGCACCAACTGTGCCTTGTTGAAATTCTCCGAAAGAACGTCGAACGTCCCCGACGGGGAGACGCGCGTTAGGAAGAGGTCGAGACCTATCGCGAGAACGAGAGACGTAGACTCCAGCCGGGACGGTGCGCTCATGATTTGGCGGACGTTGGCCACCTATAATTCCATTTGCAGTACGCAGTTGAGTGGAAAGAAGTGAATGAACGTTAGATGTATTAGTACGGGATGATGATTGGTCGTTCATCCATACCTCGTAATTATGCGATAGCGTAAGCCGAGCATCATCCGGAAGTACCGCATCATACGTGACGAGTCCTTCCTCCACCTCAGATGGCGACGGCTTGCCAAGAGGTCTTCGCGGGTCTAAAAGTCTCCGTGGTACAGAATGAACGGCGTGTCTACGGCTCGCCACTGCAACACAACGACAAAACATTGTCAGATGTCAGAATGGGATCAAGAAAAAAAAAACGATCGAAAATCAGGGCGATACACACCGATCAGATTCTTGAGTGTGACGCCAAGTCGGGTCGATGTCGTTGAAAGCGCTGTGACCCCATACGGGATAAGGTATGCCTGTTCGTATGTCGTGAAATCGGTCGTAGCATTCGAATAAGATGATAACTCCAAACTACGAACACGATACGCGAGGAATTCAATCAGCTTCTCCAAAAGTGAGGAAACAGAATACATGCCCCACCTGCGCGTCACATCATCCGGCTTCTTCCCCTGATACATCTCCACTGAAACGACCCTCCAACCCTTCGTACCGTCACCACCCGCACTGGTCCCATCCTCGAAATACGAGTATGCCAACCAATGATCTACCAACGCCGCGCGGACATCGTCGCACCTCCCTTCCGGAGCGGGTAACCTCACTCGGTATAAAACCGTCCCCTTGACATTAGAAAACGCACCAAAAATCCGATTCATCAGGTATTGACATATTCATCTTGCTCCACGATGCCTACGTATAACATCACGGTATTCGTATCACGTCTATTGCTAGGCGACGTTGCTCTGAGCAGCGAACATCGGTTCATAGAGTCCATGTTGAGAACCGAGTCCGTATGTCAGTGTGAGGGAAGACAGTATGTCCGGTGCTACAGTGAGCTAGGGGATGGTTAATACTCCAGGTGTTTGGAAACAACCAATACAAATGCCAAGAAGAGGATCCCGTATGGAATGCCGAGGTAGGAAGGATACCCAACATCTTCCCATCCCAGAAATAAAGTGAAACGGGGTAAGGAGCATCGACGTACCAATGAGATGATATCATCCAAAATGTGGGCCTGTCCAACCGTCATGCCCATTATTCCGCTTTGCGACGCATGCACGATGTGTACGTGGAAGTGGTCTGACGACGACCGAGTTCGAGTCGTAAGATCACAGGGATCATAAAGTGAAACCGCTTACAGTAAGAAGGCTGATAATGGACGTACAATCTCACGCTTCCTCTCACTAGTCCATATTTTCGGTCTACGACGGAATGAGCGGCGTCCCTGATGGCTTTTAACAATGGCAAATGGCCGCTTTCACCGCCACGTAGGTCACGCATAGATCGTATGGATGTATCTCTGACGAGGGCGAGCAAATACAGAGCCGTCAGTGGGGATGTGGTAGGATCCCACTTCATGTCAGGTAAAATGAGGAACTCGTCGGTGGAGTGGAGCAAGCTATGGGCTTCTGAGGTACCATCGAGGATGTTTCGCACCCTGAGCGAGTTTGCGTCAGACAGACGACGAAGTACAGGAAGACGGGTAGTCGGAAGTGGAAGCGTGTACATACCATTGTGCCCTCGAAGGGGGAAATGCCTCAATGTAAGGTTTCACTACCTTTTCGTACAGTTCGGGTGTCTCGTGTACCATCAAGATATCCTGTTTCGAGTACTACTAGATAATCATGCATAAGCAGCACCCGATACAGACACCAATACGGCATATATATCAAGATCGAGCTTACCTTCCGAATATGAACGTCAGTAGCGGGACAAATAATGCTGATCTTAAGATCGGGTAGGTCGTCTCTGCGCTTCAGCCAGCCGTTCATCCAAGTGTACTGTTCGAGTGCCGATCAGTATCATCACACTCCGTCCTCAACACGACATGTGTGGCTGACAATATCGGTGTTTCCGAGAAATTTGGCCTGTTCGAGAACTCCAGAAGAAAATTCTTGAGGGAGGGTAAGCGGGAATGGCGTCCTCTCCAACCGAAGAATGGCTGGGAGACGGCCATCTGAGGTAGACCCAGATGACGATGCGTCACTTGAGGATACTGACGACGCAGGTAGAGTACCCAGGACGTTTAGGCATCGAAAGTACGGATCTACCAAAAAAAAGAGAGATGTTCTATTAGAAAATGAGAAAACAAAGACGAGTAGCAGTCACACTTTCGTCGAGGACCCGCTCGAACTCAAAATCTTGGAGTTGGATTGGCATCGCTGCAGTGAGTGACGGTGAGCAAGTGTTGATCGCCTTTTATGGCAAGCTATAAAAGCATCCGGGCAGAGCTGCTATTACTGACGTCGACGTCTACGCTACTGGGGTGCGTACGAGCACCGTGCGCATCGACATGGAGCCGTTTGGAATGCTCCGCTCAACCTAACACCGTACCGTACAGCTCTCAGGATGACGCAATTCATTGGAAGTTTCATCCTTCCTCAACTGACTGTTCATCTGGTGTATCATGCCTACAACGTCGACTGGACGCGCGTTTGAGCCCCGAAATATCGCCCTCCCGCTCCTTTTGCAGATGTCAGCCGTACATACGCACGGCGGACGTGTGTCACCGTGATCCAGATATGTAAGGCGGCTGACAGAACCAGAGCAGCGGCTGACTGCCAGCCGTCCTGCCAGCCTAGTATAAAGTCAGGAAATGCTTCGCTGATCCCGGCACCCACTTCTTTTCTACCAACGTCGACTTATATCCCTATGACTATCACATACCCACCTTTCCGCTGCATGCAGCGGTCATGGTACCTCATGTACATCCTGGTAAATGGTGAACATACGGCATGACGAGTCCCCTATGGACGCCTTCCTCTCACCGCGCGGCGCACTACTATGATGCTCGCCTTACGATTGGGTAGGCTGCTACATGAAACTCTGTGGTTTCGGCTGAATCATTCTTCGTCACAGTACGTCTGTGAACACTAGCGCACCGCCGGAATGGGGTATGTTGGCCTCTCCCCCATTGCGAGGTATAGCGTCTGACAACCTCTCACTGGCTACAGCACACTTACTGTCAATCGTCGTCATGACCTCTGTCGATTCGACCATCCATGGCAGTCCATGCGAAGTGGCAGATGGTAACAAGTACGTGAATTGAGCATCGGTATATGGTGACACATTCTCATGGGTAGTATGCGGGGTGGCGTCAGCAGTAGATCCCCTTTGGGCAGTGGCTAGGAGAAGTTTCACTGAGTCCGCACCATAGAAGCATTGTAAACACTCGGTCTCCGGGTGGTGATTTTTGTGACAGTGACTCCTGCCTACCCAATGTTCCGTGCTTTGTTACTCCGATACCATTTGGCCCACGTCGGATTTCCACCGGAAGCCCACCGATAACTAGGATGGTTCTGTCGGAATATACTGTACGTAGTGCACTCGCTCTGGTTTGTGAGTCGATTCTCACCTGCATTTGCCGCCATTCCCCTGACGTCCTTATTTTCCGCTGTCATCGCGGGCCACATATATCAGAGCAGTCCGAACTATCATGGGTCGGACCTGCGAGGTATGTCTTTTCAAAATTATACCCTTCTGGCGCCATAATTTGTCGATTAACAACCTACGAAGCTTCGGGAGGAGTTAAGGCAGGTACCATCGGAACCTAGTACAAAATGCCTGCGTTGCCTCCATCGGCATATTAGGGGCAGCCACTCCGGTATGGTTGGTACGTGCCCTACCTCGATAGCGAGGAATATTGTCTATGTCTAACCAACGGAATAGTGCGCAGCAAGATATTGTATGCACCGTGAAAGCATCGACTCTGCAGCATGCCACACCACGACTCGGGCAACTAGGCTTTCTCCCTTGCACAGCACCAAATACATCTGTCTGGCAACGCTCTTCGTACGTCAAAGCCAATCGACATCAGTCGTTGGCTGTAATCCAAGTTTTAATCCCCTGACTTGGTCGAAGGTCATATGTGACGGAGATATTGACGGGGTCACTAAAGTTCACTTTGCACGTGTAATTGCGAAAAGGATAGACTGTACTTACTCAATCATATTCATATTTTATCGCACATGTCATGATGACTGTAGAGTCTCGAATAGGCTCGTTGTTTGCGATACGGTTAGAGTGTGTTATATCGGAACGCGTTTTCGTCAGTCCTGGTGGTCGCCTACCTGTTTCCGACGGGATATCACTCTCGTGGCTTGAAAACGAGGTAATCGATCTTGGGCTCAACGTAGCGATATCAAATCAGGACGTGTTGGCAAAGTTGGTGGCTCACTATGTCCTCAATGAGTCCAAACAAGGGAGATGAGACGTACAATTTATCTGGTGGGAGATTTTCAAAGTGAGAAGTCCGTCCGTGACGAGCCGCTGGGATTGTTTGGAGTCAAAAACTAATAGCCATTTACCAGTTGTGCGAATCTGGAAGTGGTGGCACTGCGGGAACTCCTGGACAAGGCGTACCTTGCGCGGTATAACGTATGATTGATTTGACCCTGGTATCTATCTATGTATCTATGGCGAATACCATCTCCTCCTCAACTGCCTCCTCCTCACCACAGGTCTCGCGAGTCCAATCGCAAGCGCAAGCCCCCCAATCGTCAGCACCAACTGTGCCTTGTTGAAGTTCTCCGAAAGGACGTCGAACGTCCCCGATGGGGAGACGCGCGTTAGGAAGAGGTCGAGACCTATCGCGAGAACAAGAGACGTAGATTCCAGCCGGGACGGTGCGCTCATGATTTGGCGGACGTTGGCCACCTATAATTCCATTTGCAGTACGCAGTTGAGTGGGATGATGCGAATGGACGTTAGACGCGGGTATGCATTAGTACGGGATGATTATTAAAGTCGTTCGCGCATACCTCGTAATTATGCGATAGAGTAAGCCGAGCATCATCCGGAAGTACCGCATCATACGTGACGAGTCCTTCCTCCACCTCAGATGGCGACGGCTTGCCGGGAGGTCTTCGCGGGTCTAAAAGTCTCCGTGGTACAGAATGAACGGCATGTCTACGGCTCGCCACTGCAACACGACGACAAAACATTGTCAGTCAACCAATGATGTCAGAATGGACTCAAGAAAAAAACCGATCGAAAATCAGGGCGATACCCACCGATCAGATTCTTGAGCGTAACGCCAAGTCGGGTGGATGTCGTTGAAAGCGCTGTGACCCCATACGGGATAAGGTATGCCTGTTCGTACGTCGTGAAATCGGTCGTAGCATTCGAACAAGATGATAACTCCAAACTACGAACACGATACGCGAGGAATTCAATCAGCTTCTCCAAAAGTGAGGAAACAGAATACATGCCCCACCTGCGCATCACATCATCCGGTTTCTTCCCCTCATACGTCTCCACTGAAACGATCCTCCAACCCTTCGTACCGTCACCACCCGCACTGGTCCCATCCTCGAAATACGAGTATACCAACCAATGATCTACCAACGCCGCGCGGACATCGTCGCACCTCCCTTCCGGAGCGGGTAACCTCACTCGGTATAAAACCGTCCCCTTGACATTAGAAAACGCACCAAAAATCCGATTCATCAGGTATTGACATATTCATCTTGCCCCACGATGCCTACATATAACATCACGGTATTCGTATCACGTCTATTGCTAGGCGACGTTGCTCTGAGCAGCGAACATCGGTTCATAGAGTCCATGTTGAGAACCGAGTCCGTATGTCAGTGTGAGGGAAGACAGTATGTCCGGTGCTACAGTGAGCTGGGGAATGGTTAGTACTCTAGGTGTTTGGAAACAACCAATACAAATGCGAAGAGGATCCTGTACGGAATGTCCAGATAGGAAGGACACATAACGTCTTCCCATCCCAAAAAATAAAGTGAAACGGGGTAAGGAGCATCGACGTACCAATGAGATGATATCATCCAAAAGGTGGGCCTGTCCAACCGTCATGGCCATTATTCCGCTTTGCGACGCATGCACGATGTGTACGTGGAAGTGGTCTGACAACGACCAGTTTCCAGACATAAGATCACAGGGACCATAAAGTAGATCTGCTTACAGTAAGAAGGCTGATAATGGACGTACAGTCTCACGCTTCCTCTCGCAAGTCCATATTCTCGCTCGACGACGGAATGAGCAGCGTCCCTGATGGCTTTTAACAATGGCAAGTGACCGCTTTCACCGCCGCGTAGATCACGCATAGATCGTATGGATGGATCTCTAACGAGTGCGAGCAAATATAGAGCCGTCAATGGGGATGTGGTAGGATCCCACTTCATGTCAGGTAAAATGAGGAACTCGTCGGTGGAGTGGAGCAAGCTATGGGCTTCTGAGGCACCATCGAGGATATTTCGCGCCCTGGGCAAGTTGACGTCAGACAGACGACGAAGTTGTTGAAGACGGGTAGTCGGAGGTTGAAGCGTGTACATACCATTGTGTCCTCGAAGGGGGGAATGCCTCAATATAGGGCTTCACTAGCTTTTCGTACAGCTCGGGTGTCTCGTGCACCATCAAGATATCCTGTTTCGAGTACTACTAGATAACCATGCATAAGCAGCAGCCGACACCGACGCCAACACGGCAAGTATATCAAGATCGAACGTACCTTCCGAATATGAGCCTCAGTAGCGGGACAAATCACGCTGATCTTAAGATCGGGCAGGACGACGGAATGAGCAGTGTCCCTGATGGCTTTTAACAATGGCAAATGACCGCTTTCACCGCCGCGTAGGTCCCGCATAGATCGTATGGATGGATCTCTGACGAGTGCGAGCAAGTACAGAGCGTCAGTGGAGATGTGGTAGGATCCCACTTCATGTCAGGTAAAATAAGGAACTCGTCGGTGGAGTGGAGCGAGCTATGGGCTTCTGAGGTACCATCGAGGATATTTCGCACCCTGAACGAGTTTGCGTCAGACAGACGACGAAGTTCTTGAAGACGGGTAGTCGGAGGTTGAAGCGTGCACATACCACTGTGTCCTCGAAGGGGGAAATGCCTCGATATAGGGTTTCACTACCTTTTCGTACACATCGGGTGTCTCGTGTACCATCAAGATATCCTGTTTCGAGTACTACTAGATAATCATGCATAAGCAGCACCCGATACAGACACCAACACGGCATATATATCAAGATCGAGCTTACCTTCCGAATATGAACGTCAGTAGCGGGACAAATAATGCTGATCTTAAGATCGGGTAGGTCGTCTCTGCGCTTCAGCCAGCCGTTCATCCAAGTGTACTGTTCGAGTGCCGATCAGTATCATCACACTCCGTCCTCAACACGACATGTGTGGCTGACAATATCGGTGTTTCCGAGAAATTTGGCCTGTTCGAGAACTCCAGAAGAAAATTCTTGAGGGAGGGTAAGCGGGAATGGCGTCCTCTCCAACCGAAGAATGGCTGGGAGACGGCCATCTGAGGTAGACCCAGATGACGATGCGTCACTTGAGGATACTGACGACGCAGGTAGAGTACCCAGGACGTTTAGGCATCGAAAGTACGGATCTACCAAAAAAAAGAGAGATGTTCTATTAGAAAATGAGAAAACAAAGACGAGTAGCAGTCACACTTTCGTCGAGGACCCGCTCGAACTCAAAATCTTGGAGTTGGATTGGCATCGCAGCGAGTGTCAGTGAGCAAGCGGATGGTTGCCTTTTACGGTAGGCTGTAAAGTTTGACACGGTTCTAGCACAGATGCTACTGATCGACGTCGACGTCTGCCCTGCGCACGAGCACATCGACATGGAGCCGTTTGGGATGCTTCTCTCAACCCAACACCGTACCGTACAGCTCTCAGGATGACGTGCATTGGAAGTTTCATCGTTCCCTTCCCCAACTGATGTTTTATCTGGTGTATCATGCCTTCAACGTTGACTGGACGCGCGTTTGAGCCTCGAAATGATGACTCGCCCTCCGGCCCCTTTCGCACTGGATGTCAGCCGTCCATACGCACGGCGGGCCCATCTGTCGCTCGCCGCTGCTACGTACTGCTGCGGCGGACAAACCATTAAGGTCTTCAGTGAACGCTTCCGGTGAGTTGCTTTGCTCGTATGCTAGACCATCGAGCTAGCTTGACTACGGAATACAGCCCTCGTCTAGAAAATTCTCTCTCGTCTTCGACGCCGTGATGACTCAGATATGTAAGGTGGCTGACAGAACCAGAGCAGCGGCTGACTGCCAGCCGTCATGCCAGCCCAGTATAAAGTCAGGAAATGCTTCGCTGATCCCAGCACCCACTTCTTTTCTACCAACGTCGACTTATACCCCGATGACAATCGCACACCCACTATCCGCTGCACCGGACACGGTGCCTCATGTACATCCTGGTAAATGGTGAACATATGGCGTATGAATCGCCTATGGACGCCTTGCTCTCACTGTGCAACGCGCTACTTTGATGATGGCGACACAGGTTACGGTAGGCCGCTACATGATAGTTTGTAATTTTGGTTGAATCATTCTTCGTCGCAATTCCTTTGTAAAACACCGATGCCTCCCAAGGATTAGGTATGTTGGCCTCTCCCACGTTGCGAGGTATAGTTTCTGACAACCTCCCGCTGGATATAGCACACTCGCTGTCAATCGTCTTCGTGACTTCTACGGATATGACATTCCATGGCAGTCCATGCGAAGTGGCAGATGGTAACAGGTACGTGAATTGAGCATCGGTATACGATGACACATTCTCATGGGTAGTATGCGGGGTGGCGTCAGCAGTAGATCCCCTTTGGGCAGTGGCTAGGAGAAGTTTCACTGAGTCCGCACCATAGAAGCATTGTAAACACTCGGTCTCTGGGTGGTGATTTTTGTCAAAGTGACTGAAGCTTCGGGTGGAGTTAGGGGAGTTACCATCGGAGCCTAGTACAAAGTGCCTGCGTTGGGTTCGTCGGCATATTAGGGGCAGCCACTCCGGTATGGTTGGTATGTGCTTTACTTCGGTAGGGAGATATATGGTTTACGTCTAACCAACGGAATAGCGCGCAGCAAGATGTCATGAAACCATATGCCACACCATGACTCGGGCAACTAGGCTTTCTCTCTTGTACAGCACCAAATACATCCGTCTGGCAACGCCCTTCGCATGTCAAAGCCAGTCGACATCGGTCGTTGGCTTGAGTCAGACCTACGTGGTATGTCTTTCAAAATTATAGCCTTCTGGCGCCATACTTTGTCGATCAACAACCTACGAAGCTTCGGGAGGAGTTAGGGGAGTTACCATCGGAGCCTGGTACAAAGTGCCTGCGTTGCGTTCATCGGCATATTAGGGGCAGCTACTCCGGTATGGTTGGTATGTGCTTTACTTCGATAGCGAGATATATGGTTTACGTCTAACCAACGGAATAGCGCGTAGCAAGACGTCGTGAAACCATATGCCACACCACGACTCGGGCAACTAGACTCTCCGCGTTGTATATTACAAAATACATCTGTCTGGAAACGCCCTTCGCACGTCAACGCCGGTCGGCATCGGTCGTTGGTTGTAATCCGAGTTTTGATCACTTGACTCGATCGAACGTCGTATGTGACGGAGGAATGGAAGGCAACGCCGAAGTTCGCTTTGCACGTGTAATTTTGAAGAGGGAAGACTGTACTTACTCAATCATATTCATATTTTATCGCACATGTCATGATGACTGTAGAGTCTCGAATACGCTCGTTGTTGGCGATACAGTTAGAGTGTGTTATATCGGAACGCGTTTTCGTCGGTCCTGGAGGTCGCCTTCCTGTTGCTGACAGGCTATTTATCTGGTGAGAGATTTTCAAAGTGAGAAAAGAAAGAGACCTGTAACGAGTCCGTGAGTCAGTGACGAGCCGCTGGGATTTTTTGGAGTCAAAAACTGATAGCAATTCACCAGTTGTCCGATTCTGAAAGTCGTGGCACGGCGGGAACTCCTGGACAAGGCGTACCTTGCGCGGTATAACGTGTATGATCAGTCTGTCCCTGGTATCTATCTATCTATCTATGCCAAATACCATCTTCCCCTCAGCTGCCTCCTCCTCACCACAGGCCTCACGAGTCCGATCGCAAGCGCAAGTCCCCCAATCGTCGGCACCAACTGGGCCTTGTTGAAATTTTCCGAAAGAACGTCCCCGACGGGGAGACGCGCGTTAGGAAGAGGTCGAGACCTATCGCGAGAACAAGAGACGTAGACTCCAGTGGGGACGGTGCACTCATGATTTGGCGGACGTTGGCCACCCATAGCGTTTTTTTTTTCCATTTACAGTACGCAGTTGAGTGGAACGAAGCGAATGAGTGCCAGATGCGGGTATGCGTTAGTACGGGGACGTCGTCCGACGAGGTAGCCGGTTCACGTGTGCGGCGGCTGCCATGGTCTGGACGCCAGAAGAATTCGGAAATTGGTGGGTAGGTCGGTGAAGTCTGAAGATATTAGAAGACGTAGGATATCCCTCCTTGATGTGTGTGGCCCACTTTCGTCCAAGGCATCGATTATCACAACCACATTCCCAACGATCTCTCCACTAATCTTCGATAGCGGCTGCAAGATCATCGATGAATTGTTGCCACTGCTGCACCACATCGCACGTGGTCTTGAGTGCGAGGGTATTTGACACGATACTCGATAACGCTCTTCGAATTGCAGGTTCGCGATCCGCCAGGTCACGGGCAATGGTAGTCAAAATCTTTTCCTCCCGCCGCCCGCTTTGCCCGTCGCGCGCGAAGCAGAAATTCCGTTGCCCGTTCTCGAGCATTTTGACAGTGTTGGGGGAAGAACTACCTTCTATGTCTTTTCCAGAATCAGTACCGCGGAGCCTTTTGAAAACGAGTACGTGGCCTACCAGGGCGGGACGGGCATAGCATACATATATCAAACGCCCGTAGTGGACCAATAGCTTAGTGAAGACGGCGAGCCCTCCGAGCAGCAAATGCCACGCTGCATACCGGATCACTATAGTTTCTTCAGTGGTCGATTGCCAGTGCTAACTACCCGGGGGTGCTTCTCTTATTGGTGGGCTTCACAAATCCCCGTCTCTCACTTCGAACTATCGGTTTCCACTTTTCTGAACCCTAGCCAACCACGTACCTGATCGGTCTAGCACGCAATTTTGTTAACCGAGAGCGACTGGCCGTAGATCATCATTTGGGTACTTCACGAAGCTGGATGACACCAATTTGTGAGGTGTTCGTCGGGATATGATAATTGCATGACGAGGTAAGTTGAGTGCGCTTTTTTCTTCCGAGTGCATCATTCACGGTGAGTCGGACTCGCGTAGATTGAGGGCTGGAGCATGGGTCGTTTAAATCAAAAGTTCAGGAATGAAGGGCAACGGTTATAGCCGACTGCTATGGGGAAATAGTCGAGAGGCTATACTCCAACCGATATCACCTAGGTGAAAATCTAGGCTTTGCATTCGTCCAGTTCCTGTTGAATATTCAGCATTCAATCAGTAGAATATCTTTTGACCTCGCGGAAACTGTCGCGGCAATCATACCTTATAAAAACGCAGATGGAATTGCAGGAAACGCACCAAAAATCCGAGCCATGTAAAAAGACGAGTCACCAGGTATCGACATTCATCCTGTTCCACGATGACTACGTACGACCACAGCGGTACTCGTATCACGTCTATTGCTAAGCGACGTTGCTCTGAGCAGCGAGCATCGGTTCATGGAGTCCATGTTGAGAACCGAGACCATATGTTAGTGTGAGGGAAGACAGTATGTCCGGCGCTACAGTGAGCTAGGGGATGGTAAGTACTCCAGATGTTTGGAAACAACCATTACAAATGCGAAGAAGAGGATCCCGTAGGGAATGTCCAGGTAGGAGGATACACAACGCCTTCCCATCACAGAAATAAAGTGAAACGGGATAAGGAGCATCGACGTACCAATGAGATGATATCATCCAAAAGGTGTGCCTGCCCAACCGTCATGCCCATTATTCCGCTTTGCAATGCATGCACGATGTGTACGTGGAAATGGTCTGACAACGTCCCGGGTTCCAGTCGTAAGATCACAAGGACCATAAAGTAGAACTGCTTACAGTAAGAAGGCTGATAATGGACGTACAGTCTCACGTTTCCTCTCGCAAGTCCATAACTTCGCTCTACGACGGAATGAGCGGCATCCCTGATGGCTTTTAACAACGATAAATGTCCACTTTCGTCGCCGCGAAGGTCACGCATAGATCGTATGGATGGATCTCTGACGAGTGCGAGCAGATACAGAGCCGTCAGTGGGGATGTGGTAGAATCCCACTTCATGTCAGGTAAAATGAGGAACTCGTCAGTGGAGTGGAGTAAGCTTTGAGCTTCTGAGGTACCATCGAGGATATTTCGCACCCTGAGCGAGTTTGCGTCAGACAGACGACGAGGTACTGGAAGACGGGTAGTCGGAGGTGGAAGCATGTACATACCATTGTGTCCTCGAAGGGGGGAATGCTTCAATGTAAGGTTTCACTACCTTTTCGTAAATTTCGGGTGTCTCGTGTACCATCAAGATGTCCTGTTTCGAGTACTACTAGATAATCGTGCATAAGCAGCAGCCGACACCGACGCCAACACGGCGGATGTATCAAGATCGAACTTACCTTCCGAATATGAACGTCAGTAGCGGGACAAATCACGCTGATCTTAAGATCGGGCAGGTCGTCTCTGCATTTCAGCCAGCCGTTCATCCAAGTGTACTGTTCGAGTGCCAATCAGTATCATCACACTCCGCCCTCAACACGATATGTGTGGCTGAATATCGGTGTTTCCGAGAAATTTGGCCTGTTCGAGAACTCCAGATGAGAATTCTTGAGGGAAAGAAAGTGGGAATGGTGTTCTCTCCAACCGATGAATGGCTGGGAGACGGCCATCCGAGGTAGACCCAGAGGACGATGCGTCACCCGAGGATATTGACGTCGCAGGTAGAGTACCCAGGACGTTTAGGCATCGAAAGTATGGATCTACCAGAAGAAGAGAGATGTTCTATTAGAAAATGAGAAAACCAAGACGACTAGCACTCGCACTTTCGTCGAGGACCCGCTCGAACTCAAAATTTTGAAGTTGGATTGGCATCGCTGCAGTCGGTGAGCAAGCAGATGGTTGCCTTTTATGGTAGGCTGTAAAGCTTGACTCGGTTCGAGCAGAGCTGCTACTGATCGACGTCGACGTCTACCCTGCGCACGAGCATCGTGCTCATCAACATGGAGCGGTTTGCGATGCTCCGCTCAACCCCAAACCGTACCGTACAGCTTCAATGATGACGCAATTCATTAGAAGTTTCATCGTTTCCTTCCCCAACTGAGTTTTTATCTGCCTCTGGACGCACGTTTGAGCCTCGAAATGATGACTCACTCCCGGCCCTTTAGCACTGGATGTCAGCCGTACATACACGCGGCGGACATCTGTCGCTCGCCGCTGCTACGTACGGCTGCGAGGGACACACCATGCAGGTCTTCAGTGAACGCGTCTGGTGAGCTGCTTCGCTTGTATGTCCACGAATGCTAGACCATCGAAATAGCTTGACTACGGAATACAGCCCTCGTCTAGAAAATTTTCTCTCGTCTCCGACGCCGTGATGATTCAGATATGTAAGGCGGCTGACAGAACCAGAGCAGCGGCTGACTGCCAGCCGTCCTGCCAGCCCAGTATAAAGTCAGGAAACGCTTCGCTGATCCCGGCACCCACTTCTTTTCTGCCAACGTCGACTTATATCCCGATGACTATCACATACCCACCTTTCCGCTGCATGCAGCGGTCATGGTACCTCATGTACATCCTGGTAAATGGTGAACATACGGCATGACGAGTCGCCTATGGACGCCTTCCTCTCACCGCGCGGCGCACTACTATGATACTCGCCTTACGATTGGGTAGGCTGCTACATGAAACTTTGTGGTTTCGCTGAATCATTCTTCGTCACAGTACGTCTGTGAACACTAGCGCACCGCCGGAATGGGGTATGTTGGCCTCTCCCTCGTTGCGAGGTATAGTTTCTGACAACCTCTCACTGGCTACAGCACACTTACTGTCAATCGTCGTCATGACCTCTGTCGATCCGATCATCCATGGCAGTCCATGCGAAGTGGCAGATGGTAACAAGTACGTGAATTGGGCATCGGCATACGATGACACATTCTCATGGGTAGTATGCGGGGTGGCGTCAGCAGTAGATCCCCTTGGGCAGTGGCTAGGAGAAGTTTCACTGAGTCCGCACCGTAGAAGCATTGTAAACACTCGGTCTCCGGGTGGTGATTTTTGTGACAGTGGACGCTGTCTGCCGAATCTTCCGTGCTTTGTTACTCCGATACATACCATTTGACCGACGTCGGATTTCCACCGGAAGCCATCACGTTTGTCCACCGATAACTAGGATGGTTCGCCTGGAATATACTGTACGTAGTGCACTCATTCTGGTTTGTGAGTCGATTCTCACCTGCATTTGCCGCCATTCCCCTGACGTCCTTATTTTCTGCCGTCATCGCGGGCCACAGATATCAGAGCAGTCCGAACTATCATGGGTCAGACATACGTGGTATGTCTTTTCAAAATTATACCCTTCTGGCGCCATACTTTGTCGATTAACAACCTACGAAGCTTCGGGAGGAGTTAGGGGAGTTATCATTGGAGCCTAGTACAAAGTGCCTGTGTTGTGTTCATCGGCATATTGGGGGTAGCCACTCCGGTATGGTTGGTACGTGCCCCACCTCGATAGCGAGGAATATTGTTTATGTCTAACCAACGGAATAGCGCGTAGCAAGATATCGTATGCACCGTGAAACCATCGACTCTGCAGCATGCCACACCACGACTCGGGCAACTAGGCTTTCTCCCTTGCACAGCACCAAATACATCTGTCTGGCAACGCTCTTCGTACGTCAAAGCCAATCGACATCAGTCGTTGGCTGTAATCCAAGTTTTAATCCCCTGACTTGGTCGAAGGTCATATGTGACGGAGGTATTGACGGGGTCACTAAAGTTCACTTTGCACGTGTAATTGCGAAAAGGATAGACTGTACTTGGATAGACTGTACTTACTCAATCATATTCATATTTTATCGCACATGTCATGATGACTGTAGAGTCTCGAATAGGCTCGTTGTTTGCGATACGGTTAGAGTGTGTTATATCGGAACGCGTTTTCGTCAGTCCTGGTGGTCGCCTGCCTGTTTCCGACGGGATATCACTCTCGTGGCTTGAAAACGAGGTAATCGATCTTGGGCTCAACGTAGCGATATCAAATCAGGACGTGTTGGCAAAGTTGGTGGCTCACTATGTCCTCAATGAGTCCAAACAACGGAGATGCAGACGTACAATTTATCTGGTGGGAGATTTTCAAAGTGAGAAGTCCGTCCGTGACGAGCCGCTGGGATTGTTTGGAGTCAAAAACTAATAGCCATTTACCAGTTGTGCGAATCTGAAAGTGGTGGCACGGCGGGAAGTCCTGGACAAGGCGTACCTTGCGCGGTATAACGCGTATAATTGATTTGGTCTTGGTATCTATTGTATCTATGCCGAATACCATCTCCTCCTCAACTGCCTCCTCCTCACCACGGGTCTCGCGAGTCCAATCGCAAGCGCAAGCCCCCCAATCGTCAGCACCAGCTGTGCCTTGTTGAAGTTCTCCGAAAGAACGTCGAACGTCCCCGATGGCGAGACGCGCGTTAGGAAGAGGTCAAGGCCTATCGCGAGAACAAGAGATGTAGATTCCAGCCGGGATGATGCGCTCATGATGTGGCGGACGTTGGCCACCTAATGCATTTGATTTTTTTTTCATATACAGTACGCAGTTAAGTGGAACGAAGCGAATGAGCGGCAAATGCGGGTATGTATTAGTGCGGGTCGATTATTATTGAAGTCGTTCGTGCATACCTCGTAATTATGCGATAGAGTAAGCCGAGCATCATCTGGAAGTACCGCATCATACGTGACGAGTCCTTCCTCCACCTCAGCTGGCGACGGCTTGCCAAGAGGTCTTCGCGGGTCTAAAAGTCTCCGTGGTACAGAATGAACGGCATGTCTACGGCTCGCCACTGCAACACGACGACAAAACATTGTCAGTCAACCAATGATGTCAGAATGGACTCAAGAAAAAAACCGATCGAAAATCAGGGCGATACCCACCGATCAGATTCTTGAGCGTAACGCCAAGTCGGGTCGATGTCGTTGAAAGCGCTGTGACCCCATACGGGATAAGGTATGCCTGTTCGTATGTCGTGAAGTCGGTCGTAGCGTTCGAATAAGACGATAATTCCGAGCTACGAAAAGATACGCGAGGAATTCAATCAACTTGTCCAAAAGTAAGGAAACGGAAGAATGCCTCACCTGCGCGTCACATCATCCGGCTTCTTCCCCTCGTACATCTCCACTGAAACGATCCTCCAACCCTTCGTACCGTCACCTCCCGCACTGGTCCCATCCTCGAAATACGAGTACACCAGCCAATGATCTACCAACGCCGCGCGGACATCGTCGCACCTCCCCTCCGGAGCGGGTAACCTCGCTCGGTATAAAACCGTCCCCTTGACACTATCCAGGACGTACAGCCCGCACATGATTTCCGAACTCTCTAGTCCCGTCTGCGCGCCGGCTCCCTTTGCTTCAGTCAACACGACCCTAAGATGCTTGTTCAAGTACTTGTACAACGTCCTCCGGTCCCCCAGAACCTTCCCAATAGAAAGCTCCTGTCCGACGTCCTTTCCACTCCGGATTGTCTCCCGGATCGTTTCGCCAGGACCGAACATGATCCGCCATGTCGGGTATGCGACGTGTACAATGGAAACGTTGTCGTTGAAGGTAAGGCGGTGTCCGACGAGTTGTGTGCGGGTCGAAAGATCATTGTCGCTACCCCTGCCAGGACTCGGGGTAGAAGATGTACGTGTGGGGAGGACGAGATGTAATGAAGGCGCGAGATTTTCCAGGGAAGCACGGGTAACGGGAGTATCAGGGTATAACTGGACCTATATATCACGTAGTCGATCAACGCAAGCCGCACAAAAAAAGGCATGCCTCCCTGAAAAAAGAAATGGCGGAGGCACACTTACCTGCAAGAACTCGTCTAACATCCCAAGAGTTCCCTGCCCGTCAGGAAGAACAAATGATTCAATCATTGGACCTTGAATCACATCCTTCCCTTCCAACGGACCGTACCTCGAGCGAGAGGTATCGCTCTCACCGTCTTCGAGAGGACGCACATCATCACCAGTCAACGGATCCACCTCGAATACGACTGTGTCTACAAGGCTCTGTACCGGGACAAGGGAAAGAAAAATCAGTAAAACTTGCCACCAGGTGATATGAACCCACATACGTTGTGCGCCCGTCTCTGCGTGACCACTACTACAGTCTGCTTCATAGTCTCCTCCTCGCTGCCATCACTGGGGACACGTCCCACCCTCGCAGGCAACACATACATCTTCACAGGCAAAACCCTCCCTCCCACACGGTCGGATGCCCAACCCAACCCAAATAAGCGCCTCCAAATAATCCGTCCATCGCTCGAATCGACGCCGTACAAAACACCCTCAGTCGTCGCTGCAACGATTACCTGTCGGAATCCGAACTGATCGCTATAGAGGCCGGAAGGTGCATCAGAACTGCGCGTGGATCCATCTTCGTGGATGATGGTGCCCACAGCGTACGTGCGTAAGTGCTGTAGGATACTTTTTGAGAATCGTCGGACGCAGGTTAGGACTGTACTGGATATGCCTTTCCCGGCTGTCGATCCAGCAGACAGGCTGCTAGACGCACTCGGCGGAGGTAAAGGTACGAAAGCAGCAACGCGAATGGTGGAGAGCGCTTCTTCACGGGACCACTGCAGAGCATCGTGTTTCCATAGCTGAAGCGTGCCTGTTGAAGTTGTCAGGAGTAGTCGTGTGGTCTCGTGAGTATGACTAGATCGTCCATCGAACGTGACCTTTCGAATGGGGTCAGAAGCAATGCAAGATAAAGAGAGACATTACCCACGTGTCGGATTACACCGTGCTCGTGCGTTCGGAACGGAAAGGCGTATCCCGTTACTTGTCCTTTACCCTCCGCCAGATGAGGGGTAAACGTCTGATGAATTGCTTTCTATACCATTGTAGCGTCCGATATTGGCACAAGTACAAAGATGGAACGAGGACACATACACGGCTTGCATGAGACCAATACACACGCGCAATGCGAGGCTCACCGTCCTCGCTCAAGCTCCCTGCGAAATACGATTCGGTGTGTGTCTGCGATGGTGCCTGCTCATTCCTATGAGGCGATGCGAAGGACAGTGACAGTCATGTCAACTGGATACGTACCACGTCGGTAAATTCCCACATCTGCCGCAAAGACTCTCCGTCGTACCTCATGACATGGGCAGAGCCGTCCTGTGTGAAAGCGATAAGTTGTCCCGCCCCTGCGAGTCCAATGTCTTGGATACGCGTATAGTTAACTCCGGGCAGTATCTGGACCTGGCCTTTCAGTCTAGGGGTGAGCACCGCCGCTCTAATTGAAGTCGACTCCAGCCACGTCAGACAAGGTCCTGGTGCGGTCAAAGAGGAAGTAGGCGCCTCGAGAAGAACGAAACTGGGCCTGTCTTTTGCGAGATTGGCGGGGATGTTGACAGATGCGATGGTCGACCCGTTGGCTATGGACAGAGTGGTGACATGGAGAGCGTAGGCTGCCTTGGACTTGATGAGGCCGATCGCGTAGACTGCATCTGGCGTAGTACGAATGTGGGAGTACACCACGAGAGGCCTATCGCAGTGTCAGTGAGTGGCTGTAGAGAAGAAACCGAAAATTGGGCAAACCCTTCGCCTGGACAGCTCCACGTCCATACAACCTCGCCAGAGCGACTGTCTATGCGACTGACCGTGTCACCGTTCGTGAGCGCGAAGAGTGACGTGCTTCCCTCAACGGAACCCCGTCCTGTTGTGATCGCCACGTGTTGTATATCATGTCGTCGAGCGTGAGCAGGGTTGTGAAGCCGGCGTTCGAGGAGAAGATGGCCTGTGGATGTGTCGTACGTGCGCAAGGTGGACCCACCAGGACCAGAGAGCAATGCGACGTCTGTAACGGGTGTGTAGCATACGAGACAGCAGAGAACAAAGGCGTACGTACTCGAATGGTCGTAGACGTCGAAAGCCGCGACGGGGTCGTCGTCATCATGGATGCTCCTCCAGACTTGCGACGAGTTTCAGTGCATGCAGAACTTCCATTCAACAGATTGCTCACCTATCGATCCGTCCGTAGCATTGAGTGCGGCGAAGACGTTGCTAGCTGTCGCTGTGAGGATAAGGTCGCCATGGAAGGTGGTTTGCAGTGGAACACCGACAAGTCTGGTGTGCCAATCGACAACGCCGACGTCCGATTCGTGGAGTGCCCAGCCTGCCGTCGCCAGTGACAGCGACGCGACGAGCAGTGAGGGTAACATTTTTAGAATTCAAGTGCAAGCAGCGACGCGCTTACAAGCCACTGTCAGACCACACCGGTGACGACGACGACGAACGATGGCGTACGACCCCGACAAATGGATCGCTCAACTGATGGACTGCCAGCATCTCCCAGAACAAGACATGAAAATCCTCTGCGACACCGTCCGAGCCATCCTCCTCGAGGAATCCAACATTCAGCCCGTATCGACCCCCGTCACCATCTGCGGCGACATCCACGGCCAGTTCTGGGACCTCCTCGAACTGCTCAGGAAAGGCGGGAGCGTACCAGAGACCAGCTACATATTCATGGCACGTAGGTGTCCTTGTGGATCGCAGCTTCGGCAGCTCATACCACTCTCGTAGGGGGACTTCGTCGACCGGGGCCACTACAGTCTCGAAACCGTATCATTACTCCTAGCACTCAAAGCAAGGCTAGCTGATCCGATCATTTACATGGTCCATATCATTCATGGCCATTCAGGTATCCTGACAAGGTCACCTTGTTGCGGGGTAACCACGAAAGTCGACAAATCACCCAAGTCTACGGGTTCTATGGTCGGTCCTGCACTCGCACCTCACCACAACGAGCGGTACTGATGGCCGTTCCCCAGACGAATGCCAACAGAAGTACGGAAGCGCTGCAGTATGGAAAGCTTGCTGTAACGTATTCGACTATCTGAATCTCGCTGCCGTATGTTACTTCGCATCTCTGACCAACGTCACTACCAGAGCTTATCATTGCATGATAGATTATCGACGGAGAAACATTATGCGTACACGGCGGGCTTTCTCCAGACATATGCACCCTCGACCAAATTCGCGTACTTTCAAGGGCTCAAGAGATCCCACACGAAGGCGCATTTTGCGGTATGCTCCTCTCCCCCGCCCCAGACCTCCAAGTTGAACTTGTTTCACGATATCTATGCAGACCTCATGTGGTCGGATCCTGACGATATTGATAAATGGGCTGTGAGTCCCCGCGGTGCAGGCTGGCTATTTGGGGGGAACGTAACTCGAGAGGTACGTCGCCCATTTGATTCGAGAACAAGACCCCGCCGTGTGCAACATCTTCATAGTTCAACCACGTCAACTCCCTTTCTCTCATCGCCCGCGCTCACCAACTCGTTCAAGAAGGCTACAAATACATGTTCGACAACGCCCTAGTCACCGTATGGTCCGCACCCAATTACTGCTATCGATGTGGGAACATGGCGTCGGTGTTAACGCTAAGAGAAGGCGGAGAGCATGATTTCAAGGTATTTGGACCGGCGCCGGAGAACGAGAAGGACAAGGGGATGGGGAGGAGGAATGTGAGTGTTTCCCCGATATCCACATGTTTCCCGTCACCGTTCGGTGTGGCGTTAATTGTGTTTTGGGGCACTGACTGTTCAGCGACAGCCTGGAATGCAATATTTTGTGTAATTAATGCTGTATTATTTTTATTGCTGCCGGTTATACCAGTATCCTTGCTGTCAACGGGACTGAAGGACTGAAGGCTGCAAAACGGAACGTGTAGAATGCGTGGCGTTCTCTACTCAGTCTAGTGGGCACTGCGGACGTTTCTACAACGGCAACGCGCGTTCGAACTAGGTACGCAAAACCTAACTCTACCAGGTCAGAAGGATTCACACCTTTTAACATTCTTTCGGCACTCAGGTTCTCCCGAAAACTTATATCTGTCTGTTTCTACCCCAACCTCACGTCGTCCATTCCAATCGTCGCTCTCGACTTGTTCATGCAGACGGGACTTATTTTTCCTGACACTACAGTATTGCATCCACGAATATGAATATGATTGGGTAAGTGTGACAGGGAACTACGTCGAACGAAAAAAGTCCCGGTGCTACCGCCAAGTCTACAGGCCGCCTATCGTGACGATAGCCAATCACCAAATGTTTCGTAAGTAGTGGCCACGCATCAAAGCTGCACAAGAACGGACTCACTACTGATACTAGCCGAGCTCAAGTGCCAACTCAATATGTGCGTCCCTCACTTCGCAGCGGTTATGTCCAAGGTACTCGCGTCGTTCTCTGACAAAGAACTTGGTGATGAATTCAGTAATGGAAACAAGGTCACGACATACGAGGAGCATGCAATAGCCCGTGTCAGATGCAGTCAGAATCGCTGCATATTTCAGAAGCCGTCGCCTGCACCAGAAGGGACTCGAAAGAGTGTGAAGGAAGTGACTGATCACTCTCACGCCGCCTTTCGGGAAATGGATGCAGTACTTGGTATACACCTTGCCACTGCGCGCTGAGCAAGAAGCGGTGATCATGCTCGATTGAAGATGCTGGGGAATTGGGAGTACTGTGTAGGTATGAGCGTATCTTTCACAAGCCGTCTGAGGAAGAAGGACTTACCCGGTTGGCAGCAGCATGTTTTCGACCTCGACCGCTATACAGTATTGACTGGAACTTCTGACCTGCCAGCGGCCGAGCTGTATTGCATACACGATGCGCGATACCGGCACGCCCAGAGCCCGCTATAGTGAGTGACACCTGGATCGTGGGGGGGTTAAGATGACAGATGCTGATCAGGTCATCAACTCGATTCAATCGGCATCATCGTGATATCGTCCTTGCATGAAGTATGCTCGGCAGGATGTTTGCCAGGAGGTACATGGGGTTGTTGGTTTTATCGTAGCGAAGGGAAGAGTCGGCGCTCTGCGTCGCCCATCAGTCGTGGGGCGGGGGGGAGGGGAGGGGTTGCGCGGTACGTCGATGATGGTGGGTCGATGAAGGTTAGAGAGACAAAGCGGACGACTGGCGTGCTGGATTTATAAGGGCAGTTGGGAGGCTGACATCCGATTTCGGGCATATAGCTGTCTTGTCAACCACCTTACCGCAATTACTTGTCGCGCAAAGGCGACGAAACTTGGTGGGTGATCATTTGAATTCCAATGCCAACTTCGTTCGCACTGTTGATTATGGTGATATCTAGACTCTATCAGCGTTGGTAGGGTTTTCCCTCCGAAACGACCGGCGTGCTGCATTTGCGACGACGAGTGCCAGGGGGGCTGACGATCCGGGAAGCTGTTCCGGTCAGCCACCTTCTAACAGCCTCGTAAGCACGGCTGGTAAACCGTAACGAGAGACGAGTTATCCGTCATCCAACTCCGTGCCGAGGGAGGGAGCACCTCCATAGGCATAGGCCTGGCGAAAAGACCTCGAGACTCGAGAGAGGTGAGATTCCCTCACGCATCCAGCAGTCGACTTAGACTTGGCAGTAGTAGAAACTCGTGAATATTTGTCCGTTAGGCCTTGCACTCATTGTCACCCGTCTCACCGGGTCATCATGGCTGTCCGCATCACCGCCGTCGCTGGTGAGTGGTCTTCTTCGTCGAAGGACAGCATCGTCGTCGTTGCAAGATGACGCGCAATCATCTGTTCGGCAACACTGTCCGAATTCAAGCACGATAAAGGCATACAAAAGATATTCTCAACGTCCGCTGTTGTCGAAGACCGGCGAAACCAGACATACGAAAATGAGCTCGTCGCCTTGGGGGAACTTGTCGAGTTGAAGAGGGGCACTGGCCCTCTCGATGGCGTGTCGGAACAGAGGCCGCTGTGCTCGACCGTAAAAGCAACTTTGCATTGGATGGTGCGTGGTTGGACTCGTGTAAATCGATCATCGACTGCAGGAATCCAGTTACCCAGGGATGAAGCGCCACTAGGGGGTGCGACTTCCATCACTTATTTGCCCAAGTCCCAATCTAAGTTCAACGGATCCCACAAGAAGCACTTGATATCCAGGATTGCCCTACGCGCGTAGCCATGACTGACGCGGTGAGGTTGGGAAGTGGGGATGATACAGTTGGCAGGGAGACGTAAGACCGCTAGTCGTCGCAGGCTCGCAAGTCCAAGACGGCTTCAAATGTGAGGAACCAAGCCTGAGTGGGAGTAGGGTGAGAGATGCACTATTCAAGAAACATTCTTCAAGCGTGACAAAAGGGTGGATAGGGGTATCACGTTGGGGGTACTCGACACACACAAGGCAAGTGGGCAACCTAGTCAACCAGGTCAACGATTCTCAGTGCTTGATGGCAAGGTCAGCAAAAGTCCTTCGCAATCGTCCCTCACCCCATACCATCCCAGTACTATCAAAGGATGAACTTCCCCTAGTTATCATTTTGTACATCACTCGTCTTGAATTAATTTTTCATGTTCTGCATACAGGTGTCCACCCGGCCAACACCGGTCGGACTATGCGTTGGACTGAATATGGCCGGCGTGCCACATGTGACAATCCGTGACGAAATCTTGCATCTGGTGCATGTAAATTTTGACCCCTTCAGTTTGCATTGCTTCGGCTGCACTCGATTCATCACCATTGGCTATAAAATATGGGAAGAATGTAGCTGAGACCCTATTCTACCTATATATGAAATACAGCTGTTGAGTTGTTGCAAAGTTATTCAAGATCTTGCAAAAGTTTTGCATCTGGTGTCGAGTGATAGTAAGTCTTTCAATCTCCGCTGCCCACTCACTTCTCTACTAACGATTTTGTAGACGCACTTCAGTGGTCATTCATATCATGTCTCTCAGTTTCATCCCTCCTCCAAGTTCTCCCCAGTCTCATGACACGAGTAATATTGGACATATCAGTGTCCGGCCACCCCCAATGTCTCCGTCTCCCGTTCACCACCCCAAAGCTGGACTCGGTGACAATGCTGATACGGGGACCTCGAGGCATATTCCTGAACACGACAGCTCACGAGTTCGCGTTGCCCGCAACCATGGCGATAGTATCCACTCCAGCGATTATCTCTCATCCCTCCCTCCTACTGTTCATAATTTAGCAGCGTCTGTGAATCGCGCTCGCTCCAAGTTTGCACCCTATCATATGCGACGCCAGCCAAGTTCTATTGAGATTCGCTTTGCTGAGAAGTCCCTCGGAAGACGTGCAAACCATGATGTTACTTTGGAGGATGTGAAAGTGGTAAAAACATTATCCGTCCATATCTCTTTTTCCGTATTCTCACAAACTCCTTCAGGGAAAATCGACTTTCATCCGTGGATTAAGGGGGATGCCTAAAGACGCTTTTCACAGGGCTTTGGCAATGAAGGAGGCCGAACGAGAAGCAGCGCGACTGCGTGCTCTCACCACTGCTTGGGAGCTGGAAGCTATTAACCGCCGGAAAGACTTCCTCCTTGCGGCCCAAGCAGAGGATGTCCAAAAGTTCGTTCAGTCAGCTGATGATCTCCAGCTTTTCATGACTATTTTGGAGCATCGCTCAGTTGATGAATTGAAGGATGAGGAAGACTTCCACATCGCAGCTTATGGCCAAGATCTGACACAGCTTGCCATGGAGGATGAACGTCTTAGCCAGATGGAGGAAGAATGTGGTGAAGGCAAAGCAGATGATGCCCGGGACGATCTCACAGTCATGTTGGCTACTCTAGTTAATGCGGACTCTGTTGGAGCTGACGAGAGTGAAGAAAATGAAAATACAGACTGATGGAGATGCACTGGTAAGTCGAGTTTGTACTAGACACCATTGCGAGTTGTGCTGACGCCCCACTGGCAGTTTTGGTGATTACCTCATTATTCCAGTGTTGTACGACCAGAACCGAATCAACCGTTCAGTTTACTTCTTTACGATAATCAATTGATAAGCTCCACGTGTGATATCGTCGTTCAAGGCTGGATTTCAAGTCGCGATGCACGCTCTTCACACCGCACCACCATGAGCTTTGCAAGAGGGAAAAGAGGCAGGAAGGTTCGTAGTCTTTCTGACACCGCTACCTCCCAAACTAACTGCATTATAGATGAAGCAAAAGTATCCGGAGTCTTCAGGTTTCAATCCCTCGGGTAACTCAGCGGCAACTCGCGGGGGCATCGCCGAATGGACCTGGGCCAGAATATAATGTCACATCGTCGCTTCGAGTCATCCGGGCCAGCGTGCTGGACTTCTCGTAACGGCCTGCGCTCAAATTCCGTGATGGATCAGGGGACGATGAAGCGGCGCCTGACAATAACACGAATCGCTTGTCAGGCCGTGCATGAAGTATGTCAACATCGTAAAGAGGTAATGTGAAAGCGTTCGCCATCATAATGCGTTGAAGTGGTGGTAGGTCAGCGGGACGACTCGGTGACGATGACTGACCTTTGTCCCTCAGCCAACAGGCATATCATGGTACGTACATGTAGGGACGGCGTATGTCCGGCCAAGGTGACAGCGCAGTCTCAAAAACTCTGATCGACCAACGTCGGCCGGCGTCTCGCGACAAGCCCTCATCACTAGGACTCTTCAGCTTACGCGGCCTCACATCAATCTTGAACGTTGAACGTTGAACTCGATTCACTCATACAATGGATTATCTAGCTCAAGGTGTATGCGGACAAATGGTGTCCGGTTTGGCCTTTGATCTGGTGACGAATAACGACGACACAACGCATGAGAAATTTTCGGACTTGGGCATCTGGGAAGGTCATCCAATGGTTCGTGCAGTCGTAGTTGACTTTCTTCGTCTGTGGTTCAGTTACTGTGAGTTCCATAAACCATTTCCTTGCAGCCTTCCGTGTTTCATTCCACCTCCTGACCCACCTCTTGACCCAGAGCTCATGCACCTCAAGATATATGCCGAGAGGTGACCGCCGACGTGCATGAGGTTGTGGTCGCAGTATACGACCATGTTGGGAGGGCCCGCTCCCTCAGCGCAGAGTTGAACTCTTCTCTCTTTACGGTCACGCCAGTCGATTCGGCGGGAGAACCCTACCAATGCTGCTCGATTCACCCACCCTCGTACCGGGCCCTCTTCCTTTCCCGCTGTGAGCCGAGCACTGTTTCCCATAAACCGGGGCGAGACACCAAACGTAGGCTGAAGGATTGTGAAGCCGGCGTTCGAGGAGAAGATGTCCTGTGGATGTGTCGTAGTGCGCAGGGTGGACCCACCAGGGCCAAAGAGCAATGCGACGTCTGTAACGGGTGTCCAGCATACGAAACACCAGAGCTGAGGCGTACGTACTCGAGTGGTCGTAGACGTCGCAAGCCGCGACGGGGTCGTCGTCATCATGGATGCTCCTCCAGGCTTGCGACGAATATCAGTGCATACAGAACTTCCATTCAACAGAGTCCTCACCTATCGATCCGTCGGTAGCATTGAGTGCGGCGAAGACGTTGCTGGCCGTCGTTGTCAGGATAAGGTCTCCATGGAAGGTGGTTTGCAGTGGAACATGTCGACAGGACTGAAGAACTGAAGGCTGTAAAACGGAACGCGTAGAACGCGTGGCGTTTCTACTCAGTCTAGTGGGCACTGCGGACGTTTCTACAACGGTAACGCGCGCTCGGCCTAGGTACGCAAAACCTAACTCTACCAGGTCACAAAGGATTCACACCTTTTAACATGGTTTCGGCACTCAGGTTCTCCGGAAAACTTATATCTGCCTATTTCTATCCCAACCTCACGTCGTCCATTCTAATCGTCGCTCTCGACTTGTTCATGCAGAGGGGACTTAGTTTTCCTGCGCCACTACAGTATTGCATCCACGAATATGAATATGATTGGGTAAGTGCGACGAGAAACTACGTCGAACGAAAAAATCTCTGTGATACTGCCAAGTCTAACACGACGCCTATCGTGACGATAGCCAATCACCAAATGTTTCGTAAGTAGTGGCCACGCATCAAAGCTGCACAAGAACGGACTCACTACTCATACTAGCCGAGCTCAAGTGCCTGCTCGATATGTGCGTCCCTCAGTTTGGAGCGGTTACGCCCATGCTACTTGCTTTATTCTCTGACAAAGAACTTGATAATGAATTCAGTGACGGAAACAAGGTCACGACATACGAGGAGCATGCAATAGCCCGTGTCAGATGCAGTCAGAGTCGCTGCATATTTCAGAAGCCGTCGCCTGCGCCAGAAGGGACTCGAAAGAATGTGAAGGAAGTCGCTGGTCACTCTCACGCCGTCTTTCGGGAAATGGATGAGGCGCTTGGTATAAACCTTGCCACTGCGCGTTGAGCAAGAAATGGTGTTCATGCACTACGAAGATGCTAGGGAATTGGAAGTACTGTGTAGGTATGAGCGTATCTTTCACAAGCCGTCTGAGGAAGAAGAACTTACACGGTTGGCACCAGCATGTTTTCGTCCTCGACCGCTATACAGTATTGACTGGAACTTCTGGCCTGCCAGCGGCCGAGCTGTATTGCATACACGATGTGCGATACCGATACGCTCAGAGCCTGGTATAGTGAGTGACACCTGGATCGTGGGGGGTTAAGATGACAGATGCTGATCAGGTCGTCAACTCTATTCAATCGGCATCGTCGTGATATCGTCCTTGCATGAAGTATGCTCGGCAGGATGTTTGCCAGGAGGTACATGGGGTTGTTGGTTTTATCGTTGCGAAGGGTAGAGTCGGTACCCTGCGTCGTTCATCAATCGCGGCGTAGAGGGAAGGGATTGCGCGGTACGTCGATGATGGTGGGTCGATGAAGGTTAGAGAGACGAAGCGGACGACTGGCGTGCCGGATTTATAAGGGCAGCTGGGAGGCTGACGGGTGTATAGCTGTCTGGTCAACCACCTTACCGCAGTTGCTTGGCGCGTAAAGGAGGCGAAACTCGGGAGGTGATCATTTGAGTTCCAATGCCCACCTCGTTCGCACTGCTGATTATGGTGACGTCTAGACTCTATCAGCGTTGGTAGGGTTTTCTCTCCGAAATGACCGGCGTGCTGCATTTACGACGACAAGTGCCAGGGAGGCTGACGATCCGGGAAGTTCTTCCGGTCAGCCACCCTCTAGCAACCTCGTAAGCACGGCTGGTGAAGGCGAGTTACCCGTCATCCAACTCTGCCCTGAGGGAGGGAGCACCTCCATAGGCATAGGTCTGGCGAAAAGACCTCGAGACTCGAGGGGTGAGATTACCGCATGCGACGGATCGCTTTTATCGCCACTAAGGCCACGAGTAAGCTCGGCGTATAAGGGACAGTCCAACCGCAGACGTAGGCGCGCTCTGGAAAGACTCTGAAATCTGGTACGACTACATCATTACCCAAAGAGCATAGCTAGGAATCTGCATTGGTGGTGTACCACACTCAGTGGTGAGTGGCCTTCGTCGAGGGACAGCATCGTCGTGGTTGCAAGACCAGACACACAAATGTTCCGTAACACTAGTGTCCGAATTCAAGCACGATAAACGGCATATATACAAAAAAAGTTCTCCTCGACTCTAACGCCCCCTTTGACGAAGACCGCGAACCCTACCACCAGATATTTGTAGTACACTTCAACTTGGACAATTTGCCACTTAACATCTTGGGAAACGAGCTCGTCGCCTTGGGGGAAACTGTCGAATCGAACAGGGCGGCACTGACACTCTCGATGGCGTGCCGGAACAGAGGTTGTTGTGCACGGTCGTGGAAGTAACTCTGTATCGAATAGTGCGTACTTCACGCGGGTCCAACCCATGCAAATCGATCATCGACAGCAGCAATCCAGTAACTCAGAGACGAAACGCCGCTGGGCAGTCTGACATCCATTACTTAGTTTCCCAGGTTCCAGCTATGAGTTCAACGGATACCACGAGGAGTACTCGATATCAGAGACGCATACGCGCGTAGCTGCGACTGACGCGGTGAGGCCGGGAACCGTAGGGGACGACACAGTTGGCACGGAGACGTAAGACCGCTGATCGTCGCAGGTTCGCAAGTCCAAGACGACTTGAATTATGAGGAACCAAGCCTGAGTGGGAGTAGAATGGGAGGCCAGTATTCCGCGTGTTATGTAAGTATCCTTCGGAAGATCATCCAGATATCCAGTCATGTTGCCTTGTCCACCTGCAACGCAAGGGTATGAAAATGCCGATCAGGACATATGTAATTACAGTGCCAACCGTTAAGACCGCCAAATGAAGCCGAAGATAACATGTCATGATGAACGCTAGTAGGACTACAGAACCATCAAAATAGCCAGAATCAGGAAGAACAGGAACGCTGTGTAGCCAGCGGTCAATAGGACCTTTATCCATAACACGTCACCAAACCAGACAGCCGCCATGAATCCGACGCCAACCGAAAGTGCCGCCAAAATCAACAAGGGGAGCGGTAACGCTAGTAGAAAGAAAAGGGGCAAGCGTATGCGCCACCATGGCTTGCGTTTGTCATTCGCCAACTATATATATGGTTGTTGTAGTAGTCAGAGCGCATCGACAGAAAATCAGCAAGGACACGAGATGATCGAAAGCCACTCTTACACGAATATCCCTAGGACCTAACACACCCAACACAACCATTTGGGCGAAGCCACTGACGATGGTCAGCATACCTGCTCCGAAACCAAATAGCATGCAAAAGTATGGAAACACGGAGTCCCACCGAGAAGTGGATGTTGGGAACGGGGCAGACAAAAACACGGAGGCAGTCCTGTGTTGAAACAGAGTGAGCAAGACGTACGCCAGAACGACCTGATTCGTGACATACGCAACCACAAGGGCAGCAACGACATTAACGTTGTTTGTACGGTCGATCAAATCCCTCTTGATATCAGACCACTTCGGCAGGTCCTCGTTGTCCTCGTCTGCAACCTGCCCAAGTTCTTCAAACGAAGGCACGCCGAGGAAGATGAGGAAAACAGCTGCATTCATGGGGTGACAAGAAATGAAAGGGTGTGAGCCGCCAGAAACGCCGCAGAAAGTAATACTCACTTCTTAGGAACCGTGTCACGAACTCGTCTCGAGTCTCAAGTCTCCGGTCAAGATTGGTGGGGGCCTTGGGCTCCGTTGATTTGATGGGCTCGGCTGATTTGCCATCCGCCGCCATCGAGTAAGAACGACGATGTGGGAATTGGGCTACGACGAGGGGGGGGGGGGACGAGAAGTCAATCAAAGCAGGCGCCTACCTCCTCCCGTTTATATGCTGCCTGTGACCTGCATCGAGACGCGAAGGTGAAGCGGTTAGGTAAAGCATATTTGATCCAATATAACCGTGGAAGGCTGAAGAAGTCAATATGGCGTTTGAGCAGTACAATACGGTACCTCCCCCTCAACCCACACGGCATATTTAGGGGAACCGAGAACCTTACTTACGGGAGAACGTGAAGTTTGTTCTGGAGAAAGTTTATGATTGGTCCGGATACTATGCAGCTGTTCTCTTCTCCGGAAGAAATTCCGTGTCGATACACATTTCGTCGTATCCTTTCTTTCGGTCTTGTAATCCGGAATGAACGAAACTTCAGCGCATGCATTGATCTGAATGACATGAGGCAGAAGAATGGAAGAGCTTCCGTCAGGGACTTCCATACGTAGCCAGGATATCGTTATCGTGAGTGAAGTAATACTGGTGTGAACGCTCATCAAATCGAATGTCTCGATGTGTGTTCTTGTGCCAACACGGGGCGTGGTGTCCCAGGGATGGTTGCATTTCGCAATTCCTAACATCAGCAAGACTGACTCACAAACCCATTGTTGATTATTCGGCAACACCTACTGGCGATCAAGTCGCACACTGTCGGGGGCAGAGGTAATGGTGGGAGTGAGACGGAGCTAAAGTTTACGTACGCTCGAGGGACTCGTGATAGGCTGAGTTCAAACCATCTTCAAAATGAGAGTCGACGAAATCCTTTGGACGCTGCATGTCCGAAAATCGCGGCTCCTAAGTACGACGCTCACATGAGGGACGGCGATGCATAGCAGTGGCCTGCACGCGGCCCACCCAACATCTCTCTCCTCCATCCTCCTGCATCCTGACTGGCACACAACCGTATGATCACGTACTTACGTAGTACTGGCAGTGTCCATCGAGTTCAGGGTCAACTTGGGCGCATTTCAGGAACAGCCGCTGGGGACCAGGTCAACGTACACCTTCGGCGCGGGCATCGCCGAATGGACCCGGGCCAGAATATACGCATCACATCGTCGCTTTGAGTGCATCTGGGCCAGCCTGCTACACTTCTTCTCGTAACGTTCTGCGCCTATATCCCGTGGGATGGATCAGACGACGATGAAGCAGAAACCTGCACGAATGGTTTGTCAGGCGGTGAATACGGTATGTCAACGACGTGAAGAGGTAATGTCACAGGAAGCATTCGCCATCATAATGTGTTGAAGTGGTGGTAGGCGGAAAACAAGTTAGTGCGATGAACTGCGTAGCTCGGTGTACGCACACTGTACGTGCGTGTAGGAACGGTCTATATAGTGAGCAAATATCCTAGCAAGGGTTTCCAAATCCACAAGCCACGGGGATACTTACAAAAAGACATTGTGTTGTGGGTACCGTCAAAGTACTGAACATCACTCTTTGTACGGTACTTGTTCCCCTGGCCAAAGTGCACATCGTATTGGTAGGGAACAACACGGACATTGTAGCTCATACAAAAGCATGGATTAGTGGTAAGCATATCATAGGTCTGTGCGACAGAGCAAAACAAGGCATACAAAGCAGAAAACCAGGAAGCACAAACATGAAAACATCCGTCGCATAGTCCATGAATATGGTTTTTTAAGTCGCATGCGAACCCCCAACCGCGACCCGAGAGTCTAAAGCAGAGATGACCTGTCTCTGCATGAACCGATAGCCATCAACTGTCATGCCAATTCATATGACGACGAGCAGGACCAGCCTGCCCACACCTCCTCTTTCCGTTCGTTCAAAACCGACCCCCACCAAGGAAACCCACCATCTCCACCATCTCTCCAATTTCCGCTTGACCGGATCTTCCTTCCCGCTTGGCACGTCTTGCCGCTTTGAAATCCGAGCCTCCTATCTTGGAGCCTGCAGCCACCTTCTGGCGTGGACGGATGAGTCCAGCAGCGTCGTCGTCATCAGTGGCACCAGAACGACCGGATGATTTAGAGACGTGAGTAGGGACGTGAGGAACGGGAGGCAGAGCAGAAGCATGATAGGTGCCCTTTGGCTTATGCGAGCGATGAGAGCGGGCGTGGGGAGTGGATGGTCTGAGGGTAACCTTCTGCATGCCCTCTTCAGAGCTGATAGAGATCGTTATCGATTGGGAATCTTCGGGACGGGCATAGGAAGAACGAGTGCGTGCATGTGAACGTGGTCGGTTAGATGTTTTAGGGACTGCGGTACGAGGTGAAAGGGGCGTGCGTGGCGATGGCGGGAACACAGCGTCTGCTGGGACCTCTTCACCGAGTTTTCGGCGGAGTCGTTCCAACTTGGCATGCCTCTGTGTACTCTCGGATGGGACATCCGAGTGGGACGAACCTGAGTTCGCAGAGGGTGCATTCGAAACTAGAGAAGGTGCGTTGGATAAGACGGACCCTCGCCGGGTGGGAGCCGCAGATTGGACACCGAGATGGGTGGGTTTGCGTTTGCCCCAGGTAGAGTCGGTCTCCGGGGTGGGGACTGGCCCCGCCACCATGGATGACGATGCTTGCGAGACAGTAGCCATTATCAGAGAGAGAAAGTCGAACGGGGGTATTACAATGAAAGGGTATGATAGAAGGTGCGAACGACCTCTGATGCCTGATCAGAGAGCGAGAGAAAATACACCTCGGTTGACTGATCGACGTGCGAAGACAGATGCGGTCGCCCTGGGGGTGAGAGAACCTGGTTGTATATACAGAAGAGGGACGGCCTGGGACCCGACTGGAGTTGGGGAATGAAAGGGAGGTCCAAGCTGTACACATATAACCGAACTGGAAACAAAAGGACTGCCAAATCGCGACGGCGATATGGGCCTTCCACGGGAACCACCCACGATGATAATTAAAACGTTGATGGAAGAATTCAGGCAGTACGTACGTACGTTCCCTTTGATTTCATCCCTTTGGTATTTCCAGTGGCGACGCATAAAAAGTACGGGTGAATGGTTTGCCTGGCAACTAGTGCGAGGCTGGAGGTGTTATACGATACAACACATTGCAGCTGGGCTTGCCCTCGCCTGGCAAAGTATCATTGTGTTCGAACTTGGACCTGTGAGAGCGGAAAAGACCCGGACACGAGGAGGCCACCGATATGAGACAATAAAGACAAGTGCACGTTGGGAAGAAGGGAACCCCCATATCGGCATGCTCCCTCATTATGATGCAATCCCAAGACTGATGTGCCTTGGCGCTGGTCACTGCTTGTCGTCGTCGAACACATGTCTGTCCGCTGGACACTGCTGAGTTCGCTCAACACCAAAGCGAGGTCGTCTCACTGCGCTGCCATCACCGCACGCGGCCAGCTCTTACTCTACTCTGGCGAAAACCGCCCCCGAATTCCCGTCGACGGATCTCTCCACGTATTCGATATCGAATCAGCATCAGCTTCTTCTGTGGAGGAAAACAATAACACCTGGCGTGTTCTCAGCCCCGCCACTCCGTCTTCCAAGCCAGGACAAGCCCCTGTGCCTCGCGTCGGCGCAACGTTCAACTACGATGCCCACTCGGACAGCCTTTATCTGTGGGGCGGTCGGGGAGGTGTCGACATGTCTCCCCTCGATCGTTTCCAATCGGGCGTATTCAAAGCGTCTGTCGGTGATCAGACCCTCAGGGATGTCGATCAGCTCGTCTGGGAACGACTCGAGTCTACCAACGACGAGTCCGATGAGGTACCAGCTTTGAGGAGCTATCACGCCTCGGTTCTAGCAGGGGTATGCCTGTCTTCTGGCTTACTATTCTCAAGAGTAGCATCGGAACTCATAACACGACGTTGGTGCGCAGGGTAAGCTGTATATCCATGCGGGGTGTCCATCCACGGGTCGTCTCGCCACATTACACGCCTACGATCTAGTATCCAACACATGGAAACGATGTGCCGATGCTCCAGGCGAACCTCGTGGAGGGACATCTATCGCACTCGTTGCGTTCCCCTCTCTACAAGAGCAAGTGGTCATCCGGTTCGGCGGTACGTTTTGTCGATAGTGACCCTGGGTTCAGGTTCTTACACTGAGCATACACGCAGGTTTTGCTGGATTCGAACTACCAACCGTGATTCCGCCACCACTCGACGTCTACATACCATCCGCCGATACCTGGTTAACACTCACCCCGTCTCCTGACCCGGTTCACGGCTACCCCGGTCCCCGATCTGTATGCGGACTCGTCCCATTCATCGCATCTTCTTCTTCCACCGTTGTAGACGGTAAACATACCAACAACGTTCCCATCGCAGTGCTCTACTACGGCGAGAAAGCTCCATCATCGCTGGGCCACGCCGGAGCTGGCGAATTCTGGGACGACGTATGGGCACTCGTCGCAACCCCCAGCTCCTCATTTGAGACCGCTACGACCGAATGGAAGAAGCTTGACACCGTTGGTATGTCTGATTTTATCTGGGTGTGTGGATTGACATGTATACTCTACCCTCCCAGTATCCGAGAAACCGGCACCTCGTGGGTGGTTCCCATCTGCTTCCTACGTCAACCCGGAAGGCGAAACTCGCATCGTCCTGACCGGTGGTTTACTCTCGACGAACGAACGTAGTGGTGAAGTTTGGGTCGGGGACGTCCAGTTCTGATGCTTGGTTATGGCGAAGGTTTCATCGTTCATTCAGAGAGTATGATTATCGTACGTGCGTGTCGTTGTTGCCTCGTCCTAGGATTCCAAACTTGTGCGATTAGCTTCCTCCGTTCCATGTATGTCCCGTTGTGTATTCTCTGCGCAACTTCTTTCGGCTGGCACATAGAATTTTAATGATGATGGCTATGTAGAAAAATATACGGAGAGCATATCGTGAAACTACCAGAACGGTGTGTAATCAGAAATTGGTTCATGGATTATGATCTCTGCTAAACCCCGAACTGCACGATCAACGAGATCGTCTTCGTGAACGAATGCCCTTCCCTCTTTGACACATTTGATCATCTTTCTCCAACACTCTGGATTCATACTCCCATAGCTGAGGCGCTGAAATTGTAGAATCGCATGATCGAAGCTCTGGGGGTTACGACCGTCAACGAGCAATCGACCCATTCCATTCCACCACAGCTGGCACCAGTCATCGTGACACCTCCGATGATCCTCGCAACGCACCGAATGCACCAACCGCGGTGGCTCACATGCGACGATACGACGATGTATGTCGAGACGTTCCCGGAGTCTGAAGAGAAACCTCCAAACTGGAGAATCTAGCAGATCGAATTCGGAGTCCTTTATATCATTTATCCGCCAGTGTACCAGCTGGCGGAATGCGCGACAGAAAATATCTTTGATCTGGTATTTTCGGGCGATAGAGGCTAGCTCGATAGGTTTGAATGTATACCGGTCGGTAATGGAGAGTAGTTTGATGGCGTATTTGTGGACATCCTGGGCTTCGTATATTCGGCTCAGCTCGAGCAGTTCAACTACGACGCGCTCCCCGTCATGCGAAGAATCTGGACGCCATCTTTATAAGAAAAGAAAAAAAAAAAAGACAAGTGTCACTATATATAACAGCTTCTGCGTAGCTTTTGTCAAACTTACTTGTCGTAGCATACCGAGAGAAACAACTCGAATGCGGTATCTGAGATTCGTTCGGGCACGAGAATGGGTTTGTCGTCGGTCAACCCAAGACCTTGATCAAGCGGGGAAATGTCGGTGTAATCATTTACATCAAACATGGTTTTGAAGGCGACAGATTTGTCCGAGAGGATCCTTTTATGGACTTTGAACAGTACATTTTGGGCCTTGCATGTCATGGTTGAGTACATACATAAAAAAAAACAACCTTTTGGACACTGAATATTTATTTAACTCACCCGGAAAATAAGGGTACCATCAGGAAAGTAGAACGCATGATGCCGTTGGGCAGGCATTTCAACCATACTTTGCAAGGAATATGCTGACAGGGAGCAGAAGACGGAACCAAATTTGCTCAGTTCAAGACTGCAAATGCTCATGTACAAACAGAGGTAAACACCTCTTCGATCATACACGCGGCACAACGTGCTGTAAATTCTCGGTTATTGGCGCTGAGTGCTGTGAAGTACTCTTTAGGTGAAATATATGTATGTAGCAACCACCCTCCTGATCGATGATCATGCGTTTATTGATAAAGGAATACGGGTCTTCCAACGTTTCGAATTGGTATCCATAACTCGCGAGTATACAACATACAAGTGTGACGTAGCCTTCGGACGTGATTCTACTACAGTAGCAAATTCTTGTATACCGTGCACACACTTTCTCTTCACTGGACCCTGTGAAGAGAACTAATGTATGCTCATGATGACTCGCACTGGAGAGAGTGCAATGTACAGTTGCCCATGGGAGGGGGGGTCTAAGCGCAGATCTACAAACCGCTCCAGGGGGGATGCCATTGAAAGTAGTGGCATATGCAAGGTGAAGGGGAAATTGTTTACGTGTCGCGGTCCAGTCCGATCTGGGTGGAATGAAGTTGAAGGAAATGCGAAGGAGGCAATGGGTGTTGCATTGGTGGGGAAGCTGCACTTCCACGACGTGCCGATGCACTGCAGCGATGCGGACACACACAGACGTGTTTCGTTGTTGATGAGGGGGGATCCCGGGGGGTCGCAGGGAATTGGTCGGCTTCCTTGAGCGCATCGGAACCACACAGCAGACGACCTGTTGCTTTTGTTTTGCCTTTACAGCACACGCGATGAGCAGCATACACAACCAATGAAAGGGAAGGGAAGCCGACGGAAGCAGCAGCCAATGGAAATGCAAAGAGATCACGTGGGTGGACGCTTCCGACGGGATCTCCTCCTTACAGTATCTGATGATGAAATAACAAAAACACCCAGATTGCGTACATCAGATCAAAACTATGGGTGACGCATGCATGAGAGGTACTCTCAATCGTGTCAAGAAACAAAAAAAAGGTATGAAAGGCACAGGATCACGAAACCGGCATCCGTATTATTAAATGCGGGGATGGGAAGCATGGAAGCCAGAGAATAATAGAAACGTTTCGGCCGGTTGTTCTGATCAACGGGAGCCAAGTGATGGGATGAATCACGGTCAGGGAGGACTGCGGGAAGAAAGGGGGGGAAAAGCCTCGTTGTCAACAACATCATCACCTGTGCTGCATTAGAAAAAGTAACGGATAATAAGCAAGGGACATGAAGGGGGAGGATGTCGAGAAACCGACAAGTGGTTTACAATTCGCTTGAATACTTCCCAGCCGCATACCCACCACTCACACCCCTTCCCAAACTTCGACGCCGACTATATCCGTGTCCCCTCCCTTTCGGCACTCGACCCTCCTCCTCCATACGCAGCGATATAATCAAAGTCGCCCTCCTCATCGCTCACGGTTCGCGGGTCCGGATTGACAACGGACAACCGTCTCGTCGGCGCGCTGCTATTCTTCGGCGGAACAGTCGGTGCAGGCGATTGCCGACGGAGGACTAACGGACTCGTATCTGCAGGCCCTGACGTATCCCCGATCGAAGCATGACTCGCAGACCGTGCTTGTTGCTGCTGCCGCCTGAACGCAGCAGCGGCAATCGTGCGAGGTGCTCCGTTGGCTCCGCTAACGTTACCTAGCGATGAGGTGGACTTGGCCATCAGGGGTGAGGAGAAAGGTGGTGTTGGACGGGGGTATTCGGGCGGCGTGCGGTAGAGGGGAGATCGTTGGCCATGTCCAGAAGACGATTCCGGAGTATCAAGTGGAATGGAACGGGATGAAGATGATGGTAAGTGTAAAGGCGATCCACGGGCACTTGCGATGGGACTTGGAAGTGGTCGACCCTCGCCGTATGGTGTTGGAGGCTTTTCGGTACTGAAAGCTGATGGTCTCGCAGGGGAAACGGAGCGGTTCGTGAAAGGTGCACTAGGTGGCGCAAGCGGAGACGGTGGTGTAGAACGGTATGGAGACTGACTGAGGCTGCGTGAATGTTGCGCGACCTGTAGCGGCGGAACCGAAGGCCTAGAGGGCGACGAGGATTCCTGTGGCGGCTGCTGAACCACATGAAGCGGAACAGGTTGGTTAGAAGTGGGAGCTGAGGTTGAAACCAATGTCTCCAGTTCGCGGGATATCTCCCGGGCGGCGGCGGCATTCCGAGCATGTTCGTCAGTTGTGTTATCCTTGTGTGTAGAGTCTTCCACAGTAGAGGGCGTTTCGTCACGTGGAATTTGTGCTTGTGAAGGGGGTTGGTTCATGTTCGAAGAGTCCGCTTCCAGGGTTGGGGGAGGAACACGTGGAATTCGCCGACTTCCAGCTCGCGAGTGTAACGTAACATCAGACTTGGATAATTCCAGATTATGGGTAAAAGCCGTCTCAGAACCGGTACTGGGAGTAGACTGAATCACTGAGCTCTCTACATCGGTTGACGTCTTTTTCTCCCGTATTTCACCGTGACCGCCTTCTGAGGATGCTTCAAGACTGCCGACGCCGGATCTTCTATGGTCGCGACCCCTAACCTCACCTTCATATGAGGTATCATCGCGGTCGTACGGTAAACCTTCCTCCTCTTCCCCATCCGTTTCCGAAGAAGGAATACGTTGCTGTGAAGCACGCTCGCTCGAGGACGCCGGACGATCAGAATGAGCACCATCCTCACCCTGACTCATGCCATCATCCCAAGCTCTAATCGCAGCAGGTGCGGCACCCGGTGGAAGAACAGGAGGAGAGGTACTCCTCCGCGCTGTTGTTCGTTTGTGTCCCGTGCCTGTGTCACCGCTTTTCTTATCTCCGAAATAACCGTGGCCTTCGCTGCCTGTTGTGGGTTCGTATTTGGGCACCGGATCGCGGGATCCGTGAGAGATTGACGTTGTCTGATCCATCGACATTCCCCGGTGTGATTTTGAGAGAGCATCTGTTATGGATGCCATTAAGGACGGTTCCTCTCCGACGGCTCCGTTCCCTAGAGCGGACAGAGAAAACGGATCAAACTCCTCTGTAGCAGGAGTAGGGTCGCCACGGCCACGGAAAGGGAGAGAGGAAAACTGGGATTGTTGAGGCTCTTCATTCGAGGTTCCCCGAACCCCAAAATCGTTTGTGGATGTCGACTGCCTCCTCTAAGTGAGAATATCGACATCACATAAACGGATAGAAAAAGTAACACGAGCGGACGTACGGGAGGTCGGGTGCCACGTTCACCGGCATTGGGAGTAAAATCATGATGAGGCGTTGGTATCTGGTGCGCAGTCACGTGAGACTGCGTCTGTTCTAATGAGGGTCCAGTGTGATTCTGTTCCTCCGATATAGGCGCTTCGGGTAGCCTGTATCTAGATTCTGAAGGGGTTACTGAGAATTTGACTTGATCGACGGTGCGTTGAGCTTCCTCGACATAGTCATTTACACGGCCGCGGCCGGTGTAAGGTGGGCGGGGGAAGCCGGGGGTCGTCACAATGTCAGGAATTTCCTGTTGTCGGGAACATATAATGAGCAGGGTATATAGAAAAACAAAAGTGAAGAGGTACCTGGATAATGCCCTTGCCAATGTCGCCCACGATCTGCACGGATAATCAGTCACGGTGCAGAAGACGCAAGAACTCCATCACGAACGTTACCCTTTTCACAACACTCGACCAACCCACCAAACTTCAAAGCCATCCAATTCTTCGTGCACTTCCTCTTATAATCGCCCAGGGCTGCCTCCTCGCGAAGAATGTCTCCGTCCATCACACGCATTTCCTCTCGCAGTTTGTTCAGTATATCGGTCTGAGCTCCGAGGTTCTTGTGCTCAGGGCTCATTTTATTGAGCTTCTTCTCTGCTGATTCTGCGGAGGCACCCACGCGCTTTCGCCGACGACGAAGATCGTCGAGAGCTTCTTCACGAGTGCGGACGGATTTCATGTTATCGCGCACGGTATGGTGGAGAGATGCCCATGTAGTAAGTGCAGCAGAGAAGTGAGAAAGAATGGTCGTTGAAGCGGTGAGAACATCCTAAGCAGATATTAGCTGAATTGGAGAGGGCACACCGGTGTACTCACTCCAAGATCATCGCCTTCTCCTTGTCCCCAAATTCTGAGCGCCTCTGACGCCTTGGTGAGATCCGTGCTGAGTCTCTGAAGTCTAGGAAAGAGCGGTAAGTTAGGGGGACGTTATTTCCATTGTTGTTACGCACGACACGAGGACCGACTTCTCGGCCGTTATGAGGTCCTGGAGTGGTCGGAGATCACGGTTACCAACCGCCAAGGCGGGTATTGTGGAGTTGTGGGCGATCTTTGTCGCTGCAGACTTGAACATGTTGTATGATGAGTGTTTTTTGACTTGGACAGTAAGCCGCCAACAGCGCTATGTCGTGTTGGTTGCGGTGTGAGCTCGACCTGCTGCCACATGGAGCTGTGACGCAGAGCCTAATAATGTGCAGTGCTGGAGCGCAGTCGGGTCGTGTGGATATGAGGGGAGTCCCCAAATTAGGTAATCAACCCTTCTTCTCAATCTGACCGCCTTTTTGTCCGCTACGATTGAGAGAATGGTCTTTAGGAAACCCACAGGTTGACAACGACAACACGGCGACCCACTTTCTTGACCCAGCGCATTGCCCCTCGATGGAGTGACCACCTGTCTATGTATGCGCGTCATTTTACTGAACCTTTTGAACTGAAACGTCGAGGCATCCTGCTGGTCATACGGTAACGAATACCCACGCTAACCCGTCGAACAGATGGGAAGGCGCCTGTAGGCTCTCTCGTGGTAGAAGGTTTGTAAGTAGAAGCAAGGGCTCCTGGAAACATGCGGACACCACGACTGTTATTCCGATCGATCTTCGTATTCAGGGTACGGAGGAAAAGCGAAAGTTCCATTACTGCGGCCTAGGCGAGCTGGTCACCTGGTCTAGCATGCTAACACGCGAGGAATTTCGAACGTTGGTTGACTCATTGGAACAGTACGTCCTTTCCTAACGCGTTTAATGCGTCTGTCCTCCTTGCCATTCAAATTGTTCAATTTTAAACCCGTTCATGGTTCTTTTCTTTATTCTGTGCTCGATCATATCGTGCAATTTAGCAAGCCACCTCTATATCATACGTTCTTCACAAGGTTTTGGCATCACGACCATTTGGACCGTTCTCGAGTGATAACTCATACAGAATTTGTTTCACCACTGATTCGTAGATCAAAGTGGTGTTCGACGGCCATCCGCAGTCGTGCCCAGCAATGTGATGAAGACTGATTAAACAGACACAGTCGCTGCTCGTTCAACTGTCTTGACGACACGGACCACTGCCTGTGATCGGTACCCTTCGTTTGAGTTGATTCAGTATCCCATCCCGCCAATTCTGATCAGGATCTAAGCCCAGCCCTCCTTAGGCTCAGATGGTAATCATTCGCTGATGATTTAGTGTCTGTTTTGGAAAGAGTGTTGCCGGGTGCTCTGCTTCGTACGTTACTGCCAGGGTTTCAAGCTGGGTTTTCCATCTCCGTCGTTTCTTTTTGTAGTCTGGACCCGGTGTTCGAAGGTGATCAAGTTACTGCGCGGGTGCTATCATTCGCCGGTGAAATCGGTGGTGACAGCGTGAAACGCCTGTGGCGTCCGTGTTGGGCTGGCGTGTTTCTGTAAGCTGACTGATCCTGCGTCGTGATAAATGGGTAGTTATCCTACGCGCGTAGAGCTGCAGCACGCTCTCGACTCGACGCCTCGAAACGATGACCTTGGGTAGGTGGGCGCCAAATCGAGATACTCTGGACGAGATGAGGATTCCCGTTCCCGAGAAACACATCTTCTCGCTGCGATGCACGTTTGGTCTGCGCACCGGAGAGGTGTTGCAGGGTAAAACACTAGGAAGAGAGGATGTTACGGTGCAATGTGCGGCACTGAAATACCCAGTATCCGAGAGTGGACAGGGGTTGACTTTAGTGCTGACCCACGGACTTTCTAGTCGTACGCATCTCCCTCCGGATGTTTTGCATCGCATGTGCCTGACCCCAGACCACAGACAAGGAGAGTTATCATCCTACAGTCGCGCATCTTCTACGGTTGAATGCTTCCGGAACTCGCTCTGCCAATTGGATTCGAGAAATATGGTTGATTGACATGCCGAACCACGGAGAAAGCGCTGCATTGAACCGTGCGTACCTCGAGGATCGACAGGAGAGGGGGCGGAAAGAGGGTTGGGATGGGAGATGCGGTGCGTCTTTATTTCCGTTCATCGCCGACGGAGTACGTCGATCATGCAACTGACACCGCGCACATGATAATTGAACAGATACGATGGATATTTCGACGTACCTAAATGCGTTTCTGTCTATAAAACAGTTGCAGAATCACATGGTGGTCGGGATCGCACACTCGGGAAGCTGTACGGCATGGTACGTTCTTCGTCTCTTCGTTTCACTCACCGGTGTCTGACTCATCTCTCGTCCGTACATTGTCAATCAACCTGCCCAGGACGCACGCATTGACGCTCCTCGATCGCACCCATCCTCACCCCTTTGCTCTCGTATTCATCGAACCAACACTCATATTCCCCGGTTTGCCACCTACGGATTTCCGCATGATTCACGGTGCTGCCAACGTGCGCGGCGTACTTGCCAAACGGGACAAGTGGTCTAATCGTGCAGAAGCGAAACGGTGGTTATTGGGTACCAAAAATGGCGATCCTGAGGACTTGCCGGGCAAGCAAAGAGGTGGTGGAAGTTTGGGACGGCCAGAGAGCCAAAGTTACCTTGGCAAGAATGCAAACCAAACTGGAAACGGCGATGCTGGACGGACCACTGTATGGTCGAAATGGGATGATCGAGTATTAGATCTGTTCGTGGTAAGTCGGCCTAACACTACCGATGCCGTACCCCACATCGCAAAAAGCGGCGTTAGCGGCTTAGTGTGCTGGTGTGCTTTTGACAATCATCCTGACATGTCTTACAAAAGGAACACGCACTTGAAGAAGTCCGCGAGTTAGCGCCATCACCACCAGAGCTCACGGAGTCAAGTTCCTACGTACGATCTATACTCCGCAAGGAGGAGGAATCGTCACTGTATGCATGCCCACAGCACACGGTTGAACCCGCCCAGCTAGCGCGCATGTGCGCAGCTTTAAGTCCAGGTAGTAGGAAAGGTCCTGTGCCTGGTAATAGGGGCATGGGCGGTGTGCATATTTTATGGGCGGAGGTAGAGGATTATACGTGTGTACCTTTTTTCATACCGGTGTCGTCCTCGCCATTCCGATGAACTGTTCCATAGACCCAAACCAGCTAGAGCCGAGCTCCTGGACGGTATGTCCCATGGGGTCCTATCTCAACGCGTGGTCCCTGATGCAGGTCACCTCGTAAGTCGATCGTCCTGCTCCCTGCCTTACGTGTTTCACCTCGTCCCACCTCTTTCCCATCATTCATCTTCGACGTACCGCTGACGCTAACCTGTTGGAACAGATACCGCAGGAAAATCCGAGCGGACTCGCAGACGCCCTCTACGATGTGCTCGTCAGTCATATAGCAGTCGCAGCCGGGCTTACCGTGCGCGCATCCCTCTGAAGTGGCGAACACGGGTAAAGTGGCTTCGGGGGCGGGGGGGGGGCGGTCTCGTGATGGGTGGTCGTCGCGATTGCAGCAATAGCAGTAATGCGAACATAAAACCTCTAGAGTATACAATGATATCATGGGAGGACTCTCCCCGTTTGGAGGAAGGTCATTTGGTATCAGTGAATTGGTACACCTCTGATAACGAAATGAATATCGAACGGCGGGCGCATACTCGGCGTAGAGGAAAAGTTAGTTCCTTATCATGGGCGTAGGGGACACCGGACACGGACACATACCTGCCACTAGCACAGGAGTACCGGAATGAATTAACGATCTTCGTGCGGCAATAAGTATAGAACGGACTGAGAAAGTGGACGTTTGATCGGACTCCGGCAGAACTGACCGTGGATAGGAGCTAGCGAATAATCATGAAATGAGATGAACGATGCCCATGTGCATCGGTGTCTTTTACCCACCGATTAGCCTGTCCTACTAGGATTCAAGTTGAGCAAGTTCACTTTTCTCCAAGTTGGTTCCAGACAAACTCAGCATCCCATTCATCATGTCAATGGTCACGTGACAATCCGAGTCTCGGCCCTGTTTGGGGTACCACTCAGGAACAAAACCTTCCGGGGTCCTCTGCGTTTCACTGGCCCGGGGAAGATTTTGTTTTTTCGCTATTGGTCCAAGTCATGTCAGTGAGCATCTCTCCTAAGGACTTGGTCTCAATACTCAGCTGATTAGCAGTTTCGCCCATCTTCCTCAGCACTGTTGGGATCACTTCTGCCCACACACACGCATTTCGGCGGAGGCACTAAGACTGTTCTCCACAGGACTACATTCCGGCTGCCTGAGTCATGCCATACGTACGTCTTCTCAGATCAGTCATGTGCGGTGTTTCTAGCACGAGACACCGCCCCCATGTGCGACGCGGGTGCAACTGCAGCCTGACTTCCTTATCTTTTTGGCCCCGATTATGGCATGTCAAGCACTAGCGTGTATCGTGAGAGGTTCTCATCCCGCTCATCTTCCATCGGGTGCTCTGGGCAATCCTCCTACTAATCAGCATCGAATTCGCGAGGCAGCCTAGCTTGGTTGGCACTCACGGCACTCTAGAGGTGAGAAACCAACCTGCGTAAATCCTTGAGGTAGTCGCCGCTTCACACGGTTTTCACTAAGGTTAAAGGTAACTATTTCAGTGCTACCTTTACCGCCACAGACGTCACCTAGAATTGAAACTATCATTCCTTGCACGGATCCAAATTTCCCGGCAGCGTTGGGCTGAATAACGGAATCCGCTTCTTAACGGATATGTCCGACTCTGGTGTGGGAGTAAGGCAGGGACTTTCCCCTATCATTCCATACGAGGGAAAGCTGCACAGAAGAACCCGCCATGTAAACGTCTTCGGGAGTTCCTGTCTTCGTTCGGGCCGACACGATGAGGCGGATTCGACCGGGAGACAGTCAGTGACGGGCTCGGGTGAGTGGGGTTAACGGAACGTTCTGAATAGCAGTGTCTCTCCATACAGGTCAAGGCCTTTGTTAACTTTAGTCAGGGACATGCTCCCACGGTGCTCGCGGAAGCATACATGGAAGGATGCTCGGAATGGGAAAGCTCCCGTGAGTTAGAAAATCCTGTGAGTTTTCGGAAGGCACCTCCCATCGTCAATGCAGCGGTCAATATTCATAGCCGGTAGGCCAACAGGTTCCGCAGTCCGAAGGGCGATAGCTTCCGCCCCTTTCTAGCTGAGTGAATGTTCCCGGGCTGTGACTCGTTGTAAAAAGTGCATCCCCGTGTAAGTTCTTCGCAATCCATGTAGTTCCGCGACATCATATCCGGCGCCGGAAGCAGCGGCAGTGTCGCTTTCACCTCTACAGGCATAGGTGTAAAAACTCGAAGGTATAAAGCCTATAGACATGTCTCTCCCAAGATCAGTCTGTCGACGATGACAAAACCGTTTCAGCTTCGTAAAATCTTCAGTTATCTTTATACTCTTTTCCTTTTCACCCAGTCCGACATCAGGATTGCCTTGCTACCAGTAGTGAGCCCTCTCCTCTGATAATCTATTTCTGTGCTAATGATGTTCCTGGAAGACACTGTTTTCCATCGCAGCAGCTCCAGTAGCCAGCCCCATCCGAGTCCTCGAGACCGCTTTCTGGATCTGGCTGCATCTGCTACAATGCAACGTCGCCAACCAGATCAAAGCACCTGACGAAGACAAAATCAACAAGCCCTCGAGACCAATCCCCGCTCGTCGTATCTCTGTAGAGGATGCCACTATCCTTAGATGGGCACTCGTTCCTATATGCTTGCTGTACTCCGCTCTCTACAGCACAGAACTGATGCATATCAGTCTCACCCTCATACTGTTCACCATATGGTACAACGAACGTGATGGAGACAAAAATTCCTTGTCCAAAAATTTCTTGACTGCGGTTATGTATGGTATAAGCGAACTTGGTGGTACACTTGTCGCAGGTATTTTCCCCTTCGCCCTACTTCTATATCGCAGCTGAACACTTTCCCTTCCAGGTCGTGATCACACCCAAATGAACCCTACCGGGCGAATCGCCGCAGAAACGACGGTCGCGGTGTTCATGTCGACTCTCCACGCACAAGATTTCAAGGATGCGGATGGTGATCGTTTAACCGGAAGACGGACGTTCCCCATTGCCTATCCAGTGGCGTCGCGTTTCGCAATCGGACTAGCGATCCCCTTGTGGTCGATCCTTCTTACCTTTATGTGGCAACTTGATCTACTATGTGCGATCGCGTTTGTCGGATACGGGTGTTATGTTGGAGCCAGGTTCATGCTCTACCGCACGGTTCAGGACGATAAGTTATCCTGCAAGTACTACTGCGTATGTATTGTCATCCTTCATTTACACGAACGGGTGCTGAGTGACCATCTAGGCATGGTTTTCTATACATCACCTATTTCCGGCGTACTGGTACTACTACCATGGCACCAGCCAGTACCCGAACTTGGCCTTTATCGAAAATATCTTTACTGATACACTCAGCATCCTTGCATAGATGGAAGAGGACCACAGCGACACCCCCTACGTATATTCTACAACTCTTTTAGCATTTTATTGCAGACACTCATAATAACGTCACCTACACCCGCTACAGCCAGATGTTATGGGCTCTAACTGTACAGACTACGGTAGAATTATATCAGTCACGCTTGGGTTTGGACCCCCACTATTTTCCGCGATATCTCCCAGAGAGCTCCCTCTTCGATTAATGATCGACGGGATCCCATCCGCCTTATGTAAGTATCTATCTTCCAGCGTGGTCTCGTGAACACTCCTGCATCGAAACTTTTTGAAGTCGAATAGCTTTCTTCCTGCACATCACCGCTAGATCAATCTAATGGCTTGGCAGTGAAATCCTTGCTCATGAGGGTCGTGAACTTATTGCCTACTGTTCTGCGGCCTAACAGTGGGGGCTAGATCAAAGATTCCCCGCGGATATCCCGCGGACCTCCCAAGATAGCAGGTGCCTTAATTATCGCTGGCGACTCTTTGAAACAAGGGTATTAACGCCGTTTTTGTCCTGCTGTAGTAGGGTCAGGGACAGGACTCACAGGAGCGAGAAATTAACGCTTGATAGTTAACACAGGAAGGGTGGCGGCGCACGTACTAATCAACTAGGGCTCTGACCGCGCTCGAGGGTCAGCTCTGATCGGACACTTGGTAATGGCGCTAAGAGGACCGCCGCATCCGCAAGATGCGACTGGGTCACAGACTCACAGCATCCGCTTCCTATGGTAGTTGGAAAAAGCGCGGTAGATTTCCTGGCGAGCTCCATAGTCGCATTCATTTGATGTACTAGGTAACTATCTTTGAGAGTAATCTCGGCAACGTTCGTAGATTTTTTGGAGGTGATAATTTTCCGTCCTGTATTTCACCGCTACTAGTAGATCAATTCAGCGGTTGTGTAATGACACCCTAGGCCGTGAAAGCAGCAAAATCATTTCGGAAACCCACTGTTCAGCGGTCCAGGGGGGGGGGGACTTGATCGATAATTCCCCTTGGGTCTTTGGCGGACCTTCCAAGATATAGCCGAATAGTGAATCATCGCGGGTGGCGGTCCAGAACAGGGGTATGGCCATTTTTGTCTTGCTGTAGGGGGGCCGCAGGAGTGAGAACATAATGCTTCGTAGCATGGGAAGAGCGGCGATACACGTACTGACTCATGATCCTGAGGCTCTGACTGCGCCGAGGTCACCTGATCGGACCTTAAGTTAGTGCGCTAGGAATTCCGCCGGGGTGTAATGCCTCGAAGTTATATTCTTCCCGTGGTATCAACTTGACCGGGAATGCACGGGAAATATTCCACCGGATGGTTTGCCATGTGTAGTTAAGAAGGACGTTGGGTGGCCAGATGAGTATGGCACATTCCAATATCGGATAGCAGTTCGAACCGCACTACAGTGCGTGGGGTGGGGAGAACAGTTTGTAATGGAGCGGTGCTGAAATGATTGGATGATAAATCATATCGTGCAGCAGAGCATGCAGTGGGATGATCATGATACGCAGAATGCAGATGCCAAACGACCATAGTTCGGAATGACCATGATGAGAGAGATCGAGGCACAAAGAGCAGAGGCGGCAAAGTAGGCAGGAGTGATAGGATGAGGCAAGATGGAAACTGGAGCGGTCACTCGAAATGGTAGCCGACCAATGCCCAGCATGCTTCGTGCACGTTGGCGTAACTTCGGTTGTGACGGGGATGGCATATCACAAGAGAAACACATATATCTGCTTGAACTAGAAGCCGTACATGGCCGTTTTAAAGGCTTCGAAGGATAGCGGGACGACTGTGGACGTAAGGGCACTCATTGATTATCTCTCCACGCAGGATTAGGGGCATTGCAACGGACTCACTGTCATGGTCATGGTCATAGAATTCGAATACAGGCTTGAAGTCAGGCTTGGACACCTATGACAGGCAGAAAACAGGGTCAATCAAGTCTCACTGGCACTGTCCACGCATGCTATGCACGGTATGGTCCGGGTATCGAGGGGACCAGCTGACCTTCACGGCACCAGCCTTGTTGAAGCGCATCGTTCCGCCAATATCCCATCTCCACGTTCTCTATTCGATTCAGCCATCAAGCTTCAAGTTTGTCATCGATCACTCAGCTGTGCCGTGTTTTCCGGGAACAAGGGAGGCAGCCGACAATGGTCATAGTAATGATCACCTCTATATGCAAGCAAGAACTTCTGTCCTGTGTCGGCTCAGTTACATGCTGAATTGTTGATATGCAGAATTTGCAGTACATGCTGTGGAGGAACACGGCCCACGAAGCTAGCCAGACGTGGACACGATAGGATGAGTGGCAGAGCGCTCCCACAACGTTCTTGCACCTTAAATTGTACAGCAACTGTTGTTCAAATGCGACCTTACACAATCATCACCGGAGATGTCGGGAATATCATGGAGCCATTTTCTCAGCATGGCTCGGCAATTATACGTTGCTCCGGTGTGGCAAGGATGTCGATGATCTTCGAGCTTCAGCTGGAACGTTGAACCTACACACTGTTAACACGCTCAAACCACAGATGTGCAGATAGACACTCGGAATCGCCGGAATTAGGGTTTGCGTCTACTTGCTCGAACAACTGCTAACGTGCATTTCTTCAGATATTCAAGTGGTTCAGGTTTTTCTAGAATCCTAGCTAATCAATTGTACCAGCGTTCTTGAACAGCATGGCTCCCACCTCCATTTGACATTACCCGCGGGACGCGCGCCTCTTATAAACGACCACGTTCCGAAAAATGTTATGCACCACTCCGGGAACATAAGGACTACCGGTGTAAGGTGAAGATTCTATACCGGAATAACACAGTGCGCCAGCGCTCTGCAGTCTCGTGTGGTTATAAAATCTCAAGGTGAGTTCGTGTGAGTCTCAGCAACACATTCACAGTCTCGAGATGGCCCTTCAGTCATTTGGACTCCGAAAAATTTTCAGTGACTTGTACACTGTCTTCCTCTTCACGCAGTCCGACATCAGGATCGCGCTAATCCCAGTGGTGAGCCGAGCACATCAATATCGATCCCTTGACAGCCATTGATGCTGAGCGTACTAGACTCTTTTCGCGGTCGCTGCGGCACCCTTGTCCAGTCCTCTTCGACTCTTCGATACTGTCTTATGGATTTGGCTGCATTTACTGCAATTCGACGTAGCCAACCAGATCAAAGCACCCGATGAAGATAAGATAAACAAGCCGTCCCGACCGATCCCTGCTGGTCGGATTACCGTGCACGACGCCACGATTCTCCGTTGGGCTCTTGTCCCAATCTGCTTAGCATATTCTGCTCTGTACAGTGTACAACTGACGTTTGTCAGTCTCTCGATGTTGCTGTTCACTGCATGGTACAACGAGCATGACGGTGATAAGCAGCCTCTTTCGAAAAATGTCTTGACCGCAATCATGTATGGTTGTCTCGAGATGGGCGGGACCCTCGTAGCAGGTAAGGATCGAGGTCCCCAGGACATTAGACATCGATCTGACCACCCGATGAAGCTCGTGACCATACGCAACTCAGTCCTACTGGACAAATCGCTACTGAGTTGACGGTCGCCGTGTTCTCGTCGACACTGCATGCTCAAGACTTTAAAGATGCAGATGGGGATCGTCAGACGGGAAGGCGCACTTTTCCTATTGCCTACCCAGTAATATCACGTATCGCGATAGGGCTGGCCATCCCCCTCTGGTCAATCTTGCTCGCTCTTATGTGGGAGCTTGACGTACTTTCTGGGACTGCCTTCGTCGCTTACGGATGCTTCGTGGGTGCAAGATTTATGCTCTACCGCAGTGGACTGGACGATAAACGATCTTGCAAGTACTACAGCGTAAGTATTATTACTCTTTCATTCGGCGAAGCGGATTCTGATCAGTACAACAGACATGGTTCTCATTGCACCATCTATTCCCCGCTTACTGGTACTACTACCACGGCGACAACGGACATCCTAGTCTTGCCTTTGTGGAGCATATTTTAAACAGTTCCATCGTTGCATAGAGGCCACCTTTGACGAATGAGTCAGCAGGTGCATTTCTTCCTCATTATTTTACGCGCCAAGTTTTTGTAGTTTTACTTAGTATGTGCATTCCGATCTCCTTCCTGTTATGCATGCTTCATGTACAAGTCTGTTCATACTAGTCGATTACTGACAATTGTGGAATGAGTACATGATCCAATGATCGTATTCAAGAACGCTACAAAATAAATTAGACCAACGACAAGATGACGCCGATGAAGCCGGTAGGATTCCGGCAATGTACTATGCCCATGGGTTATCCTCGTCCCCGTACGAATTTCTAAAGTGATACGCATCAGGCCGCGCATAAGACGGTGGCGTCTGCGCACGAACGATGTCCTCGGGCTCATGCAGCTCGGGGATATCAGGATTGCCTTTGCGAAGGCTCCCCTCGCTTTCATTCTCTGTTATAGTGAAGCGATGATCGGGTTCTGAAGAAGGCCTCGCTGGCTCCTCTATCTCGGATATGCGTTCACGGCTCCGATCCCAAACTCTGATCAATGCGGGCGAATGCGGGGAATGGCTGTCACGAGATGGGGGTACAGAGTGGTTATCGGTAGGTACGATAAGGTCGACGGCATCATCTTCGGCAAGAGGCGTTCGAGGCGACTTCGAGCGGAACCACCGCGACTGAGACTGTTGCGATGATGTACGCTCCACGGGAGGCGGGCTGAGGTAGGTTTCCGAGCCAATTCCGGTCTTCGGAGAAGATATTCGGGATTGTGGTTTCGAACTCGGTCCAGCAGAGGAAGGCCGAGACAGATTTCGGGGATGAGGGCCGCTGCCAGACGATACAGTAGATGACGGTCGGGAGAAAGACCTTACTTCCTTTCCTTTCACCCTCGCATTAGTCCACCCAAGCCTCACACCACCGGGAACGCTGGTGGAATCTCCTTCCTCAAAATCGACGATTCGTTCTCCAAAAGCCACGTAACCCGTGGCTGGTCTCGGCATGCTCTGCGTCGCCCCATACCCATTCGTACTCTTGGGAGGCTGCTTGCATTCATCCCTCCCCGAAGCAGCATGTATACTTTCCCTCACCATTCTAGCCTCTTCCTCCCACATCACCCGACGAGCGCCATCCGAGCTAACGTCCACGACGGGGTATAGGTAATCCCCGTAAACGTATTTTCTCGCGTGCTCATACAGCATTTCGTCCGCGCCGTTTGGTCCCGCCAGTACATCGCTGAACCTTAGCGCATACTCGTCGTCGTCCGGAACATCTACATCATCGCCCGGAAGTCGAGAAGTAGCGGAAAACTCATAGCGCACATCCTCTGCGTCATGCACCACGTCTTCGGCATCCTCCGCAAGCAGTGGCGCTGCGACCTCACTTTCACCATGTCCAACAAGGGCATCGTGTGCATCCCTCACCTCTGGCAACCAGTATTTACGCTTGCCACCAGCGGAGTAGCGGAGACCAGCACGGATCCGGCGTTCCCTCGCGCCACCGAGATGCATACCACCTTCGCTGGGTTCAAAAGCGCGGTAGTTGATCCCTTCACCCCTGAGAGTGGCTCGAGTATCTTCTACGACGTCTCTCAAGCCGAATGCGTCGCGGAATGCATAGCCGAGTCGCATGCGAGCGACGTACATGGGAAGTCCCCCTTTTTGCGCCGCAGAAGTGGGAGGATGGATGAAGTCACGATACGAGAATGCGTACATGTGAGCTGCGGCGAAGAAAGGCATCTCAAAGCAGATGAGGGTGTCTGTGAGGCCAAGGGAAATATGTTCGTTGTCGGTGTATGGTCCGAGGCGGGTGATGACGCCCACTGCAACAAGGGAGGATACGATGACAGACTGCCAGAAAGAAAAGAAGAGAATGCCTTTTACACAAAGGAATTTCGGAACAGGCCTTGTTTAATTACGGAGCAGTCAGCGCAAACCGAGAAGGACAGTGTCAATGATCGCACCTAAAGGGCTTCAGGTCTGCGTTGACACACATCCAAAATACAGCTAGACACCATAGTGCGAGACAGATGGAGGTATTATATATGATGGATACATACAGGTATCCGCTTCGTGCGCGGAAGTCACCCTCATTATAGGTACCGGTCGCTTTCATTATCAAGCTCGCAAATGCGAGCACGGGCTTTACCTGCACATACTCTTACTAAGAGTGAGCCACTTGTGCATCAGTAATAAGGAAACATGCGTACGCAGAATGCCCCGCTTGAGGAACAAGAACGTATAAGGATCGCTGACGTCAATTTCGTTACGCCATAGGCTAACGGGAAAGACTGCTGGGATAGGTGGGCGTCCGTGAAGCATGATGAGGAGAGAGCGTTCGCCACCCAAGTAATCGACGAGGAGGACGAAGAAGCAATAGATGACGAATGCCTACACCAGGTTCGAGTTTGAACTGCTCAGGTACAGAGTCGGATTTGCGCACCTCATATATGTCGCGGATTGCATCAATGAAGAAGGCAGCTTCCAGTGAGAAGAGTGAGATGAGCGAGGCGACCCCGTACAATGGGACCATCAACATAATCCGAACAACCATCCTGACATCCTGTTAAGCTAGAGGTATCATAGCACCTGACAAGACGGTTTACCTCTGCAGGGGGGGCTTCCTGTAGTTTCTCAGTTGTAGCCATATTGACAGTCCGCTCACTACCACTGCGACCAGGGTTGATGCTCCAGCAAAGACCAGGACGGGCAACGGTAACCCTGATCCTGCACCGTGCCCATGGGTCAAGTCAGGAAGGATGCTCATCCGTCCTGAATGTCCGCAAAATATCGCTTATGTCGTCGTGGACTCGTGGCTGCCAGTGTGTGCTCCGAAGTGACAGCACAGCAGAGCAGGCAGAACGTGCTTACATAAGTCACCATTGGTAGGAACTTTCAGCGCTTTTCTGTGGCAACTTCCTCCGTTGATCTGCCACATCACCTACGTTACCTTCTACCTTCCTACAGCAAGTTGCAAAATGATAGACCAGATCTGACCAAAACTTACATAGGCACTTTTGTTTAGTTGTGGGGCTCAGTGACGTGAAGCCAAACAACGTTGGTCAGTCATGTGAGCATGGGGTTACCAAAACGAGCAGCTGAGGGCGCGAGTGGAGACAACTGGAACACATGAATATTGACTGTTTCGCAACTTATACCAGTAGCTTTATTTCTCATGAGCTTATTAGAGTCTACATTGTAACCCACTGCTGCTTCACAACTTCTGGAACATGATGTAGAAGATTGCCTGGCATCAGGACCATGTTGTGGCCACAGCAATGTGAGTACATCTCACCTGTGAATCCCACATATATACACTAATTAGCTTTGTTAATAATGCACGATGACACTGCTAACATGCAGGGGATATGCCTAGATACACACTCCTGCAATATCTCTTTGATATTGTTGGCACTTTGAACTGAATTATTGAAGGCTGATTAGTTAAGACTCCCCACATTACTATATTTGTCTGACAGTTCCCTGGCGCGACTTGCCGAAGTCCCGGCAACACCTGTCATGGTGAGCACACCCCCTTGCTCATCGTCCCCAACAGCGAGCAGCCATATCTCGTGAACGGCAAAGCCGCCCGGCGTCGGGCTTTCTTCTACGTACTCCGTCTCCGATGTAGAGTATGACCTAGCATAATATTGTATTTAGTGGTGTCTTAATAGTATGGCAATGGTATTTGTCACCCCGCTCACATCACGTGCCTGCTGTCAAACGTCGTTTGTGCCACACTGTTGTATGATCCGAAGTACAGCGGCACGTGCTGAATGCGCCAACGACACCTGTCACAGTGAGCATACCCCCATGCTCGTCATCGCCGACAGTGATCACGCATATCTCGTGAACGGCTGAGCCGTTCGGTATCGGGCTTTCTTCTACATACTCCGGCTCTGATGTAGAGTACAACCTAGCATAGAAGCACTGCATAATGTAACTGGTGATGCCTTAATATTACGACAGTTGTTTTGTATCAGGGCCTGCCGACTAGTGATTTGCTCGGCCCGGCCTCGAGCCCCAGGCCGGGCCGAGCCGAGCCTTCCTAGGCCGGGCCCAGGCCGAGCCCTTAGGTCGGCCTGTGGGGGCTTTTGTTACGAGTCGTGCTTGAGTGACACAGTCAGGCTAGACTAGTCGACGAGAGCAGCGACCAATGAAGGAACACAGAACGAAACAAACCAACAACAACCAAAGCAAGGACGAGCGACGGCGGGACAAATGGAGGGAGGACACGCAGATCTTGACGAAGACGACAGCGAAGCCTAGACGAGGCTAAGAGCACAGTCACTCAATCAGAGACAAGTGGGAAACGCCCAATCACGAAAATGAATAGAACTAAGGGACTAGTACAGTGAAGTGCCTACTATATATACTCTCTAACTAGGGGCCATGAGGATACCTCAAGGCATGGGCACTGGGTATGACATCAGTGGTGACGTCAGGATGACATCACTATGACCTCATCGAGTACTAGGCCTAAGTTCTAGACTGTAAGTATAAATAGCTCTCAAAGTGTGAAAAGGGGAAGTGGGATCTGTAATCGGAGGTCTGGATCGGGCCTGGATAAGGGCTAGGTACACAGCCCAACGAAGAAGTGCCCAAGATAAGATCAAGATGATCTAATCGGATATCTAATCAGTGATTAGATAAGATGAAAAGACAGGGGCCAATTCTGCGATCCATTACAGCTTTGGGCCCGGCCTGGGGTTTAGCAAAGCCGGAGCCGAGCCCTCAAAAGCCGGGCCGAGCCCACAGGCCGGGGCTTTGGTGGCAGTGCAAGATTTCTATATATGGTACTAAACTCTCGTGCATTGATAGCTGTGACTGCTTTGTAATCATCACTGCGATCAATGCCACTCAGTCTCTTGCCACTCCGGACACCCACAGCATTGTGCATGCCTCAGCTATGACCCCCACTGGTACCCTCAAGACGACATTTCGAGCAGGTAACATTGCTCTACTGGTCATAAAACTTATGAAAGTGTTCGCTGGAAACAGAAAAGTAGCTCAGTCGTTGGATAACGAACTAGGTAATCTACAGCGGAGACTGCCAACCTGGAAACAGAAAAGTAGCTACCGTACAATCTATGCGTCCGCGCGTCACGTGACAATCCTGGTGTCCGCGCTGTCGAAGTCCAGTACACTAACCTAAGTATTAGTCCAGAAATAAAAACTCAACACACCCCCTCAGCGCAGCACCAGCGACAGACCCGTTCGATGAACCTGGAAAGATGAACGAGGGAGAGGCTTGGTGAGAACATCGGCGACGTTTTGATGGGTTGGAATCCATTTAGGTGTGAACGTTCCCTTCCCGACGTGTTCACGAAGAAAGTGGTAGTGCACGTCCACGTGCTTGGTGCGAGAGTGATTAAGCGGGTTGGAGGACAACGATATGGCCCCGGTATTATCTGCGTACACGACGAACGGGAGAACGACCTGCTGATTTAACGACTCGAACGCCGAACGTATCCAGAGGCCTTCCTGAATGCAAGCTGCGAGAGCCATGTATTCTGCCTCGGTCGACGATAGCGCCAGCGTTTGTTGTTTCCTAGAGACGTGCGCTATTGGGCCCCCATAGAAGAACCAGACGTATCCTGTCACTGAAACGCGATCCGCTGGGCATGTTGCCCAATCCGAATCAGTGAAGGCGTGAACATCGTGGTTGACGTTCGGATTCCCGTATCGGATGCGCAGAGATTTCGTTCCCTTCAGATAGTGTAGTAGGCATTTCGCCGCAGCATAGTGACGCAGTTCCGCACGAGCGCATTGTTGAGCTAGCCGCTGAACGGCTTGTGCTATGTCTGGTCGGCTGCATGTCGCCCGATAAGTTAACTCGCCGACTATCTTTCGGTACGCATGTGCTAAGTTCGGAACGTCGGGGTACACGTCGCTGTCCAGACCGAAGGGATGATTAGGGTCCATCGGGAGCGACACTGGATTCGCGTCTGCTAGCCCGTACTCCTCGCAGATATGGTCGATGTAGGATTCCTGATGGATCCAAGCCTCCCGTGTCTCTCACCTTCTCTTGATTTTGATTCCGAGGTGTAACGAGACGGGCCCGAGGTCACTGATGCCAAAGCGCTCTCCGATCTTTCCCTTCACCCAGTCAAGAAAATACCTGTTGTTTGAACCCCCGAGACCATCATCGACATGCCAAACGATTATGCAAACGATCCGTCGCCCATCCTCCTCAACCCTGTCAAAAATGAAGACGGCCAAATCCACGTCGGACCGAGTGAAGCCGAGCTCGTTGAGAAGTTTGCACAGTGTGGTATACCAGTCGAATGCGGCCTGCTTGAGTCCGTACAGTGAGCGCAAGAGTAGACACACCAAAAGTATCCCCACGTTGCTGTACTGCTCGAATCCCCTTGGCTGTTTCATATAGATTTTCTCCGTCAGCTTTCCGTGAAGAAAGGCTCTTTTCACGTCGAAGCAATCGAGTTCCCAGTCGTTTCTTGCTGTGAGTGCTATAAGCAGTTTCACAGAGCTCTGCCTGGCGACTGGTGTGTAGGTCTGATGGAAATCGACTCCTGGTATCTGCGAAAAGCCCTGTGCGACCAGCCGTGCCTTGAACTTCGAGCCTCCCTTCAGGTCCACCGGTTTGAACTCAAATACCCATCGGTTTCCCACGAGCTTGCGACCTGGTGGCGGCTCCACTAACTCCCAAACACCCATCTCCCTCATCGTCGTCAACTCCTTTTCCATCGCTTCCTTCCACCCCTCATGATCCGAACGCCTTACAGCCTCTTCGTACGTCGCCGGGGGAATGGACATGTCATAACCCGGTTGAGCTGGGTCTCGTTGTTTGTCGCTTCTGATCGATAGGTGAGACTGTTCCGTTATTATTAGATTGACCTGGTGTTCCGAAAACGCCCCGCCTTCATCTCCTTCTTCACTAACCACCCCCTCACTCGAGCTATCGTCGTCTGGCACCTCACTCGCACCCGAAACCTTCCGAAGGCGACTGTTTCTCATCCGATGTAACTCATCCTCTACAGCCTTGCCCTTCTCCGTTAAGGTTCGATGACGACTCGATCTGCGAAGAACACCACCCTCAGGGACAGCAGGTGAAGCTCCAGTGGAGGGTGCGAGTGTCGAGGATGTCGATGGCAACGTGGCAGGCCGGGAAGAATCGGAAGGTGCGTCTGACGTGCACCATGATAAAGTTAGATCCCGCTGACGCATGACCAAACCCTCATCAAACACCACATCTCTACTGTTGAAAAACGCCCCCGTCGCACAATCTCTCAACCTCCACCCTTTCACTCCATCGGGGTAGCCCATGAATAACGCCTCAGAAGAGTGCGGTCCGTTCTTTACCCGGCGCTCTGGTGGAATCCGGGAGAAGCATCGACAGCCAAACACACGAAGATGCGACACATCTGGCTTGTACCCGTATAGCATCTCGAACGGCGTCTTGCCCTCAGGAAGAACACGTGTTCCGGTCAGATTCCACAGGTACCCCACGGTCAGGACAGCCTCGCCAAAGTATCCCGCAGTAAGGTTGGCCTGACTCAACGCTGCCAGCGCTCTTCCCTGAACTGTGCATATTCCACGCTCTGCCTTCCCATTTTGTTGATGTGCATAGGCCACAGACCTGCGGTGTTCGATTCCTGCATCCATCAAGCTCCGAGTGAAGTCCGCTCCCATATATTCTCCCCCGTTATCTGTCTGTACCGCCTTCACCTTGGCATTGAACTTGTTCTCCCAGCGAGACTTGACCATCAGCCACGCCTCGTGAGTCTGGTCCTTTGTCGCTAGAAGCTGAATACTAATGGCATTCGTGTAATCGTCGATGAACACTATGAAGTACCGCTTCCCATGCAACGTGGCGACAGGAAACGGTCCACAGAGGTCTGTATGGACAAGTTCGAGGAAGGCACGTGTAGGTTGAGACGTCGAGGTCGGATAGGGTCTGTGTGGATGCTTTGCCAGTATGCACGCCTCGCATCGACTCTGAACCGTCGTTGAAGTGACTTGCGCGCCTCGTGTTGTGACAGGGAGGTACTTTGCAATGTCACCCCCTGCATGTCCTAGTCGTGCGTGCCATAGGTCCCAGGTGAGTGGACTCGGTACAAAGGCTGTGAAACAGGGTGGTTCAACAACGTTTTGTCCATCAGAAGGTCAAATGAACTCGATGTCGAGAAAACATAGCTGCGTCTTCATCTCGATGCTTCCAAGGACAACATCCTCGTGTGCCAGCTCGCATCGACTGGGTTTTCCCCGGAATCGTACGTCCCAGCCTCGTTCTACCATGCGGCCAACCGACAACAAGTTGACAACGGCGTTCGGAGCGTAGAGACAGTGTTCCAACCTCAGCCGAACTCGACAGCCTCCGAGTTTGAGGATTGCCACACAATCACCATATCCCCTCGTATCGAGGCTCCCCTGATTAGCGATTTTCATTGATACACTCGAGTCGTGGGTGAACGTCCAAAAGAGCGATGAGTCTCGAATGAGATGCGTCGTCGTCCCGGAGTCCAGTATGGTACACGACTCTGAGGTCACCAGAGAGGTAAGACTTACACTCTCGCTCAAACTGCCTCCCTCTGAAACCTCCTCGACGACCGCACAGGAGAGATCGTGGAAAAACGTATCGCTCGGCGGGTATGAGATTGCTGCGGCAGCTAACGGTACACTCGCAGCTGCTTGTGTGTTCCCCTCCACCGTTGACTGCACCGAGGTCGTTGGCGCTGCTGCTGCTGCCACCTGTCCTGCCGTGACTGCCTTTCCCCACTGCCAAGGTGCCTGTCCGGCTTTCCCACCTCCCGGCTGAAAGCAATTATCCCAGTCATGATCTGTCCTCTTCCGACCAACACAGATAGGTGTGGTACACGCCGTGCCGCTGGGATTATTTTTTGTTTTTCTTAGGCCAGTCACTGGGTTGACCTCCCCTCGCCTTCCAGGTACTGCTGCATTTGCGTACTCCGACCCAGGACCAGGTGCTGAGGTCGAAGACTCGTTTATCATTTGTATGGCCTCTTTTATGACTGTCTGAGCTGCGTGTTTGAAAGTGTAAGCTCCGGTCCCGAATCCCTGAGTGGCCTGTACCGCCGGTCGCGATGTGGAAGCAAGGAACGGGTTTGTCGACTGTCTTGCTGGAGCAAAAGGGTTTGTCGGTGTTACCGGGGTATTGAGAGGAGGCCATCCCGACTGAGAGACGAGACTGCTCCCCGTCGTCGCAGGTGTCAGGAAGCTAGACGATCCTCTGGTCAACTGCTCGCTACGCTCGAGATCCATTTCAATGCCCCTTCGGATCATTGGCCACATTCCTGTCTTCGGCAGCCCCCGCAAAAGTGCATATATTGCATCAGCGTCGGACGGTCTCACCCCCATGCGAGCAAGCTTGTCATTGGCGTGTATATGCGCCACCACGTACTTCTCTGCATCCGTCGCTCCCTTCATCTGAAGCGACGCTATCTGAGCGCGTATAGAGAACTGGAGTGACACATCCGATCGATCGTAGAGTTCTGCTAACGTGCTCCAGACTTCGCGTGCGGTAATGTCGATGCTGTCAGGAACGAGTGTCAAGACTGATGAGTTTATTTTTCTCAGGATGATAGACTTCGCCGTGCCGTCGTCCTTCAGCCAGGATCGGATTGCCTCCTGTTCGGCCACGGTGGGAGCCATTGGAAGCATAGGTGTTGGACAGGTCGAGGCGTATCTGAGATAGTCGAACGGATTTGTGCCGGTGCTCACATGGTTGTAGACTCCCTGCCCCAGCAGCAACTGTTCCGTCTGTCTTCGCCATTCATAATAATTCTCGGTTCCTCGTAGCTCGGGAATGTTTTCAAACTTCCCCATGACGCAGTCTGCGGGCGTGCCTATATGCGCCTCGGTCTCGTGCGTGTGCCTCTTCGATCCAACCTACTATCTGTTCCAGACGTTATTGAGTTGAGCTCGCCTTTCTATAGGGCCAGCTCGGGGCTCATAACCTGTTCGCTGGAAACAGAAAAGTAGCTCAGTCGTTGGATAACGAACTAGGTAATCTACAGCGGAGACTGCCAACCTGGAAACAGAAAAGTAGCTACCGTACGATCTATGCGTCCGCGCGTCACGTGACAATCCTGGTGTCCGCGCTGTCGAAGTCCAGTACACTAACCTAAGTATTAGTCCGGAAATAAAAACTCAACAGAAAGAATGATCCCTGTTACCTTTCATAGGTCACTGCTGCCCTGTTCCCCCTCCCCCTGCCATCACATGTGCGATATCTCAACAACCGTCCATCCGACCCTCTCGCAAACTTGCATGTAGGTTCTACTCAGTGATGCCTTTCGTACCGTTCCTTTCTTGGCACCATCACTGCTGCCATTTCGGAGTTATAGCCCATTTGGTAAATGGAGACTCTATTGGGCCGTTTTGCAAATATCTAGGGATCAGGTGCGTGTATTCCCCTAATTCAGGTTTCTCTGTGCTCTCTACACCTCCCTGAACCACGTCCCCTCGTTTTGTAGAGTTGTACTGAGCCGTTGTTTGTCGGCATGTTGCCTTCCCCCTCCTCCTTCCTCTCCTAGTATTTTCCACATATCTCATGCAATTCCCTGCCAAATCTCTTGCTTTTGGGGGAGGTGACTCTACTCATTGATACCGATGACACCAGAAACGCAATGTGCACCCATGTTTTCCCTGAAATATTAATATTTTGCTGTTTGTGCCAACACAGGGTAGTGTGGTTTGGACCTTGTATCTCACTCTTTCTGTGCCCTTTCTCTTCAAATTGTCTGCCTGTCCATCAGATTAATTGCAGGGAAGAGCTGATTGGTGTCCTGTAGGTACCGTGCTGTCCAGTATGTAGTTACATTCATATAGTTGTCTTTCTTGGCTGGCAAGCCCCAGCTCAGGCCGTCAGGCCGCGGCTTTGGGCCGAGCCGAGCCCTTATATAGGGCTTTTGGCGGCTCAGGGCTCGGCCCAACTTTTTTCAGGCCGTGAGCCCCCACAGGCCGGGCCTAAGCCCCGGCTTTCAGGCCAAGCCGGGCCGGGAAAACACTACTGCCGACCTACCGGCAGCATGTACTGGTGTGCCAACATCATTCCCCCCTGCTTGTCATCACCGATGGCGAGCACACATAATTCGAGAACGCCAGCACTCTTTGGCATCGTGCTTGTTCTACCCAGAGAGACAGAGAACTACCGTACATACCCAGTACTCCGAGTTAAAGCTCACCCGCCTACACGACCCGACCCACTGGCGCCACGTGGTACTGTTCCGACGTCACCCATCACCCGTCACAGCGAGTGCACCACTGTGCTCGTCATCACCAACAGCAAGTATGCATGCCTCACGAACGATTAGGTCATTTGTTGTAGCCCTCTCTCTAAGTACTCCGATGCGATGAGAGGTATCACAAACCACTGAACTTCGTACATAATTAAGTAAAGCAATCGTACTGATGTCACCTGTCACAGCGTACAAACATGCTGGTCGTTGCTAATGACGAACACCACACATATCCTGGGAGCGCCTCAGTCATTTGTGCTCTAGATTTTTATTTCTGCGCACTCCTTTCCTGAGCCACCTAGGATTGGAACGGTACGCCTCTTCATTACTGCAGTTTTTTAACTCAACAACTTCGAATTCCATCTTCCAAATAAAGTTGTGCAATAACATGACTGGAATGCCTGCAGGAAGCATCGAGGCTGTCGGCAGGTCAACACGCTGTGAGGCTCTTATTCTGTCTTCCTTATCCTTCATCTGTGCGCTGTTCGACGAGTGAGTAAGAGTTTTCATATGCTCTGCCGCGATCACTTCCTGAATTACTTGTTTACAGTACCCTGGCTTCAGTAGAACACGGCGAGGGAGGCTCGCAACTCTCTCTACCAGAGCCATCGTGATATATGGATAATCATGATTGTGCCCTCTTTTCTCGCTAGGCCCAAATTCGAGAGAGGAATCCTAAGGTATATATATTCGTGAACTGACCTGCTCGAAGTAGGTGGTGCTTTCTTAAGATTGAAGCCCACCCCGCCTCATGCATTCTCCAAGGCCTTGCGAGCAGCGAAGCCTACAGATCAGTGGATTTTCACGTGACTGATTATAGTACCTTCTGCATGACAGCGATCACGCCCGCCAAATATACGAGCAATATGTGCACGTGCACTGCATCAGGTCGTCGGGTCTAAAAAACAAGACAAACAGCAAGGTTCGTGTCACATCCAGACGGCCCCATTTCTTCTTCTTTCAACTCACTGCGGCAATGTCAGATACTTTGCCCATACCCTCACGTCCATGGGCTCCAGACATGGAGTACAATTTTTCTGGTCTATCGGCCACTATGGACTGCAGTGAGAATTCTTCAATGCCCTCTTTTCTTCGCTTTCTTTTTTTCACTGATGGACGGTGGTTGTGTATCCCACTGCTGTAACGGCCCGTACTTTTTCACTACTTGTTGTAGCGTAGTCTTAGCGTACTTCTCCTTATTTATCCACTCTCTGGTTAGGGTTACTTAGACGCGCTCATAGACGCTTTACTTGGTCAGCTGATTCGTCAGCGTAGCCGCATTGACTCAGCGTGGAGCGCTGCAGCCAATAGCGTTTATCTCTCGCTTGTTTGGTTTGTTCTACGACGTTCCTCGGTACAAACACTCGTAGTAGTATAAATACCGTCTCTCTTGTCGTAGACACTCCAATCGAGTTCATTTGTGCATCGTCACTTTAACCCAGTTCCCTCATCCTCTACTCTTCTCAGTTCTTGGAGTAACCGAGTATAGTCTTCGGATTATAAGTGTTACACTTGAACTCGATTCTCAAATACTCCCTTACTCCGCTTGCGCCCAGGCATATAGGGCAACATATACCCGGACTCCAGGGTTAAGGAGCTTTACCTTCTTCTCTTCACTTCGTTTACGGGGCGACGCCTTTAGTCCCATCCACCTATCGGCTGGTGGTTGTGTTTGAAGAAGAAACGTAGTTAGTAGTCCCGCTATCCGTCAAGGGTAGTGCGAAGGCGTAACCCACATTAGGGGGTGGAAACACATAGCTTAGCAGTAGTTCCCCTACGTCACGGGAGGTAGAAAGCGTACTACCGTATCCCTAGTTACACCGTACGATAGCTGAGACAGAGTACCGCCACTGAGGGCAGGGAAAATCTCGTCAACATTCCTCGCGTTAAGAAATCGGAGTCTTTGGCTCCTCGCATTAGGTTTTCTCCTTACCTGAAAAAGGAAGAGTCACCCGCTCCCCCGCTCTTGTTTGCTCGGGAAGTAACAGCCCTCGAGCAACAAATCTTTGGTACCCCCAAACCCCTTCTTCCTCGTCTTTCGCCACTCCCTCTTCGCTCCCCTTCTCCCGACCCAAATCTACTAGGTTTCGTACTACACGTCCCATACAACTTATGGAACAGACAAACCATCCGACCTCCCCCCCGCACTCCCATAACTTTCGTTGGTCATGGACCAGTTCACCCAGGACCAGCTGCAGTTCATGCAGCAAATGACTACGTTAATCACGGCGCAGGTCGCCAACCAGGTGGCCCAGCACGTCGCCAACACTGTGGCAGGAATGCAGCAGCAGCAGCCAGCAGGCGGAGGGGCCACCGCCAACCCCAATCAGAACGTTGACCCCACGAAACAGGGCGTCGCTGACCCAGGGATGTTCGATGGGTCGATTAGCAAGTTCGAAGAGTGGTGGGCCAAGATGAAGGCCTTTATCATTATGGCTCAGTCAACTAGTCCTCGGGCAAGGACCCTGATGGTCTGGTCTAGGATGACTGGACCGATTGCCGGGGCATACATGCGGGCGCGTATCGATCAATGCCTCCCGACGGGCATGTGGCCGACTTACGATGAGTTGGTGGCAGAGGTGGAAGCGCGGTTTAGGCCGCTTCATAATAAAGACTGGGCGAAGGAACAGCTCAGCAAAGTTCACCAAGGATCGGCTAGGACGGAGGAATTCCTGGCCAAATTCAACGCTCTAAGGACCGCATCCGGGGTATCCGATGACATGCTATCTTTATGCTGGAAAGGGCACTCCGCCCTGAAATCGTTCAGCAAATTTTCGTTCAGGGCCGTCGCAAAGACACCTGGGCAGAATACGACGTCGAGGCCAGGTGTCTCGGTGCTGCCCTGGAGGCAGTTAGAATCAAGACTGGCGGTGCATCCTCTCGATGGGGACAAAGTTTCTCACGACCCTCGCCCGGGGTTACGTCAGGGCAAGGCGCACCCATGGATATTGGGGCTGCGCAGGGTGGTTCTGGAAGCCGCCCCAAAAAGGACTTTTCTAACTACCAGTGCTACGCTTGCGGCCAGAAGGGTCACATCCGCCCGCACTGCCCGCAGGCCGGAGACAAAGGCAAAGGGCGCCAGGTGCACTCTGAAGGCGTCGACCCGCGGCTGGCCGCTATGGATGGGATGACTTTCGAGCAGATAGTCGCCCATGTCTCTAAATTAAAAGAATCAGAGCTGCAGTGAAGTCGGGTCCTGCAGGCTCGGACAATGATAGTACTGGACTTGTTTCTTTTTCTCCTTTTAGTTTTTCTTCTCGTTGCATTTCGGTTTCATCTAAAAATAGTACAAAAGAAAACACAAAAATAGATAACACAAAAGCACAAAAAAAAGTTTCGTTTTCGGACATAGTTACTGTAAATAGGTTTTCTCCTCTCTCTGTAGATAGTATGGATGATGATTCGGACTCTGTACCTACACCGTCTGTTGGAGGGTCCCGAAAGGGCTCGGGACTGGACGTTAAACTGGCACCGCTTAATTCTCCAAGCAATAAAACCTCTAAAAATAGCGTTTCGGAAGGATCCGAGTCGGTTAGCGATGCTCAGGCGACAGTACCGCCAAAATCCCGAGTTCGCACGCTCAACCTAAAGGATCATGTTGCTGTACCTATAATTATTCGCACTAGGAAGGGTGACGCACACGCTGTGCAAGCCTTGTTGGATTCCGGTGCTACAGGTGTTTTCGTGGACGCCAAATTCGTTGATCAAAAGAAGCTTCCAAAGTTGTCTCTCCCACGCACTGTGGACGTATTTAATGTCGATGGTACCCTTAACTCCGCTGGAAGGATTACACATCAAGTACCGCTTAGAGTTCAGTTTGGAGATCACTTCGAAGAGTTAGTAGCCGATGTCACGGATCTGGGATCTCACGACATGATTTTGGGTCACACGTGGCTTGCCACTCACAACCCAGAAGTCAATTGGAAAACCGGTGAAATCTCGATGAAGAGGTGTCCTTGTAGTTGCAGGCAACTCGCGCCGAAGCCGGCCTTCGTTAGACGAATCGAAAAGGAGGAGGTCCAGGCCCTCGAAGACTGGCATAATATATTTAGAGCCGACAGGCAGGAGGCTCCTAAAAAGGACAAAACCCCTGAGGAACTGGTTCCGAAGGAATACCACGAATATTTAAACGTCTTCTCTGTCCAGGAATCCGAATGCATGCTGCTTAGGAAACCATGGGATCACGCGATAGAACTAAAGGAGTCGTTTGTTCCGAAAAAGGGAAGGTTGATCCCTCTCAGCCCTGATGAGCAAACCGAAGTTAGCAACTTCGTTGACGGACAACTTAAAAAGGGGTATATTCGGCCTAGTAAATCACCGCAAACCTCCCCCGTGTTCTTCGTCCCTAAGAAGGATGGAAAGAAGCATATGGTACAGGACTACCGCTATTTAAACGAGCATACAGTCAAGAACTCGTATCCCCTCCCGCTTATCTCACAGCTTGTTGACAAGTTGAAAGGCTGTAAATTATTTACGAAAATGGACCTTAGGTGGGGATACAATAACATCCGGTGTCGCGCGCCGAAGGTGTTTGGCGACGTGAGCATGGACTCAGAAGCTGAATAGTGAAGAACGGAGAACGGAGAAGCCTAGCCCTAATGCGAAGAATGACTGATATTGCCAGCAGTCATCCATCGCACAAGAACCATCCTTAACGTTAGGGAAGAAACCGCTTGAGCGCCCGAAAAAACTTTTTGAGCGCTAGTTTACGGCATTCCGATTTTTCGAATATCTCCGTCAATTTTAAAGATATCGACACCATTCCCACGCTCACAGGAAGCTCTCGACCACGCCATCCTGCCTACCAAATTTGGTAACGATCCGCGCACTCCACGATTTTCTGCATCATTTCTACCAACGAACGCCCATTTCGCCAATATTTATCGTAATGGCCACCTCCTCGACTGTCTCTTCGCTCGTGTCCTTTGCTAGGGAGAATAACTACGAGTACCTGCCAGGAATCCCCACTAGCTCTCGCCCCGAAGCCTCCTGGTTCATCCCTCCCTCGTCCATGACCTCCCATCCTATCGCTTTGGGACAGCGCGTTCTTCTCGTCAGTCTGACGTCGAGGAAGACGTTCTTTGGTCGCCTCAAGTCTGTCATCAGGCTTGAAAGGTCTTATGTGGTTGTTTCGGTCTCTCCAGTCGAAAAGGATTACGGATTTTTCCTTCCTGCCCCCTGCAACGTCTATCTCTCAATCTCGTCTTTTGTTCTCCCAAAATTGCGACAGCTCCAGTACCAATTACTATCATCTACACTATCTGATCGCATTCATGACGATTTTGAGGCACTTCTCCCTGCCCTCATTGGAGAAGATGGCCCCTCCTCCTCCTCATGCCCTCCAGAGCACTAGTTGCACCTGTACAGGTCGCTTTGCAGAGAGGAGAGAGGGGGGAAAGTTGCGAAATCCTAAGCCCTGACTACCCTGGAGACCCCCAAAGTTGGCCCCTGGCAGAAATCCCCACAGTTCTTCTTTCGGACGCGCAGCATATCGCCCCAATGAATCTGGATCTCAGATCTAGGAGTCAGAGTGACTCATTTGCAGTCATACCCCCTTATTCAGCAGTGACCAGTGCACTTACTCATCCCCCTTTCCGTCGCATTATTCATCCGTTCCTTAATGACTCATTCTATTTCAAATGATTTGTGATATTCTTCGTCATGCTGACTGATTTTACTTACCAATCGCTTACTGTCCTTACTCAGCCTTGCTCGGCCTTACCAATCCTTTACCAATCCTCTTACCAATCGCTTACAAACCCCTTACAAAGTGTTTCCCTCTATTTACTTCAGGCTGCGCTACCTTTTGTATATAAGTACCAATACGTCGCAGCAAGTAGCACACACATAAGCAAGTAGCCCCCCTGCATAGGATACCGTCCCCTTTGTAGTGAGACTGCTGCCCAATCATTATCATCATTATCTGCCTTATTGCCGTCGCTTTGAGGCCCTTCATTATCTTCTTTATTCTTGCAGTATCTGAGGCTCCATCAAGGGTCTATTTACTGTTATTCTTCATCATCTTACGTCGCTTCTGGGCTCCGAGTAGCCTAAATATCATCGCTTTTCTGTTGTCCCCTTGCTCCCCTCTCGTCAGGAGCACTGTTCCCTTCTGCCCTAGTCATCTAGGTGTGCAGAACCCCTCCCCATTTCGCTATAACCGATCCCTCGAGCCAAAGTCCGCGCAGGTAAACCACCAACTCGGCATTTGTCTTTGTGTTGGTTTTGTGGTGTTTTCGCCATAGATCCACACGTCGACTCACACCGGATCAAGGAAGGTGACGAGTGGAAAGCCACTTTCGTCTGTCACCGTGGAGCCTTCGAACCGCTGGTGATGTTCTTTGGACTTTGTAATTCCCCCGCCACGTTTCAAAATATGATGAACGACATCTCCGGCAATATGGAGGACGTTCTAGTAGTATATATAGACGATCTTATGATATTCACAAAAACGGACGATGAAAAGGAGCATGACAGGATCGTGCTAGAGGTGCTTAGAAGGTTGAAGGAGAACGACTTGTTCGTTAAACCGGAGAAGTGTTTATTTAAGCAAAAAGAGGTCGACTTTTTGGGTATGATAGTTGGCACGAATGGAGTTAAGATGGATCCCGCGAAAGTCGCTGCTGTGCGCGACTGGCCGGTCCCCACTTCTGTTTGTGGAGTTCGAGGCTTCCTTGGCCTTGTGAACTTCTACCGACGTTTCATAAAGGATTTCGCGCAGGTCGCACGCCCCCTTAATGACCTAACCAAAAAGGACACTCCGTTTCTCTGGACCGACAAGTGCCAAGTAGCGTTTGATACGTTAAAGGAGGCCTTCACGACCGTGCCTATTCTTATGTTCCCCGATCAGGATCGGAAGTTCCGCTTGGAAACCGATGCCTCAGATTACGTGACCGGAGCTGTGCTCTCGGTAGAATGCGATGCACCCATTGCAGCTGGATTTGGCCAAATTTGTGGATTGTGCCAGATATACCACTTGTCAAAAAACACGGATTCTGACCGTGGGACTAAATGTCCAAATGCTATGGGGGGTGTGGCACAGCCACACAGTGAACAGCCACATAGACAGGGGTCAAAACAGCCAAAGAGAGAGAGGGATTGCACTTTAATGTATCAACTGCATGAATGAAGCGGATACCTAGGAGGTTGCTATCACCCATACCAACTGGGCAGATTTTCCAATGCAGAAATGGTTCAGGATAGTCCAGATTGCAAGTAGGAATTCAGCCATGCACTTAGCTTACTCATTACTTCTCTCTGTGGTGTGCTATGACAAGTTTTTGACAGATCTCCTATCTCTTGAAAAATCTTCGCACACTTTCCCACGCTCCCCAGCTCTCATTTTCATTCCAGCTCCTCCAGTTCTCAATGGATGGACTTGAAACCTTGGATGCAGGTAGATATGTAGGTGTAGAATGTGCCTATGGCATTAGTTGGTATGTTAGCCCTGGAAGTGTGGCATGGTGGCCATTCACCCAAAAAACCAACAATGTGGTGTTGCCCACATTCCACCTGATAAACCCCCAAAGTCCTTGTACATAGACACTGTCTGATGTATCCTCCACAGTACCAATGGATCAAAATACCCAGAAAGCTGCAGCACCCATCTGTATAATGCATACACTGGGGAGGAGGAGATCTGACTCCACCTCCACAAGGACAGAGGCTGATGGTCTGGAACTTTGATAGGTTGTAGATATATGCCAGAGCTACTTAGGTTTAAATTCTCAAGTCCATATGTCAAGAACTGCATGTTTGGGAGTAGATTTCGCATTTTTACCCCTATTTATATTTATATCCAATAACATTGGATTGGATCCAAATTGTGTATGGAATGGGTAGATCACTTGTCAATAGTGTGCTACAGTACTTTGAAATATCATCAAGTGGACAGGAGAAGGGGTGGCAGCAACAACAACCCAGGCATCTTGTCCGCTTTTTTGATTACATAAGCACACAAAATGGGGGTGGCTGTGCAAAAAAGCGAAGATCTGCGAAAAATTTAGTATTCTACTTTTATCTCAGCCAAAAATAAAGATCTCGCTGATGTAAGCATACTCCCATGATCCCCTCGACAGGGGCTACAACTTTGGTTTTCAGAGTGGCTGTGCACACCCCTGTCTATGTGGCTGTGCATTGCCTTTACCGGTGTGGCTGTGTAAACAAAATCAAAAGACTCGCGAAAATTTCAGTATTCTACATTTATCTCATCCAAAAATAAAGATATTGCTGATGTAAGCATAGTCCCGTGATCCTCTCAACAGGGGCTACAACTTTGGTTTTCGATGTGGCTGTGCACTACCCCTGTCTATGTGGCTGTGCGACCCCTTTCACTGTGTGGCTGTGTCTACCCCTCACTATGTGGCTGTGTCAACCCCTCTCCCAGTGGCTGTACATCACCTCTCAGTTTGTGGCTGTGCAACATCCTGATCCCAGTGGCTGTGTTCCAGACCCAGCTATGTGGCTGTGCAATCCCTTTCACTGTGTGGCTGTGTTGACCCCTGTCTGCCGTGTGGCTGTATGACACCCCCCCATCCGTGTGGGCTCATATTGTGGCTGTGACAAAATCCGGGTTTTCTGACAAGTGGGTAACCTGGAACTACCCATGATCGTTTGGTCAAAAACAGCAGCTAAGGCTCTGCGATGACGGTCTCTGGAGACCAGTTGCCTATTCAAGTCACTCGCTTAGTGGAGCAGAGCTGAATTATACAGTTCACGACAAGGAGATGCTAGCCATCATCCGCGCTTTAGAGCAATGGCGTCACTACCTTGAGGCTACTCCGTACCAGTTTGAGATTTGGACGGATCACCACAACCTTAAGTGGTTCATGACGTCGCAGAAGCTTCAACCACGCCAGGCGCGTTGGGCGCAGTATTTTAGTCGTTTCAACTGTGTTATCGTCCACAAACCAGGAGTTTCAATGGGACGACCGGACGCTCTCTCTCGCCGCGAAGACTTAGTAGAAAATCGCGAAAATGCTAAAACGGAGGAATCGCTGTTTATTAAACCCGAGCAAGTGCACACTGTGCACTTAGAAAACCCCTTTATAGAAGAACTGCACAGTGTAACGGCCACGGTTGACGCTGGAACACTCGACCGACGCGATGGTTTACTGTATGATGGAGATAAAGTTTTTGTGCCTGAGGCACTTAGACAGAAGGTTCTCACTGCTCTTCACGATTCGCCCCTAGCGGGTCATCGAGGCGTAAAAGGAACTCAGGAGTTGATCACACGCTGGTTCACGTGGTCTACCTTGAAGCCCGATGTCGAGGAGTACGTAAAGCACTGTCAGACGTGTCAAGCTAGCAAGCCTAGTAACAACCCGCCGGCAGGTGAACTCAAATCTTTACCTGTCCCCGATGGGCCTTGGAAGGATCTTACGACCGACTTTATGGATATAGGAGTCAGGAGCTCCTCTGGAAAGTCTTACGTCTTAGTCGTTGTTGATCGGTTCTCTAAGGAAGCAGAGTTCATCCCCTGCACTGAAAAGGAAACTGCCGCTAGTACGGCTCGGCTTTATTTAACTCACGTCTGGAAGCATCATGGCCTTCCCCAGTCTCTCGTTTCAGATCGCAGACCGCAGTTCGCATCTCAGTTCTCAAAGGAGTTATTTACAGCGGTTTTCATTTGTTCGGGGAAAATCCAAAAATCAAAAATCGCTTTCGGGTGTTGCCGGCAAGGACCCCGGAAGTGGCCGTAGTTAGAACTTGTAGTTACTAGTCGTGCCAATTACTTCTTCCGGAGTCACCATCATGTCGTCCCCGGCTCCTGACGATGACTTCCTACAGTCATTCTCAATTTTGCTGACGGTCTATTCGAAGATCAAGAAAACGTCTGCGAAGGGGAAGACCACATCAAAGGAAGAAAAATCTACGAAAATGAAAGAGCTACTGTTCAGTCCCACTGACTCGAACTACATCGAATTTTTGCAAGCAGTACTCCGCAAACATGGCTTGAATGACTACCAGGTTTCTGAAAAGAAACATTTTCCACTGAAGTATATTCCCCCGAAGGCCCGAGGGTGTGTTTTTATATATATTTCATGACTGTAACCACTACTAACATTTCCTGGTAGACAACGGATATCGGACGCAATCAATGTTGACAATTTGGCTGATTACAGGGAGATGGTGAAGAAGATATCCGAAGGCCAATTGCCCATAGTGAAGCTCTTTGTGGATATGCGAGAGGTTGAGAAGTTACCTCGCACCTCCAAGTCCAAAGGTTCCGGGAGCTCCGACGACGACGACGACTCGGAGCCCACCTCTGATAGTGCCAAGGTATGTACTTATGATTTCACTGAACTCAGCTAAAGTATATGGTTACAGAGAACATCTAGAAAGGCTGATCTCAATAGTCGCCTCGCACGATGGCGACTGAAACTTCAGAAGGCGTACAAGAACGAGGGTGACGAGGGGCTCACGTACTTTGGCCCCCAAGGACCAATTCCTCTGACGCCTGCCATGGTCCGTGATTGGTGTCTAGCGCTGGTAAGTCTTCAAGTAACATCCATGCATAAATGATAGTAACATCACTAGGAGGATGGGCAGGCGACCATCGCTACTCCACCGAATATCGAGTCATTCAACCCAGCCAACAAAGTTCCATTTCTTCATCCCGCATGCAAGGCTGCTGCACAACCAGCAGCCCCCGCTGCGACAGATCTCAACTCTTTGACATCGGCCATTTTGTTACGGACTCTTACGCAGCTCGACACCGGTCTTATTCATTCACCAACTTCCCCTACTTCCACCCCGCCCGCTCCACAAACTCCTGTTCGGCGTCAAGTGCACACCACGTCATCACCGCCAATCCCCTCTCCGAGTCAAGTGGTACGCTACTTGGAGTATGCTGAGACCAACCTTGGTGTGCGCTACGCACTGTCATACAAATCAGCCTTTGAATTGCATGGGATCGGTCCAGATATCCTTCCCGACGTTGATGACAAATTTTTAGCAGGCCTCGGCTTGTCAGCAGGCGATGCAATCCGCCTGAAGAGAGGTAGTATCGCATGGTGGAACAGCCCTGAAGCGAAAAGGAAGCGCAGCGATGCCTCGACCTCTGAACCGGCTTCCAAGCGCAATCATTCTTCGGCCTCGGAAACTCGGATGCCGAAGAAAGTATCTTACGAGAAGCGGTACCATGGAGGTGGTGGCAATCGTTTCACTGGGCCCCCCATGAAGAAAGATGAGGACGATGATGGTTTCCCTCCAGACCGAGACTATGACCTGTTTTATTTTTGTGAGACGTTCAAGGAATGGTTCCCAGTCCCTAGTGGCTACATCGTAGATGACAGCGGGAACAATATTGCGGATGAAGCGTAGCTATTTCAGTCGTTTTTGTCGTAGTCGTTTTTTTTCTTCAAATACATTCTCTCCGGCATTGCGATCACAAACATTCAATTGACACAGCACGGATACATGGAAAAAAAAAAACAACAGCTACAATTATACTATGTACCCTGATGCCTTGAAATATCCTGCTGCTTTGTCCGGCGTGATACTCTGGCACGCACGGACAATGGACATCAACGACAAGTCATGAGGGTGGCGACGGAAGTATCCTTTGATGGTTGAAAACGCTTGTTCGATGGGGTTATAGTCGGGGGAATAGGGAGGCAGATAGATGAGCTTGCATACTGCGAACGTCAGTAGTAATACTTGAAGATCACGTATAGGGTACTTACAGTGGTCGTCTTCAACCAAACGGCATATATCTTCACTGTGATGGATGCGGCAGTTGTCCATTATGAGGACACTGCGGGGACCAGGATATGGGTTGGTAAACGGCATCTACTTCTGAGTTAGCTATCAATGAAACAATGAAAACTTATCGCGTACATACCACCTGTTCCTTGAGAAACTTCACGAACCGCTGCGTGTCAACAGGGCCCTCCACAATGTCATAAGCGACAATACCATCGAGGGTGATAGCAGGAATGATTGAGTAGCGGGTTCCTCGGACAAATCGCCTCTGAACGCTGCATCTATAACCCTTCCCTGCCCGGCCAAATCTCCTCATTACGGTACATTCATCCCTCGCGGCCTCATCGATGAACATCATCATGTTCGGATCTGGGACTTCTTCGGCAACCTTGTTCATATACGTCGCCCGTAAGAGCTCGTTCCGTTCGAGAGCGTGCGCAGAGATGGCCTTGCGAGTTATGCCAAGTTGCTGGATGGCACGAGAAATAGTGGGAAGGGAGGCGTGAACGTTGCGTTTGAGCTTTAGCTCATCCTGCAATTCATCAAGATAAATCGAGGGACGATAGCGGATAATCGAAGAAAGAAAAAAAAGATCATGTGGACTGAGGATACGAGGATGGCCCACCAGGCAGGAGTAGGTGTGGGGGTTGGAGACGCTGCCAGATAGTCGATAATGGTTGAGAACTCTATAGACAGTAGTTTTTTTGAGACCCAAGAAGTGACAGATATGTTTGACGGAATAGCCCTCATGATGGAGGGCCGGGATACGAGCCTTCAGATCATCTGAAGCACCTTGTCGTGGCATGAAGGAGCGGGTGGTTGACGACTCGTGGGAAACTAATTGTGCGTTCAACAATCGTGGATTAGGTATTACAAGTAACTACAAGTTCTAACTAGGGCCACTTCCGGGGTCCTCGCCGGCAACACCCGAAAGCAATTTTTGATTTTTGGATTTTCCCCGAACAAATGAAAACCGCTGTAAAATGTTGGGTGTCGAGCAGAAGCTCTCGACGGCATTTCATCCACAGACGGACGGTCAGACGGAGCGGTTGAACTGCGAGATTCAGCAGTATTTACGGATGTATGCAAACCATCAGCAGGAACGATGGGAGGATTGGCTTCCCCTAGCTCAGTTCGCGTACAATAACTCCAAGTCTTCTTCTACTGGCAAGTGCCCCTTTGAAGTTACTCGTTCGTATACACCACGGATGGGCATCGAGCCGATGACTTCTAAGGTAGAAGCAGCGGAGGAGACCGCTAAAGACTGGTTCCAGGTGTTCCAGGAAGTGCACGAGAGTTTAGGAAAAGCTAGGACTCGTCAGAAGACTCAGGCAGATAAACGACGATCCCCTTCCCCTGCTTACTCTGTAGGCTCGCAGGTTTGGTTGGCTACCGACCACCTATCGCTGAAGGACCGGCAGAGCCACAAGTTGACCGAAAAGTGGATAGGCCCGTATGAGGTCTCGGATGTTTTATCCAACGCCGTTAAGTTAAAGTTGCTGCGCTCGATGCGCATACACCTGGTAGTGAACGTTTCACGGGTGAAACCTTATCTCGGTGCTCTTGATGGGCAACCGGTTACTCGGCCCGGCCCACAACGGGTTACGGATGAAGGAGACGTCGAATACGAGGTCGAGAAGGTTGTTGATTCCTGCTTGAAGCGTGGTAATCTTCAGTTTCTCGTTCATTGGAGGGGATACCCAGAGGAAGATCGCACTTGGGAGCCTAGATCTGCTCTTAAGAACGCCCAGGAGGCGATAGACGGTTTCTACAAACTCCACCCCGGTGCCCCCCAGAAACTTCGCTTACTTTCGACCGAAGGTCTCTTTTTCTCCGCGGTACCCGACCTTTGACTGCTGTGCAGCCTATCTGGTCTCGTCTGGAAGTCGAGCCTTAGGAGGGGATAGTGTAACGGCCCGTACTTTTTCACTACTTGTTGTAGCGTAGTCTTAGCGTACTTCTCCTTATTTATCCACTCTCTGGTTAGGGTTACTTAGACACGCTCATAGACGCTTTACTTGGTCAGCTGATTTGTCAGCGTAGCCGCATTGACTCAGCATGGAGCGCTGCAGCCAATAGCATTTATCTCTCGCTTGTTTGGTTTGTTCTACGACGTTCCTCGGTACAAACACTCGTAGTAGTATAAATACCGTCTCTCTTGTCGTAGACACTCCAATCGAGTTCATTTGTGCATCGTCACTTTAACCCAGTTCCCTCATCCTCTACTCTTCTCAGTTCTTGGAGTAACCGAGTATAGTCTTCGGATTATAAGTGTTACAACTGCGGCTTGAGCTGACTTTTTTTTTCCTTCTTGCTATGCAACGTGTTGCAACCGAAAGGTAATGTTATCAATGCAAGTTCTAGCATGTCGGTTCTGCCACCATTCCACACTCCTGGCATGGCTACTCCTCTCTGTCCTGTGGTTCCCCCTCTCACCATCAGCCAGCTCGACCCAGACAACACCATACGTGATTTCCTCGATGCTAACTTGAATGCCCCGTGGAATGCCTCGCTCATGCCTACTGCAAATTGGACACCTCCACTTCCTCAGTCCCACACCATTGAACAAGGCTCCATCACACCCGATACTCAACCTTTGTCAAGTGCCCTTCCTTTTGCCTCTGGCGTGCTGCCAGATAGTGGCAATCCTGGATCTTCATCTGGAAACAATGATTTCACAGTTCGTTGTACTTTTGTCTCATAATGGCCTGGTCTGATAAAGATCTTAAGAAGACTGGTGAAGACACAGATCGTCCTGAGGTGCCGGTCAGTGAAGGGATACGTGATGTGTCCACTTGGGCTGCGCATAACCCTGGTGCATGTGTTATCCAACTGCGTAGTTCTAGACAGACCTCGGAGCTCAGAAAGCATCGTGGGCAATTGCCTGTCAGCAGAGGGCCATGAAGAAAGCCCTCCTGGACAATGCTGTGCAGGAGTATCTCACTCAGCAAACTTCGAAGTTGGAGGAAATTGCCTTCAAGCACAATATTACAGTCGAGTATTTAAAGGGTTTAGTAGGTGGCCAGACTTATTACCACAACCCTTGAAAGGTACAATGGCATAATGCTCTGCTCCACACGAAGGCTCTGGAGGTCAATGCAGGTATATCCCTTCCCATCCAGTCACGGTGTGAGTCGATGTGTGGATCTATGGCAAAAACACCAAAAAAAAACCAACACAAAGACAATTGCCAAGTTGGTGGTTTACCTACGTGGACTTTGGCTCGAGGGATCGGTTACAGCGAAGTGGGGGAGGGGTTCTGCACACCTAGAGGACTAGGGCAGAAGTAGATGGTGCTCCTGACGAGAGGGGAGCAGGGGAATGACAGAAAAGCGAAGATATTTAGGCTACTCGGAGCCTAGAAGCGACGTAAGATGATGAAGAATAACAGTAAATAGACCCTTAATGGAGCCTCAGATACTGCAAGAATAAAGACGATAAAGAAGGGCCTTAAAGCGACAACAATAAGGCAGATAACGTTGGTAATGATTGGGCAATAGTCTCTCTACAAAGGGACAGTATCCTATGCAGGGGGGCTACTTGCTTGCTGCTTGCTGCGACGTATTGGTACTTATACAGTATTGGACCAGCACTTGCGCCAGTAAAATTTAAGTGCCTCACATTTTGTTCCAACACAAAAAGTACATAAATCATGCATGAGATCCATGTTAGTACATACTCCAGCAAGCCCTGTATGAATTTTGAAGCGCATCGTGAACATTCTCCGTGGTGTAGAAGGTTGTTGAGTTTTTGCGCCTTATCACATCTGCACCACCACTTGTGCTGCACCAAAAAGAGGAAATCTGTATTACATAATATGCACCTGTAGGTGATTATCATTATTCATCCTCACTATCACCATCAGTGGCTTCGTCGTCATCCACTTCACTCTCGTCCCTTCCCTCACCACCACCAGCACTCTCGAACGTAGGTCTAGGTGAAGGAGCCTCGAGTTTTCCATGCTTTGGTTGGATCCAGCGAGGCCATCGCTTCTCGACTCGTGCTAACTCCCTCTCCACTTTCCAGTGTTCGAGTTCTGCCTTGTATGCCTCATTATGGGCCTTGTTACGCTGCTGCTGCTCCCTATCTGCCACTTTCCATGCCCCCAGTGCCTCAGCCCAGCTTTCCCTCTGTTTTCTCCGGTTTTCTTTTTGAACTTCTTCCTCTGCAGCCACATTTTCAAAGTCTACAACCTGGTTGTAGAAGGCCTCCCCAGTCAGTAGCCTAGGCAACCCATCACCCATAAGCTTCCCTTTCCCTTTTTTCCTTGTCTTCCTGAGCTGCTAGCTGACTCATAATTCTGTTGCAGTGCATAGTCTGTAGTACAAGTACAGATTGCATCTCAACAGTGGATGCTTTGTACCAGTCTTCACATGCAAGTGATTGGCACAACGCTTCTTGGTATGGGTGCTCGAGTTCACTTGCTGGTTCCAATCCAATAGTGTATGTTTATGTTTTCGTGTAGGGGTTAATGGGGAAGGCTGGTATGTGGGCAGCTGATTTTCGGAGGTAAGGGGCATCGTATTCACAAGATATGATGCTGATGTTGATGCAAGTGCCTCTGCAGCTTTGTGAGCTGCAAGATGCCATGGTGTATCTGGTGATTCTGTGTGCCGACCCAGTTCATATTCATAGATAGCCTTCGATACTGCACAGACAGGGCTGGCCTGTGGGAGTGGCATGTGACCCACTGATGATGTTTCGTAGCTGTGTGCCATCATTTCTTTTGGCATGACATTTGGGTTCAGTGGCCAAACACCAGTCTTCTGGAATGCTGCATGGATTGTTTCGGGTGTGAGTGCTTTCTGGTGTGCCCTGGAATAGATAGCCAGGAAGTTCCCTTTTCCAACCTTCTGACAAGTGTCCTTCAGGTACTGATCACATTTGAGAGTCCAGTAATGCTTCAGCACTCTGAAGATGCACACATCTAACCCTTGGTAGATGTGTGTGGTGTGTGCCAGATAGCATAGTACGTGAATATTGTTTTCCCTTGCATAGTCTAAGAAGTCTTTTGTGTAGTGTGAATTGTGACCATCGACAAGGAGAAGCCAGGCATGCCCATTTGCTTTGGCATGAGTTTTTCGATCAAAATCCTCAATCCAGAGCCACCCAATCACTCCATCTGTCCAGCCTTTTGGGGAGTGAGTGATGCTAATCAAAAGTCAGTATGATACAATTTGAATAGCTTTAATGTATTATTCTGGTGCCATTCTGTCGAGAAGTGCTGACCCTTATAAATTACAGTGGGTGGTAATTCTTCCCCATCAGCACAGATTGTCACCATGACGGTAACATTCTCACAATTGCCATCACATTGCTGATGCTGTATTTTGGCCTTACATACTTCTTCCTCTGCCTCCACTCTTCTTTGACTTTAGAGCAGATTGCACGCATACTTGTCCTTTCAGTATCCAGTTTCTTCTCCTCTTCTTTGCATAGTTGGACAGCCTGAGCAACAGCTTCCTCCTGAAGCTTAGATTGGATTTGCTTCTTCTTTGTCTGAGATAATGCACGGCCTGGCATGCCAATGGATTGAAAAATTTTCGTACCATTGCATGGCTCTTGTGGTGGACTTCACTTAACCACTAGTCTGTCCATTGCCATTTTAGGCTTAGTATCATGATAAGGATGAGTGATATGAGTGCAAAGACATGCTTCACCAGCATCCCTCTGGGCCTCTGGCAAGTCTCATATTCACAATCACATATAGTCATAGCACTCGCCTGTGGGTTACACCATAAAGAACAACATATGAAAATCCTGGAGTGGTATGACAGGTCCCCACAAATCTATTAGCAATATACCTGAAAAATTGCAGATTCTGCACACTAATTTGAGCACTGTGAAACATCCAACAGTGCAATTTTCTAGTTCTTTGTAGAATATTGATCCGTACTACAATACCTTACTGCTACATACATTACATGGACACTTTTATTCACGGATGATTAGTATTTTTATGTTGGCGCAAGTGATGGTGGGTGGCGCAAGTGATGGTGGGTGGCGCAAGTGATGGTGGGTGGCGCAAGTGCCAGTCCAATACTGGATACAAAAGGTAGCGCAGCCTGAAGTAAATAGAGGGAAACACTTTGTAAGGGGTTTGTAAGCGATTGGTAAGATGATTGGTAAGGATTGGTAAGGCCGAGCAAGGCTGAGTAAGGACAGTAAGCAATTGGTAAGTAAAATCAGTCAGCATGATGAAGAATATCACAAATCATTTGAAATAGAATGAGTCATTAAGGAACGGATGAATAATGCGACAGAAAGGGGGATGAGTAAGCGCACTGGTCACTGCTGAATAAGGGGGTATGACTGCAAATGAGTCACTCTGACTCCTAGATCTGAGATCCAGATTCATTGGGGTGATATGCTGCATGTCCAAAAGAAGAACTGTGGGGATTTCTGCCAGGGGCCAATTTTGGGGGTCTCCAGGGTAGTCAGGGCTTAGGATTTCGCAACTTTCCCCCCTCTCTCCTCTCTGCAAAGTGACCTGTACCAGGTGCAACTAGTGTTCTGGAGGGCATGAGGAGGAGGAGGGGCTGTCTTCTCCAGTGAGGGCAGGGAGAACTGCCTCAAAATCGTCATGAATGCGATCAGATAGAGTAGATGAGAGTAACTGGTACTGGAGCTGTCACAATTTTGGGAGAACAAAAGACAAGATTGAGAGATAGACGTTGCAGGGGGCAGGAAGGAAAAATCTGTAATCCTTTTTGACTGGAGAGACTGAAACAACCACATAAGACCTCTCAAGCCTGACGACAGACTTGAGGCGACCAAAGAACATCTTCCTCGACGTCAGACTGATGAGAAGAATGTGCTGTCCCAAAGCGATAGGATGGGAGGTCATGGACGAGGGAGGGATGAACCAGGAGGCTTCGGGGCAAGAGCTAGTGGGGATTCCTGGCAAGTACTCATAGTTATTCTCCCTAGCAAAGGACACAAGTGAAGAGATGGTCAAGGAGGTGGCCATTATGATAAATATTGGTGAAATGGGTGTTTGTTGGTAGAAATGATGCAGAAAATCGCGGAGTGTGCAGATCATTACCAAATTTGGTAGGAAGGATGGCGTGGTCGAGAGCTGTCTGTGAGCGTGGGAATGGTGTCGATATCTTTAAAAGTGACGGAGATATTCGAAAAATCGGAATGCTGTAAACTAGTGCTCAAAAAGTTTTTTTGGGTGCTCGAGTGGTTTCTTCCCTAATGTTAAGGATGGTTCTTGTGTGATGGATGACTGCTGGCCATATCAGTCATTCTTCGCATTAGGGCTAGGCTTCTCCATTCTTCATTATTCAGCTTCTGAGTCCATGCTCATGTTGCCAAACACCTTTGGTGCATGACAGCGTATACACTTTCAATGCCTCAGAAAAAGTCTTGCACTGCTTGTGAGTATTCCCACTAATGCCATTTGTGCACGCAGTGACATCTGGCCTGGCTGCAGAGTTAGTAAAACAGAGCTGCGCCTGCTAGAAGTACCCACCAAGTGTAGAATATGCCTACTTCTTGTCCTACTGTTATCACGTAGTAGCCTTGGACAGAAACATCGGACTTTGGTGGTAAGATGCGAGAGGGAACCGGAATAGCAGGAGTGTATGTAGAGGTCAGTTTTGTCGCAGACTTTACTGCTGCTTTCGGTTTGCAAGGGCAGGCGGTAGTGATATTAGCCACACGCTCAGTCGAGGCCTGCGAAACGGTAGGCAAACGCGAAGCTGACCGAGTGCCAGAAACTGGCCCAGTGGAACAGGGGGCACTGGAGATCGTCAGCGATTCTTTGGTAGTTCTGCGGGTCCAGGTAATAGTGCTAGACGTCACGTCTATGGGGTGGGATTAGTGCATTGTCAACTATTCATTGGGCTCTTACCGCTGACGTTCATTTGAGCAAAAAGTTCATGGAGGGGGGGGAATGGCGCATCCTGATTGAGGGACGATTCGCTCATGACTGGCAATCTGAAAGATAATCAGCCCAGCGGGCGCGACATATTAAACTTGACAGGGCGATCACGTGGCGGCTGTCGCACAACTAGAGTATTGTTGAATGAGTAAAGCGGGGGTGCCAGGCTTTGGGAACGGTAATCTTGCCTGTGGACATAAAAGCCATGAAATACAACATGGTGAAGCGCAACAGAACAAACTTATCACTATGCTGTGTACGTGAAATCAAGTCAGCATGAAACAATGGAATGCAGGACAGGCCAAAACATACCGTTTATCGGCATAAAGCCCTCGTGGAATTGGCAGCTTCTGCAAGAAAGTCTCAGCAGGAAAGACTCGAAAGTGAGTAAATTGTATGCTCAATCCTTCGCACCAGGCTACTTATGAATGAGAAGGAATGGGGCCTGAAGAGTGCCAAGCCCTGGAGGCTTTGCGTGAAGAGACGGATAGAGACTGGGACTGCGAGTGGGAAGACACTGGAGATATGGCCCTTGGGGATGTTTTGGATGGTACTAAGCAGCTTGAGGTTAGTAACACTGGAGGAGAACTGACAGATTTTGCACAGGAGTTATTGGGCAAACTTTACAAAGAGTAAGCATATAATATCAAGGTCTCATTGAGGTTACTCACTTGTAATCCTGCACTGCAGCTACAGTCGCAAAGGCCCACGGAGGAAGGATTATCACACGCTGTAGAAATGGTAGATGGGAGACCTGGGGGATATACCTGAGTCTCCTACAGTGAAAGAGAGGGGTCAGTTTGACCCAAGGGGGCTAAGAGTTGCCTGGTACAGGGTCAGAGAGGGGAGAAAGGGACTGAAAACGTGCCCTAAAACCCAAAGAAAGTCGAGATAACATCTAAGGAGGGTCTGATAATGGAGAAAATGATACTCCGAGTCCTTCGGGCTTGGATTTCCGTCTTTTCGTCTAGGGTAACTCGTCTTGTTATTTTTCTAAGTATGTACAACATGCTCTAGGTGCGAGTCTGGCTTACATAAGCCAAAACTCGCACAAATACTAAGTAAAAAAAGTAGAGTAAAGATAAAAAGAACAAAAACTAAAGTAGAAACAAAGAAATAATGGAAATCACCTAGTAGGGAGTTTACTCTCTCTACAATGCACTGCAATTGTATTCTTCGTCGAAATGAGGCATTCGATCAACAATTACCTGCGCTCACCCAAGCCTACTTGTGCTGGAGTTACACATGGACCAAGGGGAAAAGTAGAGAGTACTTCCCAAAGTCTGCTGACGATGGTAACAGTGTTACATCATGGACACTGCATGTCATCGATGTTTACCGTAAGTCTGCTAAAGTCGGTTCATTGCTTTCAGTGATCCGGTAGGTGCTGAGAAAGTCACCTTCAGTGTGTGGGCAAGTGATTCGTTTATCACATCTGCTCTTATGCATCAAGGCATTGTTCCTTGCTCTCCCATTCACCCCACAGCTGCAGTGACCATTGGATTGTTGGAGCTTTTCCGTATCGCCTGGCTTCGCAGCCCACATTTCTCCATCCAAGCCTTCATCAAGACTCTTTGTGATCTGCAGGATGTGAGTCGAACCTCTGTCCTGAAGTTTTTTTGTGATGAACCTGCCCCGCTTTTAAAACGTTGTTTTTCAGCGCTATTTATCTCGTCAATTTTCCATTGCATTTGATTTGTATCTTCAAATCCATGGCCATGTGGACTCTATTGTGTCGCAAGTGCTACAACAGGATTCGGAGGACTGGCAGTTGAAACACACATGTGCAGCTTGCACCTACAAGCTCACTGACGAACCCGAGCTCAAGTTCAAGCTACTGTATGCGATGGATGGGAATGATTCCCTCAAATGCGTCCTTCGATGCCTTCCAGACGAGATCGCAGATAACCATCGACTATCCCGTGATCTGCTCACCGGTCAAGTACTTATGAGCAGCCGTTACGTGTCCTGTGAATATGTCAACAAGTTTGCTATGGCTGGGAGTAAAGATCCCATCCCCAAAGTAGTAAGTTTACTTTAGTTTTATGTATGGTGTGATAACAATTCTGCACAGGATTCGGACCCCAATCCCTGCGCTGGATGTTGGAAGAATATGGATGATACAAAAACCAAGAAGATATGGGGTGTCTATGATGAGACTGGCATCTTCATGGTGGTTTGTCGTCATGGGACATGTCTATTGATAGCAGACATGGTCCAGAGTGGCAAACGGTAGGTTTCTACTACGTTCCGTTGAAGTTAGCCACTGACTTCAATATTGAAGCGCAAAGTATCCATTGGCAACGGTGTCCAAGCTAATGGCTGCCTTCGGTGATGGCCTTGGTGGTGGGTACGATATAGGATGTCAATTCCAGACCACGCTAGCAACAAGTACTCTCGGACCTCAAGCATGAGACCTAAACCATACCTGTTTGGTTGGTGCGTTCCATGGCCACATGCACCGCCGCTTGTGCCAACTGTCCCATCTTACATTGTATGTGGAAGGGCTTGGCCTTGAGGACCTGGAGACCTGCGAACGTACGTTCTCAAAGTCCAATGCACTCGCCTCTACCGTTCGATATGCAACTGCCTTTCACTGACAGCAAGCAATCAACGCATATTTTGAGCACAACGATACTTTTGAAATATATGCCAATCTCAGTGAGTCGCGCTGTCACGCACCAAAGGTGTTTGGCGACGTGAGCATGGACTCAGAAGCTGAAGAATGGAGAACAGAGAAGCCTAGCCCTAATGCGAAGAATGACTGATATTGCCAGCAGTCATCCATCGCACGAGAACCATCCTCAACATTAGGGAAGAAACCGCTCGAGCACCTGAAAAAACTTTTTGAGTGCTAGTTTACGGCATTCCGATTTTTCGAATATCTCCGTCAATTTTATAGATATCGACACCATTCCCACGCTCACAGGAAGCTCTCGACCACGCCATCCTGCCTACCAAATTTGGTAACGATCCGCGCACTCCACGATTTTCTGCATCATTTCTACCAACGAATGCCCATTTCGCCAATATTTATCGTAATGGCCACCTCCTCGACCGTCTCTTCACTCGTGTCCTTTGCTAGGGAGAATAACTACGAGTACCTGCCAGGAATCCCCACTAGCTCTCGCCCTGAAGCCTCCTGGTTCATCCCTCCCTCGTCCATGACCTCCCATCCTATCGCTTTGGGACAGCGCATTCTTCTCGTCAGTCTGACGTCAAGGAAGATGTTCTTTGGTCGCCTCAAGTCTGTCGTCAGGCTTGAGAGGTCTTATGTGTTGTTTCGGTCTCTCCAGTCGAAAAGGATTATGGATTTTTCCTTCCTGCCCCCTGCAACATCTACCTCTCAATCTTGTCTTTTGTTCTCCCAAAATTGTGACAGCTCCAGTACCAATTACTATCATCTACACTATCTGATCGCATTCATGACGATTTTGAGGCACTTCTCCCTGCCCTCATTGGAGAAGACGGCCCCTCCTCCTCCTCATGCCCTCCAGAACACTAGTTGCACCTGGTACAGGTCGCTTTGCAGAGAGGAGAGAGGGGGGAAAGTTGCGAAATCCTAAGCCCTGACTACCCTGGAGACCCCCAAAATTGGCCCCTGGCAGAAATCCCCACAGTTCTTCTTTCGGACGCGCAGCATATCGCCCCAATGAATCTGGATCTCAGATCTAGGAGTCAGAGTGACTCATTTGCAGTCATACCCCTTATTCAGCAGTGACCAGTGCGCTTACTCATCCCCCTTTCTGTCGCATTATTCATCCGTTCCTTAATGACTCATTCTATTTCAAATGATTTGTGATATTCTTCATCATGCTGACTGATTTTACTTACCAATTGCTTACTGTCCTTACTCAGCCTTGCTCGGCCTTACCAATCCTTTACCAATCCTCTTACCAATCGCTTACAAACCCCTTACAAAGTGTTTCCCTCTATTTACTTCAGGCTGTGCTACCTTTTGTATATAAGTACCAATACGTCGCAGCAAGTAGCATACAAGCAAGTAGCCCCCCCTGCATAGGATACCGCCCCCTTTGTAGTGAGACTACTGCCCAATCATTATCTTCATTATCTGCCTTATTATCGTCGCTCTGAAGCTTTCTTATTCATCATTCACTGCTGCAGTATCTGAGGCTCCATTAAGGGTCTATTTACTGTAATCTTCATCATCTTTACGTCGCTTCCAGGCTCCGAGTAGCCTGTATTTCTTCGCATTTTCAGTCTTCCCCTGCTCCCCTCTCGTCAGGAGCACCCTTCCTTTCTGCCCTAGTCATCTAGGTGTGCAGAACCCCTCCCCCACTTCGCTGTAACTGATCCCTCGAGCCAAAGTCCGCGTAGGTAAACCACCAACTCGGCAATTGTCTTTGTGTTGGGTTTTTTTTTTGGTGTTTTCGCCATAGATCCACACGTCGACTCACAGCGCTTGTCACGGTTACCAGTATCATCATTAACGAACCTTCCTCAGCAAATTTTCTTTTCGACAACTATAAGCAGGCGTTGACAATCATTCATGACAGCAAGGCCATACTCACAAATCTCAAGTGCGATAATATCTTGAAGGCCTCTGTCGTGAGCCACTGGAGGATACCTTACACATGGAGTACTGGCAGAGGCTGGGGAAGCTTGAGGCGAGCAGGTGAGGTTTACCGTCTCATTTCTTATGTGGGTAGCTGAGACAGTGCAGTCAACGACTTCACGAAATCCTGGATACATGGAACGTATTCGAAGCGACCTCTACAACTTACGGTGGTGATACGAAGGTCACTTGACAGAAGGAGACCTTACGCCGACATGCACAGGAGAATTATGATAAGGACTTACTTGTTGTGCAGGAACTGGAACATAAGCTGAACGTCTCATGGCGTTGGGTTCCAGAGGACAAGGAATGGCAGCAAGCGGGGCGTCTTGTGGCAAATAGGGAGTATCGCCATGCGCTAGACATTCTAGAAAACCTCGTAGTTGCACGGCTCTTTGAACTGACAAAGATGAACAGGGCAGGCACAGGTGCGTTTGTAACCTGGTTTGCATCTCAACTGACTCTTGTTTTGCAGGCTACAAACTATGGAAACATATCGCCAAGGCTCTCCAAACCCGCTCTGCAGCAATCAAGGTTGCGCTCGAACATTACAACAAGTGTGCACTGGCTATGCGACCCCCCCGATGGACGCTGTGGTGGGAACAAGTTGTTGAATATGCTTTTCTGGCCGATTTGATCTGCTCCAAGACACATGTGAAGATATCTCAAAATGCCCTTGGGCACACCCATCCGCTCGCTTCGCTCTAGATACTTATTTCAAGATGTGCTGAGCCGAGGAGGAGATTGAATGCCTTAACATCGAAATCCGTTGAGTCATCACTTATAGTATGCACGACGAAGAATGCTTCCTGAGGACGTGCGAGGAAAAAATTAACACCGTTCATCCTGCCCTTGCTCACCAAGTGTCTCAATGTCATAGGCTCCATTCACAATTCAATGCCTCTCATCTGAAGCGCTTGCACGATATTGCATCGCTTCCGGGGTTCTCTGGGACTATATTCCTGGGTGAGAGTGCTTTGAAGGGTCCAGGGGAGAGCAATAGCAAGCCCGCTATCATTATACCTGCCTGTCTTCTAGCACCTATACAACCTCCTCTGTCTCAAATCGTGCATCCGAACACTCTGGACAGCATCCAGGATCTGGAGGAAGAGGAGGAAGCAGAGTGTGAAGCTGAGGAGGCATCCCATGCCCTCCAAGATGTACTGGAGGTGAGCTTTGATCCAGAGTGAGACCATACGATTTTATTGCTGTATATACAAGAATACATCTACTGCTCTGTCTCTCTACGTAGAAAAAAGTCTGATACCAAACAGCTCAGCCGTTCATGAGATATGTGTGCTTGCTGTTGATGACAGCGAGCGTGGGTGCGTGCTCACTGTGACGGGTGATGTTGGCGCATTAGCACGTGCCACTGGTACTTCGGATCATACAACAGTGTGGCACGAATGACGTTTGACAGCAGGCATGTGATGCGAGTGGGGTGACAAATACCATTGCCATATTATTAAGACACCACTAATTACAATATTCAGTGTTATTATGACAGCGAGCGTGGGTGCGTGCTCACTGTGACGGGTGATGTTGGCGCATTAGCACGTGCCACTGGTACTTCGGATCATACAACAGTGTGGCACGAATGACGTTTGACAGCAGGCATGTGATGCGAGTGGGGTGACAAATACCATTGCCATATTATTAAGACACCACTAATTACAATATTCAGTGTTATTATGCTAGGTTGTACTCTACATAGAAGCTGGAGTACGTAGAAGAAAGCCCGATGGCAAACGGTTCAGCCATTCTTGAGATATGCATGCTCGCTGTCGGTGACGACAAGCACGGGGGTGTGCTCACTGTGACAGGTGTCATGCAGATGTCGGCAAGTCGTGCCGGGAACACTGTCATACAAATATAGTAATGTGGGGAGTCTTAACTAATCAGCCTTCAATAATTCAGTTCGAAGTGCCAACAATATCAAAGAGATATTGCAGGAGTGTGTATCTAGGCATATCCCCTGCATGTTAGCAGTGTCATCATGCATTATTAACAAAGCTAATTAGTGTATATATGTGGGATTCACAGGTGGTACGTCTGCACTGCATGACCCTCAGTTGCTCGTTTTGGTAGTCCCACGCTCACATGACTGACCGATGTTGTTTGGCTTCACGTCACTGAGCCCCACAACTAAACAAAAGTGCCTATGTAAGTTTTGGTCAGATCTGGTCTATCATTTTGCAACTTGCTGTAAGTGTTATGCTACTTCCACTTGTAAATTTTGTCTTCGTTCTGTCAGGCTGGCGAGTTTACTCTTGTTAGTACCTGAGCTACATTTTGTAGCGTAGTCAGCTAAATTTATCCCATCCCTTTCCTAACATGTAAGTACATCAGTAAATTCGCACCTTACTTTTTTCCACTTTTGTCACTTTTCTGAGTATGAAAATACGAAAAAGTAAAAAAGGGTGCAGCTTTTATAAGTATCATCAGTCTTTTAATAGTAGATCCCCATGCTCGAAAAAGCAGGAAAAGCACTGCTCTTCGTCCTTTTCTTACTTCCGCTACTTTTCATCACACTTCTTTTTTCTCGAAAATGTACAAAGCAAGTTTTTATAAAAACTGTATTTGGTCTTACAAGTGACAGTAAACTGGTTGGTGCAGAGAGGCAAACATTGAACTCCATGGGGCAGCATAAGTTTTAGGGATGACAATTTGAAAGTAGGTTGGAGCTATGAACACTGCAGGACATGTATAGTGTCAGCATGACAGAAACAGATTAACGAAAAGAATTTGGAGTGGGGGACTTACTGGAAATTTCAAGAGGATAAACAAGGGTTAGACAATGGTTGGGGGATGGGACCCAGGCAAAAACTTGGTGATGGCATGGGACAAGGTCAACTCTAGCCCGAGTTTGAGTGTCAGTGAAGGCTAATCTACACTAAAATAAATAAAAAAACTCACTGTCATGCTTGATGTGCATGCTGTTGGCATATCCATGACTGGGGGCAGGGATTGAGAGGCCTTTCCACCTGAAAATGCGACAGAACTGAGAACTTCAGCAGTGGTTACCAACATAGAACACCTACCAAGCATTTTCCCATTCCAGTAGGCTCCCCAGTTTCAGCTGCTAGCTTTGGAACCCGAAGATCCCACGTCAAGCATGTGCTCCTGTGGAAGGTGAGTAGAGCATGAACTTACGAATGGAAGAAGGTTCCTGCAGGTCCTGCGAAGGGAGACCAGTGTGAGAACTTGAGCTGAATTTTTTGAATCATATGACACTTGTTCCTCAGTTCAACATTGCTGATGTAAGCATGCACATGAAAATTTCCGGATCCAGTTACAGTCACAGATGGAAAGGACAGCTTGAAAAATGGTAACCACAACTACAACAGAGATTTATTTATATTACTCACAATATTACAGTACTACATCTGCATCTTGGGGTGGGCAAAGAAAAAGCTGGAAAAGTATGATGAGATTCCTTTATTTACTTCTTTTTCTTGCTGTACTTTGCAAAGTATGGAAACCCGGAAAAGTTCTACATAAAAGTGGAAAAAAGCAATGTGCGAATTTACTGATGTACTTCAGGCTGCTGTCTTTCACAGATGGAAAATGTCATGATTGACCACTCCAACTCTGCTGGATCTATGCTGAATACTCGTGATGATGTGTTTCCACCGGCGAGACATGAGAGGCATATCACACTGGTTCCTAAAGGCATTGTCCTCTATGAGCGGGGTCTCTCCAAACCAGAAATATCGTGTGAAAGCGACATTCAACAGAATAATTTTCCTTGTATGGAGGTGTGGGAATATGGGTATTGTAACGCTTATAATCCGAAGACTATACTCGGTTACTCCTTGACTGACAGAGAGTAGAGGATGAGGGAAAGAGTTAATGCAACAATGCACAAATGAACTCGATTGGAGTGTCTACGACAAGAGAGACGGTATTTATACTAACTAGAGTGTTTGTACCATGGAACGTCGTAGAACAAACCAAACAAAGAGAGATAAACGCTATTGGCTGCAGCGCTCCACGCTGAGTCAATGCGGCTACACTGATGAATCAGCTGACTAAGTAAAGCATCTATGAGCGTGTCTAAGTAACCCTAACCAGAGAGTGGATAAATAAGGAGAAGTACGCTAAGAGTACGCTACAACAAGTAGTGAAAAAGTACAGGCCGTTACACTATCCCCTCCTATGGCTCGACTTCCAGGCGAGACCAGATAGGCTGCACAGCAGTCAAAGGGTCGGGTACAGCGGAGAAAAAGAGACCTTCGGTCGAGAGTAAACGAAGCTTGCGGGGGGCACCGGGGTGGAGTTTGTAAAAATCGTCTATCGCCTCCTGGGCGTTCTTAAGAGCAGACCTGGGCTCCCAAGTGCGATCTTCTTCCGGGTATCCCCTCCAATGGACGAGGAACTGAAGATTTCCACACTTCAAGCGGGAATTGACAACCTTCTCAACTTCATACTCGACATCTCCTTCATCCGTAACCCATTGTGGACCGGGCCGAGTAACTGGTTGCCCGTCAAGAGCACCGAGATAAGGTTTCACCTGTGAAACGTTCACTACCGGGTGTATGCGCATCGAGCGCGGCAACTTTAACTTAATGGCATTGGGCAAAACGTCCGAGACCTCATACGGGCCTATCCACTTTTCGGTCAACTTTCGGCTCTGCCGATCTTTCAGCGATAAATGGTCGGTAGCCAGCCAAACCTGCGAGCCTACGGAGTAAGCAGGGGAAGGGGATCGTCGCTTATCTGCCTGAGTTTTCTGACGAGTCCTAGCTTTTCCCAAACTTTCTCGCACTTCCTGGAACACCTGGAACCAGTCTTTAGCGGTCTCCTCCACTGCCTCTACCTTAGAAGTCGTCGGCTCGATCCCCATTCGTGGTGTATACGAACGAGTAACTTCAAAGGGGCACTTGCCAGTAGAAGAAGACTTGGAGTTGTTGTACGCAAACTGAGCTAGGGGAAGCCAATCCTCCCATCGTTCCTGCTGATGGTTTGCATACATCCGTAGATACTGCTGAATTTCGCGGTTCAACCGCTCTGTTTGACCATCCGTCTGTGGGTGAAATGCCGTCGAGAGCTTCTGCTCGACACCCAACATTTTAAATAACTCCTTCGAGAACTGAGATGCGAACTGTGGTCCGCGATCCGAAACGAGAGACTGGGGAAGGCCGTGGTGCTTCCAGACGTGAGTTAAATAAAGCCGTGCCATACTAGCGGCAGTTTCCTTTTCAGTGCAGGGGATGAACTCTGCTTCCTTAGAGAACTGATCAATGACAACCAAGACGTAAGACTTTCCAGAGGAGCTCCTGACTCCTATATCCATAAAGTCGGTTGTAAGATCCTTCCAAGGCCTATCAGGGACAGGTAAAGACTTGAGTTCGCCTGCCGGCGGCTTGTTACTAGGCTTGCTAGCTTGACACGTCTGACAATGCTTTACGTACTCTTCGACATCGGGCTTCAAGGTAGACCATGTGAACCAGCGTGTGATCAACTCCTGAGTTCCTTTTACACCTCGATGACCCGCTAGGGGAGAATCGTGAAGAGCAGTGAGAACCTTCTGTCTAAGTGCCTCAGGCACGAAAACTTTATCTCCATCGTACAGTAAACCGTCGCGTCGGTCGAGCGTTCCAGCGTCAACCTCGGCCGTTACACTGCGCAGTTCTTCTATGAAGGGATTTTCTAAGCGCACAGCACGCACTTGCCCAGGTTTAATAAATAACGATTCCTCCGTTTTAGCATTTTCGCGATTTTCTACTAAGTCCTCGCGGCGAGAGAGAGCGTCTGGTCGTCCCATCGAAACTCCTGGTTTATGGACGATAACACAGTTAAAACGACTGAAGTACTGCGCCCAACGCGCCTGTCGTGGTTGAAGCTTTTGCGACGTCATGAACCACTTAAGGTTGTGGTGATCTGTCCAAATTTCAAACTGGTACGGAGTAGCCTCAAGGTAGTGATGCCATTGCTCTAGAGCGCAGATGATGGCTAGCATCTCTTTGTCGTGAACCATATAATTCAGCTCTGCTCCACTAAGCGAGTGACTTGAATAGGCAACTGGTCTCCAGAGACCGTCATCGCATTCTACCAAGAGCACAGCTCTGGTTGCATAGTCCGAGGCATCGGTTTCTAGGCGGAACTTCCGATCCTGATCGGGGAACATAAGAATAGGTGCGGTTGTGAAGGCTTCCTTTAACATGTCAAACGCTACTTGGCGCTTGTCGGACCAGAGAAATGGAGTGTCCTTTTTAGTGAGATCATTAAGGGGGCGCGTGACCTGCGCGAAATCCTTTATGAAACGTCGGTAGAAGTTCGCAAGGCCAAGGAAGCCTCAAACTCCACGAACAGAAGTGGGGACCAGCCAATCGCACACAGCAGCGACTTTAGCGGGATCCATCTTAACTCCATTCGTGCCAACTATCATACCCAAGAAATCGACCTCTTTTTGCTTAAATAAGCATTTCTCCGGTTTGACAAACAAGTCGTTCTCCTTCAACCTTCTAAGCACCTCTAGCATGATCCTGTCATGCTCTTTTTCATCGTCTGTTTTCGTAAATATCATAAGGTCATCGATATATACTACTAGAACGTCCTCCATGTCACCGAAGATGTCATTCATCATATTTTGAAATGTGGCAGGGGAGTTACATAAACTGAAGAACATAACCAGCGGTTCGAAAGCTCCACAGTGACAGACGAAAGCAGCTTTCCACTCGTCACCTTCCTTGATCCGGATGTTATTGTATCCCCACCTAAGGTCCATTTTCGTAAATAATTTACAGCCTTTCAACTTGTCAACAAGCTGCGAGATAAGCGGGAGCGGATACGAGTTCTTGACTGTATGCTCATTTAAATAATGGTAATCCTGTACCATTTGCTTCTTTCCATCCTTCTTAGGGACAAAGAACACGGGAGAAGTTTGCAGCGATTTACTAGGCCGAATGTAACCCTTCTTGAGTTGACCATCAACGAAGTTGCTAACTTCGGTCTGCTCATCAGGGCTGAGAGGGATCAACCTTCCCTTTTTCGGGACAAACGACTCCTTTAGTTCTATTGCGTGGTCCCAAGGTTTCCTAAGCGGCATGCGTTCGGATTCCTGGACAGAGAAGACGCTTAAATACTCATGGTATTCCTTCGGAACCAGTTCCTCAGGGGTTTTATCCTTTTTAGGAGCCTCCTGCTTGTCGGCTCTGAATATGTTATGCCAGTCTTCGAGGGCCTGGACTTCCTCCTTTTCGATACGTCTAACGAAGGCTGGCTTCGGTGCGAGTTGCCTGCAACTACGAGGACACCTCTTCATCGAGATTTCACCGGTTTTCCAATTGACTTCCAGGTTGTGGGTGGCAAGCCACGTGTGACCCAAAATCATGTCGTGAGATCCCAGATCCGTGACATCGGCTACTAACTCTTCGAAGTGATTTCTGAACTGAACTCTAAGCGGCACTTGATGCGTAATCCTTCCGGCGGAGTTAAGAGTACCATCGACATTAAATACGTCCACAGCGCGTGGGAGAGACAACTTGGGAAGCTTCTTTCGATCAACGAATTTGGCGTCCATGAAAACACCAGTAGCACCGGAATCCAACAAGGCTTGCACAGCGTGTGTGTCACCCTTCCTAGTGCGAATAATAATAGGTACAGCAACGTGATCCTTTAAGTTGAGCATGCGGACTCGGGATTTTGGTGGTACTGTCGCCTGAGCATCGCTAACCGACTCAGATCCTTCCGAAACATTGTTTTGTCGGGTTTTATATGCCAAAGAATTAAGCGGAGCCAGTTTTACGTCCGGTCCCGAGCCCTTTCGGGACCCTTCAGCAGACGGTGTGGGTACAGAGTCCGAATCATCGTCCATACTATCTATAGAGAGGAGAAAACCTATTTACAGTAACTATGTCTGAGAACGAAACCTTTTTTTGTGTTTTTGTGTTATCTATTTTTGTGTTTTCCTTTGTACTATTTTTAGACGAAACTGAAATGCAACGAGAAGAAAAACTAAAGGGAGAAAAAGAAACAAGTCCAGTACTAACATTGTCCGAGACTGCAGGACCCGACCTCACTGCAGCTCCGATTCTTTTAATTTACTAATGTGGGCGACCACCTGTTCGAAAGTCATCCCATCCATCGCAGCAAGCCGCGGATCAACACCTTCCGAGCGCACCTGGCGCCCTTTGCCTTTGTTCCCGGCCTGTGGGCAATGCGGGCGTATATGGCCTTTCTGGCCGCACGCGTAGCATTGGTAGTTTGAGAAGTCCTTCTTTGGGTGGCTTCCCAATCCGCCTTGCGCAGCCCCGATGTCCATGGGTGCGCCTTGCCCTGACGTTACCCTGGGCGAGGGTCTGTTGAAACTTTGTTGTCCCCATCGAGAGGACGATCCACCAGTTCTAATTTTGACTGCTTCGAAGGCGGCCCCCAGAGTTCTGGCCTCCAGGTCGTACTCTGCCCAGGTAGACTTGCGTCGTCCCTGGACGAAGATCTGTTGAAGAATCTCAGGCTGAAGGGCCTTCTCCAACATAAAGATGGCATAATCGTCGGATACCCCAGACGCGGTCCTAAGCGCATTGAACTTGGCCATGAACTCCTCGGTTCTGGCCGTTCCCTGGCGAATTTTACTGAGCTGATCTTTCGCCCAGTCCTTGTTGTGAAGCGGCCTGAAGTGCGCCTCAATTTCTGCTTGTACTGCGGCCCAAGCTGGCCATGTCTGAGCGGCAAGGCACTTGTCGATGCGTGCCCACGCATATGCCCCGGCAATGGGCCCCTCCATGCGAGACCATGCCGCCAGACAGTCGGAACGGTTTGTAGAATAATTGGCCGTAGCCATGAAGGCCTTGACCTTGCTCCACCATTCCTCGAACTTGCTTATTGAGCCATTAAACGTGCTGGGCTCAGCGACACCCCTCTTTGTAGGGTCGATGTTCCTATTGGGGTTGGGCTGCTGCTGCTGCGGCTGCTGCACCCCTGCGACGGCGTTGGCGACCTCGTGGGCCACCTGGTTGGCGATCTGCGCCGAAATCATAGTGGTCATTTGCTGCATGAACTGCAGCTGCTCTTGGGAGAACTGGTCCATGAGGATGGAAGGCGGTGAGGACGACGGGGGTTAAAGGGGGAGGGCGAATAGTACGTCTATTCCGTAAGTTGTACGGAACGTGCAGAACGAAACCCAGTAAGTTGGGGTCGGGGGAAGGGGAGCGAAGAGGGAGCGGGGAAAGACGAGGGAGAAGAGGTTCGGGGGTACCGAAAATTTGTTGCTCGAGGGGAGTGACTTCCCGAGCGAACAGGAGTGGGGGAGCAGGCGATTCTTCCTTTTTCAGGTAAGGAGAAAACCTAATACAGGGAGCCAAAGACTCCGACTTCTTGACTCAGGGAATGTTGACGAGATTTTCCCTGCCCTCAGCGGCGGTACTCTGTCTCAGCTATTGTATGGTAACTAGGGATACTGGTAGTACGCTTTCTACCTCCCGTGACGTAGGGGAACTACTTTTACACTATGTGCTTCCACCCCCTAATGTGGGTTGCACCTTCACACTACCCTTGACGGATAGCAGGACTACTAACTACGTGTCTTCTTCAACACAACCACCAGCCGATAGGTGGACGGGACTAAAGGCGTCGCCCCATAAAGAAGAGAAATGAAGAAGGTAAAGCTCCTTAACCCTGGAGTCCGGGTATACGTTGCCCTATATGCCTGGGCGCAAGCGGAGTAAGGGAGTATGTATAGAATCGAGTTCAAAACTTATAATCCGAAGACTATACTCGGTTACTCCTTGACTGACAGAGAGTAGAGGATGAGGGAAAGAGTTAATGCGACAATGCACAAATGAACTCGATTGGAGTGTCTATGACAAGAGAGACGGTATTTATACTAACTAGAGTGTTTGTACCGTGGAACGTTGTAGAACAAACCAAACAAAGAGAGATAAACGCTATTGGCTGCAGCGCTCCACGCTGAGTCAATGCGGCTATGCTGACGAATCAGCTGACTAAGTAAAGCGTCTATGAGCGCGTCTAAGTAATCCTAACCAGAGAGTGGATAAATAAGGAGAAGTATGCTAAGAGTACGCTACAACTAGTAGTGAAAAAGTACAGGCCATTACAGGTATGGCTTTCCATCTGGGTGTGATATCACCTTGCTGTTTCTTCGATGCCGTGGTTTCTGACTTTTGTAGCATATCAGTGGTGTAACATCAACAGTACTGCAGAAGGGGTGCACTATGCTCTACTGAATGGCGGCTCTCCCACCCCCATCCCATCTTCAATGATACCCAACATACAGAAATCATTTTCCACTTCAAACCTCTCTGGTCTTGGCATAACAACGTATCCTGGAGTTTCCAAATGACTCTTGGCTTCAATGACCTCTCCCAACTTTCCAGAAGATTCGAAGTCAATAATCACTGGATGTCCATCATGATCAATCATGATGTTAGTCAGTGTAACATGATTGACATCATCACACCTTCCAAAGGAAACAATGCCATGTTAGAAAACACTTATTTATTGTCCCACTGTCCAACAATCATTATTGGATGTGCAAAGCTTAAAGGCAGCCTACCCTCACCATGGCACTACAGGTTTCCTCACCTACAGCTATGTCCAAGCTGGTGCCAAACTCTAGGGTTACATGAACCTGGATGATGTTGATGAGTTTGACAGCCAGGATGTATCTGCCAGGTGGAGACTTACTGCACACATCCCATGGCCACAGAAACCTATGACAAATCATTGTCAGTATGGTGCTACTGGAGAAGGGTGCTATGCTTTAGGTTCAAATCTTGTTTCAGTCTTTTGGAGTTTTCTTTGAGACAAACTGACTCATAATAAAATCCAGCTGCCTGGTGCTGACCACACAGGTCACACCCAGTGCTCACAGTCATGTCAGTGGGACACTTTCTGACATATGAGACCATGCATCTGGCTGAGATGGCACTGATGTTTGACTTTTGATTGGACCACAAGGGCAAGCACCAGCAAGTGACAAACTCATTGCATGATGGCAATTGCACTCCCAGTTCTGGTCCTAGAGCATCATGAGTGAATGGGGCAGGTTCCCCCACATATCTGACTTGCCCACAGTTTGACTTCCAAAATGATCCACAATTTCACTGGCATCAGCAGTGTTGATGGACCCTTGATCATTTTCCATCAATGAATATGAAGATGTGTGCTTGAAGGCAAAGAATGCACTGCCAGTGCTGGAGAATGTACACAGTTACAAAGAAATGGCACATCAATGATCCCTGGAAGGAGATGTGGCAGGGTCTATGGAACAACCCAGGTTCTTTGGAGGATCTCATATTCTTGGTAGGGCAATAAGGTCAGAATTGATTCATTCAATCATAAGTCTGCTGGCTGGGGGAGTAGTTTACAGTTTTTCCAGTGTTAGTCTTAGACACCTTTGAGTCAATCATGACCTCACTCACAAAATTTCTCCAACCCCCTATCTTACAGCCATTTCCTGAGCTTTGCAGAAAATGTGTCATGATTTTTCCATTGCTGGAAATGGTCCAGTAAGTCCCCATGAGCAGCTAAGCCTGTAGTGTGCAAGAGTATTTTATCAGTGTCAATCTAACATAAACATCCCAACTTTTCCTTTTTTGGGTATTTAGATAATCATACTACATTCCAAAAGTCACTGCAGTGGTCAGCTCACACATATTTCCCACAGCCTCTTGAGACTAGGTTCACTGGGGATTTCACTATGACAAGTTTTGATATGTCTCCATCATTTCCACCCCACAAACAGATTGAGGCCTTCCTCATGGGTGGAATGCACACAGAGGTGAGTAGATCAAGTTGGGTTGCATGGTGTAGAGTCTGATATGTGGAACAGCACAGACATATATCAGGCAACTCACATGCTGTTTGGAATGCAGGCAGTTCACCTGGTTACAGAGGAGTGACTGGGTGCAAGAAAACACAGACATGATAACCACTTACTACACAATGTTGATGTTAGGGAGTCTGCCCTAGCACACTAGGTGTGCAGAACCCCTCCCCTTTTCACTGTTAACCAATCCCTCAATCCAAAGTCCATGCAGGTAACCACTGACTTGGCATTTGTCTTTGTGTTGGGTTTTTGGTGTTTTCACCATTGATCCACATATCTCACATCAGGTATTCTATGGCCCAAGTATTCCATTTCTGTTTTGTTTTGTTTTACTCACTACTACATATAACAAGAATAATCAAAGGTCGACAGACCCCTTCAAAGGTCAAGAGACACGAGCTATATATTTTTGAGAGAAGCCCTCAGTTGTGAGCCCAAGGCTTGACTGCACCATTGAGGAGCCAGGCAGCCTTGAGTAACCTCTTGAGGCTCAAGTTGAGCACTGTCCTGGCAGTGTCAGCTACCATGACCTGGTTTGAAGCAGGGATCAAAGTAGAGTTACATAATGGGGCTTGGTGTGCTGTTCCAAATTCATTTTCATTTAGTAAATACATTAGTGAGTATGAGCTGCTAACTGGCCTCAAGGGCCTTACAAGGATGAGAGCACACTAAGGGTGTGACAGGTACATAATCTACTGACTAATATTACAGTATTCAATTTGAAGCTTCAAAGTAACTCTTGAGGGTGGCCCAGCCAAGTGGCACACCACCATGAGTGATACAGGGTTACCACCTTCATTTCCCCCTCAAAGAAGGGATAGGTTTGCTTTTAGTTTTGTTATATATCATACTCATAGTTGACTGTCTAAAGGACAGATTCAAGCTACCTAGGCATTCTGAGTGCACAAAGTCTACATATACAAGTCTGATAGTCTCATTTTCTAGGTATGTATCAAGTCTCAAGGCACTTGGCCCTCTTGTAGAGGCTTCAACCCCCCTATGGAGACTGGGGAGCACAGGCTGGTGAGACCAGCATGTGGCATTCTTTCCTTGAGTGTGAGGTCAGGACAGCCATAGGGGACTCCTAGGGTGGTAGGATGGAGGAGTTCAGTCAGGTTTGCTAGCTAAGTGTTCTGTTTTCTTTTCAGTTTCATTATTCTACAAGTTCTCTTCCCCAGACAGGGTCCCCATGACTACAAGAAAGCCTTTTAAATTGTTCCCAGCTGATTTCAAATTTCTTTTCCTTCATCATGTAGCACTTAGTCTTTTTGTTATCAGATAAGAGGAAACAATAATAGTGTCTAGTTTTCTTTTGTTCACACCACAACAACAAGTCAGGACTAGCCAAAACATTAGAATCAGACCTAGCCTGCAGGTAGTTTTAGCCCATCTTTTGTTCAGATGTGGCACTTAGTCTTTTTGTTATCAGACAAGAATGAACAATAACAGTGTCTACTTTTCTTTGTTCATGAGATTACAATGAGTCATGGCTAGTCACTGAGGGTCCACTATTGCTTTTATCTCTGCCACACTGCATAAATATGAACTTGACTTGATCACCCATAGTGTGATACACACCAACACACACTTTGAGTCTGTCTCAGCATGAATGTGCCCAGGCCTCCCTTTGCATGAGATGATCCCACCATTCCAGCAAGACTCTGTAATCACATTGAAAGTTGGGGCATCCAACCACCAAAGAGCCAGCCTTTTCAGCAATATGGGCCCCTCAATGCACTTTGGAAGCACCATCTGCTGTGGCTGCAAACATTGCTTGGCAGTGGACATCAGACTGGGCTGTGACCAGGTTCATACACTACAGGGAGTGTGAGGTGTTGTAATATGACACACAGCATATTGTAGGTGGTGCTCTAAGGATGCAGGTCTTCTGTAGAAGTTGGCTGTCAGACTCAGGTTTACCCACAAGAGAGTGTTAGCAACAGTGAAGGCTAGAGGCATCCAAGGGTGCCTAATCAAATCTAATAGCTCTAGGGAGCTTGGGAAAGTACCAGACTAGAGTCCAGTGTGAGCAACCAAAGGTCTCAACACTGGACTCAGCTATGTAGGTCATGCAATTTGAAGTGTTTGTGCAGCACAGAGATCATCTCCTTGATGACGGAGAGAGATTTCGATGTGAAGGTAATATCATTGACAAAGACTGGTAGAATGATGCACACATCATCTTTGCACAGGATATAGATGGCTGCATCAGAGTGGGTCTGCTGGAAGCCATGGGCTTCAAGTACAGACTGCATTTTTCAATTCCAGTGATTACCACCCTGCTTGGTCCCATAAAGTGCCTTCTAGAGCAGACAGACATACTTTCTGGAATCCTTCTGGCAAAACCCTCAGGCTGCTCCATGTAGACATCACAGTCCACCTCCCCATTGAGATAGGCATTGGAGACAGCAACAGAGCACAGGTGGAGGTTGTGGAGAGCTGCTAATATGAGAACAACTTCAATGGTAGGCATGTAGACAGTGGAGGCAAAGATCTCAAGGAAATCAAAGCCAGGTCACTGGTTATAGCCCTTGACAATGAGTTGAGCCTTGTACTGGTCAATGGAGGCATCTAATTGTGCTTCAGCTTAAAGACCCACTTAGAACCAACTACCTTGTGATCCACAGGCTTTTCAACCAAAGTCCAAATCCCATTACTCTCATAGGCAGCTAACTTACTTGGTGCCAGTGCTGGGCATCAGGGTGATGAGTGTGATGAGTAGACTCAGCATAGGTCCTGGCTTCTGCAGTAGAAGTTGATAGGGTGAGATCTGCATCCTCTTCTTCATCATTGATTCATCCACCAATTGCTGAGGGATGAGCTGCCACCAACTGTGAGGGTTGTCTATTTTGAGCAGGGAGTTGAGCACCAATGCCTACCAGGGTTGCTGGGCAAGGCTGAGTTGCAGGAGAGGCTGGAGGGGTGTGGAAGTCATCTGCAGCAGGTGCAAGGGCATGTTCAGGACCTTCAGGAGTGACTGCTGGTGGATCTGGAAGGGCATAAGCAACTGAAGGTGCAACAGCTCCCCCCTGACCCTGTACCAGTGCAGGGGGATGATCCTTGTCATCAGAATCACTGTCAGCATCAGGGTGCTGATCCTTCTGCACCTGAACTTTGTGTAGTCTTGCCATTCTACTAGTAATTCAACACTGTCTTAAGGGTCGTACTGTTTTGCTGATGGTGTAACCACTGTGCCCAGGATGTCCAGGTTCTCCTGGTGGTTTCAGAATCTTGTCCTCTGAGGCAATGCTCTCAGTAGGTCTATTCTCTAAGCCATCTTCAGAGGACTCTGGAGATGTCATTACAAGATGCATGTTGAAAACCAACTTTCTTTTGGTATGGCAGGGGACGTTTCTGGCATGATGACTTCTTCACTGACCTAGATGCTTCAACCATTTCAAGGCATCCCATCAACAAACACAGAATAATGAATGGACCCAGTTTTGGAGCAAGCTTCCTGCCCTGATGAATGTCATCATGATTAAGGATGCAAGAATAGGAGGGTGTGGCATCAACTTGCCAAATACCATGGAAGCAACACCTTGCAAATCCATATTGTATGAGGCACATATGTATAAATTGAAGACTCACTGAGACTCCATAACAGCTGTAGATGGCATAGTGCACACATGGAAAAGCTTGATGTTCTTCATTGGCTGCATCCTGATTGTCTAGCATGGGGTCCCCATCAAATGTGGCCAAAAAGCTCTGAAAAAGCTTGTTCTTCAACTGCATCCCACTGAATACAAAAACCATCAGGCCATCTACATTCTGAATCTCAAAGCTTTGCCCTTATGACAGAGCTATTAGAGCAGGGCAAGGTATGATGTTTGGAACACTTACAAGGACATGTTTCTGATTGGCATGTGTAGCTGCCTGCTTTTTTGATGCCTTCAGGGTAGAAGGAGCAGAGCTATGTGCAAGGTTACTAGCTATGTTCTCAACATGGGTAAGTTGACTTACCTGATCCTGGAGCTCATAAATGCCTAGTGAAACCAGTGCCCATTCTACTAAAAGTTGCTCTCTGTCAGTCCATAGAAAGTTGGGTTCTTGTCCCTGCCTGTGATAAGGAGATGACAGTGCCCTGCCTTTTTGCAACCAATATTTTTATCATTTTTACAGCAGAACTCCCTCATGAGGCATGGCATGATGTGGTACTCTATTTTTATCAAATACCTCTGAATGCCACTGTGGATCTTGTGCAATGGCCCTGCATGATTCCATGCATATCTGCTTGAACATTTTGCCCATGTACCATAGCACCTTCTTTGGAGTTTCTTTGAGACATTCTTCTGCCCTGAGCTCATTGCTATGGGATAAGGTGACATGGATTGCTAATCAACACTACACTTTTGGTAGTCAACAGATGTTGATTAACTAATGTGTTGTGTAGGGTTCACATTCTTGACTGTCAAAGGCATATTGTTGTGTTTGTGGTTTGTGATTAACAAAAGTGTAGTCCTAGCTAGGTTGTTGTGTAGGGTTTGCATTTTTGACTGCCAAAAGTGCAGTGTTCCATAATGTTTGCATTTTCGACTACCAAAAGTGTGAGTTAACTAGTGCAAAATGGCTCACTAATATGGTATTATTAATGGTTTATCATCAGCAAATCACTCATTTACTGTACAGTGACCAAAAAATTGTGAAATACCATGATTTAGATACAACTTTTTCTCAATCAGGACCTACTTTAGCTAAGCAATAGTGGTATTCAAAGTTAAATACGGCACAACTTTTATGTGCCAAACCCTAACCTAACCCTAGCAGTTTGAGGCGCAGATTTCGATCTCCGAAACCATCACTTGAATATCCAAATTTGGAAATCTACCTTCGCAGCTTTCTGAGGTAGTCAATTTCAAACATATATAGTCCTCGATAGCATCAGAATGCAAGCAAATACATCTACCGAGTGAACCCCAACATGCCCTGAGTATCTACCCGCAGAGAGATACTGAGTATTTTAGACCATACGGCGATCAGTGTCGCACATATGCAAAATGAAGCTACTATGGATATCCTTGATAGTAGCAACTTTGATTGGAGCGATACAGAATCCTCAATCTCTTCTGGAACCTCGCTATCGCTGAGTCCGATGGTGCTGTCCCCCCTATCCCCTGCATCCTCGATCTATTCTTCAGACAGATCGATGTCACTTGATTCCAGATCCACCAGTAGCACCAACACCTTCTCAACGACAGAAGCGATCGCAGCACCATACACCGAGTTCCTGGACACGATCCGGGCACTATGTGATGAGGTAGAGGTGGCCTGCGTTCTTGAGCGCCTGCTAGAACCGATGCTGAGGGCCTCACAACTACACCTTCTCCATCACTTTGCAGAATTCCACCCAAATTTGTTTTGAAAATGGCTGTGGGTAGATCCATTGATATTTGATGACATTCTAGGCCAAATCAGTGGACATCCCATTTTCCAGAATCAGTCGAATAATAAACAGTTACCTGTTGCCATCCAGCTTGCAGTTTTTCTCTTCTGAGCTGGGCATTATGGTAACGCTTGTGCACCTGAAGACATAGCGCAGTGGGCAGGGGTTAGTGTTGGAACGGTGGTTAACTGCACTCACTGTGTTATGGCAGCGCTTCTTGATCAACACGACAAATTTATCTTTATTCCACACATCCACTCTGAGGAGATGTGTCAGGCTCGAGCATTTACAGAAAGTCGGACATGTCATGCATGGCGAAATGGAGTCTTTGCTGCTGATGGATCAACGGTAAACCTGCATGAACAGCCGGGAATGTTTGGAGACAGTTTCTTTGACCGAAAGGCTCAGTTCTCATTGAACTGTCAGGTCAGCTTGACTTGGTGTATCATGTATCAAAACTCACCACTAGGATTGAAGGCTGTTGTGATGCCCCACAACCTTATGATTGTCGACTATGCCCTGGGCCAACCCGGAAGTGTACACGATGTGTATGCCTTTCATGGAACTCGGATCTTCCAGGACACCACCAATTCCCTCCCTCCACACCACTGGATATGGGCTGATTCAGCATACCCGAGTGAGACATGGTGTGCTGTGCCATTCAAAAGGCCACATGGAGGAAGCCTAACACACAGGCAGAATACTTACAACCATTATGTTTCTAAGGTGCACACCTCAGAATTTTCCAGGCAGGGTCTTCTGAGATTCCAAAGATCTGTGTTAGAGTTGAGCATGCGTTTGCTGCCCTGAAAGGTCGATTTCAGTTGCTTCGTGAGTTTCGACTGAAGGTAACAAGAGATGAAGACTTACATGTTGCAATTTACTGGATCATGTGTTGCATGATTTTGCACAACATGATCGTCCATTTTGAATCTGATTGGAGCAACAAATTACCAGGATCAACCAACTGGGCAATTAGAGAGGGCGAAGAGTGGGACCAAGATATAGATGATGGGATTGGTGAGGACAGGATAGCAACACAGGGACAAAGGTTCCAAGGGCTGCTGATGCAGCGTCTCTTCGAACAGCATGGGATTCGGGTTTGAAAAAAAAACCTAAGTGTCGACAGAAATCACAATGCATCCTTGCATCCACCCCACATCATGGTCCAGACACTCTTCCACATCACTCCAAGGATGGTTTCCAGACGCACTCAGAACTCCCAAGTGACAGTCCAATCCTGTCCAATTCATAGATCGAATATCATCTGGGTGAAAGTCTGCATTTCCAATGATAGCTACCAGTTTCCTGAAGCTAGACTGCGATTTTTGCGACCCATGGTTCCAATACCAGTCACCTAGGAGCAAGGAGCTCTCATTTGGATAAGGGTGGAAAGGATTGGAGAAGGTCTCCCCTTCACCATGCTGCAGAGTAGTCAGCAGTGGCAGGTCTTCACTCGAGGATCTTCAGGATCAAGGAGCAGAAGAGAATCTTTGCCATAGACACAGAACAAGCCAAAACCATTCACATGTGACTTGAATGTAGCCCGAGGACACACCCTTTGGGAGGCAGACAGGGGATGGGCGTCATCTGGTGGCTGCACATGTGAAACTATGATGGTCTGTGACGATGCTGTCTCAACTACGATGCTTGGGGGGGGGGGGGTAATGGTCTGGGAGGTTCAGGTAGCATATCCCTAAATCTTTTCAGGAGTCATCTGTTCTCTTGGCGACATCTCCGCAGAGACAATGGCAAGTCATCAATGCCTGCTTGTGGTAGATCTGAGCCAGTGGTGTCAGAGTGATGATCGAGCTAAAGAACAAATGAAAACATCCAAGTTAGCAGCTCCCAAAGCGATCCGAGTGTTGAACACGTGTCACTGGCACTTACCTGTCCAGCTTCTCGGGGTTCAGACGGACCAGGATATCCACTGATTGGAGCTTCGACCAAGGTTGTCCCATCTTCATGGAAGGTTGAATGAGTTCCTTCCTCTCCAACAAATTGCCGGGGCCACTTGTTCTGGTAAATTTCTTTGACACGAGTCAAAGCACCGGAAAGGCATTTCTTGCCTCTTTGACAATTCCTGTTATGCCTCGTGAATGCTGCGACGTCTGAGAAAGAACGTCCACATATGCATACTTGAGCAAATTCCCATGACATGGTCGTCCGGAAAATAGTAGAGGTCTCACCCTGAAAGCTATTTGCCTCACTGTTATGTCATTTACGTCGTACTGTCAACAGCAAACAACATGGAGAACCCAGGGATGCGGTTCTGAATGTGCAGCGTGAATGCAGCGAATCCAACAATGCTCAGTGCCGAGGACATGAGACACAAGAACAGGACAATGTGAACCCCCCAGATTGTGAATGAGTTGGATGCAAAGCATAGAGTGTGGGGAAGAACCGGTGGACTTCAGTGTCAGAAATCAATTGTGGCATGCAGGTGAAGGCGAGCATCAAGAACAATGCATGAGCACCACCGAAGAGTATGATATGGTGTGTGTGAACTCCACCCAGGTAATCCCAAACATGCGGGTATGTGAACCCACTCACAACTGGACCCAGGGTACCGACTTTGAAGGTGCTGAGGAAACGCTTTCCTGGCCTTTGTTTTTAATCCCCTCTTGAGGTCCCAAGAAGGCTAGATAATGCATATGAAGTGGCAATATTTGTGAACATCACTACGATGCCTGCATCGATGAGTGTCACACTGAATTGTGCCCGTAGTGACTGACATGTCGACGAGAGATGACTAAATGCGAACAAAGCCAAGATGAGATGAGGCGTCCCTTGCTTCCGACCAAGCCATTGACCAGATTGGACTGGACACCATCTAGTTCACCACCAGATGCACTTGCCCAATATCGTCTAATCCAGCATGTATTCAACTCAGGGCTTCTCTCGAGGATGCGTCGCTGCCATGATTATCCATGTGATCCATACCAAGATCACCAAGTAAAAATAATAACTTGTCTTCATTGATGATGCCAACAGTTCACCGAAGAATGCATTCATTTGTTCAAGGTTGGCATTCATGATGGGATGGTGGGGTTGCGACATGATGTCCTGTGTGGTTGATGCCGACACTGTGGCCAATGGTAAGTGTCCAAGGTCCTGAGCTTTGTTGTATGATGGACAGTAAATGGGAGACAACGGCCAAGTCGACTGTGTGGATGTCTTCGACATTGAACGAGTCAAACAGGCACTTCAGTCACCCCCCATCGGGGACCTATTAGGTCTATATATTTCTACAGATGTATAGACCTAATAGGTCTACTGGGGTTGGGAATTCCCAGCCAGTGCTGGTGAATCTCCAAAAGAGAGGGCTGGAGAAATTGCATTTTGCCATAAATAATTTATTTATTGGTTGGTATAACAGAGTGTCTGGGGTCCAAATGAGACTTTCTCCAGCCTAAAATGGACCTCACTGGGGGGGGTATGGAGCATTGTCCAGTGTAAATTAGACCTTACTGTGGATGATATGGGGCTTTCTCCAGCCTTAAATGGACCTCAGTGAGGGGGGGGGTATGGAGCATTGTCCAGTGTAAATTAGACCTCACTGTGGATGATATGGGGCTTTCTCCAGCCTTAAATGGACCTCACCAGGGGGTATGGAGCATTGTCCACTGTAAATTAGACCTTATTTTGGATTACATAGTGGTTTCTCCAGCTCAAAATGGACACTGGGAGAGGGTACTATGGAGCTCTCCCCAGCCAAAGTGGACCTCATTCAGATCACATGGTGCATTCTCCAGGCTGAAATTGACCCCTGTGTGGGTGCTAAGGAAGTTTCTCCAGCTTAAAATAGACCTTATTATGGCACTTTCTCCAGCTTGAAATGGATGTCAGTGTGGGTGATATGGAGCCTTCTCCAGTGGGAAAAAGAAATCTTAATGGGGACCATATGGGACTGTCTCCAGCCTATAATGGACATTGATGATGGTTTGATGAAAGTAGGGAATGGACCTATCCTTGTGAAATCCCTCCATCATTGCTTCAAACTCACTGAGTGTCAAAGGGTCCATGGTTCAGCCCCCACTCTGAATACTGACACAATGTCCCCCTTCAATTGGTCCATGGTCACCCCCACTCCAAATCAATACTGACACATCTCCCCTCAAGCATTCCATGGTCCTACCCCCCTCCCCCCACCCCAGATACTAACACATCTCCCCTCAGTGGATTTATGGTTGGCCCCTACCCTGAATACTGACACATCCCCCCATCTGAACAATCTCCCACAGTTGATGTATTCCCTGTGTGACAGCACTCCATAACTCGGTTGAATACATATGATCTCAGCTTTTCTTGCTGGTGAGCATGAATGTGGACATGAAGATATGCAGTTTCACCCTAGTAGGGTAGAGAGGGTCACTGAGTTTGCAAGTGATACCTTGATCCCCAGAAGTGGAGTGATATCAGCACAAACTTGGTGGCACTCAGTGATAAACCCACCCTTGAGGGAGGCAGTATTTGATGTGGTTGAGAATGGAATATATGAATATGCCCAAGTCATCCCAAGCTCCAGACTCGATGCAGATCACCTGATACTCCCACTTAACTAGTCTTATTAGATAGTAAGTTACAATTGTAATGTTTGTCTAACACGACATGTTTGAGGGGTTTCCCCCCTCAATGAATAATTATTGAATATTGTTGGGTACTTAGACACATTTAGAGAGAACCACTTGTATTGCACGAGCAGAGATTTGTCATCAGCGCTGCCCGACGCTTCCCACGCCCGTGTCGCGTCGTCCTCAGTACCTCTCGTCGCTGTCAACGACAGCGAGCTCACCTATCTCAGCAACCACTCAATGTACAGCCACCGGACTTTCACGGCTGTGCAGTTCAGATGTGCAGCACTCATATTTAATAGATAAATAATTAATATTTAAACAATCAGAGTGAACAACTTCTACTGCACAGGCGGAGATTTGTCATCAAGGCTTCCCACGCCCATGTCGTGTCGTCCCCGGCACCTCCCGTCGCCATCGACAACAGCGAGCTCACCTAACTCAACAACTACGCAACATACAGCCACCGGACTTTCACCCCAGTAAAAACTGTGTCGGATCGGGTGGGTTGTGAGCTGTTCAGGTCGGATTTCATCAGATTTTGTCTGTTGCAGTCGGTCGTGATAGGATCCGTGGGAAAGTCTTTCGTGAATCGCATTACATTACATCGCCTATTGGAAATTGTAATGCCCTATGCAATGCGTGTTGCATCATAAATTGTAATGCATCGTATACACTTCGCATTCCATCGCACATCGCACGAGTCTACATTACATCGTTTTCGTCGACGAGTTCATCCTGGCTACATTACATAATCCAAAGGTGCGTCCAACATCTGCGAAGTCTCGTGCTTACTAACGGGCTCACGGTCACGTCACATGGGTGACAACCTTATCGCCCGCCCGCCCACCATCCGCTCTTTGCTTCCCCCCCACCTCCTTCCTCAACCCACTGTGAGTCGACGTGTGGATCTATGGCGAAAACACCACAAAACCAACACAAAGACAAATGCCGAGTTGGTGGTTTACCTGCGCGGACTTTGGCTCGAGGGATCGGTTATAGCGAAATGGGGAGGGGTTCTGCACACCTAGACGACTAGGGCAGAAGGGAACAGTGCTCCTGACGAGAGGGGAGCAAGGGGACAACAGAAAAGCGATGATATTTAGGCTACTCGGAGCCCAGAAGCGATGTAAGATGATGAAGAATAACAGTAAATAGACCCTTGATGGAGCCTCAGATACTGCAAGAATAAAGAAGATAATGAAGGGCCTCAAAGCGACGGCAATAAGGCAGATAATGATGATAATGATTGGGCAGCAGTCTCACTACAAAGGGGACGGTATCCTATGCAGGGGGGCTACTTGCTTATGTGTGTGCTACTTGCTGCGACGTATTGGTACTTATATACAAAAGGTAGCGCAGCCTGAAGTAAATAGAGGGAAACACTTTGTAAGGGGTTTGTAAGCGATTGGTAAGAGGATTGGTAAAGGATTGGTAAGGCCGAGCAAGGCTGAGTAAGGACAGTAAGCGATTGGTAAGTAAAATCAGTCAGCATGACGAAGAATATCACAAATCATTTGAAATAGAATGAGTCATTAAGGAACGGATGAATAATGCGACGGAAAGGGGGATGAGTAAGTGCACTGGTCACTGCTGAATAAGGGGGTATGACTGCAAATGAGTCACTCTGACTCCTAGATCTGAGATCCAGATTCATTGGGGCGATATGCTGCGCGTCCGAAAGAAGAACTGTGGGGATTTCTGCCAGGGGCCAACTTTGGGGGTCTCCAGGGTAGTCAGGGCTTAGGATTTCGCAACTTTCCCCCCTCTCTCCTCTCTGCAAAGCGACCTGTACAGGTGCAACTAGTGCTCTGGAGGGCATGAGGAGGAGGAGGGGCCATCTTCTCCAATGAGGGCAGGGAGAAGTGCCTCAAAATCGTCATGAATGCGATCAGATAGTGTAGATGATAGTAATTGGTACTGGAGCTGTCGCAATTTTGGGAGAACAAAAGACGAGATTGAGAGATAGACGTTGCAGGGGGCAGGAAGGAAAAATCCGTAATCCTTTTCGACTGGAGAGACCGAAACAACCACATAAGACCTTTCAAGCCTGATGACAGACTTGAGGCGACCAAAGAACGTCTTCCTCGACGTCAGACTGACGAGAAGAACGCGCTGTCCCAAAGCGATAGGATGGGAGGTCATGGACGAGGGAGGGATGAACCAGGAGGCTTCGGGGCGAGAGCTAGTGGGGATTCCTGGCAGGTACTCATAGTTATTCTCCCTAGCAAAGGACACGAGCGAAGAGACAGTCGAGGAGGTGGCCATTACGATAAATATTGGCGAAATGGGTGCTCGTTGGTAGAAATGATGCAGAAAATCGTGGAGTGCGCGGATCGTTACCAAATTTGGTAGGCAGGATGGCGTGGTCGAGAGCTTCCTGTGAGCGTGGGAATGGTGTCGATATCTTTAAAATTGACGGAGATATTCGAAAAATCGGAATGCCATAAACTAGCGCTCAAAAAGTTTTTTCGGGCGCTCAAGCGGTTTCTTCCCTAACGTTAAGGATGGTTCTTGTGCGATGGATGACTGCTGGCAATATCAGTCATTCTTCGCATTAGGGCTAGGCTTCTCCATTCTCCGTTCTTCACTATTCAGCTTCTGAGTCCATGCTCACGTCGCCAAACACCTTTGGTGCGTGACACCGCCGCTTGCAACAAGCACGCAGCTGCCATTCTCTGTATCTCAGAACCACTTTGGGACTGTACTCCATGTATTTGACATGCTGAAGAGCTCCATACCAATGGAAACAGGTCGGGATGTGAGTTTGTTGATCAAGCCCCTTTCTTGCCAGATAAGCTGCTCTCTCGGGCATCTCGTGTTCATCTGAAGGTCATGTCGTGCTTTTATTAGCAGGGGATAAACAATACTCTCATGTGGGGTCCCTATATGCGTCGCCCTGCCCTGGGGTTTGGTTCGTTGAGGGCGGGTTCGAGTTGGAGACCATAAAGGTGAGAATGCCACTTGCTTAGTGTACGCCTATTGATTACCATACTCTGAGCCCCTGCTCACGGGGCAGGCTACGGATAACGGAAGAGAGTCATGGAGTGGGGACCAGCCAGGTCGCACACTGATGGCAACGCGAAAATATTGCCACGAGGTGAGTTTTCAATGTGCCTGTAAGTGATAACTGTTCCAGAAGTGCCCGACATTCCCTCATCCCTCTGCTGCATGTATCGCCCGTTCGAGCCACTCGTTATTCCCACCTTCGACACTCTGCATTCCTGTGCCTCTCTGCTATGTCCTTCGCTACCCCACGCTCTTCATGCCCTGCATTTCCTGGTCCTACCGGTCCTATTTCACCCGCTACCCACCTGAATGAGAGGTATTCGAGTCGCACATTGTTCCCGCATTCGATGCCCTGGATTCCCTCGCGTTCTTGCTACGTATTGCCTGCTACTCGCCTGAACGAGAGGTATTTCGACTGGCACACCATTCCTGCAATCGACGCCCCGCATTTCGTGGTCGTACCAGTGCTATTTCGTCTACCAGGCCTGCTACTGCCCGCCGCCCGTGCCAGGAGCGTGTGTATCCCGTGTAGGATAGTAATTCTTGTAAATACGACTGTATCTGATTTGAACAGAATTCAATCTGTTCTGAACGGTTAATATCGGTCTGAATAAGGCGAGATCAGATCACAGAAATGAAATCCTATGTGATCAGATGAGGCCGGATGTCACTATATTCTACCTACAGTCGAAGGATCTGTTGAGTTCGGACGAGATCTGATTACATGTACAAAAATCCGATGTCATCCTCTGACGACCTGCCTCCTCATGTAAAGAATCTGATGTGGCCGGGTCTTGTCTGCTCACATCGGAGATTCTCAGGGTACCCCATCTCGTCCGATCTCGTCCAACTACAACCCACCTCATCCGACACAGTTTTCACTGGGCTTTCACGGCCATGCGGTACCATCGTGCAGCTCTTTTCTTTAATAAATAAATAATTAATATTTAGACAATTAGGGTGATCAACTTCTACTGCGAGAGCGGAAATTTGTCATCGGCATATCCCGAGGCTTCCCACGCCCATGTCGCATCGTCCTGTTGTCGCCGTCGACAACGGCGAGCTCACCTAACTCAATAACTATGCAACATATAGCCACCGGACTTTCACGGCCGTGCAGTACTGTCGCGCGGAACACATATTCAATAAAAGGTTAACTAATATTGTGTGGTACTTAGACAATTAGAGCGAACAACGTGCACTGCATGGGCGGAGATTTGTCATCAGCGCTTCCCGAGGCTTCCCACGCCCATGTTGCGTCGTCCTCGTCGCTGTCGATGAGAGCAACTCACCTAACTTAACAACTACACAACGTACAGCCATAAAACTTTCACAGCTGTGCCGTACTATCGTGCAGAACTTCCATTTAATAAATAGTTAACTAACATTGCGTGGTTCAGCAATCAATTAATTACTGCGGGACTTCGTGTCACCAACACTCACAACCACTATATATACCATAGAGGGACGTTGAATACTATGATCACGCAGACATACAAGAACTGGAAGGCAGACGAGAAGCGGGATGTTTTAATTCGAGATGCAACACATAACTAAGTGTACCGAAAGTTAATCCTGTGGCAAGGATATGATTGAGTACGAATGAATGGAAACAAGACTGAGGACTCAGAAATCATCACATGTCATCTTCTTCGCAGGTGGAGCCGCTTTCCCCTGAGGACGAATCAATCATTTCAGTGCTCTTCGGACCTTTCCCTCGTGCGGTACGACGTCGTTTCCTCCCCACATCAGAACGCTTCTTGCGAGGTTTCCCAACCACTTCCCCAGCACTTCTCCGCTCCTTAAGGCGATCTTGATATTCCAGGCGCTGCTGCCTAGACATGTGTGCCCAATGGCACATACCTGCTTTCAAAGCATCACGAAGGGTGCGGAGGTGCTCAACACTCATTATGGCACGGGGAGATTGGAACAGGACGCCTTCCGGCCAGCCAATTAGATCAATGCCATATTTCTCCTTGATGGAGACCTCGAAATTGACGAAGTTAATTCGAATTTTTTTCTTCGCGACAACGCCTGTGCGAGTGTGAGATACTGTCAAAGCGTGAGGAAGAGTACACATGGAGGCCAGAATTAAGGATGCGGGCACACATCCGCTGCATGCCCTCCACTGAGTTGCGCTCCTCGATGTCTGTAAGAGTGATGCAATGTGATTGTTAGCGGCCATTGCGACACACTCTGCACCTACTTTTCCCCTGCATGCATGCCCACTGTTCCAATTTTCAAACGAGTTCATCGGGTTCGACATCCAACACATCCTCCCAAAAGTCCATCACATTATCCGTACCATACCAGAAAGGTTGAGAAGAGTCGTAGACATGTCCACAAGTGGCAAAGAGGCACACATATATTCCAGAACGGAGAGCGAGTCCATCAAGCTATCATAAGTTAGCCCAATGTCATTAGAATAAGACATGTGACTCACTATTTTAAAAACGCGCTCCAACGTCGACTGGACATCACATGCGACTGCTGCGTTTGTAGCACGAATACCTGCATTCTTTAGAGCTCGATATTCTGTGAGAGCATGCAACAGCTCGTCTTTTTCGTCTTGAGTCATCTCCTGGTACTTGGGATCAACCTTCGCTAAATCCCAAATCTGCTGGAGAGAGAGCTTCTCCCCACGTGCGCAACCTGACATTTTTGAGTTGGAGCCGACAGACAATAAACAGAGAGATCACCCTCATTAACTTCATGCACCTTGTCGTGAATAATGGCATTGGCTAGTTGAGTACTGCGTGCGTTCCGATAATACTTGTGACCGCCCAAGAGCTTCTTTACCTTCTCCTGCGTAACATTGTGTGTAGTAGCTATCACTTGTACCTTCACTTCTAGTTCATCGGCCAGTGAGCGGATCGCTTCGCCTAGAAGCGTGTCACGATCCTTTCGCTGCGCTGCAGAAATTTGCCTAGACGCTGCATGCGCGCTGAGACACTCCTTCTCCACAGCGGAGAGGGGCTGACGAGACTGCGCAGTGGGCCAGCCAGGGTTTCGGGCAGCCCAGGTAGACTTATTACCTGCAGGCAGAGCTACTGAGACTCCACCCTCGAAAGTGCCCAGCGTACTACTGCTGGGATGGGTACTGGGCGAAGTCACACCAGGTGCAGCGGTAATATTTGAGAGAGGCGTGGACTCGTCAGGTGTAGAGGGAACATTTGACAAGCCAGCGCCGGGGTGGCGCTCGACCATGGCACAGGTAGCGGGGTAGCGAATAGGTACAACAGCAGGAGAGGACCTGGGTTGAGGGATTGAAATTGCTAAGAGGGCAGGGTCCAATGCAGGGTAACCATAGGATGGTGGGTCAGGAGACGTCAAACGTTGGGGAGTAGGTTGTATGGCGTCGGGAGGAAACGGTGTGTGAGAGGGGTTCTGGTAGTCATATGAAGTGGGCGTTGACGGCGCTGGACAGCTGGAATCTCCTGCAGAGTCAAACATGACGGGGGGGAAGGAAAAAACGTATTGGTCCATGCTATCGGTAGAAGGTTGAAGTGCTAAGTCTACAGTGTAGAACCGCATCTCCAAAACCTGGAAAAAAAAGAGAAATTTTTGACAGCCCAATATTGGTTAAGTGACATCGGCCTGTCCTGCCATCGGGGCCATCGGGTGCTATAACATTAGCTTGATATAATCGCGAATAGACCTTTGACAACTGTATGATATCATGGAGCTTATGGATTGCATCGACTACACTTACCATGGTTGAAGCGGACATCGCGCTGTCCACATGCCAACGTTCGGTGCGCAATCGAAGCGCTGGCGTGCGTGACTTTGCGTCGCAGTGTCTGGAAGTCAGTTGGAGGCTGGATAATCAGCACCTTCGTTATCACAATACTACCCTTATAATTACACTGAGCAAGACTCGGAGAGACGGGGATACTTGTCGAGGAATGCATGTAAACCCATCCAATAGATCCCTAGATACGGAAGTGTCAGTTCCCAGCCAGCGTCATTGGAAAATATCGCAGTACCTGAATCCTTCTGAAAACCTCATGGATCGGGGAGACGGAAGAGAAAAGGACGCACAGGGTGTAGACCGTCCCGACCTCTCACTTCGCAGCGAGGTGTGGTCATGTGACCTGGAGAAATTCCCGAGTCTCGTACTACTAAGTATCTATGGCAGTCCTTGCAACTACCTCTTCTCAAGTCTCGCCAGGTAAGATATCCCCATAGTATCTTTCGAATTAAGTGTAATCTCATACTGTGGAGCCTAGAATCTTAATGCTCATACATGGGAGGCTCACGGACTGTGATGAAACAAGACAAGCAATGCGCAGCCACTGAACGCTGGCTATCAAAGCCGGGGTACTTCATATATTTTGGAACCCCTTTGATGCAGAATATAACTCATATTCTCAGAGTGCGAGAAGAGCAGAGGGAAAAAGCAAGACTTCGTGCTGCCAGGTAGGTTGGCTAATGGTCGATCCTGTCTACCTGTGGTGATCCATCTATACCCTGTAGGAACAGGACTAGGTATGTATCCACTTCCATCTACGTCCGTAGATTAATTCTGTCGTTAGGAAGCGCATTGTGGAAGACGAAACTACCACTCGCAACCCGACATCGACTACACTCGGAGTGTCCCCCCACACAGAGTCCGATTCATACTTGCACCCTCTGGCATGTTCCGAACTTCCCTCACTCGAAAAAGTCAGGCAGCTCATCGCTGATTGGAAGTCCGAATGGGGGGTGGAGTCGACCTGGCCCAAGAAGTTCCACGAGCAACTCAGGCGTGCACAGGGAGATGGCCGGCTCGTGACTGACTCGTTCTTCTCGCAATGCGAAGTCCACGTCGAAGAAGGGAGACAGCTCATCTGGCTATTGAGGAGTATTACACGCAAAGGCTTCAGGGGTGCAGGGTACAAGGTTACCGACTCCTACGAACAGGTGTTTGATTTGCTCACTTCCATATTAACCGAACTTCGTTTTTTTGAAGTCAAATTAGATGACTACGCACCCATTTCTCCTTTATCTCAAATTTCTGAAACCTGTCACTATTTCACCGTGTAGTCCCTTTACCTATAGCTAATAAACACTTCGTATTTCAAGCTTGAAGTCAGATATAAAGTGTGACACTCTGAGGATTTTTTTTGCATAAAATTCACACTGCATTGGAAATCCGATGCAGTACGCAAGGGTGTCCACCGCAGCCCAATAGGACCGTTCACCCTCACTGAGAACAGGTGACGGCGTATGTGGTGCTGCGGGCCAGAAGGGTCCACCGGGAGTCGGGATTGCACGGAGTTCGCCCTTATTGTAAGCAGCCGTATAGTCGGCGAGGGCTTGCTGGAAGGTCTTACGCTTGTAGTACACTGCGCCACTGATCTCCAGAACCCGCAACGCCGCATCTTTCCTGAGTATTTGAAATCGGGGTGAACAAAGGATGGACATGACAAACAAAAATGTTACCAAGTGTAGAATATGCCGACCTCCTGCCCAACGATAATAACGTAGAACCCCTCAGGAGTAGAGGTTGGGCGTGGGACGTCCGAAGGGTGGGGAATGTCAGCAGAATGAGAAATTGATAAGCGGGGTACTGGGAAACGAGAGGTGATAGGTCCCGAGCTGGATTGTGGTTTGCGGGTGGGCTGCGGAGTGCTTGGGGATGATGGTAAGGTAGAGACGGACGTAGTAATAGCTCCCGGCGATCGTGCCACTGACGGACTGCATTTCTGAGGGCTCCTGACCGTGGTCTTGGTAGAATGGGTGCGATGCTTCACCACGGTTTTGACCGTTTCTGTTGTCCCTTTGCAAGTAGTCTTGATCGTCTTGATGTGCGTGATCATCTCCTCAGTATCATCCTCTGTGGTGCTCGTTACCTGCCAGCTACCATCATCTGGCAAGAAGTCAAACACCGCGTTAAAACTCCAGTCTTGCGTCCTACCTTCATCACTTGATACTACCATAGTTGAAATACCTCGCAGGTCAGTGCCAAGTGCAATACTTGAAGAGAAGAGTGCTGGTGATCGCAGATAAGTTTGCAATAAATCTTGACAGTCCAGCAATGTCACGTGGTTTTGGATGGGTTCAAAGACTCCGGTCAGAGAAATGCCACACAGAAGTAAATCATGGTGGGAGCAGCTCATGGTCACTCGCGCAAGTGCAGAGGCTTGACGTCCTCACAGATACGCTGTGTCCGGACCACAGTTCACCAGGTGGCAGGAGTTACAAGAACTATTCATGAATTGGCAGGTCCGAGAAAGATCGCTGAGTGGTCTGCGCATGCAGCAGAACGAAAAAAGGAGTGGCTAAGAGGTAAGGTTTTGTTGCGTTCTAAGAAAACACTCACCTTCGACAGAGATGACCGTTACTGAGAGGCATGCACTTGAGGCGCTGCGAGATCCAGTGTCAAATGACTCAATCAATGAACCGATAGACGACGATGCCGAAAGTGACGGATACGGTGCAGAGGTCCTAGATGGCACAGAACCGCTTGAAGTCAGTCATGCCGGTGGTGAGTTGCAAGAGCTCACCAGCGAGTTATTGAACAACTTCTGGAAAAGGTCAGAATCAATAGATAAATGGACTCAGTGACTGACTACCTTCCAGTACTTCCCAGGAGGTCAGGGCAAAACGCCCAGATTATCATATGTTTCGAGATCGCTCTACTAAACGGACTGCTGCATTCAGTGTGCAACTGGAGGCGATGACGGAGGCCTACATGGCCTGGTCCTTGTATCAGAGAGGTGCAGGCAGAAAGGCGTTTTTTGATTTGGATGAGCGATGTACGCGGGAAGAACAGCAGAGGTGTGCTGGCGTGGACACCAAATTGCTGAGCGTGTTGGTGCTGGACGTCTTCTGTAAGTGGACGCTTATCGTAATCGCATTTGCAAGTACTCACGGCATTGGCAGGCGCTGAGAAGACTTCTATTACTGTAGGGCCTACTGATCGTTACCTAAGTTCAGCCCTTGCTCGACACGGTTTGATCCCGTGCTCTCCTATAACCCCAAAGGTCGCTGTTACAGTGAACGCTCTCGACCTGTACCGTACCACTCATCAACGTTGTCCCCACCTCTCGATACAAGCCTATGTCAAGTCGCTTTGCGACATGCACGGGGTGCGTCATGTATTTTTGCTCTCCATTGTGTCCGCTCACGCCTTGACTCAGGATCCATTTTACAATCACCGCTCACGACAGTTCTCCATCGCACTGGATGTTTACTTGCAGATATTAGCACTTGTTTCGAATCTTGTGCGCCAAGCACTGCAATGCGACCAGCCCGACTGGCGGCTGAAACATTGTTGTCCTGCTTATTACAGGACGAACCAGCCATGCGATTCAAGATGTTGTTTGCTCAGGATGGGAACGACTCCCTCAAGAGAGTGGCGACCAGAGTACTGGATGGTAATCTCGATGATGCCGGCCAACTCGCAGCTTCCCTTCCCACACCAGAGCACACCTTTAATCATGAGCAGTATCTGACCTGGGAATTCGTCGACAAATTTGCATCCGACCAGCCGACTGGACAGGGCATGGTTGATGAGGTGAGAACTTGCGTTCATGCTCGACATTTCTTACCCTCGATAGGACGGCGACGGGAACCTTTGTGCGGAGCGCTGGAAGAATATGAAGGACAGTATTATGCAAAAAATGTGGAATGTATTTGATGAGACCAGCGCGTTCATAGCGGTTTGTAGGCATGGTTTCTGTCTACTCATCGCCGACATGGTACAAAGCGGCGAGCAGTGGGTACACTACTAACAAGACCTGAACCTGCAAACTAATGCGCTCGTACACAGGTCTAAGTACGCCCTTGCTGTGACATCCAAACTCTTGGATGTGTTTGGTGCGGACCTTGGCAGTGGATATGACATCGGCTGCCGATTCAAGACTACACTGGCATCAAGCATTTTGGGCGAGCGTGCACGATCACTGAACTATACGTCCCTCGTCAACGCATTCCATGGTCATGCTCATAACAGACTATGTCAACTGGACAACCTGACAACGTATGTTGAAGGCCTCGGACTCGAAGATCTTGAAGGTTGTGAACGCACGTTTTCCAAGAGCAATGCCCTCGCACCGTCTACTCGCTATGCATCGGCTTTTCACAGAAGGCAAGCCATCACAGGTTATTTTGAACACAACGATGAAATGGAAGTATATGCAAACCTCAGTAAGTAGTCGACTGCCCGTTCCAACATAACTAATCTCGAGCAGCGAAATTTTTAATGAATAACTACAAGCAAGCTCTCGACCTCCTTTCCAACGGCCGCGCCACTCTTGAGCGACTGATGCGCGAGCTCGGAGTAAGTGACCCTGCGATTTTTCAACAGTGGTTGGATGAGGAACGTGTATATCTCAAATCTCTCCTTCGCGAACCTGTGGAAGAGACTCTGCAGATGGAGTATTGGCAACGGCTTGTTAATCTGGTCGCGAGCAGGTACGTATCGCTACAATGAGTAGTTATAATCCTAACTGCGAGTAAATCTAGGAATAAACTGGAGACGATTCTATCCACGTGGACTGTCATTACCACTGACAACATAGCATCTATTCGGTGTGATGGCAGCACGAGCAGGAAAGCGGAGACTACGCGTCGCCATGCTCAGGAGAACTATGAGAAAGACTTGAAGGCCGTGCAGGAACTTGAAGGACACCTCGGAATAACATGCCGCTGGGTGCCAGAGGATGAGGAGTGGCAGGTGGCTGCCTGCCTTGTTGCCAATCGCAAGTATCAGCGGGCATTGGATAATGTCGAACGTCTGGTCGTGTCGCAAATTTTTGAGCTTTCCAAGATGAACCAGTCAGGCACTGGTAGGTTCACTCTATTCGAAGTTACCTCGCATTGATGGTTGCAGGATATAAACTTCGCAAGCACATTGGGAAGGCCTTGAAAACGCGCTCTGCAGCTATCCGGGCTGCCCTATCACAGTACAATGCTGCAGCCAAGACCCTTGGCCGTCGAACATTGGAGTTCGATGAGGTTGTTGAGTACGCGTTTCTAGCTGACTTTGATCTTCTCAGGGACATGCGGCAGGATATCTCGAAGTGCCCATGGGCATCACCCACTGCCCGCCTCACTATCAATACGTTTTTCAAGTTGCACCGGGCTGAGGAGGAAGTCGTTCACCTGAATGTGGAGATTTGTCATGTTGTGACATATCTTGTCGACGAAGATCGCTACATCCGAGCTTGTGAAGCTCTCTATCGGGATACTCA